>CM066167.1:13707500-14907500 GCA_033629205.1 Lithocarpus polystachyus
AAACTACAGAGAAATGTTAGAAATAATTCCTTACAACACTCCCTCATGTGTTTGCATTCAAATTATGTCACTCCCACTTGTGTTTCACTCTTAAATTGGCTTTTTCCCGATATTAGTCTCACATTCTCTTGCCTTTTTCCACTCATAGCTTCTTTTTTTCAGTCCAACATTAAACTAATAAACTTGATCAAGAAATTCAACTTGTAGTATTTAAACAAATACCAACGGCAAAAAAATATGACAGAAACACTAAATTAAAGAAATTAGGACAAAAGAAAACAATATTTTGGTCTGAGAGAACTGAAACTAAAAACAATTTTTTTTTGTTTTCTGAAGTCTTTTTTTTTCTTTTCTTTTTCATTTTTTTTTTTTTGAGCTTGGTGCACGATTTTAACCTAGTGCACGTCACAAAATAAGAACGAGGAATAAAGAACACAAAAGGAACAAGATAGGATGATAACAGAAAACAAAAGATAAAAGGATAAAAAACTGATTTTAGAACCTAAGCTCTGATACCAAATGATGCGAACCTCAATCGACACGCTTTGATACTCAACAAACAATATTGGAATATTTGCCCAAGAAAACTAAAATTCAGATTTTTTTATAGAACTCTGACCCAACGTTTATAAGAGAAATGTGAACTAAAAGTATAAGTAACAAACCTTTGCTCTAATGATTATAATGGAATCACGAACCGAAAGTATAAAGTTTGATCGCCACAAGGAAGAATTCTTGATAAGTTCACAGTTCTTGAAGAACCAAAGAAGAGAGCAAAGCCTCACATTTTTCTGATTTTTATTCAATAATCTCTCTATTACAATGAGTGCATGCTATTTATAAGACATGACCGAAAATAAAAAATGTAAAAAAAAAGTACTAAATAATAAAACCCTAAATAAAAGCTGATTCGGTCTAAAATTAGCAGATCCAAAATAGGAAAATAGCTAAAAAAACATTCTAAATAATAAAAGCCTGAAATTAAGGTCGATCTGGTCTGAAATTAAAAGATCCAGATTATGAAAAATATCTATTAACTGATATGGAGCTGGAAAGTCATCAGCCATTAATCCACGCCATAAATCACATCCAATTAAGCCAAATCAGCCCTCAATAGCTTGGATTAAATTTATTACGCCTTTATCTTCCTTTGGGCCAAGCTTGGAATGTCCTGCGTTAGAATTAGCCTAAATCTATTGAATCAGCCCATTAAGTGCTTCTTTATTATTCTTGGATCTTGCTCTAGTAATAGGCCCAACTGGAACATGCAATGGATTCTTGAATGCTTGTTGATTCTCATCACCAATACAATTAATTTGTTAGAGAGTGACCTTTCGAGGTCAACCTTGGTATGCTTATGTGGTTTAATTGTTAAGTGAATGGAAAAACATTACATAAGTTACAAGAGAGTAGCAAAATTTTAGATTAACACTTCCTCGGATTAGGCCGAGAAACGTCAGTTCATGTAATATTCAAGTCTCAATTACAAGATAATGCTATACAAAGAATATCTCTTTTTGATTTTTCATCCCCCTTTCTAGAGGGGTTTTTTTTTTCTTTATATAGTCAATTGAATTACATCCTAACTCTCCACTTATATAGCCACTGACCTTCCTTTAGATGCTTGTCCCATCAAGGTTTTGCTGGAGGTGGAACAATGTGTTGCAAGCTGTAAGGGTACTGCTTAGGGCTCATTCCTCCATTAATGCGGCCAGCTGGGTTGGTGCATTGCACTGAATGCGGAGGTGATGACTACTTTATCTGGATATTTTCCTTCTTTTTTGCTTGCACGTCTCTACCGTCTTTTTTAGTATTTTGTCTTCTGGTGCAAGTGGCTTGCTCGACATTCCTTGAGGAACGCTCATTCTTCAGGCTCCTCGGGGAGTCGACCTCTTTGTCTCTCATTCTCAAATTCTCATCCTTGTGTTGGGTCAGGACTAATGTGTAGATGGGCCCTTCCACCTCCTCAGACTAGGCCCACGGGCTCTATTCCATACTTAGACCTTATCCTCCCACACCTAAAATAACTAAAAGTGTATGTAATATATATACTTATATATATATATATATATATATAAAAACAAAAATAATCAATTCATAACTAATAGCAATCCCTTCAAGAGATTTATTTAAGTACTTGAAATTTTTATATGTAATTTGATTGTTCTAATATTAAAGTTTTAAAAATACCTATACTTCAAGTTATAGTGTAGTGAAAAAGATGAATTTGGATGTTCAAAGTGGACTAACAAACTAAACAATGACTAGTTTTACAAAGAAAAAAAAAAATAAAACATAGAAAAAGAAAAATGATACAAACTACAAGAACTACGCCACTCCTTGCAAGAGCCTTGTAATTTAATTGATTGACACGTTCTGTTGTTTTTTCAAGGGAGATATTAATGGCTTAAATCCTTCCTTCTCACAACTATGATAAAAAAAAAAAAAAAAGGACATCTTGAAGAAGTGTTACATAACTACTTCACAAGACAAGGGAGCAGGTTGTATTTTTTTTTTTTTACCTCATTGTTAACCACTAAGTTTATTTCAACTCCTTTGTTAGATTGACACATAATATTCGTTTCATTCACCTTAATGGTCCAATCGGGAAATAAAGTAAAATTGACCTAAAAGTGACAATTGACTTCATGTCTTTTATTTCATTGACGAGCAGCAATTATTGCCACATATAATATAAGAAAGTTGGTGTTTTTCCTGCACTCTATTTTGTTTTTATTTGGTACAAAGGCTTCTTTTAGTTTAGTTTTTAAAGTGAGAAATAGGTTGGATGAAAATAAGCTGATTCTATGTTTGGAGAAACTGAAAAAAGCCTAAAAAGATTTAATGTTTGGTAGAGTTTTTCTATTTCAATTCTTTTTCAATACCCCAACCCAAACACCATAGAATAGTTTCTTACATGAGATGGACTTTCTTTTGGGTTTAATCCTTGGGAAATGGGGGAGCCCTTTGGATCTTTTCTGGTCAGAGGGGTTCAGGTGGTCCTGTAAATTTGTGGTCCTGCCGAATCTGATATTGTCTTGGGCCACATAACTCTGAATTTCTGAATGATCCATTATTTGATGGTCCATATTGATTTTTACATGGACTTTATGACCAATATTATTCGCGAATGGTAAGGATTTTGCAACCTGCAAACATATTAAAAAAGCATTTCTTCTCATAAAAAAAAAAAAAAAAAAGCATTTCTTAATTTTCCCATTTATGTGTTGGGCTTGGGCGTACTCTAGTTTATGTTTCCTCTCTGCTTCTCCAAATGATAAGATTTATTTAGAATATTAAAAAAAAGTGACTATTAAGTATTACCCTTAAATCAAAATATTATAAATATTTTTAACAAATATAGCCAAAAGACCGTATTCAAAAAATATATATATATATATATAGTCAAAAAACCAGTTTAATCACTCTTATGCAAAAATATAATTGTGTTAATCATTAATCATATCGTCACTAAATATAGCAATAATAGCGTCGGGAGAAGAGTAGAACACCGAGGCAAAAAAAGAAGAAAAAAGACTAGGTTCAGGTTTTATGGAAGAGAGTTATCAAGGCGAAAGTGAAGTTGTAATGTTGTATAGGTAAAACTAGAAGGCAACAAGTTGTGCCTCAAACATACTTCTACTAACGGCCAAACTGACATGTTACAAAAAGAGTTATGTGGGAACAAAAATTTTCAGCCTTGAATTTTGACAAAAATGCAAAATTGGCCCTCTAACTTTCACTGTTTTTCATTTCAATCTTCTAACTTTCAGTTTTATCAATTCAATTCTAATTTTCAAATTTTGTCAATTTAAGGCTTCATTACAACTCAATTACTGTTGTTGTTTAGATATGTTTGAAATGACGTCGTTTTGCTTTTTTTTTTTTTTAATAATAAATTTGGAATTAAAAGAAAATAAAAAAAATATGGAGGAAAAAAAAGAAAAAAGAAAACATTAAGGGAATGATGTCGTCGTTCCCTTTTCCTGAATCAAAACAAAGAAATCACCCCACACCCAAATCCCTAACTTAGAGTAATTGTGGGAAAACGATTTGAGAGAGAGAGAGAGAGAGAGAGAGAGAGAGAGAGAGAGAGAGAGAGAGAGAGAGAGAGAGAGAGAGAGAGAGAGAGAGAGAGAGAGAGAGAGCAGGAAACTGAGTCCGTTTGATTCAGTATAATTGTTCGAGACCGATTCGCAAAGATATTATGAATCGATATGACTGAATCGGTGATTGAGTTTTGATGAAGACTGATTTGCAAAGATTGAGGCTGAGATATTTAGACTGAGAATCCCTATATTGACTGAATCAGTGATGGAGTTCTAAATCGGTGATAGGTGTACTCCGTAACTCCAGCTCCAGCCAAGTTTTCGGTAAGTGATGAAAACCCAAAACTGTCACTGAAAGACTTCAGTCACCTTCAAATTTGATTCAGTCTAGTGAGAAGACTTCAGTCACCTTCATCTCGGAAAACCGATTCACACACACACACACACACACACACACACTCTCTCTCTCTCTCTCTCTCTCTCTCTCTCTCTCTCAATCCGACTCAGCCTCTCTCTCAAGCAGACTCGATCTCTCTCCCTCAAACTGCCAACCCCCTCTCTCTCTCAAATCCGACTCAGGCACTCAACCTCTCAAAATTTTGGGCCTCTCAAAATTTTGGGTCTCTCAAAGTTTGATTTGGATCTTTCAAAGTTTCTTTGTTTTGATTTACGTTCGGGATTTGTTTTGTTTCTTTATTTTGTTTTAATTTTAGTGGAAGGGGAACGACGACGTCGTTCCCTTAATGTTGTTATTGTTGTTGTTGTTGTTTTTATTTTATTTTATAGATTTTTCTTATTTTCTTTTAATTCCGAATTAAAAAAAAAAGAAATAGAAAAAAAGAACAAAAAGGCGTCGTTTCAAGCATATCTAACGGCAACATTAATTAAGTTGTAACGAAGCCTTGAATTGACAAAAATTACAAGTTAGAGGATTGAATTGGCAAAATTGAAAGTTAGAGGACTGAAATGAAAAATAGTGAAAGTTAGAGGGTCAGTTTTGCATTTTTGCCTTAATTTTTTGAAGGACAAAAAATAACTTTCCATACTTTAAAAGTGTGTGTATATAACATCCCTTTTGTAGATATACTTTGATTATATAATGTATTATAAACCTGATTTAAAACACTATTATTATTTTCGTGTGTGTTCTAATAAATATTACTGTTTATTCAAAAAAAAAATAGGGATGTTTATTTTACATTGATTGTGTGTGTCTAGTATCCGCTGTTTATAACCTTAGTTTACAAATACAAAGGTTAGACCCTTTTGTAGTTGTACTCTAGTTATGTAATGTATTATAAACCCGGTTTAAAACACTATTATTATTTTTGTGTGTGTTCTAATAAGTATTACTATTTACTTTAAAAAAATGTGTGTATATATATATATATATATATATCATATCATATACTATATAATAAAAGTTAAACTTAAAAGTTGTAATTGCGCTAATGGCTACTCTCACTAATTACTCTAAAAAGTTATTTTTTTTTAATAAAGGTTAATAATTTGCATCTATTATAATTTAGAAATATATATATTTCAAACAAATAAAAATGATAAACTTTAAAGATAAGCAGTAACTGTAATTTCTATTTTAAACGTGAAGGGAAAAAAATCTTAAATTTTAGGAATTCTCATTTTGAATTCAAAATGAAATTTGTTATTTGACATTTATGACTCTATTCCTAAATGAAATTACCATTCATTAATGAAGATATTTTTGAACCTCATAAAAATCTAGTTGAAAGAGGTGAATCCTCTTTTATATAGTATAGATTAAGCTACAAAGCTCTTGATTAAAGGATAAGATTTAACAATAATTTAATCTAGATAAAACTTTATTATCTAAATTTTAGAAATTCAAATTATACTCAAACTAAAAGTCTATTATCAATATTTTTAGAATTTATATATGTTTGGCCATAGTTTTTCGATACAATCCCTCTTAACTAATAACTCATCCCTATAATTAAATATCACACAATACACTCCACATTGTTGTATTCTTTTTTTTTTTTCAAAATGCAACTTACTCTTGTTTTTTAATCTAATAAATTCATCTTACTTATTATTCTCTACTTCTGAATTTGCGTGTAGGATATTATGTTAAAGGAAGTCTATTATAAAGAAGCAAAATAATGGACACCCATTTAAGTTCTTGGTTCTCTTGTGTAAGTTTTTATTTATTTTTCTATATTCTCAATTTTTCAACTCTTTCGTGTATGTTTTAATTTTTAGTTTTGGTTATTGTATTTAATTTGTGAGTGTGATGATTTTTTCAATTAGACTATCACTAGGAAAAACTTGGTATTGAGGAACTATTTTGTTTATTATTGTTTGTGCTAGCTAGAGCATAAATTAAACACAACCCAAATAGGAACGATCAAACTCATTCCATATCTCATATTAAAAGATTAACACAAAGCACAAAGAGAATTTTAAAATATAAAAATAGATAAACACTTATAAAGTCTAAACTCTAAACAATCAAAACTTAAAGTAATTTTTTTATTAAAATTATTTACTTGTTTTTTAATTATTATTACTATTTATTTAATAATTTAGTTTTAATTATTTTAAAATTTTTGAGTTTACATATGAATCTTCATCAAACTGTGCATTTTTGTATTAGGTTTATTTGTTTGGAGGTTTTTCTCATAAAACCTTTGGAGATTTGTGTCATATTTATGTCGTGTCAAAAGGTTGCACGCAATTTACTTACTTTATTGACATCTTATTAAAGAAGCATTAATCAACATAAGGAGGTAATATCCTCACACACTAATTAAAATATATAATAAAGGTAACTTAGCATATTGAATAAGATACCAAGAAATGTGAACAATGTGTTACAATTTCTATAACTATATTCTTAGACATGGCACAAGTGCAACCTCATCCTACAGGTTTCAATTGCTTAATTTATTACAATTCTATCACCTCCTCTTGGTGTTTCCAAAAAACAAACGTCTAAATCTTAAATCCACTATATCCCAATTATTGATTTAATGATAATAAATAAATAAATAAATAACCCTACAATTCTGGCATGCTATCTCTGTGCTATTGTTATGCAGATTTGGAAAAGAACGACTAGTAGAGACACAACCAACTAATCTCTACGGCTATTGCCAAAACCCACTTTTATCGCCCCTCTTGTTTATTTTCCTCTCACAGTGGAGACTTGCCTTGTTGTTTTTTATGCCTAATAAGAATACTAGGAAGCATGGTTTTAAAAATCGGTACGTTCAAAGAATCAAAAAAGCACTCAGTTCTCAAGTTTTACTGGTTCTTGGTTGGTTTTGGCCGGACCAGATTGGTGCTCGGTTCCCAACCAGTTCAATTTTTAAAACTATGCTAGGAAGAGTACTAGTGGCTCAGTATAATTAACAACATCTAGCTTAGCTACTTGAAATTCCATGGAAATGGGACAACTGGACCTAGCATTGCAGAGAAAAGGTTTAACGTTGACAAGTTGCTAACTCAAATTCAATATTAGTTCCAAAAATTGAAACCCAAAATTGGAATTAAGATGTGCATAAAACCATTGTATGCAGTGTGTTACAGGCTTACAAAAAATTCTTTATTTGTTGAAGGGCACCCAATTGGACTAAACAGCTAGGCTGTAAATAAACCAAGTCGTTCATAAACAAATAGGGCTTGGCTCAATAAAAAGCTCGTTCATGTTTGTTTGTTTCTAAACAAGCCAAACTTAAGCTTTATTTTTAAGCTTATTTAATAAACGAGCCGAGTCCAAGTAAAAAATATTGTTCATGAACAAACTCGTGAACACTAAGGCTCGATACAAAAGTAACAAAACAAGTTGAGTCTATGCTTATTTATGAGTTTGGTAATAAAATTGAGATGAACTTGACAAGTAAACTCATATCTTTCTAAAACTTTAATTAATTATAAGTTGACACCACTCATCCAAATCAAATAGGCTAGATAATAAACTTGATATAGGCTTGATAATATACTTATGTTGAATCTCAAGCTCAAAAGCATGATATCGAGCTTGAGTTTGGGCTTGATATTGAGCTCGAGCTTGGTTTGACTAATGTATCAAGCCAAATCAAGCCGAACTCAAGCTTTTATATTTTATAATGAGTTCAAGCTTGAACATTATTTGTAGGCTCGTATCAAGCTCAAGTCAAGTTTAAACATTCTAATTTTGCTATCGAGCCGAGCTTGAACATTCACTAATCGACAAAGCTCGGCTCATTTACAGCCCTAAAACAGCTTTACAATATCTCAAAAAAAAAAAAAAAAAAAAACAGCTTTGCAAAGGATGATGTAAATTGTGATCATATAATACTACACCACATGAGAAGTGGATGAGCAATTGAGTAAATTTTATGAGTTGGCATTGATAAGTTTCACTGAAAATGTAACTAATAAGTATAAACACTTTAATTAAGGTGTCGTACCTATAGTGTTATATTATAATTTTTTTGAAATTGCTCGTATTGCTATGTTGTACTCGTACTCATATCTATGTTTATGCTTTCTAGATATATACGTTTATCATTTATGTTCGTTGTCCTTTTGAGTTTCAGAATAAGATGGATGATGGTTCATTTTTCACTAAAATTTTCTTTTTGGTCATAAATTTTCACTTCATCTAAAGTGCCGACAATAACCATATTATCATTTTTTTTTTAATAATCATATTATCAAATTTCACTTTTGAATGGTTTTGAATGTGAACGCTTGGACTACTGCGAGCTACATATTCTTTCCGTTCATATTGTTTGTTTCTATTAAGATCCTTTCAAGTTTTTATGGTAAGTAATAACTATACAAGTCTCTAAAGTTTACAGTTTCTAAATAAAATAAAATAAAACCTTTAAAGTTTACACTTTTTTTTTTTTTTTTGTGATCATTGTTTTTTTTTTTGAGAAACATTTTGTGATCATTGTTAATCCCTTATTCTTATTTTGTTAATTTTCTTATATATGCGACTAACAGAGTAATAATGTGACATTATTTTAATAATATGACAAGACTGTTTTATTGAAAAAACTACTCAACCCTTACCCATTTTATCCAACCCAAACTCGTTTTCGTGGACAAAATACACATCTCTTAGAACAAGATTTCTTTCATCTGGAAGTACAGCTTCTAGAGGACCAGAGCTGGTAGAGCTCAAATGTGTAGATCAAATTGGAAATGTGACTCATTAAAACCCATTTTCAAATCAGCAATGATGTGTACTTTGATAGAGAGGGGGTGAAGAGAGAAATTATCGTTGAGCCAGCAAGTTTGTTTGTTTTTTTTTTTTTTTTTTTTTTTTTTTTTTTTTTTTTATGGTGATCTATTAAGTATATATTGTTCGAGAAAACGTTTTCCATTTTAAATAACAAAACACATTTTTTACCATATTGAGCTTACCTTCCATTAAAGACAAAGTTTAGTTATAAAACCAGTTGTAGCCTAAAACTACAAACACAGAAAGAAGGGTTTTATGTTAATTTATGTTTTTACTTTTTTGTCATACCAAACATAAAAATTGTTTTTCGCCCTAACAAAGTGCTCTTTCTTGCGAAGGGTTTTTTTTTTTTTTTTTTTTTTTGCTGCGGGGAGGGGGAGGAGGACTTTTTCCCTCATATTCAATGCCACTACTCCCATAATATGGTTATCCATCGATCCATAAATATGAGTGTGCATTCAACCCACTAATCCAATCTAATTTGACACTTAAGGACGGTTTTTCATTTGTTTGTGGGTTGGGTTAGGTTAGGCTAAAGTTGACAAAATTTTCAACCCATGAACCCGATTTAACTTTTGTTATCAATAGTTTAAAAATATTTTTTTTTAATTGTTATCATAGCATTTGATATTTAATTTGATAACCAAAAACCCTAAAGAACCAATTGTGTGATAAATTGAGCATTAGAATATAATGCTCAATTGTGTGAATTTTAATAATCATATATATGTATATATATATCATATTAAAGTCGAAGCACAATCAAAATCCAAATTAGTTTCTAATTGTAGTATAATTTTGTGCAAATGTATATTTTATTTTTCTTAATTTTGATGTCAAGTGACTCATTCATAATAATTAACTTATACAACAAAATGACCACCTCACTCACCTATATAAGACTACCTCAAAATTCACTACTATTAAAATGTTTCCACACATACACATGCATTACAAGTAGTTTATTGAGTAATGGGCTTATAGAGTTGAATAAAAACCCAATTTTTTACTCGTTAAAAAAACTTAATTTTTCTAAGGTCAAACAAAATCACCTTAGACTGATGACCCAATTTGACCTGACCCAATTCAATTGGTTGGGTTGGATTGAAGATTTATGAGTTGGCATTGACAAGTTTTGCTAAATATGCAACTAAGAAGTATAGACACTTCAATTAAGGTGTTGTACCTGTAGTGTTATATTATAATTTTTTAAAAATTGCTCGTATTGCCGTGTTGTACTCGTACCCATACCTATGTCCGTGCTTTCTAGATATATAGGTGTATCATTTATGTTTGTTATCCTTTTGAGTTTCAGGATAAGATGGATGATGGTTCATTTTTCACTAGGAATTTCTTTTTTGTCATAAATTTTCACTTCCTCTAAAGTGCCGACCAGGGCCGGCTGAACCATGAATGCAATTAATGCAATTGCTTAAGGCCCCTAAATAAAAGAAGGCCCACTTGTAAAAAATATATATATAATATAATTTTCTATATATTTTAATTACAAAAATAAATTTTTTAATCCTTTTATTGTCAATAAAATGTATTAAAAAGGTCACATTCTGTCCACAAAAACAGTGCACACAGCTAGATAGAATAGAAAGATAGGTTGATAGATTGTTGAGTATATAATATTTTATAATCTAAAAAATTTGAAAAAATTGTCATAACTACTGTGCAAGTGCAAGAGATCTCTGCATATAGCTATTAGCTAGCCAGCCAGCCTAGCCCCCACCCACACAGCTACATTGCTTACACATTCACTAACCCTGTAACCCACCCACACGAGCCACACCCACACCCAATGTATAACCACTCAAATTAATATATATATATATATATATATATATATATTTTATGCAAGCTTTTATTTTATGAATTATTATAAATTATCACACTAACTAATAATTTGATGTATATTATATCAACTCAATTATATTATAGTGATACTAATTTATTGAACCATGTAATATATTAATTTTTATTTGTGCAGGTTTAGACTTTATAGTATAAAGTGGTTACAATTTTAGAAAATTTACAATAACTAATTAGTAATTTTGCATTTCAAAAAGCAAGAAAAATATATTTTAAATAAAAAATTTTAATAAATATTATTTAATAAATATTTAAATATTAAAAAGACTCCACTTCAAATTTTCGCCTAAGGCCCCCAAAGTTGTTGAGCCAGCCCTGGTGCCGACAATAACCATATTATCATTTTTTTTTTAATAATAATATTATCAAATTTCACTTTTGAATGGTTTTGAATGTGAACGCTTGGACTTCTACTGCCAGCTATATATTCTTTCCGTTCATATTGTTTGTTTCTATTAAGATCCTTTCAAGTTTTTGTGGTAATTGGTAACTATACAAGTCTCTAAAGTTTACAGTCTCAAAAAAAAAAAAAAAAGCGTTTAAAGTATACACATTTTTTTGTGATCATTGTTAATCCCTTATTCTAATTTTGTTAATTTTCTTATTTATGCTACTAACGGAGTAATATTGTGACATTTTTTTTTTTGAGAGAGAGTTTTAACTTATGGCGTCCGCTCCTGATGATAACTTTTTATTATCAGACCAAGACACCAAACAGTTTTTGGTATAGGCGGAGGCGGAGATTGAACCCTAGATATTTTATACAATTATCGGAGACTTCACCAGTTTTTTTTTTTTTTTTAAACAAGATAGAATTTCTACTCTAGCCTAATCTAAGTGTAAATGTGTGTGAAGCTCCCTCTTGGAGGTTTGAACCCCGGCTCTTGCTCCCCACACCCCACAAACACTTATACTTGTAGAGTGATCATCACACCAAGGGTGTGTGGTGGTAGAGATCTTACCAATTGGGCTAATTAAAATCCACAGAGTAATAATGTGACATTATATCCAACCCAAACCTGTTTTCATGGACATAATACACATCTGTTAGAACAAGATTTCTTTCATCTCGAAGTACGGACTCTAGAGGACCAGAGTTGGTAGAGCTCAAATTTGTGGACCAAATTGGAAATGTGAATCATTAAAACCCATTTTCAAATAAGCAATGATGCTGTACTTCAATAGAGGGGGGGTGAAGATAGAAATTATCATTGAGCTTGAGCATGTTTTGTTATGGTGACCTATTATGTGTTTATTGTTCGAGAAACGTTTTCCATTTTAAATAACAAAACACATTTTTTTACTCTATTGATCTTACCTTCCATTAAACACACAAAAAAAGGGATTTTATGTTTTTGCTTTTCGTCATACCAAACATAAAAATTGTTTTTTGCCCAAACAAAGTGCTCTTTCTTGCATTTTTTTTTTTTTTTGGAACGGGAGGGGGCCTTTTTCCCTCATATTCAGTGCTACTAATCCCACAATATGGTTATCCACCAACTCACGAATATGAGTGTGCATTCAACCCACCAACCAAACTCAATTCGACACTTAGGATGATTTCTCACTTGTTGGTGAGTTGGGTTAGGTTGGGTTCAAGTTGACAAAATTTCCAACCCATGAACCCAATTTAACTTATTTTATTAATAGTTTAAGAATATATTTTTTTAAATTTATAATTTTATTTATTTTGGTATTTTGAGATTTAGTTTGATAAAACTATAATATAATTTTTTTTTTAAATTTATAAAAGAAAGTGGTGTCTCAGCCTTTGGCTAGACTATTACACTCCCCACACATGAGATACCTCAAAAACCCTGAGGACCAATTGTGTGGTAAATTGAGCATTAGAACATAATGCTCAATTGTGTAAATTTTAATAATCATATATATTATATTGAAGTTAAAGCACAATCAAAATCCAAATTAGTTTCTAATTGTAGTTTAATTTTGCGTGAAATGCCTATTTTAATTTTCTTAATTTTGATGTCAAGTGACTTATTCATAATAATTAACACGAACGACAAAATGACCACCTCACTCACCTATGTAAGACCACTTTAATCATCACTACTATTGAATGTTTTCATGCATAAACATGAATAAAACCCCGATTTTTTACTCGTTAAAAAAACTTATTTTTCTAAGGTCGAACAAAATCACCTCAAACTAATGACCCAATTCGACAGGTTGTGTTGGATTGAAGATTTCTCAACTCGATAAGGTTGAATTGATTGAAAAATACCTCAAACCTAACTCAACCTAACCCAAGCAATACACCACTACTCATGAATGACGTGTGTCCCCTCTTGTGATAAGAAATTATGTCACCACTCCTAGCTCATTATAGTATGGAACACTGCAGATGAAATTAAAGAAGTTATCACTTAGCACCACATAAATAAATAAATAAATACTATGCAAATAAGAGAAGGGAGTTACAGTTTTACCTGGAAAATGTAGTTGGACTTGGACCACCAAGACAAAATATTCGAATTATTTTTCACTCTTTTCCTTTCCCCACGAGAATCTTTGCAGGGCTTTTGTTCCCTTGTTAAATCAAAATGGGGGCCTCTTCAGAAAAACCAAATTGATCCAGTACTTTGGAGTTTGGACACATATAAAATCAAATGAAACATATATAATACGGAATGCCAAACATCTTTCAAACTCTCTCCTTTACCCATAATTTCTATATTATTGGTTT
Organism: Lithocarpus polystachyus; assembly: GCA_033629205.1. Lineage (NCBI taxonomy): Eukaryota > Viridiplantae > Streptophyta > Magnoliopsida > Fagales > Fagaceae > Lithocarpus > Lithocarpus polystachyus. Next base: position 13,721,350 of record CM066167.1, read on the forward strand.
CCTGATTCGGTTGTGCATATTTATCACTTAAAAGTCACCTCAGGCCACAAAGACTAGTTTACTTGAAGAAGCTCATAGCTTCTTCTTTTTTATTTATTTTTTATTTTATTCAATCACCTACATATAAGTTTTATTCACCTTCTGTATGTTCAAGTAGTGTATGTCTCCTAGTATTCCATGGATTCCTTGTCCTAACGTGGTTCTCACTACCCTGCTGATTGAAGGACTCAGAGGTCACATCAACTTCCCCATCTGCATTAGGCACATCAACTGGTTGATTGCAACTCATATAAAAGTCCAATGCTGCTTCCCAACAGTTAGTTTTAATACCATTTGAGGGTAAAAGTGAAATGTTTTTTTAATTGATTGGATATGTCAATAATTGCATCCTGATCTTTACAACAATATCAACAACAACCCAACTTGTCCCACCCCCTTAAAAGTTACTATAGATTTTTAGTAGAGTTGTGATGTGCTTTTATAATAAAACCTTCTTTCTCTCCCTTGTGTGCGTGACAGTGTGTGTTTGTTTCTCAAAAAAATAAATAAATAAAAATATAACAACTAAACTCTAGTTCCAAATTATTGTGGTTGATTATGCATCCTTAACTGACTCTTGTGGTCGGCTACTAATGTTAGTTTGTCATTCTTTATATATTTTCTTTTTGTTTCCTCGACTTAAATTAACCCATTCTTGCTCATTGATGCATTAATCACTCTACTCTTAACATTTCAAATTACCTTTTCAAAGTAGTTATAACTTGGTTTTCACAACAACAATTGGTTTTTATTTTAACAAAATTATCTAGTATTGTTGCCATTGTTTTTTCGGTTTTTTTTTTTCTTGTAATTGTTAATTATCTTATTTTATAATGACTTTTTACGTGGATTTTTGTCTAGAAACACCATACAACATACAATATAGCCATCTCAATTACCAAGCGAAGAATATCTTTCTAATTTTACTTCGGGACTGCATCCTTATCACCAAGGGGAAAGTCAAAATATGGTTAACGCTACATGAGATCGGTTTGGAGGGTTTCTTCACTTCAAGCCTAACTTACTTGTGCAGCAGATTTGATCATGCAATTCAAGAAACAAAGGCACTAAACCATTTTGTTTATTCTCAAACCTAGATAGAAAGTTAGAAACCATCAATTTTTCCTTAACCATATCTCATTTACAGTACTTAATTTCCTGCTGCAGCTAGTGAAGTTATGTCTCTCTTGGTTCTCTGGACAGAGGATACACCGATAAGGACGCAGTAATTTATATAAAAACCATATAAAACAAGAAAATCAAAGTGGTACGCAAGAGAGAGTATGTGCAAGGAATGGGAGTAAAAGCCCAGTATAGGGACTAGACACTGATGGATGTCACCTGGGTATGAGCAGGGCATGGAACCGAAGGGTGATTGTGGAAGAGGCCAAAATAGCCAGCTGCGGGCATAATTCGTAAATCTAAGACGCATGCATGCACATGTAGCGTGCACACACGCACACATACACACATAATTAAAAAATAAAAATAAAAGCAAGGCTGGACACACCTAATTTAAGTTAATTTACCAATCATTTGCTTATTTACTGAAGTAGGTAAAAGTATAATTTGTCATTAGAAAAAAATAATAGAAAATTTTACATAAACAAATAAGCTGAACAAGAATAAAGGAGAAAAAACACTAAACTAAACATAAACAAAGAATTTTGTCAAGCCACGGAATTATATGAAATGGGTATATTATAGTCTTCTACGTATATGTTCATTACTATCTAAATAACAATATGTTGCCTAAGATTAATCTTAGGCCCTCACTCAAAAGAAAGAAAGTGTTAGTAATTGTCTAAAATTTTTAATTTGATTTGGTTAAGTTCTTCTAAGTATGGAAGGAAATTTTTTTGCTTGATGTGAAAGAAAATGATTTTCCTTGGGTGACGTTTGGACACTTGAATTTGGATCTTAAATCAATGGATTTAGAATTTTTTAATTCTAAATCTATAAATTTCAAATCTATTGAAATGATTTCTAAAATTCCAAGAGGGTTAATTAGATGTTATTTCGAATCCAAGAATTTCAAGGTATAAAATCCTTGCTGGATTTAGCCAAATCCAAATCCTGCTATTCAAACATACTATTGATATAAAAAGAAATATTTTTTTTCATTGAATAAGTAATTGGGTATTCCTTATCCATCAAGAAATAAATTTAGAGTCTTAGAACTAAGTATTATTACAAAGGGTTTTGTGGCTTTCATCAAGATTCCTCCCACATGGGAGGAGACGAAGAATCTTAGAGGAACATGTGTGGGTTTCTTCGAAGAGTAACTTAGTAAAAATTTAGATTGAAAGATATGATTGAGAGTAATTATAATTCATACCGTTAATAGAAGATTTTGGTTGGTGTTACTTAATTATGGAGGTAGTAGGTTTGGAGTTTGACAAATCATGTTAAATATTGTTGTCTTAGTTGCTTTATTTTATAGTTCGTGTAAACGCTAAATGTGTCGTATGGTTGCTATATTTTCTAGTTTTTGTAAACCCTAATCCCAAATCAAACGAGGAAGAGAGGAAAAAAACAAAAAGAATAAAAAAAATACTATTACAAGGACAATCTTGGACACACTGACACAAGAACATTAAAGCAAAATTTGAGCGCAAATTTTTATGTGATAGTCTTACTGTCGAGCTCAAATTCAGATAGCATTTGTGAGCAAATCGAGTGGGCACTTTGAGTATTAAATTTTGTGTACGAGTGTGTGTACATGAACTAATTGAGTGAGTCATAAGTCATACTTCTTTTTCAATGTAGCTAATGCTAATGTGGCAATATTTGCTGCTTAGTTGTGGCTCCAAAAGATTCAAAAACCAGTTTAAAGAGACTAGGAAAGAGCTCGAGTCAAACTATGTAAAACAAAACAATATACAATAGTTAAAAAAAACGCAGGCCAAGAAATTGGGGAAGGTGACTTTGCATTACTACTTTGACCATATCTTAGGAGACTGTGATTGTAATGCCTCTCGACCCCACAATCCTCCAATAAAACCTCATTTAAAATCAAATATTAGAATAACAAAAACACAACCATATATCAAAAATTTTATTTTTTATTTCTTTTGGGAAATTTCAAGTACTTTGGAGCTTTGTTACAGTTACCTAGATTCCATGGCCCCCTTTTTTTTTCCCCAACTCCGGCCTGCCATTAAAGTGGCCCCTTGTCACATAATTGACTGATTTATATTATTATTATAAGCATACAATTCATTGGACCGTCCAAGCTTTGACTTGGTTGAGCTCTGAGAGGGACCAATCTCAAAAGTGACCGGCCATTCAAGCTTTAATTAATCTTTCATCATGGTTCTCTCAAACTCAAATTTTTGATTACCCAATTAACTAGCTTTACCAATACGCAGTTGTGATTAGAATATAGCCAGTAATCTTCACCGCTTTATCGTGCTCACTCTATGGTGTTTTGACATCGTGATTCATGGCAGCTCATTGCTTAAGAGAAAGACTAGTTTAACATCTACAAATGGCCTATATTCCCTAATAATATTCCGTTCCTTTGTCGGGTGCTATTTGACGTTTGTGGGACAGATTTTTATTTTGTGTAGCAGAGACGTAAATTCCCACTCACATGACAGTGGATCTCACGCAATTATAATCGAGATATATAACATTTTTCTTATATAAGAAGATTTTACATGTGTAATGTCCAACCCCATATGAGAGAGATATTATATATCTCCATTACACATTATTCTGCGTCAAGCGAAACAGAAGATTACACACATCTAAAGCATTAATTTAGTGTATTCTAAGAGCTCTAGACACTCGCATTAACAAAATAAATTACATTCTTGATTCTTCTATGTGTTCTAAAAGATTAGGAATTAAAGTAAACTAGTTTTTTTTTTTTCTTGCAAAAAAGTAAAAGTAGTTTAACATGTAGGCTTAAGCTAATAATTATATCCTTTAACCTTGCCAGCATTAAAATTATTTGATGGACAAAATAATGATGAAAAAGAAGAAAGATATATAACCATATAATAGGGTTTTTATATTAAGGGAAGGGTGTTTTTGCAGTCTTGCGTTGTTCGCTAGAACATGCAAAATTTGGGAACCACACGAGTATACAAACCTATTTGCACCCAACGGACCAAAAACTGCCATCTGGACAAGTCAGAGGACTATGTAGTCCTCCAATGGTACGGACATGCCCAAATTTGGAACTCAGGGTAAATAATTTTTGGGCTGCAGCACTGTTTGGCTTAATTATTGACTGACCGCTGTTCACTTTTTACAGTTTATAGTCTTCAATTTACAGTGAAGTCCATGACTCTTTTTTCTTTTTCTCAATATACTGTAGTAAATGATAAAGACACTGTCGATTTCCCCCTCCCAAATAAAAGAATGTCAGTAAAAAGTCCATTTGAATAAAGCTTTGTTGCAAGGAGTACAGAAAAAAAAAAAAAACAAGCACTGAAATTTTAAGGTACAATTCATCTTGACTCACTGTAATACAAATGAAATCAAAAGAAAGTGAAATTTTTTGTGCCAGTAGACTTTTTTATTTAAAAATGGTTCTTATCAATGATCACAAGTTGTGAAACCAATATGAAAAAGTGTTTCTCCACGTACTTATAATTCTTTAATTCAATTGTGGATTCCAATTATATAAATCAATTGATAATTTTTTTTTTGGTTAAATAATGGACTTGTGACTGAACCTCTCCTATATAAAATAAATAAATAAATAAACATATCATATGTCTGTTTGAAAATAATTTATTTAGTTTTTTATTGAAAATATGCTAAAATATACTCTCTTTTTTTAAATGAGAAAATGTAATAAAATGTGAGAAAAAAAAAAAGAATAAAGTTTTAAAAAGATAGACATATAAAAGCTGAAAGTTAAGTTAACTAGGGTCAAACAGATGCCATATCTTAACTAAAGTTTTGAATTCTATTTTAAAGACCTAACTATTGGAATGGAATATTCGTCCAAAATATAGAAATAGACTGAAATAAAGGAGGTAAGTGGCACCTGATTAACTAAGCACCAAACCGAACAGAATTTAAAACGTGATCTTAACCTAAAGACAAATAAATAAATAAATAAATAAATGGTATTGTATGTTCAAATCCTATTTTTAAAAAATTACAAAAAAAAAAAAAAACGTTAATTTAATCAAGACGGTTGCCGGGCAGCACGGTCAGATCGACCCGGTGGAGAGAGGCCACCAATGCTGACGTCATTCAGTCCATTTATACTCTTTCTGGGCCTTGGACCTGTCATTGTCAGGTCCATCAGGGCAGCCCACTAATTGTCCCTAACAACTTTCCCTCATATTCATATTTTTCCCATAATATAAGCCTTTGCACATCCACATTTTTTTTCTTGCATTGCACTTTCTTCTTCTTACACTTCTCACTCTCTCTCTCTCTCTCTCTCTCTCTCTGGAGAGAGAGGAAAAAAAAAGCTTCCAAAGATGAAAGCAAGACACTGTAAGTCTCTACAAGGTATGACTCTGAAAGCTTTACCTGGCATGTCAAACTTTTTGTATTCTTTCTTTCTAGTTAGTGTTTTTTTATAGACACACTCATGGCTTTTCATTTTTGCAAATCTTACACACACACACACACACACACACACACACACACATATATATATACTCTCCTCTGTCTCTCTTTTTGACCTGATACATATTTTCAGTATGTTCAACCTTTTTTGTTTCTCAGCCATAAACAGTCCATGGAAAGATATATATGGTTTGTACTTCAAAGATGTGACTATTGTAATTGAACTCTAGTTCTACTTTTGGTTTCAATTACACTTTCAAAGCTGCTTTATATCTCCAATCTTTCTTATTCTGTACATATACCTGATCTTACATTATAATAATTTAATGATGCAGGTCACCCAGAAGCCATTGTCATGCATGGGACCATGAACAACATCAACATGCTGAACCCTTCAAAAATTGGAATTCATGGCCAAAGAGAAATCTTCCATGTAGCAGAAATCTACACCAGCATTCAATTTGGAAACAAGAGTTCCATTGTGATGGTGGCTTGTTTATGATAACTGGGTGCTATCCTCCCTGAGCTTTTTATCCTACCTCCTCCTTCATCCAATCTATTTTTATTTTTTTTCTCTTCATTTTCTTTATTTTTCCATCTTCTTGACCTTGTAAGACCTTTTCTTGACCTTGTAAGACCCAACTCTGTGTCTGTTATCTTTATTTTCCAGTTTTTTAAGGGCTCTATATCGAAATCCACCGATATAGAATCCAATCTCCGTCCATCCCTGTTTCCGTCCAACTCATCTTCTCCTTCCTTGTCTATCCCTCCTGAGCTGCTTGAAATTAGCCTGTCATAGTGTCATGTATCTCCCCTAAAAAATTGTGTTACAGAAGTCCTGAGAGCCTCTTAGCGTTCATGCAAGCAATGGAGACCTCAATTGCAACATGGGTTACTTTTTATTTTTTATTTTTTTGGGTTTTACATGTAAATTTAGAAGGATTGAAGAAGATGCAAATTATAGTGGTCCTTGAGCTGTAGAGTTGTAAAAGAAGCTAGAATTATTAATAAAATATTTCCATTTTGTTTTTATTCAGAGTAAATATTCTTTGTTTCTTTTATATATTCTGTTAAGGCCATCAATTTCAATTGTATTATTGTGTGCAGAAATATGCTGTTGCAGTCATCAATTTCGTTGTTTTATATGTTGTTGGCTGAGAAAGTGAGGAAGAGAGTAAATATTCTCTCAGATCTGTGGAAGAGTTCCCCTCGTGACTGCTCTGATGTACAAAATATCCACTGTATTATTGGAGTTCTCTCCAAAGACTTTTATTTTTTTCTACCAGGAAAGTTGTTCATGAAAAAGCTGATTACCCTTGATGTGAGAAAGTGATTTTTCTCCACACCTCATAAATGTGGCGAGCTCATAGAGAAAGCAAAAGAAAAACCCCAAAAAAGGAAAAGGAAGTGAGAGAAATAAATAAATCAATTCATTGATCCTTTTCATGCTTTGATTTGTTTCTTCTTTTAAACAAGACAAGTAGGATAAACTAAAGGACCTGATCAATTTAGCAGCTCATAAGCCCTTTATATTGTACTTTAATTTGTTACAGTGGTTATGACTTATGAGCATATATTGTCAAAACTTAGCATTTTCATTTGATAGTCCCACAAATGTGACACAAATCATTTCTCATTTCTCATATATGATATATGTATATATGTTTGTGTGTGTATATATATATATATATATATATATACAATATATGTATGCATCTATATACCATTGAAAAGTAATTTACACCATTTAACTTTTATATGTTTTCAATGAAGTGTATATTTTCCATCCAAAAAAAAAATGTAGTGTATGTGTGGTAATATTTTGTCTTTCAACTTTTTAGCTTTTTTTTAGCTTATTTATTTATGTATAATCTTTTTAAAACCCTTTTTATATAATTATCTTTTGACTAACTTTCAACAAAAAGCTACATCCAAATTCATCCATTTTCCTTTTATCTTGATTTACCCATAGTTTTAGTTTTTTTTTTTTTTTTTTAATTTTCAAAACGACAATTTGATGGACTTAACAGTGTAGATTGATTGGATGAATAAATTTTAAACCAATTGAAATTAAAAGAACCTTCTTTTAATGAAAATTATGCTCTGCTTTTTGTGCTAGGGCTAGCTATGATGAAGAACTTAAAAAACCAAATCTTTTGATCACTAAAAAACTAGCTACATAACAATTAATGTGTTCATCTCCTTGGCAAAGTCCTGTACGTGGAAAATGAAAGTTTTGTGCCGCTCCCTTTTGATAATGGTTAAAATCTCCCACACCATATATATATGGCTACAATTTTTGACATGCGTGCAAAAAGTAGTGCATGCCCTTTCCCTTTCAATAACACAACATGGATAAGCAATTAGTTTTGGAATAGAATTAGAATAGACCAAAGCGAATATTTCACCAGTCTTCCAAAAGGATAGAGATATGTATGAAGCGACATTGCAACCTCACACACCTAAGTTACTATCATGCATGAATCATCATTTGTTTGAATTGTAATGTTCTTCCCCGTTTCAACTTTGCGTATGATTATTGATCAAGATTCTCATGCTAAATAAAGAACATGTCAACATCATAAAGAAAAATTTTTCATAGGCAGTGTACAGACTATATAATGACTTAGTTTAGGTTGCTAAACCCTATTAGAACGATAAAATCATTAACAAATGCTAGCCCCTACACATATTTGAATTATTAGCTAGTTTGACATGTGTCATAACAATTATGGGTTTTTGTAAATTTCAGGGTTATTACAAATGCCCATATAACGTGCATTAATTTTGTGCGAATATTGGGCTAAGATGTGATCGTCGTTTAGTTATGAAATTATTGCATTGTTTTCATTGCATTGACAAATAAATACCATCCCCTTTCCCTTCTCACTCTTGGACTACTCACAAAAATAATAGTAATAATAATAATTAATATAGAATTAAGTGAAAATTGATATTTTAATAACAAATGCCCTTAGGGCATTCATTAACATTGATATTTTAACAAATTTTAACATTTCCCTTGAATAAAATGCATTGAATGAGTGGCATGTCCATGTGGCTCATATGTTATCTAATACATTTTTTTTTACTGAAATTTGAGACATCAAACTTCAATTATATCCTATTCTTACTTTTTGAGTGAAATTTGAGTTGTGAGTTTGGATTAGCTTTTTTCTCTTACTTTATCAGATTATTTACTTACTTACATTTAAAAAAAAAAAAACTTTAACTTTCAACAAATAAGCTTTTCAGACAAAGCAAGTCAATGCACACTTTAATCTATCCTTGCATTTGAAATTAGTTGTTTCCCATAAATTTTGGAGCAAATGGAGTATTTTGTATTTGCTTTTAGTGAATAGTGAGTATGCATTTATAAAGAGATCACCTACCAATGTTTAATAACATGAAGAAGAAATCAAATGAATTGGTGAAATGTGTCCATCACACTCATGTAGTTAATTGAACAGTAAAAAAAAGGTAAAGATGAATACCAATTTGGTTACTTAATTATCTGCAAAGACTTTGGGTTACATATTTTGAGTACCATGAGTACTAAAAAGTGGTTAGGGTGGTGACTTCTAGCAGGAAATGATGATATCCACAAGTGGGCATTGAAAAGCTGAATGCCTTTACCCTTGTCTAGGACTTAGCAATTTTACCTCTCTCTCTCTCTCTCTCTCTCTCTGAAAAAAAAAAAATGGCAGTGAAGCGAATGTGACAACATGAAAGTTAAGCCTGGATTGAAGCACTCTCATAATTTCCTTCACACCCAATTTGAGCTCCAGTTGTGTAAGGTATCCCCAGCATAGGGCCCATTTTTGTCAAACTCAATTCCCGCTTTAGGTAACATGCTAACATGGCTCTTTCATTAGGTTTTTTTTTTTTTTTTTTTACTTTTGCTCGAATCATTCCTTTCGTGACTTTGAAAAGGAGGGGAATGACCTCTCAATAATGCCTCGATGGAAATTTTTTCTGCAATATTGATTAAATTGTGAAGCCAAGGAATGTTTGGATGAAAAGTTATGTATGGATCACATTTGACCGTTCCCTTAGTGTAAATCAGAAAAAAAAAAAAAATAGAAAGTAGCATCAATTAGTCAAATAACCTATAGTCATTATGATCACATTTAAGCTTTTTGCCTTTTGTTCTTGCTTTTCTAATTCTAGTAAATTGTCAATTTTATGTTATTTGTTGAATTATTCGCTGTTAATGTTAAATTCATAATCAATTTGAAATGATCCAATTAATTATTCGTACCAACAAAGAAATTTTATTTTTATCTAATAAAAACTAGAATTTTAAATATATCATTGAATAATTAAAAATAATGTTAATGGCCGCTATATTAGTGAACTATTCTTTGAAACCCTAGAGTTTCTAACCATTTTATCCAAAACAAAGTAAAAAATAAAATAAAATAAAAACTCATTTCATTTTATTAACCTTAAATTAAATTTCTAAAACTCTAAATTTGATGCTATTATAAATAAAATCTACGTATAATTTATTTGTTATCACTATATTAATTTATGTGCTTACAAATATAAAAGTATATTAATCGTGTCAATTTTGAAGTCAAAATTATCAAATAGGTTGTGCCCCTTTCAACCAAACATAACTTATTTATTAAACAAATTGAAATGGATCATATCTTTGGCAACCTAATATGACTCGTTTATTAAAAGTGTAACATGAATTGTGTCATCTCCACCCACTTTATAAATTGGTTTGTTGGAGTTGAGGGATTTTTAGTCTTGACGCAATTATTAATAACTTGTGTTCATGTTGACCCACATAATTGAATACTCACGTTTCGATACAACACGAACATGATCAACCAACTCGAATCACAAACCATATTGTATTGGATTGTTTGTCTTGTTTCGCCTAAATAGAAAGGTGCCACATTATATCAATTGTAACATGCAAAATCCTCATCCTATTCTTAAGTGTTGTCAATGGGCTGAGTCAAGCGGGCCTAGCCCCTTTTTGTCTGGGCCATGGGCTTATTGAGCTGAGTTAAGTGATCCGTTGGCCAATAAACAGGCTGGGCCGTAAGGGAAACTTTAGCCCATGGCCCTACCTATGGGCATCGCCCATTTTGTTTTTAGTGGGCTGGGCCTAGTAATGGGCTACCCATATGCATTTTTAATTGGATTTTCTTTCATTTAAAAAAAGGAAATAATCAAATTATTTATTTTAACGAAAGAATCAAATAAGGACAAAGTTTAGCTACAAAATTGATTGTAGTCTAAGTCTACAATCTTACTTAATATCTTTTTATTGAAGGTGAATTTTGACAAATCTACTATTGAATTACATTTTCTTCTTATATCCTCGACGCTTGCAAAATTTCTAGAAAATTAAAAATCAATAGTTATGTCATCAAAAAAATTTTTTAAATTGCAAGTTTTTATAGTTTAAATTCTGCATAAAATATAATCTTATAGATCATATAGTAAATAATATTTAATTGACACAAAATTTGATATGTGTATTAAAAGCGTAAAAAACATACAATCTAACAATTACATTTTCAAATATGTAGTAATGTTAATGATATTAAGTAAGGTTGTAGCCTTAGATTACAATCAATTTTGTAGCTAAATTTGGTCCATCAAATAATTCAAAACTTATTTTATTATTTTTCTAGTCAAAACCTAATAATTTTTTATATTAATGTTATAAATAGTTTTTTCTTTTTATATTTTTTTAATAAAAAAATGTTTAATGTTTATTATTTATAAATAAATAAATAAATAAAAGTTACATAGACTACTAGAAAAATATATGTTTTAGAAAACATAATTTATCATAATAACTTGAGGCATCCTAATGATTAGGTGCGAGCTCTTATGTGGCGTTTGGTATGGAGGAATCCATATTACTCTTGGCATCAAGATTCCTAGGAATGTAGTTATTCCTATGTTTAGTTTCATTGGGAATCTCTTAAAATTCCTAGGAATGTGAGATGATAATATTTATTTTTTTCCCAAAAATCTTAAATGAATTATTTATTTTTCTCATTCTATCCTTAGATTTGAACGTGAACTACCAAGTCTTTTAAAAAAAAAAATCTTCCTCTAAATAAATAATGAAAAAACAAATATAAACTGTTAATTATGACAAATTCATTAAAATTATAGTCTAACATGTGCACTAACTTCATCCACATTTGACGTAATAAATCTAATTAATGTAGCAATACAACTAAAATTTTCTTTTTATGATTCCTTAGTAGTCGAGCCATCACTGCAGTCATACACAAGAAATAAAAACTTAACATTTAAGAAAATTACAAATTATTAAAACAATTGCTACTAGACTAGCTTCCAGTGTGACATATAACTATGTAACTAATATAATGGAAGAAAACTACTTGGGATAGTTACTAATAAATTCTTATTAGTTAAAAAAAACTATTGTTTTTAATCTTAGTTAGCTATTGCCCGTAAATGACCAGTTCAAAAAGAGTTAAATGAGTTTCCTCCATTATATATTCTCACAATAATATCAAACCAACGAATCAAGGTTGAAAAAAAAAATAGCATATACCGTGTTTAGGATTGGTTAGTTACTCACCCTGTGTAACATATGAATTTAGAAACAAAGCCATTAATCTAAAAAAATAAAAAATAAAAACCAGATGAAGCCACCAATCCAAATCTATATTTCTAGCAACTAAACAAAACCAAGATCTGAGGTACGAATAGATACTTTAACAAATTTCCATGAAAATAAATCCATTAATAATTTGTTGAGTAGCACACACACAACAACAAAAGTGAATACCTGGCAATAATGGAGAGTCCCTTTCAAACTTGTTTTTTTCCACAAGTGAAACCTAAATAAAACTTTGTTAAAGAATATATCAACAGAGTTGTTAATCCTGTTTATATTATTTTGGCGGGAAAAGATAAAGACAAGGGAAAATATATTGATGATTTGTTTTATATTTTATCTTAATTGCTTAAATAAGAAGGAAAAAGGGTTAAAATTGTCAATTTATAAAAAATACAATTTCCTTTAAGTTTCGGAATCTGGATTCCCACTTGTTTTAAAGAGAATTCACATTCCTACTGAGAGGGGTTTAAGGAAAGAATCTAGATTCTCCTGGCATCTAATTCTCTAACGTGATTTGCAACCAAACATGAGAATTTTTAAACATTCCTGAGAATCCTAAAATATTACTCCGTACCAAATGCCACATTAAAATATTGCTCTCTCCTGACACCCCCCTCACCTCACCCTAACGGGCCGGCCTAATGTGCTCCCATGGACCCAAAAAACCAATTAATGAGGAATTGGAGGCGCCAATAGGCCGATATGGCTTACGTTATAGGAAAATGGGCTTTGCTATCTTCTTTTGTTGGTTTTATTTGCCGAAGGCTTTCCCGATCTTTCGAAAAAAAAAAAAAGGGGTAAGTGGTCCTTTTGTGTTTATTCATTTAGAAATTCTTTTTTTAGAGAGATAGAGAGGACCTATGGCAAAACCACGCCCATTTGTATCATGTGAAGCTTTCAAGAAATTACGTTAATTTTCGTGGCTTATGAGATTATAATGAAAAATATAATAATTTAACAAATTCGTGGAGGGGTGGAGTCAATCTTTTGCAGGTAGTCACTCTTCCTCATAGATTCTTTTACAATTTTTTTTTTTTTTTTTTTTTTTTTTTTTTTTTTTTTTTTTTGAGGATAGGTCTTTAACAATTTTACTCAATTGATGAAACAAACAAACAGGCAAACCGGACTTCAATTCAATGACCCCAAAAAAAAAAAAAGAAGTTATTAGTTGAGGCCTTAGGCCGAATTAATAATTTAATATACAAACTCATTCACCAAAAAGTCTACACCTAATTTTTATAGGTAATTCACCCTCGTTTGAAAGATTCATCACTCATCTGCACAAGACCAGAATTTGGCATTCCAATTTTCAGTTGTGTCAAGCTCATAAAATTGAGCTATCAATTTGTCATAATGGCTAAGCTAGCTCTGAGCTGTTGTCTTTTGACAATAAGAATATCAATCAGTAAATAACGTACAAGATGAGAAATATGGGCTGGCCGAAAAGAAAGAAAGTATTATTTCTAGGCCGGTGTCTGCAGGTTAAAGTCATAAATATGGGCTGCTTTTACAGTTTTACTCTAGAGTTACAAAATTTCTTAGAATCTTTTTAAAAAATGTTTTGAGTGGATGTAAAAATGATTTTGCTCCCGTTACAACTCGGTCAATATATATAAAGACACAAAAATTTTCACAATTGTTAAGATAATCTATTATGATTTATATACAATAAAAATAATACTAGTGGTCGTTTTAGTAAAAATAATGTTGTACTAATCATAATCCGTCATTTTAATAAATTGGAGAAAAAATAAGGAATTTTTTTTTTTTAGAAAGTTTCAATCTATAACATCTGCTTATTTATCATTAGACTAAAACACCAATTAATTTTTAATATAAGCGGAGATTAAACTCCAGATCTCTTATTCAGCCATTAGAGATTTTATCAATTAAGCTAACTGAAATTCGCAATGAAATTCTTTGTATTTGTAGTATTGTTGCAACTTGACATGCCAAGAATTATGAAAATATTTTAGCAAAAAAAAATATCAAAAAGATTTGAACTTTTTTTTTCTTTTTGGGTGTGTGCGATTAGCATTAGATGGAGCTGTCAACCTGAAATAACCAGGCTTAATTACGTTCATAGAAAAAAAGGCCGGGCTTAATTACTCATGGTCGAAAATGAGTCTAAGCACTCGGAATACTAATTCCGCTTGTACTTGGGCTGGGCTGGGTAGAATAACCTACCTGGGTTTGCAAACCCAATATGTGGAACCCTCTTTTGAAATTAATCCTTGTAGTCATTTTATAAAAATAAATAAATAAATTCCTGTAGTCCTTTTTTTTTTTTTTATAAGCAATTCCTGTAGTCCTTTAGTGAAAGACGAGCCATGACTATTATATTCTTCAAAATTAAACCAAAAATTGTTATCAAATGTAAAGTTGTAATAAGAAATGTGAAGTTGTGGTATGCCTTTATGTTAGAATCTATTTCACTCTCCTTTGTGTGTGTGTTTATTTCTCAAAAAAACAAAAAAGTAAACATGTAATAAGAGATGCGAATATTCTAGGGATAATTTTTATATCAATGAAACGGCAGAAGAATTAATGATGCATTTTTTTTTCTTTTTAAGGAAAAAGTTAATTAATACCTTAAATTTTATAAAGGATTTTTATAAAATTTTTATGGGAAAAGAAAAAAAAATTTGTGATAATTTTTTATATTTTCCATGAAAATGATATTAAAAAATTTCTAAAATTGTCAATTAACAAATGCCCTAAAGGCACTAGTTAATCGGCTCTTTCTTTTATTCTAAATTTCAATACTTGGTTTCTCTTTCTATCTCTCCCTCTCATTGATTGGGAAAACTAAAACTAATCTTAAAACTCTTTCATGTAACATCAAGAAACTTTACCAACTAGATTAATTTGACTCACATAAAAGTGGTGTAATTTTAAAGCATGACACCTTTTAGTAGTGGCTTGATCTTTAGCCGAAAGGTTAGGGCTAGTATCACATTTAAGTAGAATAAGTATAAGGGAACATGTTTGTTTTTAATTTTTATAATTTGTTGAAGTGATAAATTGTAATAAATGAACAGTAAATTGATTTGATGTGAAAGTGATTATTCACCTATTCAAACATTCAAACATTGCTTTATTAGAAAACCAATCCTAACCATTTATGTGAAATGAAGTAGTGTTTTTACATAGACTTGCATTTTTAGGTAGTCTCAGTTTTTCTCTCAAAAAAAAAAAAAAAAAGTAGTCTCAGTCTCATTTTCCACTTGATTAGGTGGCCCATGCCCCAGAAGTCCAGTCAAGGTTTTAAGGTCATATCATCAGCTTGAGCCCATTAGCCTTAATTATGGGGTTTGGTCTATGCCAGCTTTCTCAAACTGGCAATAGCGTGTTTTCTTCTTCTTCTTCTTCCTCTTAATTTTTTTTTTCTTTTTCTCCTTATCTTTTCACCCTTACTGAAAAGTGAGGACTGAGAGGATAAGGTCTCTGAGACTTTCTTTTATAATTTTTTTTTTTTAATTTTTTGTTTGGGTGAAGAAAGTTTCTTTGATCAAATTTGGGTCAATGCCTTTTGAGGCATCTTGAATCCCAGCTGAATAGACACTAAGACCAATATATTTAAATATTGGTAGAGAGATGACACATTGAATCTGGAATCAAAGTTCTCATTTTTTAGAACATTGCACTAGTACCAATCAAAAACTAATTGATACTTTTCTAAACAGAAATGATGTGAAATATATATTGTATGCGTTCAAAATTTTTAAAAGAAATAGGTTACTAGTCTTTCTTTATGGAAACAGATAAGTCTTTATAAATTTCGATCCTATAAATAAAAATCCCTGAAACCGTGTTTTATAGTTGTAATAGTTAGAAATTTTACTGTTACATTTCGTGTTCAATTGCTGTGCTTTCCTAAGTAATCACATTAGTCTTCAACATCCCAACCCCTATTAAAAAAATTCTTATAAAAAAATTCTTATATATAGGTTTAACAAACTTTTAATTTATTCATTTGACCTTCTCATGAATTAAACTAAAATTGTTAGGATTTTGTCCAAATTAAAAAAAAAAATGTAATTGTGGACAAATTTTCAATTACAGCTTATCTTTTTTTAGCTTGGACTTATTGCAATTTTTTTTTTTTTAATGAGTGACCTATCACAATTTATTTTCACAACTTTTTGATGGCTACATTTTAACCTCTTAAACTTTAGATTAAAATGAAACCGTTATAGAGTTTTGTAATGGAATTCTAATAATTGCATTTTAGTCTAAATTTTAGAAAGTAATGTAACAATTAAAATTTTGTGAATTAAATAATGATAAAACCAAACAATAAGGAGGTAAATTATAATATACCTTAGTATATAGTAGTTGAATAACCCGCATTACCAAAATAAGGCTTTTTTTTTTCCTCTAATTTTAAATTTAGGACCCTTTCCACTTCCTACCAAAAGTATACCCATTAGACCAATAAATAAACAAAAGCCAATTCTAAGTGAGGTCATTACTCTCCAACGAATTAATTAGAGCACATTCTTTAGGTACCAATTGCCAAATTGCTGGAAACACAATTCAATGATTTCTAACTTAAAAAATGGCACAAAGATTGCAATTTTTATTATCAACTAGTTGTAAGAGCATTTGCATTAGTTTGTGCAAATTTTTTTGTTTATTTTAGTATAAGAACCTACTTTCTTCATTTTACATACTCACTTTTCAAAACACCATCCATCAGATTATCTATTTTACACTACATTTTATTAAAATATCGAATTTTCTTGATTTTTTTTTTAATTGTTTCTCTTGTTTCTCGTACAACAATCACTGTCCACTCTCTTCCTTCATTCTCAAGGTACATAAAGAAAGAATAAACATCTAAATACAAAATTAATAGTGTTAGTATAGATTTACATAGTTACTGTAGCAAACTTGTAAATTTACACAATTATATACGAATTAATGTGATTTATTTTTAAGTAGTGTAAATTTTACACTTTTTTTATATTATATACGAACTGATAAAAATGATCTAATTCATACTTACGCACAACATCAACAACAACAACAATAACAATAACAATAACAATAACAATAACAATAACAATAATAATAATAATAATAATAATAATAAGCAGTCATTTTTTACTTTTGCACTGCTGACTATTATAAGTGGGTGTTGATACCCATTTTCGCGACACATTTTTTTTATAAGCACGATTCAACCAAGCCCGACTTCATTGTAGGCTCAATTCATGTATTATATTTTTATTTTATTCTTTTAAGCATAGCCCAAGCCCATGCGACTTATGGGGGAAATTGAGGAAGTGTGGTTTTGAGGGTATGGGCCGGTTCCTTTCAGACCTTTTGCATGAGCCCAGCCCATGTGTGCTACCAAGTGGGCAAGGGACACTGGTAGCACCTCAGGCTCATGGAGGAGGTCTTGTGTCCAAAATTTCCACCCCAAAATAGCCTTTATGCTCTGGGTGACTATAGCCCAACATTTCTGCTTTACCATTTTTTTTGCCTAAAACACAAAGCTAACCCTAAGTGGCTGGCCTTATCTGCTGCAACAACCAAATGCAATCTCCAAGGACCTGCCATGTCTAGGAAACATCAGCCCATGAATTTAGGTCACTCCATTTCCCAAATTATGTAAAAAGCAAGCCAACTCTCTTACCCAATTAAAGCAAATCTGACCATAACCTCTTTGATGGAGACTTTGGGGTTCAAAGCCTCTTTTATTGACCAAAAACCAGTCACTTAGAGCACCCCTAGTTCAATACAAAAGGCCCCAATCAGATTCAAAAGGGGAGGAGGACGTTCTAACTAAGGACCTGAAACTTCAGAGCAAAAGCCCATTCAACCAGTCAACAATCTCACAATTACGAACCTTAGGGGTGGAAATATGGGTACAGAGGAACCTTCCCTTTCTTCCTCACGACCTCCCTCAATTTCCTCTTCTCGGTGACTGTGGGTCGAAGCTTCAGACCTGTTGAACCACGTTTTCCCCATAGAGCTGAAACTTGAGAGCAAAAACCCACTAAGTCAAGAAATATTCTTACAATTCCAAAACTTAGGGGTGGAAATATGGGTACAGGGGAGCCTTCCCTCTCTTCCTCACGACCTCCCTCAATTTCCTCTTCTCGGTGACTGTGGGTCGAAGTTTCAGACATATTATTTTTTATACTTTTTCTGCACTTTTGTTATTAGCATTTTGATTCTCTCTTGTCAAAGCACCATTAGCCTTTGTTTTCTATACATTGTGAATTTTGGGCTTGATTCTCCACAAATAAACACTTCTAAAGAACTCAAGGGGAGATTTGGACCGTTTTCGCATTTTTGGCCCTTGTCGCAAAAACGCCCCCGACAGTGGGTGACTTAATTTTTAAATTAAGAAAATTAAAATGAATACTTAAACAATTAAAAGCTAACTTGAATTTTATTTGGACTATGTCTATGCTTCAACTTTAATATAATATTTTATGCAAAAAAAAGAAAAACTTTAATATAATATACTAGTTTATTCTTTTACTCGATCTTATGAGTCCGGTTCAGATCATTCAGTGTAATATATAATTTTGCCATTCTGAAGTGTCTCACTTGAATATTGTTATATATGGTCCATAATGACACAGAAGAACCACAGGAAATGGATTGCGTCTACGTAACTGTAACACCTCTGCTATCCCTATCTTCCATTATCAACCACAATCCCGAAATATTTTTCAAAATTTTGATACCAAGTTAATAGCTTAATGATGTGGCTCTTAGACCATTTGAATGGTCATTGATTAAACCAATTACGTTCAATATATAGAAGTTTGAAACCTTCCAATTCAATGTCAATCCCACGCAGGAGGCAACAACTTTTTTCTTTCTTCTTTAAATAGCCATCACTTCTCTCCTTTTCCTTATGTTATTAATCAAATCTCTCATTTTCCAGAGGTTACTTCTGATTAGACTTGAAAAGTCTACCTAGCCAACCTCAAATTTTTTAATGAGATGCTTCATCAATTTAATAGGTAACTAATAGGATTTGTTGATGTTTTAATTACAAAGATCTTGCTCGAATATTCTTATGAACAAGTAATAATAATATATTAAGGTTGCCCTCTATGTATTTCTAGATCTTAGCATGTAAAAGTGCAGGTTTCTTCTTTTTTTTCTTTTTCTTTTTTTAATGAATTAAAATGAATGTATCTTACATTGCTGAGCTCTAGAAGATGAATTTTAACTTCTCATTCATTAAAAAAAAACTATAATAATAATATAAAAAAGAGCATGAATATCCACATTGTGAATGTATTTTCACTCAGTGTAGTTGATAGGTCCAATGGAGCTTCAATGAAATATATATATATATATATATATATATATATATATGTCTATGCATTTTTTTAACACACCATCCTTTTCATCCAATACAAATATGAAAGCTTTTCACTTAAGCATAAGTTCTTTTGGGAGCTTCAACCTTCAAGTTCTTAGCTAAAACTATTTCTTTTATTTTCTCTTGGGGGTGGGGTTCACCTAGATGCATTGCTTAAATCATGTATCAAAATCGAAGTTGACTAGTCTTTTTTTTGTTTTTTGGTAAAAAAGTTGACTAGTCTTCCAATTCATTACTAAGGCATGAAAACAGTCTAATTAAAAATATTTTTTTTATAATCTGTTGGCTGGGCTTATACTTGGACCCCCCAAATTTTTGAAAATAGGGGCTCAACTGCTCAAGTGTCAATTCTATGGGTTTCTCAAAAACGAAAAAAAAAGAAAATGTCATTTCCATGGGTATCCATCTAATAGAATGAAACTGTATAATTTTGCAGTATATGGGACCAGTGAGACTGCGAAGAATAGGTTTGATGTAGAATTTATTTCATGAAAAGTCTAGACATATCCAATTTCAACCGTGCATCAAAGAGAAATCTTCCTCTAGCAACTTAAATGCTTTTAATTTATATAGTGCACTTCTCTCCAATTCATTATTCATGTGTGGCAAGCACATTGTAATGTCACATTCAAGTGCTTAATATTAAACAAAAAACAAAAAAACAAAAAAAAAACACTGGTCAACACCAACCCAAAAGATAATATATAAAGAAATAGGTAAATACATATCTTAATAATAAATAAAAAAATTTAAATAAAATGATAAAATTTAATCCTATAACACCCACTTATTTATGATTGTTAAACGTGGAATAACCACTACCATGGAAAAAACAACAATACTAAGATCTCAACAAATTACATAATTTTTGCCACAACTCGTCAAATGGTGAGTTGTAAGCAGTGAGTAGGGGCGAAAATGTGAACCCACTGCACTACTTTTTATTTATTGCCCTCAACTTACTGCATGACGAGTTGTGACAAAAACCATATATTTTTTTGTGGTTTTGTCATTTTTTTTTCATGAAAAATGATTAACTGCCAACCGATATCTAGATAGTTGGTAGTTAGTGTACGCATAATCATCGTCATAGTTCGAGTCATAGGCCCACCTTGCTGCCCATCTGCAACTTTAGATCGATGAATTATGAAAGTTACTGTTCCCTAAAAAATAGTCTAAATGGCCCCATATTTGATAAATCGTGCAATTAGGCAAGTTTGTGTATATACATATGAAATTATATATGATAGTGATTGTTCCCTTGATAGTGTTGATGGGTCCGTCATATATCATGATTGATGCAATAGGGGAGGTTATGTTGATGTTTAGATAGGAGCACGTTTTTTAAACATAGATTCTTTCCAGTAGTAACTTTTAATTACCAATCGATAAATTTACCATTCCCCTCCAAAAAAAAAAAAAAAAAAAAATTAGCATAATGTTTATTTTTTGAAAAATGCAGATTAGCCTCATGAACGTGTTATACGCATATTTAAAAATACAAAATCCTTTTCTTTCTTTTTTTTTTAGCTAAAATCCTCTTTTAGTTTGAAATGGCGCTTTCGTCTCGTGAATATAGTTGTTACCATTTTGTGATATACAATTCATATCATATATATATATATATATATAAATATATATTTTTTTTAAATGAATACATATCATATTATACATATCAAGTTAAATCGAAGAAATCCTTCTCCAAAAAAAAAAAAAAAAAAGTTAAATAGAAGAAAAAAAAAAGTTTTATATCGTAAATATGTATCAACCATGTTATAGATTATATGGCATAAAGATGCATATCATGGGTTTGATTTTTTGCTAACTTTTTGACTTTAATCATCGTTCCAGTTATCGTTTTGGGGTTTAATCGTTCTCTAATTGCTATAAATAAAGTTTTCAAAAAAAAAATTCCTATAAATAAAAAGTCATATAAGCTTGTTAATTAAAATAAACAATGGTTATATAAATATATATATATATATATATATATTCATTTATTATACTACTGTGATTTTATTTTTTCAATTTTCTGGTAATAAAGAGAGCCTCGTTTATGATTTTTATTTAGTTTTCATAATCTAACGTTATGAATATACAATATCATATCATTTAAAATT
Source organism: Lithocarpus polystachyus (assembly GCA_033629205.1). Taxonomy (NCBI): domain Eukaryota; kingdom Viridiplantae; phylum Streptophyta; class Magnoliopsida; order Fagales; family Fagaceae; genus Lithocarpus; species Lithocarpus polystachyus. The sequence goes on from CM066167.1 coordinate 13,743,035, forward strand.
TAATTATGCCAAATGAATGATAACTAATTGTAAATAATGTGTCCAGAGCCTTGTATTTTAGTGATACTTCCCAATTTTCCTAATAAAAATAAACTTGGGTTTATTCTCTTCCCTTGTTGTAATAATAATAATAATAATAATAACTATCAAGTAGATTTTCTAACTAACAAGTAGCAGTAATATATTTGTTACTAACTATCAAATATTTATAATGACATGGATTTTCTTTATTTAATAATAAATTGTGATGATGCTTTTCCGAGCTTCTAAGGATATATTTGTTAGGATTTTTTAAGGCCGTTAAAATTCAGGAGTCTTTATTTTAAAGTCAATTAATTCATACAATGACTTTACATCAAAGAGAGGCAATTTACTTATTCCACAACTTAGAAAGCTACTACACATAGAACAGATAAGCATCAATATTAAATTGATGTTTACAGATGTGATAATAAATATAGAGCTAGTTTCCGTCGTCTAATTATTGTGTGTCTACAAATTTCACATTATATTTGTGTGGATACCGTTTATTTTGTTAAAAATTGAAAACTGAAGATAATAAAAAAATTACTGTTCATGCATTTGGCACTATTCATAAGCCTAAAATCACTGTTTATAGACAATAAACAATACCAAACGCGCATAAAAAAATAAATAAAAAAAGCTGAAACACAAATGCACTGCATTTTAGCCCAATCCAAACGCTAACTTATAAATCCCTCGCATCGCATCGGTCTCTGTCTGATGCATCATTGTTGTGTTGAACTTTGGGCTACTAGCTAGTGGCACTGGCATGTCATCAATTGCCGAGAGTGACATTAAGCTTGCAATTGGAGTGAAATTTCACTATGAAATACTCCTCTTTTAATTGAAAAAACACATATTTAGAAAATCTGAATATAATAACCACCGAGAGAAGGCCTTGTTTGGTTTAAAAAAATGGTCACTCATCACTCAATTTTCATCACTCATCACTCATTACTCATCACTCTAAAATATCACACCTGTAGGGGTAAAAGGCCCAATACCAGATAATGGGCCGTGGGCCTGTTCGAGGAGATCCATCCATCCGAGGACACCCCGTCATGAGGGAAGTACCTGGCCTAATCCCCCCTCTGTCATATAAACTACGTGAAGGAGAAAAATGACTTGTCCGAGGAGAATTTACTGCTCGGATTATCAAAGGAACGACCCAGATGAATGTTCCAGCACTAGCCCTGGTATTGCCGAGGACTCCCCTGACGTTTATAGACCATAAGGAGCAGGTGGCAACAAGGAGATATTTTATAGAAGGCTACTGCAACCGCATTTATGACCCTGCAGCTAACATCATGGCTGCATTAATGACGAATAGACGTCTGAACAGTGACCCTGGTCCTATACAGCTACTATATGAAGGCCTTAGTGGAGGCTGATGGGACAAGTATCAAAAGGGAACCACCTACTGGCACGTGAGAGGGACTGACATATAAATAGAGCCTAAAGCAAGGAAAGAGGGGGACATTGAACATTCTAAAAAAAAAGGGAGAAGAGAACAGAAAGAGAGTAAGGAAGCAAGAGAAATCTTCAAGAAGCAGCAAAAACCCACTCCTCGGACAAAGCCGGGCAGGGCCCAGCACTCCCTTAGCACTTCGTCTTCATCAGACTGGTCACAACCATATTTAGGCCAGAAGCAAGCTTATTCTCAACCTTGTTAATTCAACCCACTCTCTTACAAATTCATTGTGAGGGTACTTTTTGCTTACTGGGCCAGAGTCCATCTCTCCTGTAGGCCCCATCTGTAATTTGTGTCCTTACAACACCCAAACAACATCATCACTCAGTTATCATCACTCAATATTTTCACACTATTGTGGGTCCCATATCTGTCATTAGTACAGTTTTTTTTTTTTAATCCAAACTCACTGAACCCAGTGAAATGAAAAAAAAAAAAAAAAAAAGCTGAAACCGAACCTAGGAAAAAAAAGAAAAAAAAAACTTGAAGACCGAACCAGTGAAAAAAAAAAAAAGGAGGAAGAAGAAGAGCTGAAACCGAACCCAGGAAAAAAAAGAAAAAAAAAATTTGAAGACCGAACCAGTGAAAAAAAAAAAAAAAAAAAAGGAGGAAGAAGAAGAGCTGAAATCGAACCCAGGAAAAAAAAGAAAAAAAAAAACTTGAAGACCGAACCAGTGAAAAAAAAAAAAAAAAAAAAAGAGAAAGAGAGAGAAGAGCTGAAACCAAACCCAGGAAAAAAAAAAGAAAAAAAAAAACTTGAAGACCGAAGTCATCGAACTAGTGAAAAAAAAAAAAAAAAGAAACCTGAAGACCGAACCCAGGAGAAGAAAGGAAAAATAAATAAATAAATAAAAGTCAAACGGTCAAAAAATGCGGCTGTGGGGTCCTTCATGTGTGTTTAATTACAAAAATGCTATTGAATTATGAGTTATAAAAACTGAAAACAAATAAAATGTGTTTTAAATTTTCATAACTCATCACTCAAAAATCAGAGAACTGAGTAATGAAAACTATAACTCAAAACTCATCCAAACAAAACATCTTGCAATTGAGTGATAAAAACTGAGTATTGAGTGATAAAAACACTCAAACTAAACAGCCTCTGAGTGATCCATGTTTTGATAGGGATCAACTTTCTGAGTTCCTTCCTTTGAAAGTGCCATGTCAAGTCACGGGAAATGTCTACTGGTTAAAATTATTAGAGTTTCACTAGGATTTGAGCTGAAATTACAACTAATAAATCAACCTAAAAGAGAACCCTTTACTTTTTTTTCTTTTTTCTAATGGGAAAGAAGTATTTATTAAATAAAACAAAGAAGTTACAAATAAGCTAGATTTTTTCCCTCAACTTTGATATTTGATAATATACTCAAAACAAGGGAGCCCGTGCTACTATATCGGCTGCTATATTTTTGTTACCAACAATTAAGAATTTACAGAGACACACTATAAAAATAGATCTATTTATGAAACTTCTTTTTTAGATGGCAATCAAGAAAATTCAAAGTTAGATATATTTAAAGAAATAAAAGATAAACATAAAGAAAGATTCTTGTTTGAAAAACCTTTTTTGACTATTTTTTTCGACTCTAAACAGTAGAATTGTCCATTCCAATATATATAAAAAATGATCGATTTCAAAATACTGTAAAAAATGAAATGTTACAATATTTTTTTCATACAAATAAAAGTGATGAAAAAGAAAGAATATCCTTCACATATCCACCGAGTCTGCCAACTTTTTTGAAAATGATACAAAGATAATAACTCCTTACAATCTAGAATCTAGACTTTTCAAACATTAATTTCTTTATTAATAAAAGTTATTATAGTCACGTCAATATATATCCATGATTAGACACTCTTTTAACATTATTTTTTCCTTAACTTAAATGAAAAATCTAGAATCTAGACTTTTCAAACATTAATTTCTCCATTAATAAAAGTTATTTTAGTCACGTCTACATATATCCACAATTTGACGCTCCTTTAATATTATTTTTTCACTAACCAAAAAAAAAAAATGTCAAATAGTAGCATTGTTGTTGTGTATTTTTGTGACTAAAAGTGTTTTTTTTTTTTTTTTTTTTTTTTTCAGCATTGTTATGGTTAAGAGGCTACAAGCTGTGACTTCAAAATAAGGTCATTTGATAATGTTGTTTTAATAACATTGTTTGATTTTTTAAAAATATGTGTAGATAAAAAAATGTGTAAAAATATACATAATATTGTTTAAACACTAAAAACTATTACTCAAAATACTCTACTAGACAGCCTCACATAGCATGCTCTTTCCTTTCGGACTTCAAACACGTTGGCCTTCAATTATCGTCGAAGTGTGAGTGTGTGTTTGTGTATCCTACCAAGTGCATGGAAATGCAAACCCTGTTTCTTTTGGGGTCAACAACCTAATTATTGTCATTATTTATTAAAAAAAGATGAAAGAAAAAAGGAATCTGTCCTTGGTAGGGCAGTAGGTGCTTCTGATCATCCTCGTGCTCGAAAATTTTTCTTTTACTCAACTACTTCAATCTGATTCTCAAACCACACAGCACACTCAATTAATGATTGATAATGCTCATAATGATAATAGTAGTAAGTGAGAAGTTGGTTTCTTTCCTTTTCTTTTATATGGTAAAATTATTCACAAATCAATTTTAATAAGTTTAATGACATAAAACATTTTACTAAATTTAGTTTACAAACCATTAAAGATGGCATGTTATGATTGATAATGAATTTTGTAATTGGTATACTCATACTAATATTGCACCAAACACAATTTGTTAGCTTAATAAATTTTGAAAACAAATTATGCATATATTTATATCTCTATCCTTAAGTATTCTACTCGTAAACAATTGCGGGGTATAACTTGATAATAGGAGTTTTCAAATTGTTTTACTTAGTAAGCAGTTCAAGTAATAGCTCCAGTAAGATCCTAATGGTACATGCAGTATTACTCATTACTGTCACGTGGCGTGATAGGGTTAATGGTACATGCAGTATTACTCATTACTGTCACGTGGCGTGATAGGGTTAATGAGTCCGCACTGGAGACCCCTTTTTTTATCCAGTAAAAAAAAAGTATTCCCCTCATAATGGCATAATCAGATTAAATTTTTTATTTTGAAGAATATTTTGAGAATAATACTAGAATATATATACCAAACTTTACACTTTTTGCTTTACTCCTAATGATTATTTTTTATTATCAGATCAAGTTACTAATTGATTTTAGTGCAGACAAAGATTGAATTCTGTATCTCTTATTCAACGATAACCCGCTACCAGATCTTACCTCGAATATTGCCATTTGGACTTGCTACTAATGAAATTGGAAAATATACTTATTCATGCATAAATAAATAAATATAAATAAAAAGCAAAAGAAACTGCTGGAAACTTGTTACTGTAGTAGGATACTTTATGTTAATATGAAAGTAGCTAGGAAGTGCTGTTTGACTAGAGAGCTCTACGTTCATATTCACTACTGCTGTTGTGCACAGCATGTTGAGATGCGAGATGAGTTGGTATCAAGAAAATAGAAATATGAGCATCCAATAAGGCTGAGCTACACGTGGAATATAGTGAGATTCTAGAAAAATGAGTAAAATCCAACCAGCAATGCTTTCTCCTTCAAGTTCAACCTCAGATGTCAACACCGTGGGGAATACCATAAAAGGACTGCCTTGATTATTACAGCCTGTTAATTGATAGCTGGAATTTAATTTGTTCTATAATTATTTTTGATAAATAGAAAAATATGGACTAGGTAAGTATTACCTTCTTCTCATCCACAAAAAATAAAAAATAAAAATAAAAATTTAAGTGTGTGTTTATGCCTTAGTTTTTTTTCATTGATTTAATTTGTTTAAAATATTTTGTAAAAATGACATAAGTTGAAATTTTCTAAAAAAAAATATTTAATAAAAATGACATTTAAACCCTACAATATAGAGAATGTTACAAATTAATCTCTGTAATTTCAATAGTAACAAATTAAATCCTTTAATTTGAAAAAGAAACAAATAAAGCTCTATAGTTTCCAAAAATACTAAATCAAATTCTATAGAGTTTTACCAAAAAGAGTGCAATTTAAAAAATTATACCTAAAATATAATCCAATTTACTTCTATTTTAAACTAAACCAAACAAAGTATAAAACATATATAAACAAGTATAATATAAAAAAAATACTCATTTTTATTCTTCATTCATCAAATTTTGAATGTTCAGTGATGTGAAGAATTTGTAGTTATAGACAGTATCAACTAGTCAAAAATCCTCATCAAAAAAAAAAAAAAAACTAGTCAAAAATCCGTATAATGCAAGAGAAAGTTTAACAATATATATATATATATATATATTCTTCCTTATTTCTATTAATTTTTTTAAAATATAAAATTAATAATTATGGTAGTTATTAATAGGTATATACTATGATTGTATTTAAATATAGAATAAAATAATTTAAAGTCAGTTGTAAAATATAGTATATTAAAATAATAAAATGTAGAATTTTGAGGCCTTAAAAACATAAGTGGAAAAATATTATGAAATCAACCAAAAATCAAATATTTTTAATTTTATATATTACTAGTTATTAATCCATACAAGGCACGGAAAAGTTAATAAAATATAATTTGTTGTTATTATTGTTCTAAAAATACATATGATTTTTTTAATTTTTTTAATATGAAATTTATTAATAATGGAAATTATTAATAGTCTTTTATTTATTGCCTAAATATAAAATTCACAAATTACGGTAGATATTAATAGGTAATTATGGTAGTTAATAATAGTCTTTTATTTTAATTGTGTAAGTATTTTTATAAAGGTTTTATAAATATAAAATGATTTAAAATTTATTAAAAATATATATAGAATAAGGACATGTAAAGTTGTAAGGCTTCCAAAAGTTATGTGGTAAAATATTGTGAATTTATCTAAAAGTCGAAAAACTTCAATTATATATATATATATATATATATATATTTATATATTATACTAGTCAACAACTTTTAAAATGCACAATAAAGTTTGTTTATTTATTTATTTATAGATACAATAATATTTTAACCTGTGACTCCCACTCTATGATAATTGCTTTTTATCTTTAATATAATTGAATTGAAACACATGGGAAAGTTCAACACAATTTTTTTTATTGGGTAAATATAAAATTTTATAATTATGGTAGTTATTAATTGTCATTTATTATGAATATTTTTATACAGAAAAACATATTCTACTATTAGGCATTTATTATGTTATGTTTTTATGATGGGATTATATATTCTACCATTTAGATAAAATATGATGTGTCAAAATTCCATTGGAGAGTTCAAATATATAATGAAAATTTTAAATTCAATTATATATATATATATATAACTAAAGATATTTAATTTTTGTTCACAACTTTTTATATTTCTTAAAATGATATCAAAATTTTTTTTTTGAAAATCATCCATTAAAAAAATTCTCTAAGAATACTCGTTAATATGATTACCCTTTTATATATATATATATTAGATATATTGATAAATTGTAGACTATAGATAACTTTTATAATTTATTATTTATTTTATTAAAAGCATTAATAAAATATATTAAATGTGTGTTTGGATACCACTTATTTTGTTGAAAATTGAAAACAATAAAAAAATAATTTCCGATTATTGTTCACTTTTTAAATTACTATTCATTTGCCTATTTACACCGTTCATGTCTCTTGAACAGTGCAAGAGGTGCTAGTAAAAAAAAAAAAAAAAAGCTAGACGCAAACGTTTGAATCGCAAACGCAAACCAAACGGATTCTTGTTCTCTCATAAAATTAAATATAGTAAGATATTTATTTTATTAAAAGTATTAATAAAATATATTAAATGTTCTCTCATAAAATTGAATATAGTAAGATGATAATGGAAAAAATAAGTGAAGACAGAAGACTAATGTGGAAAGGTATGGGTCATAAATTAATAAAGCTTACGTTTTCTTGATGAAACATGGATAAAGCTTACTTGTAATAGAAGTATAGAATAAATCAATAAAAGAGAGAGTGGGGAAGGTAATAAAGCAAAGTCAAAGTCAAAAAAATGTGTAATTAAAGGTCACAAAAAAGTATCTCATTTCACATTTGATCAAATTAAAGGAGATAAAAAGGTCATTAAATTTTTCTCAAAAAAAAAAAAGTGATTAAATTGGGGCCGAGGAATTTAGGTCAAGCAAGAGGAAAGAAAGTCAACCTTCTTGGGCGACAGAAATTTGGTGGTTGTACTTTAACCTAAAGTCTTCGATTCCTTAACTCACTTTAAATCTTTTGGTATAAAATTCGAAAAGTTTGGAGTGACGGTGAGATATTTCATATCATGCATTTCACGGGCTCAACTCAGTGTTCAAGTTGATTGGGCACGACAAGTAATGAACATATTTACCATTTAAGAAAAAGTCTATAAACACGATAAAATTGACCAAAATGTTTATATTAATTGATGCGATAAATTGTTAATAGTAAATAAAAAAATAATGTCAATAATAAATTCAGATAAAAATTAGTTAAAACTTATTAACTCAATTGTTGTAGTTTTTCTTTTCGTACATGTAGCATTACTCTAAAAGGTTAGACTTAAAGCTCTGTTTGGGAACGCGACATGTTTGCCGCGTTTTCACGTTTCCAGTTTTTTTTTTTTTTTTTAAGCCCCGCATATGTCATTGTTCATTGGCTATAAACAGTAATTTTAGGCCAATGAACAGTGACATTTACTGTAGCAAATAGTAAAAAAAATATTTTTTTTTTCAGTTTTTAACAAAATAAGCGGTATCCAAACGCATACTTAGAGAGTTTAAATTATATTATTGTACCATACAATTATTATCTCTACGTGAGATGTAAAAGTTAATAAGGTGAAAAAAAGAGATTAAAAAAATTACCTTATTACTTTTTACACATAACAAGATATGATAATTACATAATGCAATAATCCTAATTATTACACCAAATCTCAATTCATCTTCTTTTTGCTTAGAAATTTCAATAATGTCCTTACAATATAAGATTTTTGACAAGAATATGAACTAGCAAATTGGAAGGGAAAAAAAAGAGATTAATGTAGAAATTGTTTTATTAGGATTTAAACCAAAAATCAATTTAAAGGACATATTATTATTGGAAAACTCTAGGTATTCTCAGAGTACGGAAAAATTGTGCCCCCTCTTTTTACATTCGTGGTATACCCAACAATGAATTTAATAAGTGAAATCCACTATGAATGTAAGAGGAAGGAGCATTATTTTTTATGTTTTAAGAGTACCTAAGAATTACTCATTATTATTAGACTAGATAAATATTACCCACCCTTAGAGAATGCATCAAATTAATAAGATTATATAAACCATACCAATTTCTACCTTCATGCGCATTATATATATATATATATATATATATATATATATAAGCTCCAATGAACTAATTGTCTAATTGAAGTCAAGTCTCTTTCTTACTATCAAAAAGCTTGTGCCTCACTAATGCTAACCAATGACGAGGACAAGGGGGGGCATATTATCAAAATTATTTCTCATTTAACAATAAGTGATTTTTTATTGTCCACTTTTTAAATGTTATAAAACATGGATCTTCATACACTAATCATAATAAGTTGTAAAAAAAATTAAAAAATAGGATTAAATCAGGAAAAATAATATATATCAAAAACCAAAAATTTTGGCCCCTTTTAAAATATAAAACAGATTCTTTATATTAGCCATTTTTTACACTACTTAGTATTAAAAAAAAACACACATACTCTGAACTATTAAGAGATCTAAGACCACTGCATGCCCTCGGTGCAATCGTCACTCTACAAATATAAGAGCTTGTGAGATGTGGGGGGCAAGTGCAGGAGTTCAAGTTTCCAGAAGAGAGCTTCACACATATATAAACATAGATTAGGCTAGAATTAAATTTCTATCTTGTATTAAAAAAAAAAAAATCTAAGATTCAATCTCTGCCTATACAAAAAATTGATTTATATTTTAGTCTGATAATAAAATGTAAAATTATCAGAAGTGGACACCATAGTTTAAAATTCTATCAAAAATAAATTTAACAAAGAATAAATATGAAAAGATGCTGATGCATAAAAAAAATTCCTTTGAATGCATCATGCATGCACAACACATGTAATAAAACTAATATTTTATTTTAACATGTCTTGATCTGATAATAGAGTGCAAAATTAACAGAAGTAGATACTATTGTTTGAAATTCTATAAAAAAAATTCCTCTGAATGCATAACACATGTAATAAAACTAATATTTCATTTTAACATGTCCAACTAAACGAGTATTTGGTCAAGCTTAAAACTTCTCCTTTGACAGACAGTTGTATTTTACCCAGTTTAATTAGTCTTGTAAACAAAATAGAATTTAATTTTTTTTTAAGATACAAAAGAATTTTGTATTATAACTTTTTCTGTTTCTTAATTTATTTAATATATATATTATTTTTATTATTATGAACAAGACCTACTGACAAAAATAACCATGGGCTCGACCTCATGGTAGCCCCATCTGTATTTTATTTCTTGTTCTTTGAGATTCTCTGTGTTTCACAACTTTCACTCCTGGTCTCCCTCCACCATAAATACCCCATTCTCGCTTCTCCGACACTCCTTACCTTTCTTCATTAATATACTCTCTCTCTCTCTCTCGCTCTCTCTGTCTAAACCGATCATTACCAACTCATCACCAACGCAAATTAAAAGTCAGAAACTTCTTTCACTATTTTATTTTCCTTTTCCATCTCTTTTTTCTTGCTTTCTTGTACTTCATTCAAACAAATTTTAACATGGTGGTGCCCTCTCCAACCCCACTTGGCACCGAAAAAGTTCGAGCTGTCGACCTTCCTATCATAGACTTTTCGGCACAGAGATCAGAGGTGTCAAAGCTCATTGTTAAGGCGTGTGATAAATTTGGTTTCTTTAAGGTCATCAACCATGGTGTCCCAAATCACATTATAGCTAAACTTGAACACGAGGGTCTTAGTTTCTTTGCCAAACCTGTGCCTGAAAAGCTACGAGCTGGCCCGGCTAATCCCTTTGGCTATGGCTGCAAGAACATTGGTTTAAATGGAGATATGGGAGAGATTGAATATCTTACACTTAATACTAATCCTCTCTCCATTGCTGAGAGATCCAAAACCATATCCGATGACCCTTCGAAATTCAGGTATTTAATTAATATCTTTTTCATTCATTCTTTTATGCATTGCAACGGTTGCATGGTGAACAAAAGGTCGGCCTTTAGTCTTGTTGTTAATTTCGGGTGTAATATATTTCCCTTTGCAATGGTATCCAAAAAAAAAAAAAAAAACGGTTGCATGGTTTACCTTTGTATCTTTCTCAATGTTTTGTAACATATATATTTCTGTTTCTATATTTTGCACCTATTTTTAATTAGGCCCTCGAGTTTTTACAATTTTTATTTTGGTTTTTTATATTTTTAAATTTGTTATCATTTTGATCCATGCCGACATCCTGTCACAATAGGCGGAGCTAAGGGGTGCCAAGGGGGCCATTGCCTCCCCTAGTTTTTAAGTTTTCCATTAATTTTCTTTTAAATTTGGTTATAAATCTAAAAATTACACAAAAGCATGAAAATTGTTTACGTAGCTAGTTGATTACATTGCTAGTTAAAAATAAAGTTTTCATAAATGAGATGATATCAAAGACGAAAATGACAACAAATTTAAAAATATAAAAACTAATAAAAGTTGTAAAAACTTGAACCAAATTAGAAAAAGGGCAAAAATGTGTTTTTCTTTTCTTCGTTTTATAGGATTTAAACCTAAGGATCCCTTCCATGACAATTATCTTTTATCATCCACTTATGATAATAAGGGATTTTTTTTTTTTTTTTTTTTGTGTAGTGGGATTTGAACATAAGCTTCTAGTTTAACAACAATAAATTATACCAACTGTGCCAATAGAATCCACATAATTACTTCATGTTATTCATAATTTCTTGTAAATTTTAGGTGGTAGATAATATTTGCATGGCTGCCAGATTATGGACAACACATTTCTAAGAAAGGGCAGTGACCAAATGACTAACAAAATTATGTTAAATGGAATTATTGGTCAAATGAGTTTGGAGGAAATTTTTTTTAATACACTTAAATTAATAATCATATAATTTGTTTAGATGAGTTAAAATATAAGTGATAGAGAAATTGGGTTCAAATCAAAATGGAATAAAACTTTGTACAAGTGTGCATATCAATCATATTTTCTTTGCATTGGACCCTTGGGCATCACAAACTTTGCTGGCATACCAGGTGACTTGTTGATTTCATTAACTTTTATAGAGTGACTTGGAATTTGGAACCATCTTGAAATGAGTTGTAGTTGCCCAATAAACACAAACCAGAAAAAAAAAAGTGCGGGGAATGAGTTGTATCTTTTTAGCCCGACTGGCATTACAATTTCCTTGTTCCTGTGATGTATAATGAATCTGAGGACCTTATGCTTCACATTGAAAATTTATGAGGTGGGGTATTATTGTAGCATTCTATAACAACATTTCATTGTACGTAGTACCCTCAGAAAGCAAGACTTTCTGGTCCTCTTGTAATGTTTGAAGTGCTAGCTAGACGATAATTCACTATCTTAACTGTGTCCTAGTATAATTGAGAATGACCTTACAAACTATGGTAGATCTTAGGAACTTACATCCAGTTTATTACCTCAATAATAAGATCTTATGAAATGGCAAACTCTAGCTACAAAGAGAAATAATACGATATGCATGCAAGCTGAGAAAATACAAAATAATTTCATAATTTAAGTTGCTAAGCTTGTCATTTGTTTTCGTTGGACTATATGAAAAATTTTAACTCTTCGTTCGTTCTATTTCCTTAAGATAATCTTCTCCAATATATATATATATATATATATATTTCTACGTAATGGAAATTTATCTGTACGTTTGATATAGTTTATTACGCTTAAAAAATTGTCCCTTTGATCAGCTTAAAAATTGTGCTTTTTTTTGTTAACATCTATAACCAACTTAGCCAATATAAAATAAGATTTATACACTTATATATTTGTGAAAGGCATTGACTAGTTTATACGTATTTTTATATATTTTTTTATTTATACATATTTTTAAAAAATATAAATAAAATTACTTGAATATTACTAAATGAAATTGAACCATCTAAATTTTTATTAAAATAAATAAAACAGACATGAATTTTTATAAACTTATAAAACGGTCCTCAGTCACATGGGACTACGAGATACATTGTTCCTAAAAGGCGGGATAGTCTGTCAGAAACAGTTTTTCCTCTTCCGTGCATGTCCCAAGTCCCAACTGGCACGGGGGGACAGGTTCTCATTGTTAAATTACAAAGAAAATTTGGGGAAAGAAAAAAAGAAAAGTAAAGCTAGTAGCAGCCTATTACAAAGTACTATCAGAATGACAAGTCAGAGATACATCAAGCAGGCCCAATCAAATCAATTTCAGAAAAGTTGAAATGGATAGGGAACCCTCCCAAAAATAGAGAAAGGAAAAAAGCATGCTAAAATAGAAAATTGAAACAAAAATATATATATATATATATATATATTTATAGCACTGGCCAATCAAACTGTCTAGAGTCAGTGTTATAGTAGGAGTATAATCTTTTTTTTTTTTTTTTTTAATAATTATTGATATAATTTCTGTGATTGTAGATATTTTATGAATTGGTCTTTCACTTAGGTGCTTTGAAATAGCTCGTTCGGTACGTATATTTAAATATATATCTTTAATTTAATAATATTATATATATTTTTATATTTTCTTACTTATATTTATTTTAAAAAAATATAAATAACATTAATAGAATTATATTACTAAATGGTCCGAGCCTATTTGATAACGTTGTTTGAATAATTATTTTTATTTTTTAACAATATAATACATATTTTTACAATATTTAAGCAATATTTACTGAAATAACATTATCAAACACGCCTAAACCATTCATGTCTAAAAAAATTATTACATGTTCAAGTTCATGTTTTTGTAATAATGGCAGTTTTTTGTGTATGACAGTTCTATTGTGAGTGATTATGTTGAAGCAGTTGGAGGTTTGGGGTGTGAGCTTTTAGATCTAATGGCTGAGGGGCTATTGGTCACAGACACATCAGTTTTCAGCAGGTTGATCAGGGACGTTGATGGTGACTCAGTCCTCAGGCTCAATCACTATCCACCTGTACAAGTGGACTGTAAGGATAGGGACACGTCACACCCTTATGATAATAGAAATAAGGTTGGATTTGGAGAGCATTCTGACCCTCAAATCTTGACCCTACTTAGATCAAACGATGTGGGTGGCCTTCAAATTTCTATAGAAGATGGAGTGTGGATCCCAGTCACACCTGACCCCAATGCATTTTGTGTTAACGTGGGCGACATGTTACAGGTTGGTACTCTCTTTTCTCTCTTTATCATTGTAATCATCATAAAATGTTTTAGACTTTATCCAAAAAAAAAAAAAAAAATCATAACAAGTTTTAGAAGATAAGGATGACAGAAACTGCAGAATATGCAGGGAATCACTGCAAAAATTTCACAGCTAGGTAAAGATTTGATAGTATGTAGGGGCCCAAGTATCAGTTCCCAACAAGAAAAGAGTCAGGCAGTTGGGTAAATAACATTACTAGCTAGTAGCTATGTTTGAGAACAAATGGAACTGAAAGGGCTTGGTCCGTTGGACAGTTTGCCATTTATGGTGTGCCCCTTTATCCAATAACATATCAGTAGAATATACAGAGAAATGAAAAGAAAGAATATCACAATTCAAAAGAGCATTAGGTAAATTACCTCTTGCCAACAAAAGGAGCATTTTTTTAAACTAATAAACCAAAGAGGGCATTGCAAATTTCAATATTGTGAAAATGAAATATTTTTCTAAGTCTTTCGGAACTCTATGCATGTATGTAACCATTTAGTTTTACAACCCATTTCTATACTCATAAAAGTATTTTCTTTGAAGTTGTTTTTACTTTCTAATTTATAAAACATTAGCCATTGATAACTACCTTATACTTATAACCACGGCATACTTTTGATGTGATAGTCACTCCACAAGTATAAATACTTGTGGGATGTGAGAGACAAAGGCCGGAATTCAAGTTTTCAGGAGGGAGCTTTATATACATATACACTTAGATTAGATTAGGCTAGAGTAGAAATTCTATTTTGTATAAAAAAAAAATAACTACCTGAGATATATATATATATATATATATTATTTTTTCCACAATATATACCCTCGTGGATTTAGGGTGCTATGAGAAAAAAGATAAATATACATAATGGAGAAAAAATTACTTCTCTAAAATAACATTTACTTGGTAGAAAAAGGGGGTTGAAAAGTAGATCTTAAAATTGTGTAATTGTTTGGATGAGTTTATTTTATTTTATAAAATAAAATGTTTACTTCTTTTTTAGAAGGGATTTACTAACATGTACCCTTAGAACATATAATAGTAATTCATTTTAAGAATTTTTTATAAAAAAACGAAAAAGTAATTCACTGTTTTAACCGTTTTTTAAATTTTTAAAAAAAAAATTTCCCAAAATGGAACACATTAACTAGACCTTTTTTAGAATTACATTTCTCAAGATATAACAATAAAATGAACCAAATAAATAAATAAAAATAAGGTCATCCAAATTCCAAACGCACAGATGTTGAGGAGGTAGGACTTAGAAGAAATTGTTAAAACGTTTTTTTTTTTTTTTTAATTATCTTCTCGTTTTAACTTAAGAAAATAGTGTACTGATGTTAATTTTTATTTATTCCTATACTTTGTGAAGGCTATGACAAATGGAAGATTTGTGAGCGTTCGACATAGGGCACTAACAAATTCATGCAAGTCTAGAATGTCAATGGCTTATTTTGGGGCTCCTTCCCTACAAACAAGGATAACTGCACCTCCAGAATTGGTCACACCCAACAGGCTCTCTCTCTACAGGCCCTTCACTTGGGCTGAATACAAGAAAGTATCATACTCCTTGCGCCTCGGGGATAGTCGTCTTGAGCTTTTCAGGAAATGCATAGAAGATTGAGTTGCTCCCTAAATTTACTGCAAGTTCCATGATATGAAGGTGTTTTTTTTTAGTTTCTCTTTTTCTTTTTTTTGCAGGGTGGGTTGGGGTTGCCCTTATATACAAAGCTTCCCATAGTTTTGCTTATGGAACTATATATTATAGACTTTTAATCTCGAAATGGGAAAAGAGATTTGTAGCAGGGTGGGTTGGGGTTGCTCTTGAAGGCTGTACAAAGCTTCCCATAGTTTTGCTTATGGAACTATATATTATAGACTTTTAATCTTGAAATGGGACAAGAGATTTGTAGCATTGTTCTACTATAGGGGTTCCGTGTTAGTGTAATTTCAGTCATCAAAGGAAAAATATGCCCCATTCCCTTCTGTGTGAGTGGATGTGTCCATAGCATTGTTATGCTATAGGGGTTCAGTGTTAGTGTAATTTCAGTCATCAAAGGAAAATGCCCTATTCTCTTCTGTGTGAGTGGATGTGTCCATTATAGATAGGTAAACCAAGCTTGTCTAAAATACCAATAATTATCTCATGTATAAAATATCTCTCTCATACTGTGGATTCCAAAACTATGTGAAACCCACAAACTATGAGAGACATGGCGCATTCATCTGATGCATGATGCATGAGACAACCCTCAATACGTATAACCGCTCTTTTCCCTCTGTAGGTCTACTAACATCATTTAGAAATTCACAAGGCAACAAGACCTTGATCTTCAATGGCTAGCAAAAAAATCTACGATCTTATTAGATTTTCTATACATGACTAGTTTTACAATCATGAAACCTAATCAAGCACTTCTCGTATGACTACGATCACTCACTTGACTATTGAAAAAGTTGTTTCTTAATAATGCATCAGCATGCTTATTAACAATAGAAAAAAAGCAAGAGCTGGTAATTTTAACAAAAAAAGTAAGCATTCAGATCCAGACTGTCATGCCAAATGTAGATATATTTTACCATCAAAACAAAAAAACGTCCCATTACCCAGCATGGTGGTGGCAGGTGGTTTTTGGGTTTTGTTTGGGTGGGTCACTGTGGGTTTGCTGCTTGGTTCTTGGGTAACGACGGGTTTGCTGTGATGGTGGTTTTGGTGTGGTGGTGCCTCTGTCGTTGGTGGGTGGTGGTGTGCTTGAGATAGAGAGGCAGTGACAGATCTTAGAGTCAGATGAGAGATAAAATTTTTTTTATTATTTTATTTTATGATTTATACTATTTTAACGCGTTGTATTTTAAAATAAAAGTTGTAATGTTGGGTGTAATATAAAATTGTATGATATAATAGATAAAGTAATTTTTGAAATGGTAAAATAGAATTAATTTGAAGATATGAGATGTGAATGCTCTAAAGTGCAAGGAAATGAAGAATTGTACAGTAAAGTCTTTAAGCATTGTCCAAATAACAACCGCAATTCATGTACAAGCAACTGTCGATCATAGAACAAATAAGAAGCTCTCAAAAAATAGAGCCATCAACATCAGTAAGTCCCTAGTTCAAATAATGGGACAACAAATTCAATTTTTTACAGTATTGCTTGATGTGGAAGAATAACAGGACCACAACCTAAGATTAGTACTGAAAGTACTGCTAAGAGTCTAAGAGTCTTGAATTAAATGAAGTAACCTTCACGTAAGATCAGAGTTTTTAGCTGTGAGAGCACACTACCCTAGCTTTATTGTTTTGCAATTAAATACTACAGAAGGTGTTAAGGTGCTCACTTCTCATTGGACAAGATCTGAGACCTTGCAGCAAAACGTGAACACTTCTTTCGACCAGATTTGTTAAGTGCACAAACACATGTTTCAAGGAGCTCATAATCCTCCTCCCAGAACAAGAAGGATGCCTTCTCCGGATTTTCCAACAGCATCTTTGATGCTAGAAAACCAGCAACAGTCCAAGTTTGGAAAAGCCGGGATTGCTTCCCTATGAATCTCCCACTGCGTGTGTCATAATATTCTGGCCACTGATCAGCTGAAAGCCTCTTCTCCGCCAAAGAAACTGCCTTCTGTGCTAATTCTGGCCGCCCCATCTTAATGCAGGCCAATGTGAACTAAAAATAAATGTAATAGAATGTTCAACAAGTCAGATCATTGATAAAGCCAATACCCAAAATCAACTTTTACAGCATGACCTGGTTCAAAGAAGATATATGGAACCTCTTGAATTGTACAACAATCAACTTACCTGCCAAAGCAGTGTCGGCCAAGATCCACCATTGTGATATGACCAGGGGCTGCAAGCAAGCGGAAAGAATCAGATTTGTGCAATAGGGACTATAAGAAAAACAACAAACTTCAAGAGCCTCACGTATTCTTTGGGTCACTGCCAGTGATGATACGCCATTCCTCATATTCTAAAGCAGGATAACAAATTTTAAGAGGCATTTGAGCCACAAGATCATCCCATTTAGCCTCAATCAAATTCAGAATTCCATCATTCTGTTGGGAGGTACCTAAAGATGAAACAATGGCCCACAGGTTTCCAAGTGTGAAAAACCTAAAATCCATATGAGCAGGTTGCAGATTGCCAATGAGGTAGCCACCTTCCTCGGGAAACCAATCTACTAGCCAAGAAGGAATTTGATCTGGATAAATATTGAACTTGTTGGTAGCATCCATAGAGTATTCCTCTGTCTTGTAACGATAAATCTCATTGATCTTCTTCATATCCACCCAATAATACTCTCTAATATGAAAGGAGAGTGCACTGAGTCGATTATTGATAGCAGCCACCAAATTCTTGGTTCCATCATTGATAATAAGCATCTCACGGGAACAGCGTAGAGCTGAGTAGAATAGTGCCTGCAAAATGAAATTTCTTGAGCAAATGGTAAACCTTGAGGTGAGCAAAAGTGTGACATAACACTAATAACAGCGAGGAAAAAAAAGGAATGGGAGAACATCAAAGATGAATAAAACAAGCATATTTGCAATATTACTGACACCAATGAAATCGGCCTGTAACAAAATAAACATAGAACAGTATAGTCCACCAAAATTTAGCTGGAATCTGATTTATACCAAGCAGAGACATTAGATTTTGAAGTAGCGTCTTTCTCTACTTACTTGGATTTCAAGAGGGTGTCCATGAATACCCATCCGTCTATCAATCATACAGGAACCATCAGTGACTAACAGAGTGGGAAACATGTCAAACCCATCAGCTAAACACAGATTGAGGATTAATCTCATGCCTGTCTGGACATCCACTCTTTCTTGTAACGCATAGTCGCCTGTGATCTTCCCATAAGCTCTCAACAAAATAATCCACCACAATCCTATCAAAGTGGTAAATGAATACTTCAAACTCTATTTTTTTCCCCTTATGCCAACACTAATGTGAAATTTGTAATGTCACAAAGAGTTGAGAATAATATGGTTCTGAGCTTAGGCACTCATTGTACACAAGAAATAAATAAATAGTACTCAAATTCGAAGCATCAAAAAATAAAGCAAGATTGCCAGCAACCAAGCAATTATAATTGAAGCTTATGCCGTGGTATTTATGGAAAATAACTAGTAATTTAAAATTACTATAGTGACCAGAACTATGATTATCTTACCAGAATCAACAGGAGCAACACGACCAATGGCTGATTCACCAAAATCAGGATCCAAAACATCCTCAAATGCTTCTTCGTTTCCATCAAGTGGGACAGTTCTAACTTTAAAGCTTGCTGGCATCAACCCCTGCCCAGGACTGTAGCAATCCACAGTCTTCTCCCAGCTCTAATAATGAAGCAGAAAACAAAGGATCAGAATAGAAAATTTAATAAATTGACAATACTCACTCAATAGACTACATGATTACAAGCTAATTTTCCAAAACCCAATCAACAACCTCATCATTATGCTTCCCTACTCAAGCATGGTATTTCAAAAGGTACCAAATTCCCTAGTTAAAAGCAAGGAGCTTTCTTGATACTCACAAACAATGAGCATAAATGCTATCTCATTTGGCAAAATTCCACCCATAAACCAAATAACAAAACCAAATTAGCTAACTTAAGCAAACCAAGCTAATGGTTATACACTCTTAGGGCAAAACTTAAATATATTTCTTTTTAAGTGTTGTACCTTAAGGATCAGTTTGGTTAAGCATTTTAGGAGATTAAAAGAGCATTTTTAAAACCCAAAACTCTATTTTGCATCCACAACTCCCCATAATTTTTTTATAGGTTTTTTTTAAAACGCTCATTTTAAACTCAAAACACAGTTTTCCAACAACTTATATAAACACACCCTAAGTTTTCATAAAAACTGTGCCCAATTTTTATCCTACTCTCTTATGCCAAAGTTATACACACTATAGCCATTCACATTACAAAAATAAACACCCAAGTTACCATGGAACTTATATAAAAAGTAACAACAAAACAAGCGCTATCAATTACTTACAATGTGCACGTAAACAAATAGACGAAACGATTAAGATCATGAAATAAATTACCTGCAATTGCAATGTGTGAAGAAGAAAATTCTTCACAATCTCCTCTTCTCCATTAAGCAAGAAAGCGAGCGCGGACGGGACAAAGTCGCGAATAAACACCTGATCATAATTCAACGGTTGCTTGTCCACGGGATCATTAGCCGCGACAGTCCCCACGGGATTCCCACAATAACTAACCACCGCATTTCGAAGCAAACTCCACGCCTCTTCCTCGATCTCCGAAACCTTCCTCTCCCCCAAACCCTTCGAATCATCATCGATATTTACACCCGACCCATCTAACCCTACCCTACCAGACTCTTCCTCCTGAACCAAACCATGACCCGCCTCGACCTTCTCGATCACCAGAGGCTTCACATTCAAACCACCTTGAATGTAAATCCTCTCGAAACCCTTCTCGTTAACAACATTAGCTGTTGAGTCCACCGAGGTGGTTGTCGAGAGGTTCCTTAGGTCCGAAGCAACATGTGAGATTACCAAACTACCCCTACCCCTACCGCTACTCCAAATCTTATCGACGTGGTCAAAGAAAACCCTAGACTGACCCCAATTCGAACCGGAGACAATAAAACATCTACGGTTCGATTCGATTACGCCTATGTACCCTGTGATTTGAGAATCACAGCTACGAAATCGATGGGAATTGAATTGTTTGGTTTTTGATTTCGACAAATTGTTAAAATTACTGAAAATTGAGGAGCCCTTGTAGCTAGTTAGAATTCTACAATAGGGTTTCATTGTGGAAATTCCAATACAACTGCTAGTATTCATTTTTTTTTTTAAATTAAATGGTTGTATTATTTACAGCTCCGTCAATCTTTTTGAAAATTTGAAAAACAGAGACTGTGAAATGAAAACTTATGTTATATACAATATATGGAAATGGAAATTTGTTGGGAAAGTATTTTACTTACAGTTGATGGAGCGAACGGTTTGAAATGAGAGAGATTTTGTGTGTGTGTGTGGGTGTTTGTTTGTGCGTGAGAATAGTAGATTTCAAAAAGGATGCTCAAACCATATTTTATAAGCGCAAATGGGAAAGTTCGTGGGTGGAGAGAGAAAAGGGCTGGAATTTGGAAACATTGAATGTGAATTCGAAAGTGGAATTGGTTTTTACATTACTGTCCCTGCACGTGTAAATTGTTTGATGTTGTTGAGAATGGAATTACGGAAATGGGCTTTTATTTGGAGCTTTCGAAACTCGTTAGTAATTTAGAGCAATTACATCAGTCCCTCTATAATATAAAAAGTGCATCATTTTATATATTTTTACTCAAAATTCATCCACATCAGTTCTTCTATAATACTGTTCATTTTTCAATTTTTTTTAGGTTGCTACAGTAATCGTGTAAATATACACGGTTACTGTAGTATTGTATAATAATAATTTATTATTTTTTTCTCTCACTAGTCAGACTCCCTCTCTTTCCCAACGTCACACCGATCCATCAGTAGAAGAAAAATGAAGAAGAAGAAGAAGAAAAGAGAAGAGGAGAATCACCCCACCACCAACCCAGCACCGCCCAACCACCATTGCAACCCAATCAACACCACTCCAACCCATTTCAACAATTGATTATCCACCCCAAAATCAACCCAAAATCAACAGAAAATCAAACCAAAACATCATAAAACCCAACTCAAAATCAAGAAAAACTAAAATCCACCAGGATCCATCGGAAAGCCCAACTCAAAAACAACCCAAACCCGTCGGATTTGCCGTTGCTGCTACCAGATCTGCCGCTGTTGATGCTGCCGGATCTTCCGTCGTTGCTGCTGCCGAATCTTCTGTTGCGGATCGGAGTGGATCGGTGCTTGATCGGAGTGGATCGGAGCGGATCGGAGATGTGGATCGGTGCTTGATCGGAGTGGATCGGAGCTCGTGAGTCTCGGATTTGATCGGTGCTTGTGGGTTGGAGTAGATCGGGTCTTGACCGGAGATGTGCTGATCTGGTAGAGATGGGAGAGAGAGCAAAAAATCAGAACGGGTAGAGAGAGGGAGAGAGACGGGTATAGAGAGGGAGCAAGAAAACAGAAATGGGTAGAGAGAGAGAGAGAGGCATGCGCGTATATGAGAGGAGAGAAATAATAAAAAATTTGAGAAAATTGATTATTTAATTAAAAGAGGTGATATAATAGATAAACTAATGTGGGTGTTTTGTAAAAGTAGACTTGTAAAATAGAAAAAGTAGGTTTTTAGTGTAAAAATGGACGTATAAAATGGAAGAACTGATGTAAATGCTCTTAGTAGTAGGTTTATTATTTGGCATGCATAAGAAATTGCATATTTGTCATTAAGTTCTACTTACTTAAATTATTTTTTTGTATGGTATTAGTATTTATAAAAAAAATGATTCAGATAAAAACATAATAAGTAACACAAGAAATTCATTAAAATATTAAAAATTAAGGGACATATAATAAAAGATAAAGCCACGTGGCCATGGAAATGAATTGAAAATTCTAGGTTAGCAGCATTTTTTTGACCATTTATCCTTTTGACTTTTATTGAGAAAAATGTTAAAATTGAAACCAATAAAATTTGATGTATTTTGCATAAAATGACATGTTAGTCTATCTTATTTTGATTTAAAAAGTTAAAGCTATAAAGACACTAGTTATGCCTTTTGAATACAATAATATTTTTCACATTTAAAACCCATCTAAAAAAAAACATAGCAAAGAAAAAAAAACAATGTTTTTGCATTTTTTTTAATCGTATTATCAAAATTAATGAAATCATTATAGTCCCTATAATATAGGATATTAATAAGCCAAATAAGCTATTTACCACCCAAATAGTGTGGACACAAGTAAGTTACTCTAGAACTTGCGTCTCCTTATTGAATTATTAAACACATAGTAAATAAATAAATTTAACTTGTATTTTTTAAAAATAGATATGATATTATTAAAATTTAAATTTTGATGTGCATGATAATTGCTCTTCATCACTGGCATAACTTTAGAGTCATAATATAAGTCACAATTGTCTGCTGTGGTAAGTTGTGTTTCTTGTGAATAGTGAATAAAAAATTAGTGACAATGGTAAGCCATTTTCGATATACACCACTGTTAGTTTTTTTAAAACATTCTCTCCTCTCCTTTTGTGTATGTGTGTTAAAATATTTGGTATTCTAAAAAAAAAAAAATTAGTGACAATGGTGGGGTCATATGAAAATTAATAATAACTTGTCAACTCAACAACTATAAATTATTGTGAAAACTGTTGTTGTTTCTGTAGCGTTACTGATTAGGACAAAAAACTAATGAATTTGATATCATTTTCATGTCCATTATTCAACTTCCAAAAAACCTTTTACACGTTAAACTACAATAACTCTATAGACATTTTTTTTTTAAATCACAAATGTCAAGATGAATACCCCCCCCCCCCCCCCCAATTAAATGATCAAAGTTTTATTTCAAGAAAATTAATACATCAATTCATTACAAAGACACCATAGAAGCATAATTGGAACAACAAGCATCATAGGAAAAAACAAAGTAACATATAGTAGAGAACAAAAAGAAGGGCAAAGCAATGTGCTAGTAGCACTGCCGGCTCTACGCTATAAGTGGTGGATGCAATCGCCCAAGGCTCCAAGTAGAAAATAAAAAAGGCCCCTAAATTTTAATCAATGGGTTTATTTCTTTCATTGCAATAGTATTAATTAAATCTATATATTAGCCAAAAAATAAAATAATATTTTTTAATCAAATAAAAACAAGAAAAAGAGAGAGAAATGCAATGTTTACAACATTTTTCACAACTGTAAGGATGTTAGGATATGTGCTCTTAAATCCTATTGTATGATGCTATGTATGACATTATGTATGACTTAATGTTATGATTAATAAAGTTGTTTTATCATTATCTAAAATAATGGCAACATGAATATTTGGACATTATCATATAGTTCATGAGATGCATAGTATGTGATTTAGTCACGGAAGATATAGATCACAAGTTCTTTGTAAACTCAGAATTATAGTTCGTAGTCGGTAATGAAATTAGGCATTTCATCTGCGAAGACAATAACATATCAACTAAAATGATTTGTTTTGATCATGGAAGTAGAGACTTCTAGTTGATATGTTGATATGTTTTAAGAGTTAAGACATATTGAATTGGACCGCTGTGAGATTTATTATTCTCTTAACGACTGTCAAATGAATAATAAATCTCACGACTTCTATTTGCATGAACTCTTAATCCTGAGAGAATAATGGACCTGATCATGAGGTGTAAGTTGTTTTGATATATCAGTAGTGAAATCTAAAGTCACGATCAAAACCTCAGTATGTTGAGTAGCCACATTTAGTGTTGATGGAACATATATTCTCAAGATGGAATTCATAATCTCTTAACAGAGATATAAAATATTCCCTTGAGATAACTTTAATGGGTTTGGTTATTCAAAGTGTTAGGCTTAACCACTTTAGTAAAGAGATACTAAAGTATATATTTATAAAATTGAATTTCATAAATATATCATGAATAACTTAAAGGATTAAACCGGACACTCAAGAATTAAGATGTAGTAATTTTCAAAGTGACAGTCTACATTCATGACTTTGTATTACTACGAATATTTTATGAAAGGGTTGCGTGTATAATAAAGTTTTGGGATATAATTTATTAATAAGGCCTAGAGTGCAATTATATTTATATAGTGGTATTAAAAATAATTAACAACAACTTTGGGCTTGTCAAGAGTTGACAGAAAAGCCCAGGGCCCATTGAAGCTAGTGTCTTATTGGTCCCTTTTGGTCCCACTCCAAGCCACATACTAAAGCCCAATTGGAAAGGCCCAATAAGCCAGCCCAATTAGATAATCAGCTATTTATAAAGGGAGAAACATATAGAATTTTTAATAAAAGAAAGAGAGACATCATTGTAAATGGTATGTATGTGTGAGTGAAGCCAATCAATTATTCTCCCTTAAAAACTGATTGAGAGACCACACTTATTGGGCGTAAAGTGGAATTGGAGTGAAGATTAAAAGTGTTCCCAAATACTTCTAATATTTTGTTTTGAATTTCACCGCATCAAGTTACGCTATCTCGTTCTTAAATTCTGAAATTTACATAGTGCATATTATCAATCATGAATGAAATAGATTCATGTTTGTTGCTTCTGCTGTGTGTTTTGTATGAGATACAAAACCAGATTTTCCAACAAAGGACACGAAAATCAGGTGGCCCAAACCCACTTAAAATAGTGAAATTGGTACTGCCCGGTTAGGCCCAAACTAATAGATATATGTAAAGAAAGTGGGATAAAACAAGTTAGGCATGGCCCAAGGATTCAGACAGAGAAGGAATAAGCGAAAGTCAAAGATTAAGCATATAAAAGCTTTTTTGCAAGCTCGCCTGAGGATAATGTTCTTACGCAAGGAGATACATTGTTCTCTCTCTTTTTCTCTATCACCATTCTTGTTCTAATCTCTTTTTCCAATGACTTTTTCTAGGGATCCCTTCATTTGGAAGTTCTCTTTCTTTATATACTCCTAAACTTATTGCATCCTAGCCCTCCATTTACCATCCTCTGGACTCTCCTTCGGACACTTAACCCCTTAAACTTCTGTTGAAGGTGGTACAAGAAGTTGCTTAGTTGTGAATTCTACTATTCAGGTCACTTCCTTATTAATGTAGGTAATAAAGTTGTTACCAGTCATTTATTGCGAAGGTAGTAGGTGAGCTTTCACTAGAAATTTCCTTCATCTATCTTGACTCTCTCTTTAAACACCATCCTCTCCATTTGGACTTCCAGGGAGGAGTATTTTGTCTCTTCTCCTTCTCGGGCTTAAAATGCTTTTACAGTGATAGTCACAGCATGTTATATCCTTCCTTGGTCCTCGGGTCTCCACAATAGCCTCCTAAAACCTTACTATTAGCTCTGAGATAAAAAGTAAGGTTTCAGTTGTGCAACCCTAATTGATATATGCCAAACACATTCCCACATGGTAACATCTCTTTATTTGTCTTCAGCGCGTTCTTGACGTTTCGGTATCCTCGATCTTGTATTTATTGTGTCAGGCAGCTGCTTGTCCCTCCACGTTCTACGGTGTGATGATGATCCTACGGTCCTTATTTACCCATATTTATGAGCGGGAATTTTACCGCATATTTTTCACTCCTATATAAGGAGAAGTTGAGGCTGGATTTGCTTCATTTATTCACTTCGCAATTTTTTCGTTGAAGCAATAGTCCGAGGAGAGATTCCTCTTTTGCTTGTAGGTGCATCTAGATTCATTTACTTTTATATGTAGACTCTTTGTTACTTACACCATAAATTTCTATAGGTAGATTTGCTAGGTTAGTGGATACTCCTGAAATTATGGCCGCCTTTAGGGCTCAATTTAGGATCCCTAACGGTGTTGAACTCCAACACTGTGAGTTAGGCGAATGGCTGGTCATGAATAGACCTCTTATCTCAGTAGTGATTCCGATGATCGCCTCCATAGAAGGCGGGATGGAAATTCCCATGGGTAGGGTTACTAGAGACTTCCTAACAAATTATAAGTTAACCCCTGCACAATGCTCCCCCAACATTTTTAGGGTCCTCGGTAGCGTAGATATAAATAACTGTAAGATGGGGACCAACCTCACATGGCATGATGTGAACTAGGTACATAACTGCCACAAAAGGAAGGAAACCAACTACTATATCAAATGTAGGGTCCCAACCATTAGGTTAATTTCTTGTAAGCCTGAGTCAAACAAGGGTATGGATGAGGACTTCCTCATCATCTCGGGAGACTGGCATGATGGATTGCACTATCCTACCCAAGATGGGGAACAAGGTAGGGTTCCCACAAACATTAGACACGCGTGGGATTTTCATATTTATATAAGAAAACTTTTATAAGGGTTTTTTCTAATCTATGATTTATGTTGCATGTTTATTGGCAGATGAACATCACACCACCCCGACCAAGAGCTTAGTGAATTTTTCCAAGCTAAACCGAATCCTCAAGTCATAAATTTTTCTTCACAAAGACGGTCAGCTTCGGGTGGTGCCCAGGATCCTTGGGTTCAACCCCATCTCCAAATGTTTCTAAAGTCCCAAGCACTTAATCAAAACTAAGGACCCAAGGCTAGCTTTAATAAACGTAGCAGTTCCTAGATTCCTAACAACTCCTCTTCCTCCACCCGGAACTTAAGACACCCAACTCTCAACCCCGCTCATAACCGAATTACTTTACTCCCAGCAGCAGCCCCTACCTTCAGACGGTGAAGTCAAGGAGCGCATTCCTGAACCCACTCAAGAGGGCACAAATAAAGACTTTAAGGTCTTCTACCAGCAAAGGATCCCAAAGACCTCCTCGACTCCTCCCATCGCCATCTACTTCCTGCCTAGGTTAGCACCAACCAAGAAGAAGCCAACATTCCCAAAGGAATGGTGCTAGAAGAGAAGGACCCGAACTTGTTGGCGTTGCTCACAACCTATGCTGGGGGTGCTTCCCTAGCAATTCCAGCGGTGCCTCGACCACCAACCCCTGCCCCCACGCGTACGTCCTTAAGCGATGCTGCTGACAAAAAAAGAAAAAAAAAAAAAGGCCATGGGGGTAAGGGGTTTGAAGGTGCTGAGGAGGGAGATCATACACCCATCGCAACAACCCCCAGCCAAGAAGCCCCAAACAACCAAGGCTCAACAGAAAAAAAAAAAAAAAAAAAAAAAAAAAAAAAAAAAAAAAAAAAAAAAAAAAAAACCGCTCCTTTTAGGACCTCTAAAAGCTCTGAAGGGGAACCACACCCAAAGGCCTTCGTATGGAAGCCTTCGTTCATGCTGAGCTTGGGAGACCCAGTCATGAACGATGCCTCCCTTAAGGATCTCCAGAAGGGCAGGTCAGGCATTCTTTCTAAATGCCTAAAAAAGGCCCTTCTCCTTCCCAAAGATGTGCATGAGCTATAGTCTTTGCAGAAGCGTTAAGTCTTTCTTTCCCTTAAGCGAGACCTTGCCAAGGTATGTACTTAATGTTTCACTTTTATAAATTTATATGAAACATGTATAGGTACTCACACTTGATGATTTTGCAATATATGCAAGCAGCCTTTGTGGCCGAAGAGTAGGTGGACCACGCATTGGGCTAGGCCCGTGAAGCTTAGGGCATGTTGGAGTCAGCTAAGAAGGCCCATGCTGACTCCGAGAAGAGCTGAAGGACGCCCTATTCCACCTAGTCGAGGAGGATAAATCACGAAAAAACACTACGTCTGCCTTGGCTGGCTTTGAGAAACAGGTTGAAAAGGCTAGGGCTGCTCAAAAGAAGGTCGAAACTCATCTGGCCTTGGCCATTGTAAAGACTAAGCAGCAACAAAAACAGCTGGAGGCCAAAGATGCCGAAATAGCTAAGGCATGGCAGGTTGCCTATGATGCGGGCATGACGAAAACTGCCCAAAGTCTGACAGCCCAGCTCAGGGACATTGCTCAGGTTTTCTGCCTTGAGGTCTAGGGTGAAGCCCTCAATGCTGCTGAAGTTAGTGCTAATTCAGAGCTTCGAGCTGCTGATAAGGTATACTATCCTCCAGCTGTGAGCATTGCTTGCAACCTTACTCAACCCCAAGCTGGCCCAAGCTTTGCATTTGCCTCGGCCTAGCTACCACCACTTCAACTGTTACACCCGCTGCAGAAAAAGAGCAAGATCAACCAACTCCTGTTCCCGTAGTGGAGGTGGAATTAAAGGAGGATGCTGAAGAGAAAGAAGAAGGAGAAAGAGAAAGAGGCATCGGGGTAACTTAGCCATAGAGTATATGTTAAAAATTATAAGTTAATTTTGTACTCGAAACAGGTTTAACTGTTGCCCCTACATTTTTTTGAATGTAATTAGACTTTCAAATTGAACGAATATAATCAACTTTCATTTTGTCTCCTTTCATTTGTCTAAAGCATAACTTGTGTTCTTTTCCTTTCCAGTACTAACTGAAATGTGCCAAATCATCTTTAATTTAATTTATTTCCAATGTTGTATCTTCCAAACTTGAATGAATCTTGAGGCAGTTTTTGATTTGATACCTAATGCAGTTCGTAATAATATTCTAAGACTTAGTCAAAATTTCAAATAAGACTTAACTTATCTTGGACTCATGGTGCTCAAAGGCCAATCTGCTTAAGGCTTGTGACCTGAGGAGTCAAACAAGATTAGGATTTTATTCAGCACTTAGAAATTTTTACATTAAGGTTAATTTACCCAAGGCTTGTGACATAAGGAGTCGAACAAGATCAAGGTTCTGTCTAACACTTAGAAATTTTTACTCAAAGGTTAATTTACTCAAGGCTTGTAACCTGAGGAGTCAAACAAGATGAGGTTCTGTTTAATACTTAGAAATTTTTACTCAAAGGTTAATTTACCCAAGGCTTGTGACCTAAGGAGTCGAACAAGATGAGGTTCTGTTTAACACTTAGAAACTTTTACTCAAAGATTAATTTACCCAAGACTTGTGACACGAGGAGTTGAACAAGACTGAGGTTCTGTTTAACACTTAGAAATTTTTACTCAAAGTTTAATTTACCAAAGGCTTGTGACTCGAGGAGTCAAACAAGACGAGATTTTGTTTAACACTTAAAAGCTTTTACTCTAAGGTTAATTTACCCAAGGCTTATGACCCGAGGAGTCAAACAAGACCGAGGTTTGTTTAACACTTAGAAATTTTTTCAATAAGTGATTATGATAAATCTTACAACCACAATGATACATAAACGAACCAGAAATGAACAAAAAGAACTTTATATTATTAATAATAATGTCATAGATTATTTACATTCCAAGGGTGCGAAATCACATTCTTGTCTAAGCCTCCCAAGTAATAAGCCCCAATGCCGGCTACTGATGTTATTCGGTATAGGCCTTTCCAATTAAGGCCCAGTTTCCCCTAAGTCGAGTTCCTTGCTGTTCCTACTACCTTTCTCAGAACTAAGTCCCCCAAGGTTAGTGGCCTCAACTTCACTCCTTTGTCATACCCTTGCTTAAGTTTTTGCTGGTAATGTGCCATTTTCACCGTAGCCACTTCTCTTATTTCCTCAACTAGTTCCAAACTGGTCGAGAGCAGACGATTATTCTCCTTAACGCTAAACTGATCAATCCTTAGGGTTGGGAACCCTAATTCAATTGGGATCACTACTTCAGCTCCATAAGTCATTGAAAAATGAGTCTCTCCGATTGATCTTTGGGGTGTAGTGTGATAAGTCCATAATACGTGTGGCAATTCATCCACTCACCTTCCTTTTGCATCATCTAGTCTTTTCTTCAGTCCAGACACTATGGCCTTGTTTGAAGCCTCGGCCTGCCCGTTCCCTTGTGGATAGGCAGGGGTTGCATATCTATTCCTGATTCCAATTCTCCACAACACCTTCGAAAGGCCATACTATCAAATTGAAGCCCATTGTTCGAGATTAGTATGTGTGGAACCCCAAACCTGGTGATGATGTTTCTTCAAATAAACCTCTTAGCATCCACATCACTGATATTGGAAAGAGGTTCAGTAACATAATCTGTCTCGACGAGGAGCCATCTTCAATTTCCTATGGCCTAAGGGAATGGCCCCACTAAGTCCAAGCCCCATTGAGCAAAGGACCAAAGGCTGGAAAGTGGGTTCAAAGCCCCTCCCGGTTGATGAATGTTTTGAGCGTACCTTTGGCACTGGTCGCACTTCTTAATGTAATCTTGGGAAGTTTTCTGCATGCTCGACTAGCTACCAGTATCTTTGGGTGAGGGTTCTATGTGCCAAAGACTTCCCACCTATATGACTCCCACAAATCCCCTCGTGCAACTCTTCTAACAAGGGCTCCATTGCCTCGGGATGCACTCATAATAGATACGGCCCCAAGTGAAAGCGTTTATACAATTTCTGCTCTTCGGACAACTAGTAACGTGGGGCTTTTCTGCATATCTTTTCCGCCTCACCCTTATCCTCTGGTAACAATCCTTGCTTTAAGAAAGTTACCAAAGGGTCTATCCAACTTGGCCCAACCTGGATACTATGCACTTCGACCAAGGGCTTCTCTATAAAGCTGGGATGAGCCATGTCTTTAATAGTGACGACCCGAGGTAGATTTAACCCCAAAGAAGTTGCCAGTATAGCAAAGAATCTGTTAGGAACCTATATTCCAATTGTAGTGTAATTGTACATGTGGACTTTATTGATTGTAATAGATAGGTAGTTATTAGTTAGTTACTTTAGGGATAAGGGTTACCACCCTAGTTAATAAGGTGAAGAGTGGTTAAGAGGGCGAGTTAGTTGTACAGTGAGTTAATTAGGATTACACAGGTATAAGGAGGGAACTGTGTAACAAAATATATTCATTGTTTTGATGAACAATACATTGATCATTCTCTCTCTCTCTCTCTCTCTCTCTCTCTCTCTCTCTCCAATCTTCCATAGAGGCTAGGTCCCCTTAAATTGACCAACCCATTTTCATTCCAATTTACTAACAAAGCCCTAACATCTGGTATTAGAGCATCTAATCCTGCCATACCTCCATGACAGAAACTCGTTCTACTTCCCAAAATTCCTATTTACAAAACTCTGAGAAACAGAATTCAGAGAAAATTGCAACTTTAGCTAAGGTTTCTGAAAATCATGAACATGCATTACAAGAAATCCAGAAGCAATTGCAGATCATCACTGGGTTCATGCAAAGAATTGCTGAAGCAGAGGATAAGCGCTAAATTCCCAATTCAAGTTCTCGAGCTCTTCTCGTCAACAATAATGGAGGTAACCCAGAGTCCCCACCTCGTATTATCTTGAGGAAGAAGCTCTCATTTGGTTCCAAAATTCAAAGCAAGCAAGTTGTTTTCCTAACTGGGAGGTCTTCTTCAAAGCATTTTAGACTCGTTTTGGTGTCATGGCTTACGATGATCCTATGAAGGCCCTCACCAGACTCAAGCAAACATCCACTGTGATAGCTTACAAAGGTAACTTTAAAATATTATCTAATAGGATTTTTAAGTTATCTGAGTCACTCAAATTGAGTTGTTTTTCTAAGTGGATTGAAAGATGAAATTAGACTACCAGTTAGGATATTAGTCCCTAAAACTCTTAATAAAGCTTTTGGGTTGGCAAAAATTCAAGAAGTTTAATGGATATTGGTAAAGTTTCAATTTTGGGAACACCTAAGTTAGAGGCTAGAGTGGAGTCTAGGACTAAAGTTCCTTTACAAAGGTTGACTGAAGCACAAATTGCAGGAAAGAAGGAAACTGGGGCTTTGTTACAATTGTGATGAGAAGTGACAGATGGGGCATAAATGTAAAGGTGCTAAATTGTTTTTGTTGGAAGAAATAATGGAGGTGGAACCTAAACCTTCTAGGGTACAACTGGTGGAGATTAATGAGGATGAAGTGTTGCTTGATAATCAGGATGTCAGTTTAAGGAGTGGAGTGGACCATACTGAGATTACATTTTATGCATTAGTAGGGAATCCTACTTCTAATACCATAAGGATAAAAGGTAGGGTTCAAAATCATGATGTGGTGTCTCTCATTGACTTTGGGAGCACCCAAAATTTCCTGGATGCTGCTGTGTTACCAGTTTTACATTTGTACCTGGATATCTCTCAGATATTGGAGGTTAGAATAGCTGACGGCACAGTTCTTAAGACCTTAAGAAGCTGTCATGGGGTCACTATCACCTTACAAGGGCAAAGGTTTGTTGTGGATTTTAATATCTTGCATTTGGGTGGTTGTGGGGTGGTTTTGGGTATACAATGGTTGAGTACTTTGGGGGTAATCAACTGGGACTTTCACATGTTGACTATGAGGTTCCGATATATGGGTAAGAGTGTATTTCTCCAAGGGTTGCACCTTACTGCTTCTTCAACCATATCTGATGCTACCAAGCTTTTTAGTGGATCAACTAAAAAGGGCTTGGTGTTGCAAGTCACTGCTACAGATTCTGTTGCTTCTGTCCAGTCACATCTTCCACCAGAGTTGGCTGCCTTGTTGGGTGAATTCTCCAAAGTTTTTGCTGTTCCTACTAGCCTGCCTCCTATCGGAGGTCATGAGCACAGCATTAATCTCAAAGAGAGCACCCTGCTTGTTTGTGAGAAACCTTATAGGTACCCTCGTTTCCAAAAGTCTGAAATTGAAAAGATAGTGAATGAATTGTTGGAAGTAGGGTCAATACAACCTAGCCAGAGTCCATTTTCTTCACCTGTTTTGCGTGTGAGAAAGGCTGATGGTAGTTGGCGCATATGTATAGATTATAGGGCTCTTAATAAGGCCACTATTATAAATAAATTTCCTATACCAGTTGTGGATGAGTTATTGGATGAATTGGCAGGTGCTTCAGTGTTTTCTAAGTTGGACCTACGGTCAGGTTATCATCAAATTAGGATGCGGAGGAAGGATGTTCCTAAAACTGCTTTTAGAACTCATGAAGAGCATTATGAATATTTAGTTATGCCCTTTGGGTTGACTAATGCACCATCCACTTTTAAACAATATTACATGTATTTTTACATATTTTTTCACCTATACATATTTTTACACATATTTTCAAATATAGGTTTTCAGCTTTTAAGTAAATGTACCAAACACCCTTAAATAACTGAAACTCACAAATTTAGCTTATATTATTAACCTACTAGAAGAGGGCATTTTAGGCAATTCATCAAAACAAGGTCAATTGAACTGGGCCATGTGCTGGTGTAATGAGGGGGTATAATCGTCATATTACTATTATATTCCTCACTGGGTCAAATTAGTCGGTTGGGGTCCAGTAGTTCCAATCTTTTGGAAAGAAAAGAAAAAAAAAATGTGCGATATTTAAGAAAGCAAAATATTTGGCAATTTTCTAATACGGCTTCGTATCTACGCGCAATAAAATGTTAACGTCTAACACGTGGCAACATCTCATTGGCAGTATTATGGGCTCCTACGGATATTTTATTCTATTTTACTTTGGACAGCTACGGATATCAAATCGCGACGTGATCTTTCGAGCTTATATTTTTTTATTTTATAAATTTCTATTTTAAAAATCTCCGCTGATGCTCATTGAGATATATTTATATTTATACTTATATTTATATTTGTTTTTCTGGTGTGTGTTGTGTCTCGCACGTGACGCGTACGTTACGGTAATGTATCTTTGTCATCACCTCATGAGAGAGAAGTCCAACACGTTTTAACAATGAAACAAAACAAAAATAAATACCCACTTGTGGTTGTTGCGGAGCTTTTCTTTTTCTTTATAGACATTTCCCCTCCTAAATTTTGTTGCCATGTCAAATTTTTTTTTTTTTTTGGATAAGGTTGCCATGTCATTTTTTGTAAAAAGGAAAATCGTAATATATATTTAGTCTATCTATGGAATTTTTTGGCAGAAAATGTCAATTACTGATAATATTTGGTGACGAAAAGTGATTAAATTTAAATTGGACAAAGTTTAATTACAAAATTGGTTATAGAAAATTTCTTTTAAAAAATTAACATTACTACGTATTTTGAAAATCTAATCGTTGGATTACATGTTCTTTACGCTCTTAATATACATGTCAAATTTTGTGTCAATTAGATATCGTTTACTATAAGTATATGATTTATAAGCTTATATTTTATGCATAATTTTAAACTACAAAAACTTGCCATTTAAAAAATTTATTGATGACATAGCTATCGATCTTTAATTTTCTAGAAATTTTGCAACTACGAAGGATATTAGAAGAAAATGTAATCCAATAGTGGATTTGTCAAAATTCACTTTCAATAAAAAGATATTGAATAAGGTTGTAGTCTTAGACTATAACAAATTTTGTAGCAAAAACTTTGTCTATTTAAGTTGGCTTGGTCATTTGATAGATTGAAATCTCTCGTACAAATAACCATATTACAATTTGAAATGAGTGATTTAGATTAGTCATGTTATAAAGTATAAACATTTAAATAATGTTACAAAAGAAAATAAACAAACATTGATGATCATCATTTTGGTATTTATGAAATCTTTCTATTATCACATTTGAAAATGAATAGATTGAATTTTTAAAACCATGCAGGAAAGTCAATTAAAACCCACAATTTTCAGTGTTTAAACACTGAAAGTGAAAACTATTGTTTGAACTATCTTACAGGTAAAGATTCAGAACATATTGTGAGATGTATGTAATAAGATGGCTTATCTAACACCTTTTGAATCAGTATGACCTACTGCAATGGATTGTTGATTTTTATATACTTATAAAATGAAAGTACTAATGAGTGGGTTTAGGTTTTATGGGAAAAAAATCTATCCAAAAAAAATAAATAAAATAGAGTAGGTCTAGCCGTTTACGTAAGGCCGAAAGAGGTCCCAAACAAGCTCGGACTTCTATTTTGGGCCATAAAAGTTTTGAACGCCCCAAAACCAACAACTTACCCCCATGGAAAGAGTTGGTGGGCTGAATTGGCCCAATTGGGTCATGAGTCATGACTTATAACCTATTTTCAGAACTCATTGCGAGTTTGACAAAAAGTCACGTGGTATTGGGATAAGAAATTTCAACTTTCCCTATAATAAATTTTTTTCCACT
Organism: Lithocarpus polystachyus; assembly: GCA_033629205.1. NCBI lineage: Eukaryota > Viridiplantae > Streptophyta > Magnoliopsida > Fagales > Fagaceae > Lithocarpus > Lithocarpus polystachyus. The sequence continues at coordinate 13,778,618 of CM066167.1, forward strand.
TCCATGATAGTGATGGGAGCATTGGAAAAAGTTGTCTAAGCAGGGCAGCAAAACAGATCAGAATTTTTTGACTCAACCCGGAAAAAATTTGTTTTGAATTTGATTTTTTGACCTGAAGTAAAAACGGGTTTACCCTTAATCCGAACCATTTTATAAAATATTTTCTTTTTGGTAAAAAAAATTAATAAAATTAAGACAATATTAATTTAATGGTTTGTTGTCAGCTTTAAGGAAACAATTGAGATATTTACATAACTACATGCAAATTAATTGAAAGATGAATGGTTGAGCATTCTGTAATGAGTAAAGATTTTTAGAGATCAAATAGCAAAGTATATGCTAAGATAATCTGGTTACACTAGAGTTAAAAACATAAACTTAAAATTGTAGACATGTGTGAGAAATATTCACAAGTGTGAAAAATAGTGAAGCCAAAGTATCAAATTAGCATAAATCATGAATGCTTAGACTTATTTTTTTAACAATTTATGTCCAAAATAAACAGTTTTTAAAAATAAATTATAATATTTCCTAAAGTGTGTATTGCTTAACAATGATATGATATTCATAAAAGAGACAATGTATAAATAAGTAAACAATCAAATTTTAATGTATATCTCAAATTAAAATAGAGTGTCAACTACAATTGATAATATATTATAAAATTAATTTTCAAGATTGTAAAGATCCTATATGTTTTTATTTTTTTTCCAATGAGTTATCCAATAAGTCATTTGTAATTTATTTTTTATATTTTATATTTTGGGATATTGATATTAAGTAAAAATAAAACTTGTGTATTTGTTTTACTTATCTTTGTGTTATTTTGTTTTAGATAGCTTTGTTAGGATTTGTATAATTTTAAAATGGGTCATGCTAACGAATGCCCTAAGGGCTTGGTTAAGAATTCATTTTAGAAAAGTTTTGACTTCACTTTTTATGAGAAATGAAAAAAGATGTCAAAACATTAATTGTTTTTTTTTTTCTTTTCCCATAAAAACTTTCTTTAAATGGATTATTAACATCAAGTAAGTATTAATTAGCATTTCCCTTTTAAAATTGTTGAATAAGTATTAATAAGTTTAACTGAGTTCATTAAGTGGCGAATTCAAAGTAATGCATTTTACATCAAGTAATTTGTTGCATGACTTTCCAAATGGCAAATACATGTTGTTTTCTTTATTTAAAAAAAAAAAATCATGTGAAAAATATAGGTCAACCCAACAAGACCAGTAACCTGATTAACCCGACCTGAACCCGACTCAGCCCGCCCATTTTGCCATGTCTAGCAACAAGAAGGATGAAGGTAATGCAATATTTGATAATCAATCCCTATTAAAAAAATTTAAATTATAGAGCATCCTCAGCCACAGATCATATGATACTTATGTTCAAAACTATTGACACGTTGCAGAAATAATACTAGAGACACATCGTTTTAACAACAATTTTATAAACAAATTACACGTGACAACATGTTAGTGATAGGTAAAAAAATGTTATCAATGGTGGACCCAACTAAAAACTAATAACAGATTGCCGTCCAAATAAAATCCAACAACAAATTGCTGCCTAAAATTTGTTGTAAAATTGTTCCGAACATATTGTAGATATAGGATGGTTTGACTAAATTTTGTTCTATGATGCGTACTCTTCTCTTGTGGACTAATATTGGACATGTAAGATAAAATTCTTGCAATTCATTGACATTATTCAATTCTTCCAATCAGAAGAATCTGGAATTTCAACCTCCCTCCCAAACTTTTTCTAAGTAGATATATTGGATCTGCTGCATCTGCAAGAACCCTACAGGATCCATATTCTTAGTATTTATCAGACTAGAGACAAAGGCTTGGATCCATTAAGCTTTAGAAATGCCAGCCCACATCATTCTCCTTAATGGGCTAACATAGCAACTATGGGCCTATCCCTGTACTTGAATTTTCACGCAAACTGAATCAAATAAAAGAACTACAAATATGATAGCCAAATTATGAGCCCATTTTTATTCAGCCTCATGATAACCCCAAGATAAATGGAATGACCTTTTCAAAGCACATACCAAAATGGAAATTACTCAATAAATAGATAGCAAATAGCAATGAGAACCTGCAACAATTTTTATTTTTTATTTTTTGAGAATGTGAACCTGCAACAACTTGCAGGTTGAGATAACTTAGTCTATAAATAAAATTTCACTTTCCCTCTGTTTAAATAATTTCCCTACTCTATGCCTAGCACCCCCAAAAATAAAGCATGGTACTAATAAAAATTATAAAATTGTTCAAATAAACATTCTCCTCTTGGATAAATTTTCAAAGTTTACATTCATTATTTGAGTCTACGTCCTAGATGGCGTAAGCAGTGATTCCAAATTTGCACTCACCGAATGCCCACTAATTGTTCACATAAAATAAGATTAAAAATCAACTACTATCTGATGCTTTTTTTTTTATGGCGTTATTATAATGTTAAACATGAGCTCAAGTCAAGGAAGGCACTAATTAAGCTGCTAATATCAAATAATATTAGCTTATTTGGTAAATAAAGCAAAGTTTAGAATATTTAAATATTGTTTCCGTACAATGTTGAATCACCTGTCACTATATTTTTTTTGCCACTTAGTCTCTCTCCCACCCACACTGAAATGTGTTCAATCTCAGAAGGTAAAACCTTTTAGTTTCAAAGTTCAGCAGTGAAATCAGTGACGTTCTTTGACTCAATTGTCTTGTCTTGTCCTGTCCTGGTTTATGTTCTGGACGGTTGAATTTGGATCAATTTTCCTAGTTATTCACGAAAAGTTTTGAATTCTTCGGAGATTGATTGAAGGGTAAAGCTTTCTTTCACTGTTACATACTTTCATTTAGTTTTAAGGATGTGTTAACGGGTACTGTTAACAATACTTTTTGAATAAATTTTTGGATAATTTTTTTTTAGTTTTTGTAAGTTTTTTAATTTTTGACAATTTTTTTTATTTTTTTTGACAACTTTTTTTTTAAGTAAAACACAAAAAAAAAAAAACGTTAACAAATATTACATAGTACTTGTTAACTTTTTTTTTTGACATATGCTTTAGTGGATCTATTAATAAACTATTTTATGAAATTCTTTATAAGAAAAAATAACAAAAATGTTGACAATTTTTTAATTTTTTACAAAAAATTTTCTTAAAATAAATTATTAACTAATATTTTAAATGCAGACATTAACCAGAGGCTTATGGTTAATACTGGATTTTTTTTGAACATTTATAGATTTTTTATTAAAAAATTGAAAATTGAAAATATTTCCTTTTGCTTGATCAATTTATCAATTTCATTGCTTGCTTGCGTGCCGCATTAATATTTCTTTGTATTAATCCGCTTCAATTTTCAAAGTCTAACCATGAAGTGGCACAGTTATGAGGTCTGACAATTTGCTTTTGCTCAAATTATGCACCCAGACAAGGAGCCGCATGGAGTACTAAAAAGGGTCATGAATTTTAATTATAGCAAGTAGGAAAGCATAACAAAGCTCGAGATTATTGATGGCACAGTGGTGATAGTAATAGGGATATCACATTCATTAACGTAATCAAGTGAAAAGGTGTACTATTAGTTACATGCCAAAAGTCCGTTTTGGCCTTATCCAAAATATATGGGGTCAAGAAGAGGTGCATTTTATTTGCTTTATTCTTATCGAGGTAACTTTGAGCACCTCTTCTTCTTGTTTTTTTTTTTTTCCTTTTTATTTTTTTATTTTTTATATATTGGTGCATTATATTCTGATTCATAGGATAGCAATAGAGAGGGCAGCCAAAAAGAAAGAAAGAGAGAGATAATAATAGAGTAATGCGACTTGCTTAAATAATTTAATGAGTAATGTGATTTAAGTGAATTATTTTATAAATTGTCATATAATAAATCTGATTTGAAAGAAAACTTTTTTCTTCGAAAAAAGAAGGTATGGATATGATTTGAAATATAATAAAATAATAGGATAAAAGTACATAGGACCAAAGCTGATTATCTTATTGGGAATTCATATTTGAGCACAAAATTTTAAAACTAAAGTCTGGTTACAGTTGTTGTATTCTATTATGATTCACAAACTGATTTTATTATCCATCTTTTCTAATTTTGCTGTTAGGCCTCTATAAAGGCATTCAACAATTGCTTAGGGGGAAAAGCCCCACACCTTTAATCAAAACCACATTGTATGCTAACTTCATTTAGATTATTTTCCTTCTATGTTTGCTGAAACTATATTCCATTTGTTTCCTATGGTGAAGATAAAAACACATTGTAGCTGGTGATAAGATGAGTGGCGGTAACTTAGCAATTGGAGGTTCTAGGTTGAAAGCTTTTAAGAGAAGTTCGACACCTCAAGTTCCTGCATGTAAGGAGCACGACACCACAATGGGCGGCAATAAGCACTCCAAAGTTTAATTTAGCGAAAACAGAAGTGGAAAAAGATTTCTTCAATGAGTAGTTATTAAAGAATGGGGGAGGAGTATTGATATCCTTTATGGGACGTGCTAGATCGAGGGGAAGATGATGTCGTCCTATTTGTTTTTTGCTCAACGTGATAGCCCCACATTCTTTTTTCTGGCCCGAATGCTCTTCCAATTGGTTGGGAGTCCAACTGAGAAGAAGGTATACGGTATACCCTGTTACGGGTGTATGCAACTTCTCACTCACAGCAGGTGAATCCCACTCATTAATGAAACCCGTCTACTATGAGAAAGAAGATATATATATATATATATATATATATATACCTGAAAAGGGTATATTATTCCTAGCAAAATAGCAAACCACATCGTATTAAATGCTGAGTAATTAATGCAATACTAATTGATTTGGTCTTCGACTATTGAGTTCGGCCAGTTTTGGGTTCTTGTAGTGTGCGTTTGGCATTGATTTAAAAGTCAGTTTTTTTTTTACTATTTAACTTATTGTTACTACTATTCAAATGTCTCATTGCACTTTTTAGTATTATTTATGAATTTCACTATACTATTTTAATTACCCTTTAGTCTTATCTACTGTACTTTCAGCAAAAAATTTTCTAAATAAGCTGCTCCTAGATGGACTCATAAACTATTGATTCCCCAATGACGGCCTTTTTAAGTGAAGTTATGGAAATGTCCCCAGGCCATGTATCTCCCGCCCACACAAATTTACGTGCATTTTCAAAAAAATCTTCTCTAATTAAAGACGTATGCTATTATGGTTGAACTACTAAATTAACAATCATATTTATATCCAAAGGACTTGGAAACCGAATTATGTGGTTCCTCTCGTTTTCTTGTATGCAGTACAACCCTATTCAACCACAGAAATGAAACCAAAATCTCCAAATCTTCATTAGACATTTAAATCGGCTTCTTAAAGTTATTTCCACGCAAGGATAAGCATGTAGATTCATAAATGCAACCTATCATTCATGCTTATAGTGGAATGCTAACATGACCACTTTGCTTTATTGGTTGCGGGTCGGCAAGATCCTCTATACATTTTAGGGCTATGACCTAGATGTTGAAAGAGATAACACCAATAACTTTTGTTGAAGCCCCTTGAACTTGTGGTTGAGAGGGCTCTTAAAACCTGCACCATGTTACTCTCACTCTCATCACTTAGCTTCACGCAAGTGATAAATGAGAATGAAAAGGAAATGGTGTGATATGTCAAACGGCTCAAAAGGCAATTAAAGAGAGAGGATAAAGTGCACCATGTGGGCTCATTTAAATAATTTCTCTTTTGAAAGAGAATAATATTAAAGAATGAAAAAAAAAAGTTTGCAGAATTTCACAACTTATTAAGTAGACAAAATATGATAAGAAAAATAACATTTTCACGTTGGTCGGCTACTAATATAGTTTTTATGGTACATCAATCATAATTTGTTTACTCAATATCTATAAAAATTATGAAATTTATTATGGAAGTAGATTTATTGTTTGAGAAATTAATTCTTGCTTGCCGTTTTGTTCCGTGGTGGCTTTTGAATATTACGGTGGCCTATAAATTGTAATATGTGGTCCAATTTTTGTCGAACTAAGGGAAAGATCTCTGTTTGTTAAGGATATGAACGATGTTGATTTTGTAAGCAAAAGAGAATTTGATGATGGGGTACATACATGGTCAAATTTGAAGCTCAAAATTTCAATAAATTAGATTGGCATCCTAACCAAACCACCATGACATGAATATTCCTTTGAAAATATACAAAGGAACAAAAATTTCATTCAATGGGAGAATATCTGTTATTGGGTTAAGATTCACTAATTGAATATAAAGCTCCTTTCTGAGTGACCATTTATAAAATATGTTTATAAGTCAGTATTGAAAACTAATTTGTGTGAAAGACATGCATTTTGATGCTCCTTGGAGTTGGAGGAGATATTTCTTCTTTCTCTTGAGACTTGAGTGCACTGCAAGTATAATTTCATGAATAATTCAACTTTTAAAGTGGCATTCTCTGTCAACAACAGGATAGTATTCCCTTATTTCAAATCAAACAAGTTCAAACCCATTTAAAAGGCAAGTCAACCCAAAGCTTAAATCAACTCAAATTGGATATTCCATAGTATTTTTCCTTGGTACCTGTTACTTGTTGAACCTGTACAGTGTACTATTCTGGACCAAAAGGGACAAAATTCATGTATTATTCAATTTTCTCCTTTCATCATCCTATCTACTACTACTAGTACTAATTTAATCCCCCAAAAATGTCGATCCAATTTAAAATAGTGAATGTGACATAAAGAGAACATTTATGGTTTTGGCCTACAGGTACCTCAAATTAAATAGTCAAGGGCTATCTCTCTTACACCAACCACCTATAGTTTGTCTTGTCTCCAACAAAAATAAAAAATCAAAAGTTTTCAAGATATGACACCCATCCTAGGGTTACTATTTAATGTGACATGAGTCATTGGCTACTTTCTTATTATGAGTGACACTCTTACTCTCTCTCCAAAATAATTAAAACAAAAAAAAAATTATCATATAGCAAAACTTATTATTGGATTTGATGTACATACTGTTTTATTTGACGGACTCTTAGTTCCAAATTTGTAATGGTCGGATATGAATTTTGAATAAATAAGTCAAAGTTTGACCATATGTATACTTTTTCACGATTTTATTATATTTAAAATCATATATAATTTTATTATATTTGAAATTTTATTCTATCATCGTACATTTTTTGTACGATGGTCATTCCACAAGTATAAATGATTGTGAGGTGTGGGGGCAAAAGTCATGATTCAAGGCTCTAGAAGGGAGCTTCACACATATATATACTTAGATTAGACTTGAGTAGAATTCTATCTTATATCAAAAGAAATTTTACCCCATGTTCTTTCATTAATTAACCAATCCTTTTTTTATGGCTTTTACTAATATTATTTATTGTCCTCACTCTTTCTTTGCCAGTAAATTAATCGCCCCACATTTAATATGATTAAACTATCTTAAGTAACTCTCTTTAACTTTTCCATCAATATCCCATAAAAAAAAATTTCATCAATATGGGCCTATATAATTAAGCAAATTTTCTCATTTTGAATGCTATCTTTCTATCTTTTTCCACTTATTTATTGTAATACTTTAATTTCACTCATTTTATGAATGTGGTTCTTCTTAATATTCCAACATTGAAGAAAGCATAACTAATCTTATAGTAATATATCACAAATTATAGTCGTAAAAATTTATCTTCTAGCTTAACAGGTGTGTGTGTGTATATATATATAAGCTATAAAATTAGTGCTCAAGGTTAAGTGTATTATCAACATATTTAACAAAACATTATCATATAATAGTGATATGTAACTTTTTAGGACAACAATTTTTATAAAAAATTTCATAACTACTAAGTTAACAAATTACTATTGTTTCTCATATAGATTTACTGTTGATACTATTTTATTAATCATTATTAACAATGTGTCTCTTCTAACAATTGTAAAAAAAAAAATGCTACATACGTATATACACATACAAAATTTTACAATACTTTTAACAAAAGTTGAGATAGCACACCGTTACCAATATCAAATTTTCACTTAATATTAATAACCCATCAGGTCAACAAATGTGAAAAATTGTCAAAGTGTTTATCGACTTTTTTTGGTGATAAAATTTGTGAAATTTGCGGTGATTAGATTGTGAGTATTTAATGATTTTACTTGTAGATATGCCATACCAGACACACACGCAACCAAAGAATAGATTGTGATAAATGATGAGTCGCGGCACTCTATAGTACATTTGATTGGTCCCACAAGTCATGGCATCAGATGCCACTCAGAATTCGCACGTGAGACTATCACTGTCCCACTTTTTGACCTGGAAGTCATTTTACAGGGTCGGGTCCCAAGTAGAAGATTACTTTGAATTGTGGAGGAGAGACTTGAGAAATCAACGTGACCTAAAGAAATATTTCATTGTGGAGGCCAGTTGTAAATACTTTTCTGTACAGGTCTACATATATTTTGGTGTTCTGCTTCAAAACTTATTTATTAATTTATTTTTACTAAAGTGTAAATTACACATCTAAATATTATTTTTTGGTTAAAGTGTAAACTACACTTTTAAAGTGCAAATTACAACTATTTAAAAAAAAAAAGTACAAATTACAACTCTAAATATTACTCTTTGGTCATAATGACTCAAAGATATATTATTGTGGAGGCCAATTATAGATTCTTTTCTTGCATATATTTTGGTGTACCATTGGATTGGTGGATAAATGTTTGCCTCAAATTTATTATTTATTATTTATTTTTTATTTTGCTAAAGTGCAAATTACAACCCCCAATGTTACTTTTTGGTCAATGTGACTCAAAGATATATCACGATAGAAGCTGGTTGTACATTTTTTCTGTACAGGTTTATCTCTATTTTGGTGTAACGTAGGATTGGTAGATTACAAATTACACCTTTAAATATTACGTTTTGGTTAAAGTACTAAGTACACTTTTAAAGTGCAAATTACTCTAAATATTACTTTTTGATCAACATGATTCAAGGATATATCATGGTGGAGGCCAGTTGTACATTCTTTTATGTATAAGTTTACCTATATTTTGGTATACCGTATTGATGGATAAATATTTGCTTCAAATGTTATTTATTATTATTATTATTTGCTAAAGTGTAAATTACACCTCTAAATATTACTTTTTGGTTAAAGTGCAAACTACACTTCTAAAGTTTGGAAATTTTTGAATTTTACACCCTAAAATTTCAGAATTTGAATTTTACTACTTGAAATTATATTCTGTTTGTATTAGTAGCCTCTCCATTCATATTTTTCGTTAAGTGACATATAAACTTGCCACGCTTGTTTAGTTTGTCCAATAAAATAATGTTATTTTATTTTCATTATGCCGTTTGGTATTATTTTATTGGACGAACTAAACATGCGTGACAAATTTATGTGACACTTAATGAAAAATATGGATAAAGAGACTGTTGTTACAAACAGAATATAACTTCAAAGGTAAAATTTAAATTCTAAAATTTTAGAGTGTAAAATCTAAAGACTCATAAATTTTAAAAGTGTAGTTTTTACTTTAGCCTTACAATAATTAGGGATGACGAATTGAACTCTTGTTACTTTCTTTAGAGAGATCAGAGGTTATTAGTGATTGTAACTTCAAATGCACATTGCTAATTGTTTATTTGTTAAAAATTGGTTAAAGTAAAATTGTACTTAAAAGAATGCGACTTTAAAAAGATTATACATAACCAAATATGTTTAATGCTATGTTTGGAAGTTTTGAGAGAGAGGAAAGTAGAGGGGAGTAGAGGAAAGAAGAGTAGTGGAGAGAAGAGGAGAGTAGAGGGGAATGACTATCCTCCACCTTGTTTGGATGTTTTTAAAATTAAGTAAGGGGAGGGGAATAATTAGTCTTTTCATTTGTAATTTTGTTAATATGGTAAGGGTAAATTTGATAATTTATTTGGTCAAACATTTTTATACTCCACTTTCCCTCCAAATCTCTCCAATTTGGGGGAATTAAAAATGAGGGGTTAGAAGTAGTTCAAAACCCTCTAAACCCTTTCAAATCCCTCCCTCTCCTTCCGTAAAAAACATTCAAATAAGGTAATTAAATTACTTTCCCTCCCTCTACTTTACTCTCCCTCCTTCCCCCAACATCCAAACATAGCATAAAAGTTCAAAGAGCCAATACTCCTCTTTCACTCATTGAATTGTCAAAAATAATAATTAAAAGATAAAATGATAACAAAAAGACTTTGAGTTACAACATTCTCGATAGAATTAACCATATAGCTTATTTAATCATATAAGTGAATAAATCAATGACATTTCATGTGTCCTTGTAATTCGATGATTTATTTAATAGTAATGTGATTTGTTTAGATGATTTAATGTGTCATTGAATTGAAATACATGTAGATATTATTTGGACAACCATATAATATATTAGAAGAATTTTTCTCTAAAAGTATGGAGGATTGGATGAAAAATTTGTCCATTCTTTTATTTATTCTTACACAAGTAAATATTTCATAGTCAAATTTTCTTCCAAACAAATTTAAAGGAAAAAATCTCAAAGCTATTAAGTGGTAATTTTTTTTTAGAGAGTGACCAAGATATCAATCAGTTTTTGGTGTAGATAAGAATTGAACTCTAGATTTCTTATTCAACTATTTAAAACTTTACCAGTTGAGCTAACTAAAACCTACTATTAAGTGGTAATTCAAAATTTTGTACATGTATTTTAATTGCACAACTCATTAAATTATCAAAACAAGCGACATGCCGACATTACTGTTGAATAATTTATGTAATTAAAATAACACGTAAATGGTTAATAAAGTAGCAAATATTAAACTGGATGAGAATTCTCCAAAATCAATTCAAAGAAAAGTATTGTTTATGTAATACCAACTTGCCAAGTGAATGCCTCTCTTTTATTCTTTTCTTTATACCATGCGGATTGTCCTTACACCTTTTACACACATAAAGGACTTTTGATCCCTTCCCGTTGTACAATAACTATATTTTAATTACTATAATAGCTCTATTTTAGATGAAAAACTGTGGTATCAAGTTCCCATAAAAATTTTAAACTATTGTTTGGATTAAAAATTCTATTTCTAAAAATATTTGAAAATTAATTAATTTAATTATTAAAAATTGATAATTTTTCTCTGTTTTGCGTATAGATTTTAGAGATTAAATTATATAAAGATATGGGGGAAAAACTCAAGTTTTGCTCCCTTCAATCCTAACATATCACACCATCATATTATATATTAAAAAATAGATACAATCACACTCAATCAATTCTAATATCTATTTGAAAATCTAACTTAACTATAAGTTTATTAAAATGTTATTATATGCGGTATGATCTATTGAGTTTTAAGTAAAAAATTAATATAACAATTTTTTATTAAATGGTGTAAAACATGAATTTTACATCTCATCCTTACTGAATTCAAACTCTAAATTTTAGTATTAAATCAGTAACTCAACTAGTAAAGTCTCTTATGGTTGAATAAGAGATCTGAGATTCATTCCTAACCTAAATCAAAAACTCTTGGTGTCTTAATCTAATAATAAAAAATTGAACAAGACTTAGGTACAGTACTTAGATATTATTTCTTAGGTTCCCTTTTAAGATTCTACTATGTAGAATACTAGAATTATTCTTACGAGAACTTAATGTATTTTTAAGTTAAATAGCCACATAATTAAATTTTAAAAAAAATTTAAAAAATAATACCTAAAATACTGTATCTAAGTTATTTTCTAAAAAATTATTATTTAGAGCGGAGAGACCTTAAAACCCTCTTAAAAAAACAGTACTATTAATACACACATATTAATGTAATAAATTACGTATTTTTATGTGTACTTGATTCTCAAAAAAAAAAAAAAAAAAAAGTGTACTTGTACATAGAGCCAATAAAGAAAGATTAAGGAAGGAAGAAATGTGTAAAAACGTGATACGTGGACTGTATGGAAAAACGGGGCTGTTTCAAGGGTTGCGGCTGTCAGTGCTTCAGTCCAGGAAGCCTAAAAAGCCCATAGCCATAGACTTTTTCAAGTTTTAGAGTTTGGGAGTTAAGCGGGCCAACTTTTAGAATGAACACGTGTCTCATTTTCAACACTTGACTCTTTCTGGGGACCACGTCTGGAGGTGGCTTCTCTTATAGGCACGCGGCCTACAAAGATTCCCCGCCGCCACACCCATCCCTCTCCTTCTTACTATTCCATCACGTTTTCACTATTACTTGAAAATACGCGGGGTTTTTTTTTTTCTTTTTTTTCTAGTTTTGCTAAGTTTAGTAAAGTTGTTCTAGTAATGTTATTTAAATATTATAAAAATATATACAAATAAAAAAATATTATAAAAATATATATTATATTATTTAAATAATAAAAATTGTTATTTAAATAATACAACCAAACGCTCTTACTAATTCACCTACTTTTTTTCAACTCACATATTAATTTTCTTCTAATACCCTTCTCTTTGTAATTGGGTTGACATTTTTCTTTTAGCTTATTAACTTCTTTATTTATTTAAAATTTTTTATAATCATACTTTTATCAACTTCCTATCCTGTTTTCTAAAATTCATTTTTAATCAAAATCCCTTTATTTTTGAGGGATCATAACTGGTGAGAGCATAAAATTAAAATTTAATCTAAATTGTCACTTCTTATGGGTGAGTTTGTTTCAATCTTTTTGATTTTAAGAAGTGTTATAATCACAACATTTTTATAACAAATCATAAATGGTAAGTTATTATTGGCTTTAATTTGAATCTACAACTTAAATTACTTTTTTTGTTCACCTATAACAACCAATAATAACCTGTCACTTAAGATTTATTGTAAAAATATTGCGAACATAGCATTTCTCTTTGATTTTAAACTTTTGTAAAAAATTGGTGATTTGCAATTGTTGTCCAAATGATACAACGTAAAAATGTAGTTAAATCACAATTACAAAAATGAAAAATACGATTTCTAAATTTTACCTAATGCCTAAATTAAAAGTGGCAATTTGAAGATTGAAACTACCATTATGATTTTGGCCAAAAAAATCTAACAAATTGGTACCAAAAAAAAAAAAAAACACTTTCTTTTTGCTTAGGCTTCTTTTTATAATCAAAATCCCCTCAATTATGAGGACATAGATGGTGGAGACTGAGGCCACAAGCCTTCTCTTTGTTTCTCTTGTTAAAATTAATTATTAGGACAAGAAGAGAATGAAAAAAAAAATTTAAAAACTTGGATTTACATAATGGCCCATATCAAAGAAGGATTCATATTAGATGGACTTTACAATAAAGTTTGTCTTGCAAAATGGGTTCTATGCACTTTGTCCGTACGATGGCAAACAAGCAAGAGTTCCTTGGAATTGTACTTATGGCCTTGATCATGTAACACGATAAGATCATTTTAAATTTAACTTTGAAACTTTGTCCTTAATGGGCTAACTTAAGTTATACGTCTGCCAATCACATAGAGACACAACTCAAAAATCATTGCGAATAACCTTTTTGCAATCTAGAACATGGGGACTTTAATTCCCATTCAGGCCCCATGGACAAGGTTTCAAATGTTACACGACTAAAAAACCAATATAATAATACTTTAATAAGGACTTGAAAGCTTGGTGGTGGAACCAATTATGCACATCTTTAATTTTATAAAATTATCCAAAACCATGCTTCGTTAATGCAATCAGAAAGAAAAAAGCATAAGAAAAAAAAAAAAAAAAAAGCTACACGGTCAATTTCAAAGAATGAGATTGTAAAAAACCTCAAATTACAAATTTCCCCACCCCACAAATAGAAAGAAAGAAAAAATGAAAAATGAAAAACAAGGTACAAACTGAATAATCCACAATTAGACCTCGGTTATGTCTTTCACAAATCTATAATTAAGTATCCTAAATTAATTATTCTAGCTTCATAATTCTCACTTTTTTCGTTTTCCCCATGTTTTTTTTTTCCTTCTCTTCTTGTACTCTACACATAAATTTCACTTTCCACCTTCTCTTTTCTTATTTTTCACATTTCAAATGTTGTTGTTGTTGTTGTTGTTGAGTTGCTGCTGTAAAAACCACAAGTCATCAACATTCCACAAATTGTCCGATGTGTCCCCACCATCTAGCCACTGATTGCTCTGCTCCATAGCTTGGAAATCCAATCCATTATTGAAATACCCAGATGGGCTAGTAAGGCTGTCTTGGTACCCAACCTGGCTAGCCTGGAAACATTCAAGACTAGGGTTGTTATTAACCGGGATATTGTAATAATCAGTCAAGTCTGAGACAGGTGAAACCTGAGCCCCAAACGAGTCTGATGAGCCAGCAGTACTAGAATTTTCTGGGGTGTTGTAACTTGGTGTAACTTGTGCACCCCTAAAGTCCTGGCCAATAGCAACCCCATGTGGTAAAACCATTTGTCCAGTTTGGACATCTAGGTTATTATTGTTTATGTGGTAATTATTGCTGTTGTTGTTGGTGGTGGTTGTGGTTGTGGTTGTTGTGGAGGTGGATGAACCTATTGAACATGCTCCAGTGGTAGCGGTGGTGGTGGTGGTGGTGGCGGCGATGGAAGTGTTGGCCGGGGCAACAGTCGCGGCCTGAATACGCTCAACCAGCCTTGGCATCCACAAGTACCTCATGGTATCCTTGAATTGCTTGCTATTCACGTCACATTTGAGCTGTTTGGCATGTTTTTGGACACGGGTTCTCCAATAGTTTTTGATCTCATTGTCTGTCCTCCCTGGCAAGTGTTGTGCAATTTTGGACCATCTGTCAATTCACAAAACAATCTCTTTTAATAAGAATTAGGGTTAAAAATCAAAGAAACAATTGGTTTGAAATTAACTATAAGTATATAAAATCAAATTAAGAAGTAATATACTAGTAGTGAATAAAAAATGGTGTGGGATTATCCATATAAGATAGAATATTTATATATATATATTCTTCAGTTCTCCTTTTACAGATATATATAGTACTTACCGGTTTCCCCAACGAGAATGAAGCTCAAGAATCAAAAGCTGCTCTTGTAGGGTTATGTTTCCACGTCGAACATCAGGGCGTAGATAATTAAGCCACCTTAATCTGCAGCTCTTTCCAGTTCGTTTCAAACCTGTTTGAGAAAAAAATTTGATTAGATTTAACAATACTTTTGGTAAAGTTCTTAGTTAGAACATTTTTCTTTGATGTACTCTACTTTTTTAGCCTGTATGTGACTTTGTGTGGGTGAGTGCTCTAACAATTATATATGCTTTATAAATATCTGAGTGTACGGTTAAAAGAACAATAATCTAGCACATCACTTATTCACACATAGAGAACCTTACAAGTCTATTATCGTGGATATTGTTTTTCAGAAAAAGGTGCACAGCTTGTGATTTACATATTCATATCCTATAATGGGTCCTTGTCCATAATTGATTAAATTTGAGAAAAAAGGAGAGAAAGTGGATCCAATTTACCAAAGGTTTCAAATCAGAGACGTAAAGAATAAAAATTTCTGTAAAGCTAGAAGCATGAGCTAAATAAGTGGCTCACATATAGACAACATGTTGTGTGGCTTATTCATGAAAAAGAAAAAGAAAACATGTACTACTTGGGCTCTTTTTTTGCTATGGTATTGGAATAGTATGTGAATATAAAAAGTAAAATATATATATTTATGGTTATATTTATATTTACCTGCACAGCGAGCAAGAGAGTTCCAGCGACCTTCGCCATGATTAGCAATGTAATTGATGAGAGTGAAGTCTTCATCAACAGTCCATGGACCCCTCCTAAGGTCCATATCTTCATCGATTTGAATGGTGGAACTCATGCTTCGGCCTCTTCCTTTAACATCCATTACCTTAAATGGAGGAACTTATTGATTGAAACAGAAGGGTGTTTCTGTTTTGGATTTAAAGAGTTTTGTTTTCTTGAGAGAGATAGAGATGAAAGAAAGAGAGAGAGAGAGAGATAGATTAATACAATAAGGAAAGAAGGGTAGGCTTTTATAGAGTCTGGAAAAGATTGGTTTGAAAAGAGAGAACGAGAGCCGCAATAGGGACTTTCATTAAATTAATGTTTTAAATAACACATAAGTTTGAGAGTAATTATAGTTAGCAAGAGCGCTTCGAAGTTTGACACTTTGACTTTCCGTCTTTTTTTCTCACTGTGTGTGCGTGTATGTTAGTGGGAGTCGGAGCCAGTTTTATTGGTTTGTGAAAAAGGTTTTTTTTTCTCCTTCTCGAAACTTGTCTACAACTATTTATTTACAATTGGGAAACAAAGTTGTACTTGAAATCGTTTCTAAAAAATGCATTTCTGCCATTATTAAAGTAAAATAATGTTTCTCGCAATATTAAATATTTACTCTTAATGATTCTCCCCAAAAAAAAAAAAATTACTGAACTTGTAATCTGCTTTATTGTTTATTTATTTACTTTTTAAAGTTTAAATTTGTTTGCAAAATATTTGATTAACTTATTCTTTTTCTATATTAAATACCACAACAACATTCTTTTTTACTTCTTCACAAATGGATGCTATAATTAGAAATTAAGTTGTAGTTGGAATTAATTATTTGAGTTAATAGATGAATTGACTTTCCTTAATAAATTTATAAAACTTAGATTGAAAATTTTTTTATTATTAAAATATATATTTGTAATTTTTACTATAATTTATACTATTTATATTATTAATAAATAATATGTAAGATTATTTAAAAACTTAAAAAACTCGGTCTCAAGTCTTTATAAATATCTTTATACATATATACATAAAAATAATATTATGTATATTTGAATAGAGTCACATTGTTTATGCATATCAGCATATGTAATTATGTCTAAACTTAATTTGTTTAATAGTTGAGTCTACACTTGAACTCGATTTTGCCTCATTTGTTAAATAAATGAATATGAACAAACTTTTTCATGAGTCGAGTTCAAACAATTTGTAAATGGATTGGTGTATTTATAACCCTACACAAATCTATAGCTTAAAACTTATTTCAAAAAGTGTAATTTAATTGATACGAAGTCTGCCTTTTCACATCAATAATATTTTAGAGAAATAGATTTCAATTTCATTTCATAGAGGTTTTTGCTGATGGATGTATATATCTTGTTAAGAACTCATAATACACTTTGGGAGAAGAAGAACTCATAACAAATTATTGGTTTCGGTTAACGGGCGGCCTTAAATCAATTATTTTTTTTATTAAAACTTTCTAAAAACACTTCTTAATATAAATTAATATATTTAAGACATTTGTTAACTTTTTTCTTATATGAAGGTGCTTTTGGATATTTACCATTGTCAATTTCTTTAAAATTTTCTTTTCTCTTCCTGAATGTGTGTGTGTTAAAATACTTAGTATTTTAAAAAAAATGTTACAGTAAGTAGAAGAGAATGCATTTCTTAGGATTTGAATCTGAACCCACTACCAAACAAAGGACCTTAAGCCGCGTTTCTAAAACGCGGCTTAAGGTACAAAAACCGCGGCTATAGCCTATAGCTGCGGTTTTTGAGGCCGCGTTTCTCACGGCAGCCTAAACCCCGCGACTATAGCTCGCAGGGGTCTATGGCCGCACTTTTTAAACGCGGCCTAAGTACAAGGGTTATGGCCGCGTTTTGAACGCGGCCATAGATCGCACCTTAGGCTGCGTTTAAAACGCGGCCACAACGGCAGGCCTTAGGCCGCATTTTGAACACGGCTATATGGTTTCTCTTAGGCCGCGTTCAACACGCGGCCTAAGGCCTGTCGTTATAGCCGCGTTTTACCAAGTGCGGCCACAGGCCCCGGTGTCAGCACCTGTATGTCCATTTCAGCCGCGTTCAAAACGCGGCTAAATTCTGCTCTTACAGCCGCGGTTTGATCGCGGCCTAATGTTGGACCTATGGCCGCGTTGTAAACGTGGCCATAACCACCTCAAAATCGCATTGAATTTTACTACAGCCGCGTTTACAAAACGCGGCTATAGTTTTTTTTTTTTTTTTTTTTAATTTTCCCCCTTCTTTTCCCTGTCTTTATAAGTCCGCAAATGCATACAAACGCTGCAATAAGTTTTTACAATTGCTAGTATAAGTTCTAGCCTATGGCCGCGTTTTAAACGTGGCTATAGGCTAGAATTATAGCCACTTTCTCAAACCTGTCATATCTTTCAATCAAAATTCCTAGAACCAATGCACATATTCTTCCCACTTTCCCATGTAACAAAATTTGTGGCCATGTCTCAAATATCGAGAGTCCATCTCAACGGCACAAGATATCGAGAGTCCGTCTCAATGTCTTAAATTCTATTTGGTTAAAAAAGTGAGCAAATGAAGCAAAATTAATCTACAATTAAAATTTAATTAAGTTAGAATTTAGTTGAATTTTCTATCAAATTTGAATATATATATATATATATATATAGACACAATGAATGGACCGAATAAGGCCGAAGTGGACAGAATAGAACTCACAAAGGTCAAAACGTGTAAGTAAAACAACCATTCACTTACCTCATATTATACT
The DNA here is from genome assembly GCA_033629205.1 of Lithocarpus polystachyus. Taxonomy (NCBI): domain Eukaryota; kingdom Viridiplantae; phylum Streptophyta; class Magnoliopsida; order Fagales; family Fagaceae; genus Lithocarpus; species Lithocarpus polystachyus. The sequence continues at coordinate 13,797,156 of CM066167.1, forward strand.
TTTTACTAAGCTAATTAGAAGGACCAAATCTACCCTCAGTGAAACCTCTACAATACTAATCCTACACCTTACATGATTATAATGGTAAGGGATGATAAATACAATAAATTCCAACCTTCCTGTGTTGGAAGCCTCATGGTGCTAGAATTTTATGGAATAAAACATTTTGAGACTCCTAAAACCAAACTCCTAATACATCAATCTGATAAGATTACTATTCAGATTGTTATTAGATTGTTATTATTATCTTCCCTGACTCTACTAGCACATAGAGGCTAAAAAACAAATGAGAATAAAAGGAAACAGATAAATTAATTCAAATCAAATGAACATCCAACAGAGCCGTGCGAATCCATTAGCTCCAGCTTCTTCCCTTTGGAAGTAACAGCCATCAGGAAACTTCTAACGTTAATGAGAAATTTTTATTGATGTAAAAAGAATATTTACAAAGAGGCAAATACATCTAACTGAAGTATTGAAATACGTGATTCCATTGCAGTTGCAAACAAAGCATTTTCATGAGATACAATTGCCTTTTTTTATTTTCTAAAAAGAACTCAAAAGCAAAAACACAAAAATCAGCTAACACAACAATCCGCTCCTTTCAGTTCCTTCCATATGCTACCTGCAATATCTGTAAAATTCACGCAGAAGACACTTTGCAGCAATTTGGGATGTGGATGTGGAATAACTTGTGTTGGGCTCCCACAACACACACCCCCCCCCCCCCCCCCCGCGGCGGGGATTTTCCTGACCTCATTTTTCAGGTCTATTCAAGTCAGTGAATACAATCTAATGATTAGATGTAGCTAAACTTTACTCATTTTAAAATTACAATTCCCTACTAAATCTTGACTGGTTTCTTGAAGATTTCCTATATGCCCAAGTTTCTGACCATGGTCCTGTTGAGGCCTGAAGGAGCTATTTTCAAACTAAGGCTAGATGGGCACTAATTCTTATTTAAGGAAATACAAAAATAAAATGTGACCATAACTAAGCACATATTGACTCAAAGTACGTAACAAATGGGACTCTTGGCAGATTTTACATAACAAATGAAATAATAGACAGCTTATTTTAATACTTCCTTGTAAATGTAAGCTTACCATCAACTTAATGGGGCTCTTGGCAGATCATTTAGCCTCTGGAGGGTATGCTGCATGTAATCCAAACCTCATTAGATATATAAGCTATGACTGAAATCATTACAATGGCTGAAAATCTTAGATAATGGAAGTCAGTAATATGAAATGGAAGTAGAACTTCAAGCATGTAAAACTCTTAAGCAAGCAAAGAGAGGGTTCAGCAACTCCATAAGACAACATATAGTTAAACTCTATTGATAAACTATCATTTGTCCCAAAAGTTTACATTGCCCCTCCTGACTAGGCCCATACTTCGCCCAATAAGTGAGGCCGAATATGTAACTTTAACTTCCAGAAATAGGGTGGATACAAGGTTTTAACTGAAGACCACTTGCAAGAAAATATGAAAATAAAATGCAACCATAATTAATTGACTCAAAATACATAGCATAGGTGCATGTTTATCACTAACTAGACAATGAAATAATAGAGAGCTTGTTTTACTAGGGTACAATTACAAAGTACCAAATTAAGATTTTCAGCCAAACAGCATCCAACTATAGTCAAATTAATTAAGGAAGATGGGTGAAAACCTTCAAAACCCAAAACTCACTCTTGGAAATACCTTGAATCCACAAGGTACAGATCTTTTATATGGCCCCAGGTTGCAAGTCAAACCTAAAATATGATGCATATAAATTGATTAACCCCCCCCCCCCCCCAAAACAACCTGAGAGGATTCCCATGACCAATATGGTACAACTTCCCAAATCATTAGAAAAAAAGCAGCTGAACCTCACAAGGTTTGAAACTCCCATGGCAAAGATAAATTAAACACCCGTTTATAAAGAACCATTGGATAACAAATTCAAAGCTGAAATACATTTTGAACCGTTTATGTTTGGGATTACTCCCAATTTGGTCCTTGAAGTTCAAATTTGATGAACCTGGTCATTGAAGTTCAAATTCATTGTCAATGTCATCCCTCTATCCAAATCCATTACCTAAATGTAATGTGATATCCATGTGCTTTGAAAACATTGTTTTAATTAAAAATTCCCCAAGGGGAAAAAATAAAATAAACAAAAAAAAAAAAAAGAGAAAAATGATCATTTTCTCTTGTTTTTTATTTGATAAAATTCACTAAAATTTTCAATTTATGAGCATGTCAAATGACATTTAATGGAGCAAGGTTAATGGATTTGAATAGAAGGGATACAATGACAACAAATACAAAACTCAAGGACCTAATAGAGAGTCAACTCAAACATGTAGGAACCCATTTGTATATTGACCAATTAAACTTTAGACTGATAATATATTATCAATATATATCGTACATTGTATATTATCATTTATCATAAAATAAAAATAAGTACCTCTTGTTGTGGAGGCACAAGTGGTCCCTTCAAAGCTTTTGCAATTAAGTCCCTCACTGCTGCCCCTCTACTTGTATCAACACACATGCCATAGTCCCATAAAAGTTCATGATTGTCATCAGGGTTGAGCCACACTAGCTGAAAAGGACTTTACAAGCATAAATAAAGTACACCAATAAGCTAAACAAATTCATCGGAAAGAGATGCTTAAAACATTTCTTACCTCCCCCTCCTGTACTGGAAGCCTTGGTGGAAAAGGCCTGATCCACTGAGGACCTAACCCTTCCAGTGACAAATTCCGCAACAACCCAATTACTGTTTCTTCTCTATCTCCAGATCCAAGTATGCGTTTGGCCCCAGGTTGCAAGTCAAACCTAAAATATGACTCTTAATTTGTAATGCACAGTATGAAATTGATGAATACACAGGAACACAAAATTTTAATAGCATGGAGTAAGTTCTTTGTGGTAAAATCTTAAAAGTTAAAACAAACAAGAAAAGAAAATGGAAAAGCCTCTCCATTTCTAAGGTCCATACTCTATTGAGTTCACATCACAACCGCTGGGTACATCAGGATCTGGCACCACACTTTTCACTGAACCATCCTTAAATAAGCAATTATATGGTTCTGGATGAATTTTATCACAATACTGCCCAATTCACACTGTACCAACTTAATCTAAAGCAAAATAAAAAGATGAAATCACAAGTCATAACCTAAAACACACAAACAAAAGCACTGCCCAATTCATAAAGCAGAACATTCCTAAAGGTACAAAATGAATGAATCATAGTTTTCAAAACCCAGGTTCCCAAAAATCAAAGGCACCATACCATATTCAAATAAATAAATAAAAAGTGAGCATAATAACTTACCGAAACTGTGAAGGAGTAAAGTGAGGCAGAGAGAGAAATGCGAAGAATGGGTCACGCCACAAAACTGTGACGGTAGGGCTTGGGATCGGAGAGATATCTCTCCGATGGAGAGTGAGGGCTTGAGAGTGACGGATGGACGATGAGGATCTGAGATGAAGGCTTCGAGTGTGAGAGTGAGGATTGGAGATGGAGGAGGGCGAGGGTGAGGGTGAGGGCGAGGATCGGAGATCGGAGATGGAGGAGGGTGAGGGTGAGGGCGAGGATCGGTGATCGGAGATGGAGGAGGGTGAGGGCGAGGATCGGAGATCGGAGATGGAGGAGGGTGAGGGTGAGGGTGAGGATCGGTGATCGGAGATGGAGGAGGGTGAGGGCGAGGGCGAGGATCGGTGATCGGAGATGGAGGAGGGTGAGGGCGAGGGCGAGGGCGAGGATCGGTGATCAGCGATGAGGGATGAGGGCTGAGATCGGCGATGAGGCGATGGGATGAGACGATGTAGTGCTATAGTGTGGGAGAGGCGATCGATGTAGTGTGGGAGAGGCCGGCCAATTTTGACCCAATGGAATATATACAAATCCTATAGCCGCGGGTTTAACCCGCAGCTACAGGAAAAATCTGAGGCCGCGCCAGAAAAACGCGGCCCAATTGCAAATTGAAGCCGCGTCTTTAGAACGCGGCTTCAGACAAAATATAAAGCCGCGTTTTAAACACGCGGCTTCAGACCAAATTGAAAGCCGCGTCTAAAAGACGCGGCTTTAAGTATACTGGAGCCGCGCATTTAAAACGCGGCCTTCGTTAACGAAAAAAAAAAAAAAATTTTGCCAAAAATATTAAAACACGCGGGTCCTTAGGCCGCGCGTTTTAAACGCGGCTACCGTATTAAAACGCGGCTTTAGGACGCGGACTATGGCCTCGCGTTTAAAACGCGGCCCAACTAGGGAAATCAAGCCGCGTTTAAGAAAGCGCGGCTGCAGCCAAATTTGGGCCGCGTTTTTGCAAACGCGGCCCAAAAAAACGCGGCCTCAGGCCCGCGTTTTTAGTAGTGATCCTTTGAAGTAAAGGATCAAAAGACCAGTTATTTTTTCCAACCAAAATAGACCACTCAAGTTAAGAGACTCAGTGGTGGATATGTGCACTTGGTAGTTGGTACCATGATCATCTGAAGTATCAGGTTGGATGTAAATATCTTTGTTTCTCTTACAAAAAAATCTTGAGTAGCAGCTTATCATAGACGCTCATTCTCACCTCATGAACCCCACAATCTATTCTATTCCTATCCCAAAGCATTGTACAGCATTTGACGGCTACATTGTCTCTTTAATTCTAAACGTAGCATCTCCTAAAACAAGCTCGTCAGACCCAAACAAAATGCCAAGATGTTATCTATGTTACCAGTACTTTATCTCAGTATCAATTAATACTATTTTCTTATGTCAATGTTAAAATCTAAATTGAGATCTATAAAATCCACCTCTTCAAATCCTTTTCTCTAGATTTTAGGACGGCTTTTGTAACTGCTTAATTGATTTACTAAAAAGGAGGAGAGGGACCAATTTCTCATGACCACCACAACCCCTCGAAGGACCAGTCATTGCGTACCCCAAAAATAAAGGACCTTGGTACTTAATCATGCCTTTGCTTTATTGCAAATTGTACTTTTGGTTAGCATTTGATAGGTATATGAATCCCCTTGTTGAGGGGCATTTCTATTTTTGTCCATTTCTTGTATCACCCAAACACCACTTACTGGTTTTGGCAAATATGCAGTGCATGTTAACGTTGTTGATGATCAATTACAACTGGATAGATTAAATACTTTGATGGCAATGCAGAAAGGATAATGACTTTAATTATTTTATTTTTTTTATGTTTATCCTCTAAATTATAAAGAAGGACCAGTCCTTGCATGCATACCTCAAAAAATAGGTAAATAATAGAGGTATTACTCTTTATTAATTAGGAAAAAAAAATCAAATTTAGTATTAATGGTGCTGTAAGTGTTTAACAAAGAGAGATGTTCCGGATATTATAAATTTTACCGTATTAATCTTTTTTTTTTCTCTTACGAAGAGCAGGGCGAGAAGAATATTTGAACTTAATTAGATTTTTTTCTAATGAAAATCAACAATACTATTGAACCACAAGACCCGTGTTATTAGTCCTACAAATTAATATAGTAAACTGAGAAATTTATTTAATATGTTGTTGAGAGACAACACCAATTACATTCAGTTTGTAAACCTCATATGATAAAAGTGGTGCTAATTAATTTTAATAGTTTCCTTCAATAAAAACAATAAACAGTTTCAGGTTGATCAAAAATTGTTTTAACCCTAAAACTTCTTAAAGCTCAGCTTTAAAGTGACAAATGACAATCCTGCATGACTTTTTTGTTATTTTAGCGATTTGCAAGTAGTGTGTGTGTGTATATATATATATATATTAATAGCACGGGCATTAAAGTAAATCCAAAATAGCATTGGAAATGTACAGCTCTGAAAAATTAGTGATTGGTGAAACGGGATTGGGCCAATCTGCCCTTGTGAATAGTACGAGCCACATTTGACGAAGACTGATTGTTATGTATATGCACGCAAGGAATTTAATTGCCGAATGTTATTGCGGATTTGTGGCCATTATTATTATTGAGATTACGTAATGCTCTCTTTCACTTTCAAAGCAGCTGAGTTTTTTCTCACCTCTTGAAACTTACTTACTTTTTTGCTGATGAAAGTGTATGGTGGATTGGTGTAAGCATTCTGTTGGCAGGAGGGTTTCTCTTTCTCTCATATCTTAATTTGTATCCTTATTTTTGTTTAATATATCCAATTTCGAATCTTTTTTCCCCCTACTCTGCAAATGTATTAGTGGCAAACAATAGGTATTAACGTAGAGCATGTATCATTCATGGGTTTTAAAAGTTTTATATTTTAAAACTTCAAAAATTCCAAATAAGTATCAAGCTTTATGTTATTATTGGGGCCTTAAAGTTAAGCCTTGTTGCATGATTCTTTCTTTGGAAAATTCTTGGATTCAAATCCCATCTCCTCTTTCTTATTATAAACTAATTAAAGATTATTTTACAAATATCATTTTTGGATATTTTGACATAAGTTTTTTTTTTTTTTTTTTTACTATAGAGTTTTAATCTATAGCACTCGTTTCTTCTTTTTTTTTTTCTTTTTTTGGGAAACAAATACACACACAAGGGAGAGGAAAATAAATTCTAACACAAAGGCATATCAAAACTCCACTCAAAAGTCATAAGAAATATTTTGACATAATTATAACTTATAAATAGTTGGTCATACGTATCAAAAATGAAAAAAAAATTAAAAATAAATAAATAAGGGCTCATATTTTTCATGAGAAATAACATTGGTCTCTAGTTTAGGAGTCTCATGGGCTGAATTATTGGTTGGGTGTGTGGGGGCAAAGCTCTTGTGGTATGATAAGGGTATATTGCAAAATTTCAATGAACTAGATTAGGGCTTTTTTTGGAGGTATATAGTCATTATAAAGTATAAACTCTTTTATGAATTTCTCGTCACTCTCACTCTCTTGAATGTAGTTATACTGCTAAATCACATAAATCTTTGTATCAATTCTCTCTCTCTCTCTCTCTCTCCATATTTGAGTGATTTCGCTAAGATAAAAAATTTTATAACAAACAAATTCATTTTAGTCCATACACTTTCAATTTGAGTGATTAACTCTTTGAACTTCAGGTTTGTGACAAATCAAACCTTCCATTAGTATTATCTATTAAATATTAGATTTTGACAAAAAATATTATCAGAATCTTAATTGTTTAAATTGAAAGTCTAAAAACTAAATTAACACTCACATGCCAAAATTTAAAGGTGACATTTGTTTAACATAGAAATAAACAAAATATTTTGATGTACGTTCTCGACACTATGTAGTATCTACCCTCTGATTCGACTTGGCGTTGTCGATCGAGGCGAGGATCTACAAAGTAAATAAAATAAAATATAGAATAGTATCTTTGGACGGAGAGAATGAATACTAAACATAAACAGAATATTATATATAATGTGTTTCATTAAGAACAACAAGTGGCATGCTGTTTTTCTTGATTGATTATGAGAGATAAGCATACATTTTTAAAAAAATGTCTAGATAGACATTGAAAGGGGAGGAAACATTTTCATAGCATGATGATCACGTGTACAGTGGGAAAAGACTACTTGTTATTGCATATTTTCATATGCATGCACTTCCCTAATTAATTTCATTTGCTCAGTATCCAATACATTGTTTGTCTCTTATTGTAGGAGACATCTTTCTGCTTTTCAAATCTTTATTGTTGTTTTGGTCGGAACAATTGTGTTTTTGTTTTAGCAAGGTGTTTGATGATCATGTTTATTCTCCAATATATATGTCTATTGCTTGCTTCTTGTAAAGCAAAAGTACTGGTACCACCCAAAAGGATAAGCAAAGGGACCTACTCAATAATCACATGTTTCAATCAATTAATCCACAAACTTTAATTAGTGGGACTAATCCCTTATTAAAATTCAAGAAGCCAATTAGTGTGAACTACAACCACTACTTATGGAAGTGTATGTTAGAATATTATGATGTGATAATTAAAATAAATTATGAAGGCATACTAAATATATCTCTAATTATGAATTGCTCTCAGGTGAAAGTGCCTACTTTAGCTGCTTTATAATCAAGCTTAGTGAAAAGATATACTAGAGTACCATAAAGCAAGATTCATGCATCCCCTTAAACAAGTTCATTAATTTGTTCTAACACACTAATGCCCAAGTTACTTTGTAAGAAATGGTCACAAAATGATCATTGGATATTTTTATGTTTGGCCTCGCCATAGAAAAATGACAATGTAAAATAAGAGTGTAGAAGCTCATACTTAATCAAACCAACATTGTCAAGTGAAATTGCTAGAAATAGAATTTAGTTTAATTTGCTGGTTTTGCAAGACATGTACTCTACCATGCATTTTGAAAGCTCACAACAAGAATTCCCAAATGTCTTCCTCATGTGTCTATATATATATATATATATATATATATAAATTTTCAATTCATTACTAATCATTGTTGTGTACTGTATAAATAGATATAGATACATGTAGATTCAAATACATGAGAAGATTCTACTTAAAAAGTAGAACGAAGAATGATTAAAAAAGAAAAGCTGAGTGAAGGAATTTGGCTCGAGTGAGATGGAGGTTTGCTAGCTTGAGCAAGGGTTAGGTAAAATTTATGCCTTGATTTTGCTTGAGCGAGATATTAGCAAGGGGTTTTTGTTTGACTTTTAAGTTATGTATTGAAGAGTTTGCTCGAGCGAGGTGCAATCTCACTTGAGCGAGACAATTGTAGAAAGTCAGTTTTCTACAAACTTTTGCAAAAAAGAAAAAGGGAAATAGATTTTTTTGAGTCCTTAAAAATGGCTAGTAACCATTACAGTGTTTTAGAGCACTTGTCTTAACGCAAGTGACCTTTCAAAGGTGTCTTTCTGATTGACAACTTTTCATTGTTTATAAATAAGCATCCATATTAAGCTACTAATAGTTTTTGAAAAGATTTTGACATATTTTAGAAATTTGATGCACAGCACAATTCACACATATAAATCCATAGGATTCTCAAAGATTGTGACTCAATAGAATCCAAATTTAGTTGTATTCTATAAGGAAAATGATTGATTGATGCTTCTAAACCTACTCTTGTATTTTCACTGGTTTTCCCTAATTTTCCAACCATTATGACTTTTTAATTAACTGAAAAAATTACAAAAATAAAAGATAAAAATCATTTATTCAATTTTTAGTTAGGACCACTTACGAGAAGCAGGATATGTGTTACATTAGTTGCCTTTCCTTTATAAGTACAATAATATTTATAAATGTTAGGCTAACAGTTTGTAATCAAAGTTGTTATCATGGTTATTTAATTATGGAACAAGTATCTTTTTCTTTTTTCCTTTTTTAGAAGAACAGGTATCGATAATCTTTTTCTTTTTCTTTTTTTGGATTAGTTTTCTACATATAATTAGAATAAAACTCTTTTGTATTCACTTTTCTATACTATAAAAAATAATCCTATTTTCCTTTTATCGATCTATTCATTTTTAGTTAATGAGGGTATTTAGAGGTCTTCAAATACTTGACTATTCTTTTGAATATGTGTGATCTTCTAATCTCACATACACCATGTAATTACAGGGAATTCATTGGGTGTGGCCCAAGATGTTGGTTAAGAGTTTCAAATCAAAAATCACATGGGTCTCATGAGGTCTTAGAAATCACTAAATCAATCCCTTAAGGCTAACCTTATTATTTAACTGAAAATTTTATTTGATAATAAGTATGCGTTTAGATACCACTTATTTTGCTGAAAACTGAAAATTGAAAAAAAAAAAAAAATTGTTTGCTACAGTGTTTGTCACTGTTCATTGGCCTAAAATCACTGTTCATGGCCAATGAACAGTGACAAACACGCTGACTTAAAAAAAAAATAATAATAAAAAACGCCACAAACGCGCAAAACAAGTCCACCCAAAACGCTACCCAAACAAGCACTAAGACAGAATAACATAAAGATAAGTTGAAAATTTCAAATTACCCATCAAATTTTACTCTAATAAATAAACCCAAACACCTCACATAAGAAAGCCATGTTGTTACTTAGAATAAATAATTGAATAAAAAGGTTGAAAAACTAAAATTAAAAAAGGTTAAATTCCATAAAAATTAGAACACATGTTTTATATCTAAATTATAACCAATTGTAGTTACAATTTTAAATCTCTAAGGCATCTGAAGAGATTAGTGTAGAAAGAGAAGGCAAGTGCAGCGTGAAAAGATCTTACTTAAAAAAAGGGGAAGGTGTATAGAATATAGATAGATTCTGAAAGTAAGCTTTTTATACCCCCCAAAAGGAGACTAGAGGGAGAAAAGCAACAAAACAAATATAATTGTCCAAAGCAAGTAAAACCTTTATCATTGTGGAACATGCCCCACAACACAAAATTCTATCTTCTGGGACTTGAACTCTTACACACAACCCACTGTCACAGTCTCATCATAAACCACCATCGAAAACAGTAGGTTTATTTCAAAATTGTGACACCAACTTCATGCTTCTCTTCCATTTCAGAATTCATGAACAGCCATAATATGAGTATTCATCTAAGAAAAGGATATACAGAGAAGCCTATCTTCAATATTGGCATAAAAAATAATTGATACCCTTTATTTTTGTGGTACAAAATTCGTACCCTTACTTAATGGGAATACAATACTTTGCTTAAATTTACTTTTGATTTGATTATCAAATTTGTGAAATGCTATTATTGGAAGGTTCGTGATATGTTCTTAATTAGATTTCTCATTTTTAATTGATCTATTGTGGGTTACAGATAGGACTGTAATTCTCTCTCATCTCTAAATCCACTCCATGACAAATTGACATATGATACTACTTTCACTTTCAACTTTCAAGTGCTAGAAGACACACTCTAAGCTCTTAAAAAGTATCTCTCTTTAGTTTACCATTAGAATTATAAAATATGACAACTTCCTCTAAAACCTTCCTTTTAGCCACAGTAACTAGAATGATTTAAGTAAAAAAGCAACATAAGCTTTACTTGTTGAGTTCTCTCGTGCATTAGATATCTTGGGTCATTGTTAAGTATATACATCGATAATGTTTTGAATTATTGAACGCAATTCCGATAGTTTGAAAAATGTTAAAATTACTATTATTTTATCACAAAAAAATTTTTACAGATTAAAATAACAATTAATTTAATTAGTGTCACACCAACCATATAATAAAGTTGACAAATGAATTTGCCATCAACTTTTTAGTTTATTTATTTATGTACAACTTTTTAAAACTTCTTATTTTCAAAGTATAATTATACTTAAACTAGCTTTCAACGAATAAACAATCAACAATATACAAAAAAAATACACTATGATTGCATCCAAATGCACACAATATAAAATTTAAACCAAAAACTAGGCTTCAAAAATTCAAAGTTACATCACCATAGTTGCTAGAAACAAGCCTTAATTGCCATCTAATCCAGTCACCAGAAAAGGAAAAAAATGTGGGAAGAATAAAATGGTTCCCTGAGTGCGACACCATTGATCCACAGTTTCCTGGTCCTTTGTCAAAAGCTAACCGGGTTTTAAGGGCTTAAGGTGTTGACATTTCTACTGGCCGGTGTTCATTTCCATGTACAGAAACAAAGTCTCTCTTTCATAGTTGGTTTATAGCCAATTTTTATAGTATATCTTATTGTTCTAAATATTCTCTTCTTCTTCTCTATCTGAAGCGTCTTTGACCCAAACATATCTTTGCAACCTTTTTTTCTTCTCACCCTGTTTTTGACCTATTGATCAGGCATGCGTATTTTTTTTTTCTTCATAAGAAGTATACACATGTTAGGTATACAAAATTTTTATGATTTGTTTGACAAACTAGCTTAGATTGGAGATTTTTTAAGTAATTTACATGTTCATAAAGTTAAAAATCCATTGCATCTTACATGTTACTTGACCATTCACCAAAAAAGAAAGTTAGAAAGGATATGATTGAATATGATGCCCTACCTTAAACAAAGTGTCGAACATAATACTGACATAAAATTACACACACCCACACACTCATACACACAATAATGGACTTCTTAGATCAAATTAATATTATTATGTTGAAGTTTTGATTGAAGTTGAACACATCAAATTCCAATTCTGATGATCTCAATGCAATTGCTTTTGGACTTAGCTAGCCCCTGCCCATATGATTGGAAAGAACCCAATTAATTAAACCTTTCTTTTTTTAATAGTTTTTGGGCTAGGATAGTTGAATACTTGTATGTACTAGAACTAGCTAGAGCAAGACTGGTAAAATTTTGGCTAAAAATTGAGTCAAAGAATGTTCAAACATGACAAGAAGCTGGAGGTTGTGCACTCTCACCATACTTATCCATGTCCAGACCGTGTGAAACATGAATGGAATTCAAATTTTTCGACAGAAACAAAGCTGTATCGGAACTCTTGTCTACATTGACCTAATCTAAAATGCGTATTTGGGTAGCCATGTCAACCTTAAAAAGCCTATTTTCCAGTATTGGGCTTGGCCGGCACAGGAAAACTTATGCGGCTTAGAAATTTTCCAATCCAGGCAGAGATTTTTGAGTTACCAAAAATGGTGGACTTTTTTTTTTTTTTTTTTTTATAAAATTTAAATAAGGATTGAATGATTAAATTCATTATTTGGGTATTAATTTAATCTTTTTGATTAAGTGATACTTAGTTTATCACTCTATCTTGGAACAAATACTTTTCTAAAATATGCGTTTTAACAAAGAAACATTTGGTATTTAACGATTTACGCTTTACCAATATTTTAATTTTTCTCTTATTTCTGTATTTTCAACTTGTCCTAAAGCTTAAAGGACACAAAATTTAATGGCTTATTATATTTTAACCCTTATAGTTTAGGAGAATAACATATTGCATCCTAATATTTAAAGTAGAAACAAATTAATTAAAACATACAGTTTCAAAAGTAACAAATTAAACTTCACTCATTTAAGGGAAATTATATTGTGTTTGGAATTTAAAATGAATTGCAGTTTAATTTGTTACTTTTTAAAACCCCACATGACCTTTTTTTTAATGAGAAAAACCCCACATAACTTAATTTGCTACTTTTGAAACACTATGATTTTTAATTTGTTACACCTCCTAAACTATAGAGTTTAAAAATTTTAAAGTGCATACAAAAAGGGTAGGTGGCCATTTTCAAATATATTATGGGACACACATATATGGTATAGGCTAAAATTAACCAAAAAAAAATTATGGGATAGCTAGGAAGAGTGCAACAAATAGAAGTCGCCCAAACATATTTAAATATGTTAAATTGATTTGGAAAATTAAGACAGAGAAGAGGGAAAAACCTTTATTCTTTGTAATTTTTGTAGTGTGATGACACATAAGATTCTCTTTTCTTTAATTCTCCCTTTATTTCTAATAAGAAATTATAATTAGTACAAGATGAACACACATAAGAACATTTCTATTCTTTTGATTGAAGCTGGATGCATGTATATTCCCCCAATCTTTCAAACACGTATAGTTAAAATAATTGTTAATGATAGCTGTGGCTAACTATAAAAGAAGCAGCCAAAGCAAGGAGAAAAAGATGACCATCAATGTCTCATCTCTAACAAGCACGCCTTCTTGTAAAGCTAAAATTTAAGGTTTAAAGTTTGAGTTTTAAGCTTAAAGTAAGTGTTTATTCAGCAAAAAAAGATTAAAGAATGCTTTTGTGTTCCCCGTGGTTCATTGCCATTTATACAAATTACAAAGTATGCGTGACAATGTTGGTTTCTAACTCTACATTTGGAGCAATTATATATGGGCATGATTCTTCTTTAATATAACAACATTATTTTTAGACGAGCGTGTTGTTGTATCCACTAGCCAAAAGTTTTTTCCATGATAAGTGAACTTTAGTTTAATGATTTGTATTTTTTGATTTGATTGTTCAATGGGTTATTGTGGACCCTTAAAGCTTTCTTACTCAGATTTCATTTCACACATGGTGGTGTGTGGTGGGGAAGATAAGATGCAGTACAATTGTGACGTGTTAGAAGAAGAAGCACGTGTTGGTCTTCGATGCACTGTGTTTGTAAGTTTGTGACAGATGTTTATTATTATAGCAGCCATGAAAGGGGACCAATATTCATTCATTGTTTTGGTCTTGTAAGTAAAATTCCGAATATGGGTTGGTGACCTTTCAGGGGGGAAGAGATATATATGGGACTTTTTGTTTTTGAGATCTATGAGCATCATTATTGGAGTCGGTCATCCATTATTGGGTTGGGTTCCATTAAGCTGATCAAATCTTGACGCTGGCTCTAAACTCTAATTGACCCTAAAAATGAGTCCTAATGTGTGTGAAACAGGCAAACTGCAATATCAACTGTGCTATAATTACCATGCACGCATGCATTTTTAGTTTGCTAGAGATGCCATTTTCTGTGTGTATGATAACTTTTGGAGAAAGGTATTTTGTGCATACAATATATATAATCATCATCTCTCCTATAAACACATGGATTCCTCGTAAAAATTTACATATATGTGAGAAAGATGATGCATATTCAGGATGCTTTAAGATAATTATTTTACAACATGCAATTGGTTTGGCTAAGTATCAAGGGAATCCAAATAATTTTTTATAAATATAGAATATATATACCAGATGTATGAGATTATAATTACAACTTGCAAATTGTTTGGTTAAGCATAAAGGAACAGAGTTAGGGTTATATATCATGCTATGTGCAGCAATTGGGCTAAATGTTTTGGTATTTTACATTAAGATAATTAGAAAGTTTCTATACTTGACACCCACAAAATTTATGAGTTCCCTTTAAAAGGAAAAAAAAAGGTTTAGATATCTTAATAACTTTAGTGGAAAATTACAATATATCTCATCATATTGTTTGGTCCAAGCTATCATATAATTTAATTCACAGTTTTCAATTGCTACATATGATATTTCACTCCATATGACTTGTAATAAACTAAAATGGTTTGAGTTTTTGTTCAAAATAACAAATTTTACATTTTGTCGACAAAATTATTTTCCTCATTGGAATCTACTCTCATCACAACTTAGTCACACAACCTTTTCAATTTCTACATTTTTACCTCCTAAAGTTTGGACTAAAATGAAATCCTAGACTTTATATTGGACAAAATCCTAATAATTATATTTTAGCCTAGATATTAGATGATCACACCTAACAATTAAAAATTTATGAACTAAATTATAGTAGGACCAAACCCTAGGGTCAATTATAATTTACCGTAAATTCAAATAATAATGAGGTCAAAAGTTTCATAGAAACAAAAGTGATCTCATAAATAAAATTAAATGTTCAAGTATATCACAGAAAAAATACAAATGTCCAATTAGTAGGGAAATTTTCTTTTATAAAAGTAATTATGTATAATATTTAGTATTTATTGTATAACAAGTTTTATATATTTTTTGTATAAGAAGAAGGTAACCTTTATAAGACGAAGATAACAGCATTCCATCATGAGTCACAGCAAACTCAACTATATAAAGAGTTTCCTCTATCCAAGTTACATAACCAACAACATATCTAGCATATTGTGCCAATAAATGAGTAGGGCGATTACCCTGTCGAAGAACATGTGATACCCTTGCCTCCGTAAGTCTTGCAGTTTCAGTCTAATCCCCTCAATTAGAGTGCTTATCGCTGATGGTGGTTCACTACATCCAATTACTGGAAGTGCCTTGCTACATCCTCTAGTGCCTTTGCCTCGGCCTCTAATGGCCCTAGAGGTACTAGAAGTCCCTTGCTAAGAGTTGCTTCGACTTGTTCGTCATGGTCTCGAATGATAGATCCTACTCTGATAGAACTGGTGCTTTCAAAGATTGCAGCATCACTATTAATTTTGTACCACGGGTCACCTAGGGGCTCCCATCTTACCTCTTCCTTAGGATTGGTCTAGGATATCTTCAGATTTGCAATCTGGAGCTCATCCAGCACGTATCGTGCTTTCTGCAGAATAGTTAGACCCAGTAGTCTTGTCTTACCAAGTCTAACTTCATTACAGTTGAACCATAAACACCAAGCCACCATAACGACAAGCTTTAACAAGTCATCCCCTATTCTTTGCCCAAACTTCAAATGCCATAAAAAATTCACAAATTCTAGAAAATTGGCCCCACATAATTCAAAGGGAATACCAGAAAGCTTCCAAATCTCCTGCGCTTTTTCACAATCCCATAGTACATGCCCACTACTCTCAACCCTCAAACCGCATGCCTCACAAGTAGGATTATCAATCACTTTTCGGTGACATAAGTAGGCTTTTGTCGGTATGATATTTTTACTCGCATGCCATGCAAATGACTTGACTTTGTTTCGAACATTAAGCCTCCATATAGTTTTTCAAAACAATTTATTTGACTGGTTGTTTGATGCTTCCCTAGAATTCCCATCGTACACCATCTCCATCTCCATCTCCAAGGCTAATTTGTAAGCACTACGCATCGTGAAGTCCCCTTTTGGGGTAAATGCCCAGACCATTCGATTACAAGGAAGTTGAAAGCTAAAAGGAATGCTTAGAATTGCAGAGGCATCTGTTGGGGAGAAAAATTGTTGAACCATATTAGCCCTCCAAGCTTGTGTGTGTGGGTCAATGAGCAGGGAAACCTTTGCATTATGTGGGACATTGGCCGAGCTGAATGTGAGTTTGAAAGTAGATAGTTTAGTAAGCCATTTATCCCTCCAAATATGTAGTGAATGTCCATTCCCCACCTGCCATCGATGCCCTTTCTGAACAATTTTCTGGGCTGCTAAGATACTACGTCAAGTGAAAGAAAGATGGTTGCCTAATTCAGCAGGAAGGAATTCCCCATCAAGAAAGTATTGTGCCTTGAAGACTTTATGGACTAGTGAGGTAGTGTTAGTTTGCAATCTCCAGCCCTGTTTTGCTAAAAGATCAAGGTTAAAGGCTTTAAGATCGCGAAAACCCAAACCACTCTCTTCCTTTGGTAGACACATCTTGTCCAAGCTCAACCAGGCCATTTTGTTTTTCTCATCTGTTTGCCCCCACCAAAATTTATGTACCATACTAGTCATCTCATCATAAAGAGCATTAAGGAGTATAAAGACACTCATAGTATAAGTTGGCACTGCTTGTGCCACAGTCTTGATCAAAATCTCTTTTCTTGCATTGGATAACAACTTCTCTTTCCACCTATCCAACCTCTCAATTAATTGATGGAATGTGTTACACTTATATTTTCCTACTAGTGATGGAAGCCCAAGGTACTTCTCATCTCATGTTGCTTAATGATCTCTACCCCAAATTTGTGCTTGATCTCATCTTAGCAAGTTTTATATAATCAAAAGGAAGATATATAATTAAATCATATAATATAATAAAGTCTAAAAGAAAATTTTAATCAAGACCCTTCTCTTATAATATTTTTCAAGCAAAGACATATATGTATATACATGTATGCATACAGATACAAATATATGCCTATATATATATATATATGCGCTTATAAATTTCAATTATATTTTCTTATTATAATCGCCCTCCCAAACAATAATTCTTAACTCCACGCTTGGTTATGTGAGTTTAAGCTGTAATTTAACTTTTTTGATTAAGATTTATATTTTATTTACCAACTTCTTATTATACCACGCAATAATTTGGTTGATGAGCAAATGGTATAATTAAAGAGAGATTTAAAAAATAATAATAATAAAATCAAAGTTAAAAAGTACTCAAAGAGTTAAGATTGATAAATAAACAATAAAAATTGCAATTGCAATAATTAGGACACAAAACATAAATAAATTTTAAAAAATAAAACTAAGAACCCTTAAAATATTCAAAAAAAAAAAACAATAAATTGAGAGAGAAGGGGAGGGTGGGGACCCCCGGGGGGGGGGGGGGTGGTGGAATTGGTCATAGATTAGCATACCTTTTTTAAGTAACCATAAGTCAATTTATATTTTGAATATTATGTAGTACAATTACTCTTGTAGAAAAGAAAGAGGCAGGAGGAAAAGAGGAAATCTTTTTGTTGATGATGTTACTTAATTATTTTTCACTTTTATTTTGGAACATGTTAATGTGTATGTTTATCATGAATGATAAATAGTTAGTAGTTGCTACACGTGTATTACGATTAGATTGCATGGAAAAGAAAGTGAACCGGAGAATTATAAAGGGAAAAAAAAGTTTTAACGATATTTGTGTTTTTCACATTTATTTTGTAATGGATTAATAAAGAACATATTATCGTATCATCTGAAATATTTTTGTGAGTCCTCAAAATGGGACAATGATAAGGCCAAATTTGAGAGCACCAAAACCGTAATCTTTTAAAAGATGGATTTCGATTCGAATCAAGGATAAAGGAGGCATAAGCCTACCATTAGAAGAAGCCAAATTACCAAAGACAATTTGTCCATCTTTGAGGCTAAATGAAATATGTTCTTTTTTATACATATGTTTTTAACTACACAGCACTTTCCTAAATTTAAAATTTAGAAATATGTTTATCTTGAGAAGTATATGAAAAACAAACCAACGTGTGTATATGATAAACTCCTCAATGGATTGTTATGATTTTTTTGCTTTTGTACTTAATTTTGATGGCAAAGGAAATAGCACTGATATTTTCAAAAGAAAACGTTTTTTTTTTTTTTTAATTAGGTTTCTAAACATGAAAACTTTTAAATTTGACATGAAAATATCACAAGCTCTGAGATGTTAAATATTGATACCCCATAAGATAATGACACTTATCTAAAAAAAAGTTTCAAACTCCTAGGGGGGCCATGGCTCCCCTGTCTCCATGTGGCTCAACCTTAGGCCATTATACATGTACTACTTTTGCTAATTTGATAGGGTTAGTAATATACCACTTATGCAAGTTTGACAGTATTAGAGGAGAATCATAACAATGAGATACGAAAATATGGATTAGCTAACCGTCCATGGTTACCTTTTCAATGTAGCAAATTGACCATTAGTAGCAATCAAACATATGCTAAAAATGAAAGGCATGCAGAGGAGGGGACCAAAAATCCTCTAATTTGCTTAAGCCACCCGTGTATACTATGTAGTATAGTGTCCGTATACTCAAGATTTTTTTCTGATTCAATACAGACATTCTACCCTCGATGTTTGATCACAATCACACTATTTTTTTGTCAAAA
The DNA here is from genome assembly GCA_033629205.1 of Lithocarpus polystachyus. NCBI lineage: Eukaryota > Viridiplantae > Streptophyta > Magnoliopsida > Fagales > Fagaceae > Lithocarpus > Lithocarpus polystachyus. Next base: position 13,816,295 of record CM066167.1, read on the forward strand.
AAGTATAGTGATTACATTGTAATCAGAAGGTGTTGTTGTGATAGGAATTAGCTAGCTTGGATGACTAAGTGACAAGGAAAATGACGATGACAATGTGGATAACTATGACGATAACTATGACGAATATTAGTATTTGATGGCAATAGTTTCAGAGTAGTTCTAGAACTACAAATTATTCCACAATTTTTTTGTCACAACAATGACGTGCCAGTCTATGAGTGATTAACTATTACTTATACATAGACCCACAATTTTTTTTTTACCAATCATATTCTATCATGTAACAGTTGCGGTAAGAAGTTGCGAAAATTTTTATGATCGTAGACTTTAATTTTCATAGTTTTGTCATGCTATCACCTGACAACAAAAAAAGAAATTAAAAGGAAAGGGCCTGCCTGAGATTGCGATGTGTATCACATGAAATAATCGATAGGAATATGACTAACAATGGAAGAAAAAATAAGACACCTTAGTCCAGATTCAATGGCACCTCATACATATATCCAAGTCCACCATGTAATACGACGTGTTCTTTGCAACTTTTCTTTTTTTTTTTTTTTTTTTGATTCCTACTTTTTGGATGTATTCAACAACCATTGTTACTTCCCAATAATGCCACTCTATCACTTATAATGCCATGATTAAAACCCCTTTTTTCCTGGCTTTTGAATCAAATATTTATCTATTTCACAAACTTGAAACTCTCTTTCTTTCTTTCTTTCTTTCTTTTTTCTTTTTTGGGTGATGAAATTTGTCTGATTATGTGATGTTACGTTTCATAATGCTTGATTTAACAAAACCCACTAAAATAAGTTCATTTTCAATAAGTTAGAAAATTTTGTTCAGTTTTGGGAATTAAATTCCATCATGTTTTGGTAATGTTGACCATGGAAGACGTCCCAGTCAAACTGCATAAGCCCTTGGCGTTCTGCTTGAATGGAAATGATGGGGTATATCAGTTACTACAAAAAAGTCAACTAACTGAATAAACATGGTATTGTAAACTTGTAATCAACTCTAATGATGACTGTGTTGAGACTTAAGTAATTTTCTTCCCACTTGTGGGAAACAAAGGAAAGAAGTTTACGTGAAATGTGGGCTAATTTGAGCTTCTAATTAGAATTTTGTTTTTATTGGCTGAAATGTGTTCTGGTTAGATTCAAAAACCTCAATTATATCTTTGCACATGCATGATTTCTGCTTTTGATTTTTCCTTTTGTTTTTAACCTTTTAGCTCTTATGGTGATAATAGATTCCTCATTTTCTAGTCACACCCGCCTTCTGAGAAATTACTTCATACACGTGTAATATACATTAACTCGAGTTTTACGTGAGATGAAAATATAGTATATTGGATGCGATAAATAATTTCATCTCTTCTTTTTTCTTTTAGACCACTTAAAAATAAACTGAGAAGCTAAGCATCTGATTATAAATTTGTTTTTGTTTGGTGATAGATTCTGGTTGGACACAAAAATCTCAATTAATTATATCTTTGCACATGCATGGTTTATTCTATTGTTTTAACCTTTTAAACTCTTATGGTGATTAATAAATTCCTCATCTTCCAATCACACCCCTTTGAAAAAATTGTTTCACACATGATACACCGAGTGTATTATATATCCCTCTCATATAAAGTTGTGTTGTACATGTAGACTCATATGTTGAGTTCATGCTTAAGCTAAATGAAGACATAGTACACTAAGTGCACTGAATAATAAACAACGGTAATTGACTAGCTTGATTAGTGCGCATCATAAAGATCAGTGACAATTATATAAACAAAAAAAATTGCCAAATACATGTTTTCCAATTTGAACTCAACAAACCCTTCAAAGTGGAAAAGCAAAGTACTTTGAAACATACTTTCTTGTTCTATCCTGTGGATTAGGGACATTCTGTTGGTTAAAGCCCAACAGAATAATTCATTAAGTTGAATCTCACTAAAGGGGCCTTCATTAACACGTATTAAACACTCATGCAGCAGCAAGGCGTTCACTTCAAAATCTTAATAAAAGATAATAATACCATTGGCATTATCTTAACCAAACAACATCAAAATGTGAATGTTGCAACTCATTGTGCTTCGCATTTTTTAACCTCTAGAGAATATTTTTATTGATTCTTTAGTGGACACCATTTTTTTAATCCAAACATTACCAAATATTCTATATATGAATATATTAAGCCACTTAAGCCATCATGATTTTCTTTTATAGTGACTCAAATATTCAACACGCCATTCGTGTGTGTTTGTTTGGTTGCTTGCTTGTCAACAAAGGAAGTTTCCTAAATTAATAAAAGAATACATCTAAAATATAAGGATCTAGATCAACTGGGTTTATTTAATTGTGGCCTAGCTAGAACTCCTAAAACAAAACGTTTAATTTAATGGGAAAGAAAAATGAGTTTATTCTAATTCATGATTATTCATTGAATGCAACCAATTGGAGTACGGCTATAAGGTTTTCCCAATAAATAAAGAGAGGTCTTGTCTTATCAACAACCCTTAATTTTAAGGAATCAACTTAGCCATTGAAATCCACAATTGAATATTATTAACTTGTATTAGTTATTAGAAGGATCACGGATCACGTACGTGTATGGTCCAACAAGAGCATTGTATAAACTCTCTTCATTTTGTTGACCAAAATCTAATGATTTGATTTTAAAGTTGTTAGTTGATCTGCATAAACTTCACCAAACCAAGTTTTTAGCAACATGTAACAGGTGAGCAAGTCAAAAACAAAGTTTTACTCAAAAAGTTTAGAATTAAAAAGCAAAAAGTAAGAGACATAGCAAAGTCAACTAGCAATTTACACAAAACAAGCCAATTCCAAGTGGGAGAAACAGTTAGTGAATCAGCTCAACAAGCATCACTGCAGTATAATAATGTTGTAGACAGTATTTTTATCTTGCTCGCCATGTTAGACTGAAGCAGAAACTATAATTATATTAGTTGCAAATGTTAGTTTGCAGTGACACCTAATTCCCTTTGACAATAATGAAAAAGTGGACTGAAATCCACTTCCATGAAAGGTGTTTCTACAACAAAGATAACTCAGAAGTCGTTAACTTTTAGATTTCTGGATGTTTCAATGAGAAATCCATGTTTTCTGGTTCATTGGCAAGTTAACAACTTAATATGACCAAAGTTGAAAGCCCAGCCCTCATTCACACTCAATTTAGTTTTCAGTTTCTGATTGTATTAGGTGTTTGTTGGGCTTCTTAATTTCAAGTCCTTTATGGTTGGGCTGGGGAGTGGGGTAGATTTTCTGAGCCTACATTCCAGCCAGCTTGTTGACCAGCTTGCCTAGCTGCAATGCCATAGCTGATTTTTCAGTCAGCAAGAGTAATGTTAGTCATAAAATTTTGGACTACTACTTATCAAGCTGATAAATTTTAATTAGAATATCGTTACTTTTACATGGATCAACCAATAGCATTACCTTAATTATGTACCAACCAAAAATTGTCACATTAACAATTGTGTAAAGAATTGAAAATTTTTGTGTCACTAGATTTCTTGAATCAGAATACGGTCAAATTGTCAATAGTTTTGTAATTAAGTGATATTGTTTTTTTTTTTTTTTTTGAATATAAGTGATACTGTTTGGTTTCCCTTAGGAGGAAAAATATGGTTTAGCTTCGCCTTTCCCCACTAGCTATAACATTAAATTATCAAAAAAAGCGAACGACCAAATTAGCTTCATCTAGGCCTTAGTCCAAGATTGGTTTAGTATATGTGCTGTAAATGGATGGCACACTTGGACCAGAAAATAGAGAATTGGATTTTTGGGTACACCTAACTTTCAAGCCTGTTGATAACAATAAGTCTACGATCTGGTTCATTGTGTAATGGCTAAAATCCGCCCAATCATTGGGCTTCAAGTTGACACTAAATGGGCCAGTTACCTAGCAAAGCTTATTCAATATAGAAAGTTAGAGCGTTTGCAGCAGTGTAACTAAATAGCTATATTACTATTTTAGTTAAACTGAAATAATAAAAAGAAGGGGCAGCAGTGGAGCTAAATCTAAAAGATTTAGCTCCTTGGCTATAGTGCACATCTAAAAATAGATGTGCACTGTAGCTCAAAGGTAAAAAAAAAAAAAAAAAAAATTATTCTCCCTGCAATTAAAAAAACCATTTCTCCGCTCAACATTACTCTGCCTCACTCTCAACTCTCTAAAACTCTCACCTCTCTCGCAACTCTCTCCTCTCTCACAACTCTCACCGGCCAGCTCGCCGACCCACCCCAAGCCCCATCGTCGATCGCCCAAGCCCATCACCCCATCGCCCATTGCCCAAGCCCATCGCCCATCCGATCGCCCCAAGCCCCATTGCTATTGATAGGGAATATTTGAGTACGGCCGTCAGCCTACCTAACCGACGGCACTACAAATGCCAACTGGACGGTATAGGCTGATGACCGTCCGTGCTCATACGGCGAGGCAGGCGACCCCCGTTCAAGCCGACGGTCGACGAGGCCTAATTGGTCTAACCCTAGGCGACGAAGTAGGAAAGCGACGGGACCAAACTGAAGGCAGTGATACATGTCTTGTCATGAACGCTTCCATGAGAGGAAGAATCATGTCGCGTACGCTACTACTTGGACAGGTGTCTTGCGCAGTGCGATGCCTTGCCCAACACACTTGATTGCCCAAGAAGTATCTTGCACTCCACACTACTCAGGGACAATTGAGGTAAAGTGGTATCTTCCCCAGCACGCCTTGGTCAAGGTCTCCCACTACTATAAATACTTCCAAGTCCTCCCAAACCAAGGTACGCAAAAACTTCCCCAACTCTTGTACTCTAGGGTTGCGAGCATTCACTAACTTAACCTTCGGAGGGTCCTTGGCCGGTACCACACCGGTACTCCTCTTAAGGTTGTCAGCTTTTGTGTTGTGCAGGTTTTCCATCGGGAGCACATGAGGACCGTGCGACTTACTGACGATTTTTGGCATCATCAGTTGGCGCCGTCTGTGGGAAACGTTTAAGCGACTTTTAAGGCCGTGCTATCGCTTCCCGGACAAAGAGTTGCATGGTACTCACTCGCTCGATGACGACCGCCAACAACATTCAAGGAGACGAACCACGCACGACGGCGCTTGAGAGACAAGTCCAAACTCTAGCCGCCGTTGTGGAACACCTCACTAAATAGAACCAGGATTTGGAAGAACAACTGTGCCAATGGAACACGGGTGCTAACACCCAAGAGAACAACCAACATAAAGGCGGAAGATGGTAAGAACTAGAGAGCGATGGAAAACCAATGCTCCAAACCACCCGCAGGGAAGTCCACAAGTTTCACCTCACTAACTGCCCCAATCAACCAAGTGCTGATGCAAATTAAGGATGAAGGAGCCCTGACCTTTCCTGGCAAGTTGAAGGGAGATCCTAACAAAAGGTCAAGGGACAAATACTGCTACTTCCACCATGATCACGGCCATGACACAGCTGACTACTATGACTTGAAGCAACAAATAAAAGCTCTTATTGGGCAAGGAAGGTTGCAGAGGTTCGTCAGCAAGGAAAAAACGGAACCACCATAGGAGCAGGCTCCCCGACGGGAGAACAAGCGCCCCAGATCACCCATAAGAGATATAAGAATGATTATAGGAGGCACCGCGACTGCTGGGTCGTCAAAAAGGCCCGTAGGACTCACCTCAGGATGGTTCAGAACATCCAGCTGACGGGTCCTGTACCCGAGATGGCATAGATCGGCAACCCCTTCATCAGATTCTCGAAGGGAAATGCATGATGTCTTCACCACTCACATGACGATGCACTCGTCGTTAGCATACAAGCAGGAGACTATAACTTACGCCAAGTTCTGGTTGACAACAGCGGCTCGGCTGACATCCTCTACTACCCCGCATTTCAACAGATGGGGATTGGTAGGGAGTGACTAATTCCAACTAACGCTTTGCTTGTTGGCTTTGAAGGGACGAGGGTAATCCCCCTTGGTGCCGTCGCTTTGGCTATAGCCGTAGGCGACTATCCCCAGCAGATCACTAAGAATGTAACATTCCTCATGGTTGATTGCTCTTCCGCTTACAACGCCATCACAGGATAGCCTATCCTCAATTCGTGGAAGGCTATAACCTCGACCTATCATTCGATGATCAAATTCCCTACTAACTATGGAGTAGGGGAATTACAAGGAGATCAGGTGGCTGCACGCAAGTGTTACGTAGCTATTATGGAAATGGATGACCACCTCCAAGCCATAAGCATAAAAGAACAACGGACAATAACGGAGCCCGTTGAAAGACTCGAAGATATACTTCTTGATGATTCCTGACCAAAACGAACGACCAAGATTGGCACCCTTGCAGACCCGACGGTTCGCTAAGCGCTCGCAACTTTCCTTAAAGAAAATTGAGACGTATTCAACCATGAAGACATGCTAGAAATCGACCTGTCAGTCATGATTCACAAGTTGAATATGTCACCTTCCTTTCCACCCGTCCATTAGAGGAAACAGGTGTCCGCCTAAGACTCAGCTCAAGGGGGCAAAGGGCGTATGGCAAGAAGAGTTGCCCTGCGTATTATGGGCGTACAGGATGACGGCCAAAAACCCCACAGGAGAAACTCCGTTTTGACTGGCATACGAAAGTGAAACAGTTATCCCAGGCAACATATTAGAGGCTCACGAACAAGATGTTCGCATGACAGATTGGGAGAAATGTCCAGATCTATGTTGACGACATGCTAGTAAAAAGCCGAAGGGAAGAAAATCACTTGGAGGATCTCAGGGAGACCTCTGATACTCTTCGTTCCTACAACATGGAGCTTAATCCAGGCAAGTGTGCTTTCGGAGTGACGGCAGGAAAATTCATAGGATACATGGTGTCCCAGAGAGGTATTGAGGCTAACCTGGACAAGATCCGGACTATAATAAAAATGGTACCTCCTAAAAATGTAAAATAAGTACAAAGCCTTAACGGCAAGATTGTCGTACTTAATAGATTTGTTTTCAGAGTAACGGTGTCTACCATTCTTCTGCACGCTGAAGAAGTCTTTTGAGTGGATGATTGAATGTCAGCAGGCATTTGAGGACCTGAAGGCCTACCTCTCTTCACTATCACTACTAAGTCCCTCACAACCAGGAGGAGAATTGTTCCTCTATTTGGCCCTCCCCGACCGATGTCAGTGCGGCCTTGGTTAGAAAAGACGACAAGGTGCAAAGGCCCACATGCTACGCCGGCCGAGCGCTTCATAGTACAGAAGAAAGGTACCCTCCAATGGAAAAGCTCGCCTTCGCTCTAGTCACAGCCGCCTGTAAGCTCAAGCCATACTTCCAAGCCTATACGGTGATCGTTTTAACAAACAAGCCCCTATGGCGAGCGACAAGCAATCCTAAAGCTGCCGGACGTGTGGCGCTGTGGGGAATAGAGTTGAGCGAATTCGACATGTAATATTGCCCACATGCTGTCATCAAGGGGCAAGTGGTCGTCGACTTCATTATGGAGTTCAATGACGCGGAAGGCCAGGGGGCAGAATATCCCCAATGGAATGTATACACGAACGGATAGTCCAACAGACAAGCTAGTGGAGCAGGGGTCGTACTTCAATCTCTAGAAGGTGACGAGATTGAGGGCAGGATCCGTCTCGACTTCCTTACAACTAACAACGAAGCAGAGTGTGAAGCCTTAATAGCAGGACTAGATCTCGCCAAAGCAGTAGGGGCTACGAATATAGTTATCCATTGCGACTCCCAGGTCATCGCAAACCAAGTGAACGATTGATTATGAATGTAAAGGCGAAAAGATAAAGAAATACTTGCAGCAAGCAAAGAGAAGGGGTAAACAAGCTGCAGGCCAAGATTGTTCAAATTCCAAGAGGAGAGAACGAGCAAGCCGACTATCTTGCCAAGGCCGCATCAACAGAATACATGATCGCCCCCGACAAGGTACTCTCTTTTATTCAGCTTTCACCACTGATAGGTGTCGTCGATGTACAGGAGATAGGTTTCAAAAGTAATTGGACCACCCCCTTAATTTCCTACTTAAAAAACGGCACGCCGCCTGACGGGAAGGACCATACTGAGTTACGTCTTGGCAGAGAAAGGGCACCTACCACCTAGAAACACTGGAAAGTCAGAAACTACACCATCCATGAAATGCCGAGCACCTATGAAAATACTACTAGTAAGAAAACACGTAAGGTGCCAGAGCGACAACGTTTAAAATCTACAAGGCATAAAAGCGTCAAGCATCAAAGCCGACGGCTTAAAAGCCAACAACAATCTACAAGGCATAAAAGCGTCAAGCATCAAAGCTAACGGCTTAAAAGCCAACAAAAATCTACAAGGCATAAAAGCGTCAAGCATCAAAGCTGATGGCTTAAAAGCCAACAACAATTTACAAGGCATAAAAGCGTCAAGCATCAAAGCTGACGGCTTAAAAGCCAACAACAATCTACGAGGCATAAAAGCGTCAAGCCTCAAAGCTGACGGCTTAGAAGCCAACATCCAAAGTCTACAAGGCATAAAAGCGTCGAGCCTCAAAGCTGACAGCTTAGAAGCCAACATACTAAAATTTACAAGGCATAAAAGCCAAAGGTTTAGAAGCTGACGGCTCTAAGGCCGACGGCCAAAAGTCGACGACAACATCCTAAAGGCTAAAAGACCATGGAACAGGAACTAGTCAAGGATAAGAGCTGACGGCACAATGACTGACGACCCAAAAAGGGTGAGACATAAAGACGTGTCAAGGCCAATGGCCTAGGGAGCCGACGGCCTCAGCTTAGAAACCTACAGTACTATCCTAAGCGGACACGCTAGGCAAAAAAAAAAAGAGAGCAAAACCGACGGTCCTAAAGGTGGACAGCCTGCGCGCTGAACACAAAGCGGACGGATCTACTACTACGTCCACAAAATGGACGGGTCTACTACTACGTCCAGAAGGTGGACGGTTACTACGTTAAGTCACCTACGGGTAGACGCATGGCCAAAGTCGCCTACAAGTGACGGTCACTACGTTAAGTCACCTATGGGTAGACGCATGGCCAAAGTTGCCTACAGGTGGACAGTCACTACGCTAAGTCACCTACGGGTAGGCGTATAACCAAAGTCGCCTACAGGTGGACGGTCACTACGTTAAGTCACCTACGGGTAGGCGTATGACCAAAGTCGCCTACGGGTGGACGGTCACTACGTTAAGTCACCTACGGGTAGACGCATGGCCAAAGTTGCCTACAAGTGGACGGTCACTACGTTAAGTCACCTACGGGTAGACGCATAGCCAAAGTCGCCTACAGGTGGACGGTCATTACGTTAAGTCACCTACGGGTAGACGCATGGCCAAAGTCGCCTACAGGTGGACGGATGAACCAAGTCACCCCCAAGGGTGGACGGACTAACCAAGTCACCCACGGGTGGACGGACGAACCAAGTCACCACCAGGGGTGGACGGACGAACCAAGTCACCTGCAAGTGCCTTGGTCAAAATTTTAAGTCTTCCAACCTACGGGTGGACGGACGAACTAAGTCACCCTCAAGGGTGGACGGACGAACCAAGTCACCACCAGGGGTGGACGGACGAACCAAGTCACCCGCAAGTGCCTTGGTCAAAATTTTAAGTCTTCCAACCTACGGGTGGAAGGACGAACTAAGTCACCCTCACAGGTGGACGAACAAACTAAGTCACCCCCAAGGGTGGACGGACGAACCAAGTCACCCCCAAGGGTCGACGGACAAACCAAGTCACCCTCACGGGTGGACGGACGAACCAAGTCACCACCAGGGGTGGACGGACGAACCAAGTCACCCACAAGTGCCTTGGTCAAAATTTTAAGTCTTCCAACCTACAGGTGGACGGACGAACTAAGTCACCCCCACGGGTGGACGGACGAACCAAGTCACCCGCAACTGCCTTGGTCAAAATTTTAAGTCTTCCAACCTACAGGTGGACGGACGAACTAAGTCACCCCCACGGGTGGACGAACAAACCAAGTCACCCCTACGGGTGGACGGATGAACCAAGTCACCCGCAAGTGCCTTGGTCAAAATTTTAAGTCTTCCAACCTACAGGTGGACGGACGAACTAAGTCACCCCCAAGAGTGGACGAACGAACTAAGTCACCCCCACGGGTGGACGGACGAACCAAGTCGCCCCTACGGGTGGACGGACGAACCAAGTCACATGCAAGTGCCTTGGTCAAAATTTTAAGTCTTCCAACCTACAGGTGGACGGACGAACTAAGTCACCCCCACGGGTGGACGGACAAACCAAGTCACCCCTACGGGTGAACGGACGAACCAAGTCACCCGCAAGTGCCTTGGTCAAAATTTTAAGTCTTCCAACCTACAGGTGGACGGACGAACTAAGTCACCCCCAAGGGTGGACGAACGAACTAAGTCACCCCCACGGGCGAACAGACGAACCAAGTCACCCCCACGGGTGGACGGACGAACCAAGTGTGGACAGACGAACCAAGTCACCCCCAAGGGTGGACGGACGAACTTAGCAACTCACGAGTGCCTTGGCAAAAGATCTAAGTCTTCCTACCCACTAGTGGACGAACGATCCAAGCGATCCTCCAAAGATGATTGGCTCAAGTAGAGTCCATCGAATCGAGTCACCAAGGTGACGAGTGACCCTCCAAAGATGTTGAGTCAAGCAGCAATCCTCCGATGATAATCGACTTAAGTAACGATCCTCCAATTAAGTTGCTCATGAAGTGGGGGGCAAGCAAAAAAAAAAAAAAAAAAACACTCTAAGATCACAACACAAGCCTTCATATTCCGCACTCATTCACCTACGTGACGACTACGGAATGGGGGGCAACTGATAGGGAATATTTGAGTACGGCCGTCAGCCTACCTAACCGACGGCACTACAAATGCCGACTGGACGGTATAGGCTGACGACCGTCCGTGCTCATACGGCGAGGCAGGCGACCCCCGTTCAAGCCGACGGTCGACGAGGCCTAATTGGTCTAACCCTAGGAGACGGAGTAGGAAAGCGACGGGACCAAACTGAAGGCAGTGATACATGTCTTGTCATGAACGCTTCCATGAGAGGAAGAATCTTGTCGCGTACACTACTACTTGGACAGGTGTCTTGCGCAGTGCGATGCCTTGCCCAACACACTTGATTGCCCAAGAAGTATCTTGCGCTCCACACTACTCAGGGACAATTGAGGTAAAGTGGTATCTTCCCCAGCACGCCTTGGTCAAGGTCTCTCACTACTATAAATACTTCCAAGCCCTCCCAAACCAAGGTACGCAAAAACTTCCCCAACTCTTATACTCTAGGGTTGCGAGCGTTCACTAACTTAACCTTTGGAGGGTCCTTGGCCGGTACCACACCGGTACTCCTCTTAAGGTCGTCAACTTTTGTGTTGTGCAGGTTTTCCATCGGGAGCACGTGAGGACCGTGCGACTTACTGACGATTTTTGGCATCATCAGCTATGCTGTGCTGGGTTTTCTTTTCTTTTTTTCCTTTTTTTTATGGATGTTTTTATTATTATTTTAATGAGTTATTCTGTGGTTTTTTCTTTCCTGTTGTGGACTGGTGGTGGTGGTGATGGTGTCGTGAGGGGCTGTGGGTTGAAGAGATGAATAGTGAGAAAAAAATAATAAATAGTGTTTGTGGACTACTGGTGGATTTCGTGGGTTTCGTTGGTGGGTTTTTTTTTTTTGTTCCCTTGTTGTGGACTGCTGGTGGTGGTGGCGGCGGTGGTGGTGGTGGTGGTGGTGGTGGGTGTGTTTGTGGCTATGGCTGATGGTAGAGGTGGTTATGGTTGGTGCTGTGGATTTTTTTGGGTAATGGGATATATTATTTTATTGTAAGGGATGTATTATTTTGTTGTGATATTTATATTATTTTATTGTGTTAAAAGCTAAAATAGATTCACTGCTACAGCACGTGTGTAGCTAAAATAGATAAAGTAACTTTTAGTGGAGCTAAATTGCTAAAAATTTAGCTCCACTGCTGTGGATGCTCTTATATACTTAAATGGTGGGGTGTTCTTTATGGGTGTGGAGAAACTTCGAATATTTTGAGAGGTTGTCAAAAAGAATATTGCTAAAAATATAAATTACTTTATAAAAAATTTTACAAATTACTAATGTGGTGAGTAATTATTGGTAAATAAAAAAGTGATATTTGTAATGGTGTATTTGTTCAATCATGTGTTGGCTTTATCTGTGCCAAATTTGCTTGTAATTTAGCAATTAGATGTCCTGTATTTAGGTGGGAATTATGTAAGGGTTGTATGTGAGAGAATGTTAAGAAATTCAAGTATGTGTGCATTTGGAGGTTTCTCGAGACTAGATTTTGCGAGTGACTCGCGACTGGCAACAGCAACACTCCTTCTGTTCCCAAAAAAAAAAAAAAATTAACACTCCTTTTTGAAAAATAGAAATAAAAATAAAAATAGTGTTACTGTGTTAATTAGGAATTAGGAAGATTTCATTAAGACACAATTATTGTTTAGACTTTAGAGCAAACAAAATGATGGGTACTCTCAAATTTTTTTCATCCTAATTTTACAATCGTCAATTCTCAAATGCTTAATGGTTAGAGGAATGTTAAGTCCACATCAATTTCACAGTAAATTTTATTGTTAATATGTTAATGGTTCTCATCTGAACCCATTACTAACATCATTTTTTTAGCTACCATTAACAATTTGTCACATAAATTTTGTTGTGAAATTTATTGTAAAAATTTTGTGTCATGACCATTATTCAATGGGCTAATATATATAGGAGCTATTAGAGCACTAGTATAAGATGTTTTAAAAAATTCTATTTTAACATAAAAAATTATTTTATCTATTTTAACATAACATTTGATAATACATTTTATCTATTTTAACAATGCATTTGACAATACACTCCATATCACATCTCTTATTTTTAACACATTACCTTTAAAATAACCTAAAATAAGATTAGTGTTTTATTAAAGGACAAGACTTGGGAACAATATTTAGGTGTTGTTCTTTAGGTTCAACTTTTAAAATTTTGTCATGTGAATTTTTTCTCATTGGATAGAAGTGTATTTTTTAGTTAAGAGACCACAAAGTTGAATTTTAAGAAATAAACCTAAAAAACAACACCTAAAGTAGTACTTAAGTTTTATTTTTTATTAAAATTGAAAAATTGAAAAAAAAAAACCCATAAAGTAGAACACTTGACGTTAAAAAAAATGAAAAAATCGAAAAAAAATTCAACCACAAAAAGAGAGACCTGGCATGTGACAGGAGAGAGAAAATGAAAAGAAAGAATAAAAAAAGTCATAGCACATGATATCGTACCCTTCTAATGCTAGTGCATATTGGTGCTTTTCACAAGATGTGTTTTATATTTAGATGAACTTAGAGCATTAGAGCAGCCACATTAATTGTTGCATAAATGTGTAATATGCAAAAAGTGCTCAATTTTGAATAGTTTAATCCAAAAAATACCTACATCAATTTTTGTAAAAATGTCTAAACATACACAACGGTCTTGTAAATGAACAGTAACCGTGCATATATACACGATTACTGTTCATGTGTAAATGCTTTACTTATTTATTTATTCTTTTTTTTCTCTCTCCTTTATCAACCTACTTCTCTTTCCCAACTTCTACAACAACCCAGCACGACAGAATAAGAAGAAGGAAGAAGAAAATAACCACCAAACCCAGTGCCACCACCAAACACCGCAACCTTAACCCAAAATCAACAAAAAATTAACCCAAAATCAACAGAAAAGCAATTAGAAAACCCAACTCAAAATCAAGACAAATCCACTGGAAAACCTAACTCAAAATCAATCAAAACTCAATGGGGAACCCAACCTAAAATCATCACGGACACACCACAAAATCATCAAAATCGTTCTAAATCTAGATCCAAATTCATCAAACCCATATACAAATTCATATAAATAATAAAACCGAAATTGAAAAAAGAAGGAGGAGAAGAAGAAGAAAGAAAAAAGAAGATATTGAAGAAGAGGAAGAAAAACCTAAACCAAAATTTTGCTTTCTCCGCCCAAAATCACTACCCTTAATCAAACCCAACCTAAATTATCATCTATAATAAAAGCATAAAACTCAAATTGTAAAAAAAAAGAAGAAATAAAAAGATTCTAAAAAGAAAAAGAAAAAGAAAGAAGGAGAAGAAAGAGAGGCAGAGATAGAGATAAGAGCACTCACAGCAGTGGTGCTATATTGTTATATTTTAGCTCCTTAAGCACCAAAATCATGCTCCAGTAGTTGAGCTAAACTTATTTTTTTTAGCTCCATTGTTACAGTGCATATCTATAGATAGATGTGCACTGTTAATGAGAGCTAAACAAAAAAAATATTAATTATTCTGCCTGGTGGATTAAAATAATAAAAAGTGGTTCTCTCTCTCTCTCTCTCTCTCTCTCTCTCTCAACGTCTCTAACCCACGCCTCCGCCGGCCTCAACGTCACCGGCCCAAGCCGACCCAAGCCCCCGATTCGCGCCTCCGACCCACACCTCTGCCCAGTCCTCCATCTCAACGCTCACCCAACGCCGATCAGACCATTGCTTTGATTTTCCACCGATCAGACCCATTCGCCTCAGACCCACTTCTCTTCTGCCGATCAAACCCACACCGACACTATCCTCCTTACCGAAGCCCAGCTCTATGATTGGTGATTTTTTATTTTATTTGTGATTGGTGATTTTGTTTGGTCTGGGTTGAGGAAAAAGATTGGAGATTTCGGTTGGTGGTTTTTTTTTTTTTTTTTTCTGCTATGGACTGGTGGTGGTGGTCGTTGTGGCTGTAGTTGCGGTTGTGGCTGATGGTAGAGGTGGTTGTGGTTGGTGCTGTGGATGTTTTTTGGATAGTGGGATATATGATTTTATTGTAGGGGATTATCATTTTATTGTGATGTTTATATTATTTTATTGCGTTAAAAGCTAAAATAGATCCACTGCTACAGTATGTGTGTAGGTAATATAGATAAAGTAACTTTTGGTGGAGTTAAAAAGTTAAAACTCCACTGCTGTGGATGCTACTGAAAAAGGGAGTATATTATGACTCAAAGAAAAAAGAAGAAGAAGGGGGTGTTAGGTGGGGGTAGGTGGGAAATAATAGAAAAAGAGAGGAGAAATATTATTTTAATGAGAAATAATATGTCCACAATATTTTTATAACAAATCTTAAGTGACAAGTTGTTACTGGTTGTTATTGTTGGGGCAAAAAAATAATTTTAGCGTTAGTTTCAAATTTGAACCAATAACAACTAACCACCTATGATTTGTTGTGAAAATATTGTAAAAATGTTGTGGCCGTAACACCTCTCTATTTTAATAAAAAAAGTGTGTATAATAGATAAATTGATGTGGTTGCTTTTAGTACTGGGGGTATAAAATCCTCCAAGTTACTATTTTGCAACCAAATTCATTAAAAACTCACTCCATTGGAGTATCTAGTTGTAAAAATATATGCCACCCTGCTACAGTCAGTTGGCATATTTGCAACTTACTGTAGCTAGGTTGTAAACTTAAATATTATTATTTTAAGTAGTGTGTGGGTTTGGTAGAGAGAGATAAAGACAAAAAGGTACAGGGATGGAAGAGTTATATTATTTTTTATATTATTTGTTGGTACAGTTTATATTATTTTAATGAGTAATATGTAAAAATAGAAACTGAGATGTTAGGTAAGTTATAAAATGAGATGATAAAATAAATAAAATAGTGTTTGAGGATGTAAAATATGTGTTTTTTTTACATCCTCCATTGCTAGTGCTCTTAAGCTTTTGAGAGGGATTGCATTTTCAAATTAATATAATTCACTTGGTTCATTGTGATGTGATTTTAATGTGATGCATATTATAATGATGTGACATTAAGATTTTTGATTTATTTTATTTTTTCTAACATTACCATAATTTAAA
The DNA here is from genome assembly GCA_033629205.1 of Lithocarpus polystachyus. Classification (NCBI taxonomy): domain Eukaryota; kingdom Viridiplantae; phylum Streptophyta; class Magnoliopsida; order Fagales; family Fagaceae; genus Lithocarpus; species Lithocarpus polystachyus. The sequence continues at coordinate 13,832,177 of CM066167.1, forward strand.
ATTATAAAATATATTACGTCATCTTAATCTTATCACATTTTTAAACATATTATTACATTGAGATTATATTAATATAAAATTAAATATTATGCCCTAAATGAATAGTAGTTTTGCTCTTACCTTTGTAAAGCAGCTGTCAATAATAATGATTCTCCCTCCAAAACATATTTTGGAGAGCCAACTCCTTTTCGATTTGTGGCCTTTTCTTGCTACTGTTTTAGCATTCATAGTTTTCCCTTTCTTCTTTACCACCACACACAAAGACACATCACCTACATACTCATGCATGAAGCTTGTCTTTGGAGATTGTTCCAATCATATTATCTTTCAATACGCCATTTGTTAGAATTTTCCAAATATTTTGCTTTTTAGGTTTACTTTCCCAATCTTAGATTGTTTGGCACCCTTCAAGGTCATTTTTTATTGCATAAGATATGTTCTTCCTTAGTTCCATTGTCATTTTACCATGAATGATAGGCGCAATTCCTATTGTTCCATATGTTCCAAGCTTACAATAAGTGATGCAAAATTTTGGTTATCAAAACTTAAATTATATCATCCAAACAACCCAATCAAGATTTTCAACCACAACTATCGCGAAGAGTATCAAGAATAATTATTAGACACTCGAAGAGTATGGTACTCTTTATTCTCACATTTATAGTAGATCTCACTAATTAAATTTATAGTGGGGTCTACTATGAATGTGAGACGAGAGAGTACCGCATCACTATTGACCATACTACTAAGTTATGTGACCTATCATACACTTAGGGTGTGTTTGTTTAGAGGTGAAATAGGGTGGAAGGAAACCTTTGAAGACAAAATAGGAGAAAAAATGAGTTTGTATGTTGTTTAATTAGGAGGAGGGGAAAGAAAACTGGAAGGTTGGGTTAAGGCATTTTTCACCCGAGCCCACACAAAACTTTTCTCTCCAAAATGGAGAGAAAAAAGGGAAGAAAACGTCTGTTGCGTGTAAAATACAAATTTTCCCCGACATTTTTTGCTCTCACCTACCTCGACCTAATCCAATAACTATCATCAATCTTCATTCTTCTGCCTCTTCATTCCAAACTCTTCACAAATTTTGTTGAATATACTTGCGTTGAATAGTACTATATATAATATAATATAATATATTATATTATATTATATATAATAACAAAGAAAAATAATATAAATTTATATGTATGATGTATAAATTTTTATATTATTTAATGAGTATAAATAAATATATTTCTTACCTATTATATAATAAGGGCATAAGAGTAAATTTATATAAACTACATTTTTTATTCTCCCACTTTTCTCTTCAACCAAACAAAAGAATTTTCCACTCTTCCACTTTTCCACCCGTCCAACCAAACACACACAAATGCTCCGAATTGTGTCCATCATCACGTACAATTTAAGACACATGCGTGGCTACTATTAAGTTAAAGAGACAAATGTTTATTTAGATCGGTTAGTGTTGTTAGTGTGGAGCATCTTTAGCAACTTAACCATATTTTGGTACTGTTTGAAGAGTAAATAATTACTTTTACCTTTTGTCTACATACTTTTTAAATACATTTTCTAACAGATTTTCTATCATTTCCCCATCCCATTTAAAAATTATTTCATCATTCTTTTTTTAAACTTTTTTATTCATCCCCAACAACTACATTGATAAAAGATATAAATAAGTGGAGAGATGAAAGAGAAAATATTAGGTTCAAATTGTTTTGCTCAACTATAGTGACCTATAGATAAAGAGAGTGACGATAGATGAGCAAAAAAAAAAAAAAAAAAAATCCTTATTTGGAGATAGTGTTGGACTTGGTTTTTAAGGTTTAACTCTCTACTTTGCCTATGATTTTGGTTTTAGCTCTTCTAATGGAGATGCTCTAGTTAATTAGAATAAGGAAAAAGTCAATGAATGCTCTCAGGGTATTGCCATATTGGTTTAGGAAAAGTAGTATTAAAACTTTCCTAAAATGACCAATTAACAAATGTCCTAAGAGTATCCGTTAACCGAACCCCTAAAACAAATTTCTATTATGCACAATAACTATAACAACTAGTTAGTTGGATAAGGGATTCATCTTAGTTATTCTATATAAGAAATAAAGCATTCATTGTGTAACTGATTAAGTAGTGAATCAATGATAACTATAGGGAAGTTATAAAATACTTTGGGAGGACAATTAATATGTACTCTTTCTTCTCACATAACTAGTCTCATTAATTATATTTGTAGTAAGACCCACTATTTATTTGAGATGACAGAGTACACACTTCTTGTACTCTCCAAGTATTCTATAATTTTCCTAACTTTAGATTGATTTCTCCATTTTTATCTTTGCAAGTTTAACTCTCATTTTTGTCATGATATCAAAGCAAATAAACTCTGATCGAGTGTTTACTTGAGCAATCAATGGCTTCGAGTATGTCTTCCTCATCAGTTCTATGCTCTTCTACACATATCGATGATTTTGGCAATTCCTATTTCCAACATCATGGAGATGGTCCAGGAACATTGCTTGTCACTCAATTATTCACTGGTAGCAACTATCACACATGGCTTCTCTCCATTATTATAGCATTAATTGCCATTAATAAAGTGAGTTTCATCAACATCGATCACTGATCCTTTATTTCAGGCATGGACCAGGTGCAATAACATTGTCCTGTTATAGGTTCTCGATTCCGTCTCTCAATAAATAGCAATCGGTGTCACCTATAAGAATGTTGTTAAAGAGGTTTGGGATGATCACACACAAGGTTCATTATTAGCATAGCAATGGCCCTAGAATGTTTGAGATGGAGAAAGCTCTTGCTTCAATTTCCCAAATTATCTTCCACCATCCTTTAACAAGGTTTCATTCAATCCAAGCCTAACGATTCTTTATTTACCATGATTCTAGGGCTTTACTTGTCAATGTAGTTGGCATATTAATCGTAAGATATATATGACATCAATCACTACTTTAAAAGAGTTCCTACATATTCAAAACTAAGGGATTTTGGGGAATGTGAAATATTTTCTTGGCAAATGATCTCATTTTGCTAAAGGAAATAGGGATAATTAATGGATGTGCTAAAGGATTTTGATTTAAGAAACATTTTTAGAAACTATCTATAGAAAAAGAAAAAAAAAAAACACAACTAATTTTTTGACAACTATTTATATTTTTCATGAAAGTGGTATTAAAATTTTCATAAAAATTGTCTATTAAGAAGTACAGTAAAGATACCCATTAATAGGAGATAGGATCCAAAGAAATATGCCTTAGAATTCTTATCTGACAATGGATTCCTATGTTGTAAACCTATGAAATTTCCCAAACATACAAAAGTAAATAGTGATTTGTTAGAAGATCCATTTGTATATATAAGGTTGATTGGAAGGCTTCTATATGTCACTCTGATCAGGCTTAACCTTAGCTACTCCGTACAAAAGCTAAGTCAGTTCATGGATAAGCCAAAGATACCAAACATGGTTGTAGCACATCGTGTGGTGCAATATCTCAAAGCATTTATCATCCCTAATCTTCATTACAATATCAAGGCCTTTTCTCACTTAGATTGCGCTAGCTTCACTGACACAAGGAAATCAATGACTGGATGTTGTGTTTTCCTTGGAGACTCTCTTGTGTCTTAGAAGTTAAAGAAACATCGTACATTGTCAAGGTTTTCACTTCAGCTAAAGCTGAGTATAGAACATTATGATTTGAACACACATAGATGTCCTAATAATTATTATGTGATAATTAAGCTGCAATGCACATTGCTGCTAACCCTATGTAATAATAATAATAATGTTTGGCTGTCTCATTTCATAACTCATTGGCTGACATTCGCTGTTGTTGTGTTGTATGAATCCAAGATGAACTTACACCCTTTAGCTACCAAATCCTCAAAATCGGAACAAACCCATCACACAGACACAGTGAATAGGAACCGGAATCGGAAGCTAGCATGAAGGGCCAGAGGAGAGAATCTATGGAGGAAGAAAAAGAAGAGGAGAGGAGATCAGAGAGGCAGAGAATAGAGAGAGCAGAGAGGGCAGAAAGGAGAGATGTTCTGAGGGCGAGGCCTTGCAGTTGCGGTGGGACTTCATCCGTCTCTTCTTCTGCTGATGATTACAAAGACATAATTAGCAGTCTACCGGACTGTCTCCTCATCCATATCCTCTCCTTTCTCCCAACCCGAGCCTCAGTCGCCACAAGCATTTTATCGAGCAGGTGGAGGTCTCTTTGGAAACTCGTCCCAGTTCTCGACTTGGACCAGCGCTTGCTTTTTACTCAATCGGACACAGATTACCCAGGCGCAACGCCAACGAGGACGAACTCAAATTTCAGCTTTCAGGATGCAGTGTCTAACATCTGGACTCTTCGCAATGCCAATCCCTTACGCAACTTGCGCCTTTATTGGACTTCCAATTGTGAGTCATTTCTTGTCGAAACATGGGTCCAAGATACCCTTCTACGTGGCGGCCTGCAACAGCTCCGTCTCTACATATCTACTGGTCCTAATCCACCTTTGGAGATGCCTACCACTCTCTTCTTTTGTTCAACATTAGTGTCCCTCGTATTGACAAGTGCGATTCTTCTCAATCCTCCTCCTTCTGCATCTGCTTCAACTTTTCCGAGTCATAAAGTGCAAAGACAGACAAAAAAATAACCCCTCCTGCACGCTGCGCCTAGTTGGATTCGTACACCTACTTTGTGTTTTGTAGCAAGCAGACGTCAAAAATCAAAATCAAAATCAACAAAGTCACCACCAACAAACAACGCGAGTGGAAGAAAAAAGAAGCACAAGTAGAACGAAAACCCATTTCTCTCCTCTTCTCCTTTTCTTTCTTTTCCTTTCTGCCCAATCAATCGTGTAACTTCACAGACTTCTCTTTCCTCGATTCTAGGGTAACCTTTTTTTTCTTCAAGCTAGAGAGAGAGAGAGAGAGAGAGATTTTTTACTTTTTTTTTTCTTTGTGAATTGGGCGAGTCGACTCAGTGGAACATGTTCTCCTCGGGCGATTCGTCGACTCGGAAGCGATTCGATTTGGGAGGTCGGAGTTCGAAGGAAAGAGATAGACAGAAGCTTCTGGAACAGACCAGATTGGAGCGGAACAGCCGATTGTGGTTGCGCCAGCAAAACTCCGCTGCCCTCAAAATTCAGGTTCGCTTTTTTGCTTTTGCCTTTGCTTGCGATCTTCAAATTTAGAGTCTCGGTTTTGTTTGCAAATTGATTCTGGTTTTTGAGACTGTGTGAAGTACTATTAGGTAATCGATTTTAGATGCTTGCATTGCTGAAATTATCTTCGTGCTTTTACATGTGCTTACTTGATCTTCGAATTTAGTTGTTTTATCGCAAATTTGTTCTGGTTTTTAGCTAAGGAACATAATTTGGTAGAGGCCATGTGCTATTCGGTAGTCGGATTTTGAGACTTAATTTTAATGCTTCTTGTGGCGCTTTGCTCTTCGAATTTAGTCAATTTCTCACGAATTGATTATACTTGTTACTCAGGGAATTGAAAATTTGGTAGTTTCGTTAAGAAAACTATTAGGTAGTGGATTTGAAAATTAATTTTAATGCTTACAGTAACATTGAAACGGATTTATTAATTTATTTATTTATTTTTTGTGATTTTACGTGTGCTTATTTGATCTTCAAATTTAGTTGTTTTACCGCAAATTGGTCTTGATTTGTAGAGTAGGGAGCTGGAAATTTGGCACAGGCAATGTGGATTCCAAGACTTAATTAGAATGCTTATGTTGCTGCATTTTTTGTTTATACTTGTTAAGTAAGGAATTGAAAATTAGGTAGAGGCTGTGTGAAAAGGGGGTGTGATATTTGGTAATGGAATTGAGACACAATGCTGTAATGACACATTTGTTTATGCTTTTACGTGTGGTACTATGATCTTCAAGTTTAGTTGTTTTATCGCAAATTGAGTCTCATTTTCAGGGTAAGGAGCTGAAAATCTGGTAGTGGCTATGTGAAAAGGGAAAGGTGTTATTAGGTTAATGCTTAAAATGACACATTTGGTTCATGCTTTTACCCGTGCTTCTTTGATCTTCGATTTTAGTTGTTTGTCATTGCAAATTGATTCTGGCTTTTAGCGCAAGGAGCTGAAAATTTGGTAGAGACCATGTGGAAAGGTGTGTGATATTCGGCAATGGATTTGAGACTCAAGGCTTACAGTGCCATATTTGGTTCATTCTTTTATGTGTGCTTCAATCTTTGAACTTAGTTGTTTTGTTGCAAATTATATATACTTGTTAGCATAAGGAATTGAAAGTTTGCTTGTTACTATATGAAGGGGTGCGTGACATTAGGCAATGGATTTGAAAGTTAATTTTAATGCATATATTGTGGCGTTTTTAGTGTAATTTTTTATATCAAGTCTTGGAATTGGAAATGCAATGAATTGAATTGACAGTTCTGAAGTTTTTTGTTAGACTAAATTGTGGTTTCAACTGGGACACTATTTAGTCCATACTTTATGAATTTTGATGCCCTAGACGAGTGGATGATGTGGAAGAGAGAGAGAGAGAGAGAGAGGCTTGGTTATCAAAGAGTTGATAATAACTAATTTTTAATGTAACAACATTGTGACTGGGAATTGGATTCTTCGATGACCTCCATGGATACCATTTATGGTATGGTTATTAGGGGGATTGGGGAGGATAAGATGTGCTGGAAACTAGATCAGAAAAAGGGCTTCAAGGTTAGTACTTTCTACCATCTTCTGGGTGCCTCTCCTAGCATCAATCTTTCCCTTGGAAAATCATTTGGAGATCAAAGGCCTTGTTGAGAGTAGCCTTTTTTGTATGGACTGTTGCTTTGGGTAAGATTTTGACAATTGACAACTTAAGGTTGAGGAAAATAAGGATTACAGATTGGTGTTATATTTGCAAATGTAATGGTGAATTTGTCGATCACCTTTTGCTACACTGCTCTATTGCTTTAGACTTATGGTCCATGATATTGGGTTTGTTTGGAGTTCAATGAGTGATGCCAAAATCTGTTTTAGAGCTTTTAGCCTGTTGGTAAGGTCGATGTGTTTGTCACCGGAATAGTCATATTTGGATGATTATCCCCCCTTGCTTGATGTGGTGCATTTGGGGGGAAAGGAATAGCAGGAGTTTTGAAGACACCAAGAATTCTATGCTTGATCTCAAGTTATTCTTTTTCAGAACCTTATTGGATTGGTTGTCATCCATGAGGAACTCTTCTTTATTTTCTATTGTTGATTTACTAGATTTATGTAATTGATTGTTTACCCCAGTATATTTCCTGTATACTTGGGTGACTCATTTTTTATGATTTATACAATTTTACTACTTATAAAAATAAATGTAACAACATTGGGACATATTTAAGGGGAAATTATTTTTAGGGTAGTTTCGCTAGATGGAGTGGTTGGATAATAATATTATTATATTTTTTATAAATAAAACTAGATGAGATGTTGTAATTATAATAATAATATTATTATTAAAATTAAGTCCTTATTATGCTAGGAATGGAATGTGATATGATCTGAAGATGAAGATGTTGACTGAGTGTTCACATTGTTTTGTGGAAGTGCAAGGGAATGTAATAAAAATTAAACATTACCTGGAAAATCTAAATGTAATATGTGTGTTAGTAATGAGATGGTGTGAAAATAGAGATAAGAGATTGTCAAATGCTGATCATAATTGATTTGTGAAAAAAGAGAGAAAAATGAAAATTATAGGTCATAGCTAGCAATAGTAGTGCTGTCAAACTCTTTCATCTATTGTAAAAATCGTTTATATATGTATAAGCATATATTATGTTATTTAATTATTGGGCCTTTCTCTCTCTTGCGCATATTTGATGTGATCATTTGTTTTTCTTGATAAGTACATACTTGATGTGAGCATTATAGAAAAGGAAAAAAGAAAAAAAGAAAAGTTAAGAAGTATTTTTTAGTTATATTTGGTCTGGCCAATAATGCTCTAAGTAGATTTGTGCAACATAAACCTACTAATCATTCTGTTGAATAAAATTAGTAGGGCTAACGTTCCCACAAAAGTAGTTTTTTCATGTGGACATCCAGTAGAGGAAAGATTCTTACAATGGATGATTTTAAAAAAGAATTTTTGTATAGTAGAGTGGTGTTGCATGTGCAAGAAAATTACGGAGTCCATATATTCCTTTATCCTTCATTGGGATTTTGCATTATACTCTATGGTTGGTAGTAATTTGTTTGTTTGGTATTCATTGGTTTTTGGTTAAGAAGGGTTTTAAATTGTTGGCTTGTTGGAAAGGGGGTTTTGGAAGACATCGTAGTGTTGGTATTTAGGGTTTCAAATTGTTTTTCTTTCCCCTCTTTCGCTTTCTTGTGTACACAACTAGTGTATTGGGATTGCTTTTTACCTTTAATAAATTTATTTACTTATCAAAAAAAAAAAAAAAAAAAAAAACTGTGCATCATGTGGACTATTTGGAGAGATTGCAACAATTGTACATGTGAAGGGATAAAAAGATCTCCTTAGGAGTTAAAATGTTTTTCTTACGCTCTATGTATGATTGGATGGTTGATTTAAGCGGTTACTTTTTTTTTTTTTTTTTCCTAATTCAGTGGAATTTTTGGATTTATGTAACTGTAGACAATTTTGTAGTAACTCTGGTGCACTTCCTGTGTACATGGGTTGCGATGTTTATCATTTCAGTAAAAAATTTTCTGTTATATACATATAAAAAAAAGCGTTGAAGGTGTAGCATCTAGATTGCCTAATAAGAGTGTACACTATTTGTTAGAATTATGGTTAAGTGATTAAACTTGCCATTTCCTAATAGCTTAAACTTTTGGGACAATCGGTAATTTAATATGGTATTAGAGCAAGAGATCTTTAGTTCGATCCCTGTCTTCACTCTACCTCCCATTTAAAATGTTAAATTCCCACTTGTTGAGCCCCCATTTACTTAGGGGAAGTTTAGGCCCACAAGTGAGGGGGAGTGCTAGAATTATGGTTAAGTGATTAAACTCACCATTTCCTAATAGCTTAAGCTTTTGGACAATCGGTAATTTAACACTATTATCGGAATCTTTTTATTTTCTAAATACAATGTCAATTATTTTAAAGAAGTGTGTAATAAAACATAGCATCCACATATTACTTATAAAAAAAAATTGCATCCATATACTTGTTAATGAAAATCAGATTGGACCATCTAGATCCATTTTGAGTGGAGTTATTATTTCACGTTTCAAAATACACATGATATTTATATCTCGTAATTTATTTTGGGTTTTGTTTTTGGATTTGCGCCTTGGACTTTTATGATTTAGTCCTGTCTAACATTTATAGGATGAATTTTATTGGATGCTCGTGCAAATATGAAATCATGAATTGATATTTGCTCACTTATCCAGTGAAATAGCTAGGCACCGTGCAATACCTTTTCAATAGTTGAGATAAAAAATTAAAAGGTTAACTTTTAATCTCAGCCATTGGATTCAAAAGGTTAAAAGTAAAAAAGTAAATGTTGAAAATTTTTGTGAATGATTTAGGGGTATTGTATGGTGCAATAGCCCTAGCTATGGCAATTTGCACTGGATCCAAATCCCACTTGTTGTATAATAATCTATTTAGTAGTTTACGTTATAATTTTGATTTAAAGAGCATGCAGCTATTAGCTTTACTGAGGTTGTTCTCTATGTGGGCAATGAAAATAAGTTTCATGAATCTCTTGCAATGTGTTGACTGATTACTAACTGCAGAAATGCTTCAGAGGGAGAAGGGCAGTAAAAGCTGAACATTTTAAGGTGCAAGTGCAGTTCTATGGAACCTATGGGAAGTGCTGCAAAAATGTTGACAGGTAGCAGTGTTAGATCCTTGTTGACATTACAAATTTGTTTAATTGCTTCTTTGCTTGTAGTTTCCTCTAATATATATTTGGTAGTATGTTCTGCAATGGCTTTGCTTGAACCATGCATCTTCTTTATATTGAATGAATTCTTTCACTTGATCAATCAGGCATTGTTTTAGCCCGGATTCAGAGTTCCTTCGCCAGTTACTTTTTTTCTTTAATGCACGAAATGCTGGTGATTTTGCAATTCTTGTGGAGACATGCCGATTACTTGTGCAATTCATTCGAGATAGTGGTAAGTTTCATCAGTGTGCCTTCTCAAAGATTTGTCTTTTGTACAAGTTGTTTGAGTAATTTTTGTTATGCAATAAACTTTAGTGTGATGAAAGGGATGATTTGTACATATTTTTTAAAAAAAGGACAACGTGCATACTGAAGCAGTTCTCCACTTTGTATTTAGTACTTATCATGATATTGAAGCATGTGATTGGTTTTTTCTCTTCTTGTATGTCTGAAATGTGATCTGATAATGTTAACAGTATCTGATTGAAATCTTTGCTGCTTCTGCATGTGTCACTTTGCTGCTTAGAATCTTTGTTTGATGGTTTTAACAATATCTGATCATGCAACAGGGGACACCGTGAGCCTCTTTGCAGGCAGTGATTATTCATCTAATCATGCTTTGGTGGACTACAGAGTGAAGCAGCTTGCATATGCTTGTGTTGACGCCGTGCATCAGAATAGGTTGGCTATATTGACTCCCCTCCCCACTCCCGCAAAATTTGCACAAAATTGCTGAGATTCAGTTCTTTAGAATGCCAGAGTTTATTGCATCTTTATGTGTGAGCTTGTTATGTTCGCTTATTATAGTTGGCTGGCATCAAAATTTTCATATACTTTTTATATGACATCACCATTGTCAGTCAATCATCCTATAAGCGTTAACTGGAGTCATTTTATTCTGCACACCACAGTATTGTTTCTTTACAAGCAAAATAATGGTTCTTGAATGTTGTCTTTCTTCAACTCCCTTCTGTATCTAAGAGCTACAGTGCTACACAGGCTTTATACTTTTAGAAGGGAGCTATATCTGTATTTAGATACATATAAGATACAATACTCCTCGTATAGTATTCGATACGTTTTTCATAAATATTTACAATATTTAAACTTATTAGTTTTAACTTTTGAAAGGTATCTGATCCTTGTTGGATACACAATGGGAATCCAATACTCAGTAAGTATCAGATAGGCCTTAGCATAAGGTTATGAAGCTCTTTGGTATAGAATAAAAAAGTACACGACTGAAAACAACTAAGGGTGTGCCCTATGTTTTGACTAACACGTAATTAAGAATAGTTACATGACTAAACTATAACAAAATAACCAATGGGTATGTACCAGTCTAACAAAAAATTGTTCAGATGTGAGAAAAGATTTATTTTTCAGTGAATCCATGCGGTACTGTGTCCTGCTAGTTTTTTTTCTTGTATCAACGTATCTGTATTTTATCATTTCCTTTTATGTGTTTTTTAATCTAAAGAGTATAATGAAGTTATTGGATAGACAATACTTTTTAAATTAATAACTTAAAATTTTTTCTTCCTTTGTTTGTGTTGCTGTTAAATGCAAGTGTTGCTTATTTGTTTTGTTGGACAGGAATCGATTGGAGCAACTATTAATGAAACCCGAGGAATCTAGCGTCTCAATGACTCTCTTGCTGGAAGCGGTAGTTTCATTGATAGATCCAAAACTTCCATGGGTTTGTAACATAGTTGGCTATCTTTTGCAAAGAAAGACATTCAGTCTGTTTAGGGAGATTGCTCTTACATGGAAGGTATGTTTTTATCAGTATCTTTTTCTTCATTTTTTTTCCTGGTTTTCTTCTAGTTTAGTTTATCCTATAGAAGGCATTTCTTATATGTGAGGCTCTCCCCCCTAATTTGCTTCTTTGTCCCAACTCTTTGGTGTTAAGGAGTGTGTTCTTTGTAATCATGGTGTTAAGTTGTGTATCCTAACACTGCAAGTTCTGATGATCGTCAAAGTATGTTGAAAGCCATTGTATTTGACTTTTTTTTACCTGACACCCTAAGATTATTGTTAGGGGCCTTTCATTAGCCTTATTGAGTATGTTTCCAAAATGGATACGCTGTCAGTCATACATAAGTCCCAAAATTTTTGAAGTTGGCTATGGTTTCTCAACAAATTTGTCAGGGTTGGCCACATGTATTCTTTTCCCTCAATCTATTCTATTTGAAGTTATTGTTTCTGCTACTTCCTTAATTGACATGTCATTTTTAACTACAACTGTTGTTTTTGGTCTTCCTCTACCTTTTTTCGTTCCCTCAACTTGAATAAACTCACTCTTTCTTATGGGTGCATTAGTCGCCCTCCTCTGAATATGACCAAACCATCTTAAGCGACTTTCCCTCATCATTTTATCAATAAGGACCACCTATCTTTAAGAGGATTTCCTCATTTTGAATCCTATTATTTTGTGTATTTCTATTTATTCATCTTAACATTCTCATTTCAGCTAAACTTATTTTATGAATATGTTGCTTCTTAACAATCCAACAATTAGTTCATAGAGCATAGCTAATCGTATAACTATCTTTTAAAATTTTCCCGTTAACTTTAGACCTTGGCGTTGGATAACTTATTGGAATTGTTTCTAATTTTGAGAAATTTTATATTTGGAGATTAAATTTCAGGCCGGGATGCTAGAACCAAATCTATCTACAGTTCTAATCTGGTTTTTTGTGGGTATGAGCAAATGTTTGCTTCTGTTTGAATTCCAAGTAACTGATAAGAGTGAATGGAAGTTTTAGATGAAAGTCATTTGAACAATTTCGCTAATATTTCTTTGCTTTTGAGTTGGAAAATTGGATATACTGTGGGATATCTCCGTTTGTTAATAGTATACTTCTTCTTCTTCTTATTCTTTTTATTTATTTTTATATATATATTTTAATTTTTAATTTTGTAAATGTATTATTTATTTATTTAAAATAATAATTATTTTTAAATTTTAAAAATGGCATGCTCCCCAGATCATATCCTTTAATTCCTATTTTCTTTGGTGAGGATAAGGATTATTAATGCCAAAAATCCAAACATGGTTTGTTAGACTATTCATTGGTTAAGACATATGGTGTCATATAAGTTATTTTTGATACTTCTTTGAGTTCACATATTATTGATTGTTTCTAGTTTTAGTATCTAGAGGTATGAGTTTGCATTTAAGTTTCATGGACATGGTTTTATGGTATAATCAAGTTTGTAAGATGGGAAATGGTTGGATTTGTTGGATGTCTTTACTCCTCTAAACCAAACATTTAAGTGTTACTTTTTTCAAAGTAAAATTATTAGAGTAATGTATAAGGTTGTTTCAGACATAATGTTTTTTCTGTGCATAATGACGGTACGAAATTTAGCCTGCCTGATGCTACATCATAGGCACATTGGGAATGTAAATAATTGTAACTGTATAAATATTAAATGACCGCAATGATGCAAATTGTCAGGTTTTATTTTCTTGGAGCTGCTGACTACAGTGACTGCAGTTTATTTGTTTTTAAATGAGTAAAACAAGTATGTAACTCAATGACAAATTTCTTTACCTGTTCAATTTCTAATAAATCAAGATAACTATTCGTTCTTGATGTTTGCTAACAAAGGATATTTCTGAGTTCCTGGTTGCTTGATTGATTTTTGGTAGGTTCTACTTCACATAACATATTAACTATTGATCTTGGAATGTGATTTCTTCTACTGTCAATCTAACAGGCATCTCTATGGCTAAAGAAAGAAAGATATGAAGCTGAAAGAAGAATAAATAGGCACTAAAAGATTTGATTGATGTTATAAAGCCTTCAGTTTTATAGTGATTCCATTTCCCCTTCTTACTGGGTGGTGCAAAGATAGAATTAAACTAGACTTTTATTCTATATATCAATGAACTTGATCTGATGGTTTCTGGACATTATATGGTATATTAGAACCATCAAAATCAAAATCAAGGAATGTGAGAAGACAAATTCAGTCATGGTGACATCTAGCTATGTTATTGTTCTCTCTCTATTGTTTTGCTTCTCATTGCTGGAATGTATGTCACTAGTATCAATCATCTTCTCATGATTGGTTTAACTTGGTCAGCAATCTTGTTTCTAGAGATTGTTCTTTTTATTCTATATTGGTCTTTCCATAATGCATTTGCATATACTGTGCTTGAAAGTATCTTTTTATGCTCTGCAGGAAAGTGCAAAGACTGCTGCTTCCAATGGGAAAGTGTCATCATTGGAGCATGTGCTTGCCCTTGTAATTCCTCACATTGGTCGGAAGCCATGCACTTGTCCAAATATTGATCCACAATGGAGTTTTTCATCCCAGATTCTTACAATTCCTTTCTTATGGAAGTTTTTCCCATACTTAAAAGAGGTAGCAATATTTTCGATCGCCCTCTTGTGGGGACTTAATTGTTTTTAACTTCATTTATTACTTAGTGGAGGTACAAAGTACTCAAGAGCCCCTGGGTTATTTTTAATAAAGTCCACTCTATTAGATTCTGCTTAATCTAACAAATTGTAGATTTTTCTGGTTTATTTCCTACTTTTGCTGCAGGACTGCTGGGTGGTCTTCATCTATATATATATATATATATATATATATTTTTTTTTTTTTTTGGGAATTACTTTTTTCCTGTTAATTATTGTCAAGGCTTGTCTGCTGATCTAACTCAAGTGATCTTTTGCCATCTAGGTTTTTGCAACAAGGGGCCTAAGCCAACATTACCTTCATCAGATGGCATTTTGTGTGCAAAATTGTGCTAATGTACTTCCTAATGATATATCCACTGAATATCCTGGTTATGCCTGTCTTCTTGGAAATATTTTAGAAACTGCTGGAGTTGCTTTATCTCAGCCTAACTGCTCATTTGAAATGGTATGCAACTGTTACAAATTATGATTAGATTGCCATCTGTTGTTCTTCATTATGCTTTAAATTCTTTGGTACTTCATTAAGAATGAAAATGGTTGAGAATTTGTGAGTATGCTTTCATTTTATATTTATTTTCCTTTAAAGGATTGGATTCCTTAGGTTTATTAGGTTTTGGAACAAGTAAGGCTGTTCTTTGACATGATCAAGTTGTGCAGTGATTCTGTTAGGTTTTGAAGCTAATTTGATTTATTTTGTTCAACTTGATCAGGCTGTAGACCTTGCTGCTGTTACAACATTTTTGTTAGAGGAACTTCCTTCCATGAAATCATCTAGTAGAGAGACTAAAGAAAGTATGGCTCTTTCTTATTATATGCTTGAGTCTCACTCCCTCTCTCCATCCCCACTCTCTTGAATTCATGACTTGATACTTGCTACAAGTTTTCAAGTCAAAAAGCTATTATGTAATCTGGTTATTTTCCCTTTTTCTAATTGTTATTTGCTTTGTATATTATTTCTTTTTGTTCAAAATTTTTTTTTCTTCTGTTTTATTGACAAATTAAATTTGGTAATACAACTTGTGTAAGTGTAATTGTGGTACCTGCCAAGAGTCTTGTAGCTCAACTAGTTGACACCTCTCGATGTTTCCAATGGAGACATCTAGGGTTCAAAATCCCCCACCCACCCCCAACTGTCGAATTATCAAAAAGTGTAATTGTGTTAACTTTTATCCTTTTCTTTCAAAAACTTGATTGAAATATTTATGTTTGCTTCAGGTCCCATGCTGGTTGACGATGATATGATTATAGATGATGAAGTAACAAAAATAATTTTGAATAGGGATTTGGAACAACAGATATGCAATGCTATAGATCCCCGCTTTCTTCTACAACTGGTATAGCCTTCTTGACACTTCATATTAGTCTTCAAAATGAAAAATTTACATTAATAAAAATCTCTTCTTAATTGTAACAAACTTGGAATTCTGTGCTGTCTGATGCAGACAAATTTGTTATTTGGAGGAATTTCACTTGCCGGTAATTCACACGATGGACCAGATGACAAAGAGGTGGCAGCTGTTGGTGCAGCTTGTGCTTTTCTACATGTCACTTTCAGCACTTTACCTCTTGAACGAATCATGACTGTACTAGCTTACAGAACTGAACTCGTTTCCGTGCTTTGGAATTTTATGAAGCGGTGCCATGAGAATCAGAAATGGTCATCTTTGTCACAGCAGTTATCATATCTATCAGGAGATGCTCCTGGTTGGCTGCTACCTCTGGCTGTGTTCTGTCCAGTGTACAAGTAAGATGCCTTGTTCAATTCTGGTAGTTCCTTGTAATACAGTATTTTATGGATGTGCAGTTATCTATCTGTTCTTACTCTTGTTTTTGTATTGTATTTGATGTTGAATTGACTTCTAGCAGTTTCTGAGGTTGATACAAGTTGAATTAACCTGTCTAACTCCTCTTGGTTAACCAGGCACATGCTTACAATAGTTGATAATGAGGAGTTCTATGAGCAGGAGAAGCCACTGTCGTTGAAGGATATTAGATGTCTTATCATTATTCTAAGACAGGTAATGTTGGAAAATCTGCATCTTAAGGCACATTTGGAAATGTGAAGTACTTTATAAACTTGTTCCTGAAAGACACTCTTTGGATGTCTGGATACTTCTGAAATCCATATCCTTTGGCCAGACGGTGCCATTGGTGTATGGATCAGCAATTATAGAACTGTGATTGGTTGTCTTTTATTGGTATGATAACCATGATCAGTAGTAGTGTGTAGGCCACCTACCACCTATTTGTTTAACAGCTATAATTGGTAATATTAGATTGTGATCATTTCAATTGACATTGTTGTAATACGCACTATGCCATTTTCTGCAGGCCCTATGGCAGCTTTTATGGGTAAATCCTACAACCCCATCAAATTCCATGAAATTTGCCACGAAGACCTCTTCCAATAAGAGGCATACTGAGGAATTCATTCAAGAAAGGGTTGGCATTGTGGCATCTGAGCTCCTCTCACAGGTACATTTAAGCATGGGTTCTTGAATATCTGTGATGTTATTTGGTAAATCATATTTCCTACTTAGAAGTCATCATATGTCGTTTTTTTAGGCTTTCGATTATTTGTCATTATGGGTTGCTAAGGATTTTTAAGTTGCGTTGGACCAAAATTATGACATATAGATAATATTGGGCTCTGCTTTGCTTTTGCACTTCTAATTTATTGTATAAACTATTGTCATAGTTGCAAGATTGGAACAACAGACGGCAGTTTACATCCCCCAGTGACTTCCATGCTGATGGTGTTAGTGAATTCTTTATTACTCAGGTGATAGATTCTCTCTTGCATCTTGACACTCCTAGAACAAAAATCTATGGTTCTGGTTTTCAAACCTTTTCTTCTTGTTTTTATATTTTTTTTGCCAGGCTGTAATGGAAAATACACGAGCAAATGACATATTGAAGCAAGCTCCTTTCTTGGTACCATTTACGAGCAGGGTTATAATATTCAATGTAAGTGGTTAACTGTTTACACTCAGTTTCAAGATGGGGAGTGTCATTAATTGTGAATGATAGAATTGACTGTGTGTGTAAACAATAGTTGTTTTTTGGATTTCCCTTTTTAGATAAATAATTATTATTTTTAAAGACAAGTGACTGAACTAATTCTGAATTGCTTTTTATTTTTATTTTTTAAAATGTCTGTAAGTATTTTCTTTCAATCCATTTGTCAGTCACAGTTAACAGCAGTCCGGCAAAGACATGGGTCTAATTCTGTTTTTAGTAGAAATCGATTCAGAATACGAAGGGATCATATTCTGGAAGATGCCTATAATCAGATGAGTGCATTGTCTGAAGAGGATCTTCGAGGAGTGGTAAGTCCCTTTTTGTCTTTATGTCTATAACATATTCACACTTGCTATCTGTAGTTCTAAAAATAATTCTCTGCATCTTTGTTGTGTCATAGAAGACAACTATATGTTTGCTGTTATTTAGTACCAGACTAATTACGGTGGGCTGTTTACTTACAGATTCGTGTAACCTTTGTCAATGAATTTGGAGTTGAGGAAGCTGGCATCGATGTTGATGGAATTTTCAAGGATTTCATGGAGAATATCACTCGAGGAGCTTTTGATGTCCAGTATGGTTTATTTAAGGTTGTATTTAAGTGCCCTATATGAGTCAATAACATTGAGATATTTTTGGTGGTTAGGAAAAGATGTGGCATCCACCAGTAGCAGTTTTTCTTGCAGGAAACATATTTTCCCAAAATGTTGCCTTGCGTCATGAGAAAGTTAAGATCGGGTTACCTCAAAGTTTTCTTGTAAACCAAAAATGGAGTCTAAAGGAAGCATTAGTTGTTACTGGAGTTATTTTAAGAAAATACACGTAGGTCAAAGTTCAGTTGCTAAATCTCCAAGTCACTCAAAACCTTATAGAACATTTCAACTTTTTTATCTAGTTGCACAACAAATTGAGAGTTTGGCAAATTACAGTGAATAGTACTTTAAAGCTCAGGGTTTATAAAGCATGCACAGTAAATTGTAGAGTTTTATTCTTAAAAGCTCAAGATTTGAGCTTTTTCTAAAACCACAGAAAAGCTTTAGGGGTCTTAAAGCCCTTTTCCCCACTTTTGCTAGACACAACCCTTTTCCTCCAAAAAAAGCACTTTAGAGTTTTTAAAGCTCTTTAATGCACAACCATATAAGCCCACAATCTGGGAGGCATTCATTTTAAATCAATGCGCCATTCTGATACTACGGCCAGTCCTGATGGCCAACTTTAAGAATTTGCAGTCCAAATACTTATTAATGTCTACTGATTTTTCCTCATTGTAAATATGTGCCTTGGGTTCTACTGATTCTCTGCTTGGATTTTATATCCAGGAAACAACCGATCACTTGCTCTACCCTAATCCTGGATCGGGAATGATACATGAACAGCATCTCCAATTTTTCCATTTTCTTGGAACTCTTCTTGCAAAGGTAAGATATGTGTTCCCTTGCTAGTGCATTCTTTCTGTCATATGTTAGGGACTTGCATTTGGTTGGCTGAGACTTGAAGAGCATCCAATGCTGTTGGTTTCTTTACCCATATGCCATACCAGGAACCCAGGTATTGACTAAAGAACAGATAAATAAAGGCAACTTGCCTAGTTATCCCTTTTCATCGAGGAAGGCAATTTATGAGAAGCAGTTTGGTCAGAAAGAAACGATGAAGTGTGCAAATGACATGACTAACATGAATTGATTTTTTTATTATCAGTTAAGGTGACTGTATCTGCTGCTTCTGAGCAGCAGTAAAATGCTATTGGGATAGGCTGTTCAATCAGCTTACTTTAATACTCCGATATAAAGTTATTTAAATTTTGGATGATTTTAATTTGTCTTTGTGCTAATTTAATTCCATCTATGCTTTCTGATGCGACCTAATGTAGCTCTTGTCCTTGCAGGCTATGTTTGAAGGCATTCTTGTTGATATACCATTTGCAACATTTTTCTTGAGCAAATTAAAGCAGAAGTAAGGTTTCAGAATGACTTCCTGCTTTAGTCATTTCAATAGCTTGTTTGCCTTTTCATTTTTTTTCCTCTGAATTATTTATGGCTATAGTTGAATCATGTTACAATCTGCACCTGAAATGGGCAAATCAAAGTTACTTAAGTATAACAAAGTTTTTGCGAAAACATAATATACCGGGGAAAAAGACTGGAGGTTTTAAAAGCTGGATCATATCTGCTGCAGATGCGGGTATATACCGATTGAAAAAATATGATAGGGTTCACTTTTTTGTATTGAAGAGTCATTAGAAACGACAAAAACGTATTAATCTATAGCCAATAAGCCTTTACTAATTCACTTTTGGAGATGACAATTAGGTTAATCAGATTTGGGCCCACTTTTTCCCCAACACCCATTATCACACTTCTGCTCCTGCTTTTTTTGAATGTGCTATTGTGTCACCCGTTCATTTATCACCTGTGAGATTGTTATACACTTGACTGGTATTTTGCATTTGTTGACATCTATGGATTTATGTACAAGTATAATTATTATTATTTTTTTTGAATTTTATTGTTGATGATCCCCATAAAATTGTATTTGACCACACATTTTCTCCTCCTCTTCTACTACTATACATGTTTAAAGGCACTAACCATGAGTCTTTTAGTGAGTTAAGAGTGATAATCAATGTAATAGTTCCAGTGGCAAATTTAGTTCACAATGATGTTGTTGGTAGAATTTGGCTTCTGCCATCATTATGATCACACAAGGAGAGAGAGAGAGAGAGAGATTTTATCTCGTTACTGTATGCAAAATGAATGAACTGATGAATGCGACGTGCTATACTTGCTGTGGATTGCCAATGCCATTACGTAATTCTGCAGATTTAGTAGCTGTATTATATATAATTAGTAGCACCCCTAGTATTGGAGTTGAATAAATTGTGGGAAATATCTAACGTTTTCACATTTCTCTTCTTCTTTTTTTCTTTTTTTTTTTTTCTTTTTTTTTTCATGACGAATCATGTTTAATGTTTTCCCTGCAGTATCATATCTGACATGTACTTTTTTCTTTTTGAATAGGTATAATTATTTGAATGACTTGCCATCATTGGACCCAGAATTGTATCGCCATCTTATTTTCTTGAAGGTAATGTTTTGCTGTCTTCCCTTTATATTTTCATGTCTTATGCTATGTTAAATTTGGCTTACAGGCCTACATATTTTTTCATATCATCATTCATGTCTCTGTTACAACATGGCAAAACTATACCAGATCTGACCAACTGCCCATCCTACCTCCTCTTCATGGTTTTAGAGATGCCTGGTTTGTTACCTTTAGTCTAATCTTAGACAGAGAGCAAGGCCGCTGTAATCAGAGAGGAGAAAAGAATGATTCTTATATCATGATCAATTTCATGGATGACCTGTGCTTATTTAGTTTATGGTCTGCATCATCTCTTTTCTTGTAAAATTGATAAGGCGCTTGTAGTGGGTTATGTGATATCCATACTTGGACCATTGCTACAGGGAAGTCAATGGCATTCTTTACAAGTTTTGGAAGTTGGGACCCTTTTACTAATTGTTGATTTTTAAAATCTTAAGTCTTTACTTTTGTGTTTGCCCCACTATGTTTATAATTAAAAGGCCAATGCCTGATTACTAATTCATTTTACCCTTTATTTTCACTCAAATGATATTAAGATTAGTGTTGCATGCAGATGATCATGTACCTCCATTTTCTTTCCTTTAAAAAAAAAATGGAGGGGAGAGGGGGAGTGGGCCCTTCTTTGCTTGATAAGGAAAATTAGAAGGGATATTTATATTTCCATAGGGCATCCTTTCGCACCCTCACTGGTTATTCTAACCGGAGCACTCTTTCTCTTTGCTCATTTATTGTGACAGCATTATGAAGGTGACATTTCAGAGTTGGAACTGTATTTTGTTAGTGTCAATAATGAATATGGAGAGCAAACAGAAGATGACCTACTTCCAGGAGGAAGAAACTTGCGTGTTACTAATGAGAACGTTGTTACATTTATTCATCTTGTAGCCAATCACCGTTTGAATTTTCAGGTAGTGTAATCCTCTTCATTTGTTCAAGTTTCATCCCAGACTGTATCTTCTTTAATATTGTTATGACATGATTAATAATATTGCTTTCAGATACGTCAACAAAGTTCTCATTTTTTGAGGGGTTTTCAGCAACTTATACAGAAAGATTGGATTGACATGTTTAATGAGCATGAACTGCAGGTACTGTTGTCCACTCTATCTTCATAAGTTATGCTTTGTTGCATGAAACTGTCATCATATTATTTACTTCTAGCTGGGAATTGCTTTTGAAGGGATCTATACATTAGAAGATTCTTGGTGAATGCGTTACAATATAAATAAATAACAGATAATAAATGTAAAGTTGCACATCATTTTAAAAAAATTAATTAATGGTCCTAATGGTTGATCTGTGAATTAAGATATTTGGATGTGGTTATCATTGTGAAGCCTGCAGCTTCAGGTACAATGTTTTTTCTTGGACCATTAACTTGCTTTGCTTTCTTTTGTTTTTCTTCCTTTGTTGGAAAATCCATTGTATTAGAGCAACCACAGGAAGTCGTGTCTTGCTCGGAAATAGTGTAAACAGTCCAATAAAAAAATACAGTGATTTCACCCATACTGACTTATTCCAAATTGTAGTGTTATGAATCCATATGACTTGTTCTCTTCTGTTGTATGTTTTAGTTGCTATTTTTTTATTGATAGTTCAACCCTAATATACATGCTATGATATGTTTTCCTGCCATCTCATAATTTCAGATGAAAATCATAGTTACCCGCCACTTGGTGGCGGCTTCATCTATCCAAGAATGTACTTTGTGTTTGAGCACTTAAAATGAATTACAAAACTTTATCACCTATAGTAGCAATGCACTTGAGCTCTGATTCAAATTGCACTTCCTCCCCTTGTAAGAGCAAAGTGGAGGGTGAAAATATAATAGTATCACATTTGTCACTTGAGGGCAAGTGCATGATGTTGCAACTTGCAACGTGACAATTTATTTTCCTTTCTTTTAGAAATTTAATGTATCATATTGATCTTTACATCCCACTTTGACACTTTTTTTTTCCAGCTTCTGATTTCAGGTTCACTTGAAAGCTTGGATGTTGATGATCTACGATTGCACACTAATTATGCGGGTGGCTAAAATAAATTCACTGCTGCAGCACGTGTGTAGCTAAAATAGATAAAGTAACTTTTGGTGGAGCTAAATTGCTAAATTTTTAGCAATTTAGCTTCACTGCTGTGGATGCTCTATACTTAAATGGTGGGGTGTTCTTTATGGGTGTGGAGAAACTTCGAATATTTTGAGAGGTTGTCAAAAAGAATATTGCTAAAAATACAAATTATTTTATAAAAATTTTTACAAATTATTAATGTGGTGAGTAATTATTGATAAATAAAAAAGTGATATTTGTAATTAGGAATTTGTTCAATCATGTGTTGGTTTTATCTGTGCCAAATTTGCTTGTAATTTAGCAATTAAATGTCCTATATTTAGGTGGAAATTATGTAAGGATTGTATGTGAGAGAGTGTAAAGAAATTCAAGTATGTGTGCATTTGGAGATTTCTCGCGACTAGATCTTGCGAGTGACTCGCGACTGGCAACAGCAACACTCCTTCTGTTCCCAAAAAAAAAAAAAAAATTTAACACTCCTTCTTGAAAAATAGAAATAAAAATAAAAATAGTGTTACTATGTTAATTAGGAATTAGGAAGATTTCGTTAAGACACAACTATTGTTTAGACTTTAGAGCGAACAAAAAGATGGGTACTCTCAAATATTTTTCATCCTAATTTTACAATCGTCAATTCTCAAATGCTTAATGGTTAAAGGAATGTTAAGTCCACATCAATTTCACAATAAATTTTATTATTAATATGTTAATGGTTCTCATCTGAACCCATTACTAACATAAATTTTTTAGCTACCATTAACAATTTGTCACATAAATTTTGTTATGAAATTTATTGTAAAAATATTGTGTCATGACCATTATTCAATGGGCTAATATATATAGGAGCTATTAGAGCACTAGTATAAGATGTTTTAAAAAATTCTATTTTAACATAAAAAATTATTTTATCTATTTTAACATAACATTTGATAATACATTTTATCTATTTTAACAATGCATTTGACAATACACTTTACACTCCATATCACATCTCTTATTTTTAACACATTACCATTAAAATAACCTAAAATAAGATTAGCGTTTTATTAAAGGACAAGACTTGGATACAATATTTAGGTGTTGTTCTTAATGTTCTACTTTTAGAATTTTGTCATGTAAATTTTTTCTCATTGGATGGAAGTGTATTTTTTAGTTAAGAGATCACATGATTGGATTTTAAGAAATAAACCTAAAAAACAACATCTAAAGTAGTACTTAAGTTTTATTTTTTATTAAAATTGAAAAATTGAAAGAAAAAAAAAACCATAAAGTAGAACACTTGACGTTAAAAAAATGAAAAAATCGAAAAAAAATTCAACCACAAAAAGAGAGACCTGGCATGTGAGAGGAGAGAGAAAATGAAAAGAAAGAATAAAAAAAGTCATAGCACATGATATCGTACACTTCTAATGCTAGTGCATATTGGTGCTTTTCACAAGAGGTGTTTTATATTTAGATGAACTTAGAGCATTAGAGCAGCCACATTAATTGTTGCATAAATGTGTAAAATGCAAAAAGTGCTCAATTTTAAATATTTTAATCCAAAAAATACCTACATCAATTTTTGTAAAAATATCTAAATATACACAACGGCCTTGTAAATGAACAGTAACCGTGCATATATACACGATTACTGTTCATGTGTAAATGCTTTATTTATTTATTTATTCTTTTTCTTTTCTCTCCTCTGTCAACCTACTTCTCTTCCCCAACTTCTACAACAACCCAGCGCGGCAGAATAAGAAGAAGGAAGAAGAAAATAACCACCAAACCCAGTGCCACCTCCAAACACCACAACCTTAACCCAAAATCAATAGAAAAGCAATTAGAAAACTTAACTCAAAATCAAGACAAACCCATTGGAAAACCCAACTCAAAATCAGTCAAAACTCAATGGGGAACCCAACCCAAAATCATCACGAACACACCACAAAATCATCAAAATCGTTCTAAATCTAGATCCAAATTCATCAAACCCATATACAAATTCATATAAATAATAAAACCGAAATTGAAAAAAGAAGGAGGAGAAGAAGAAGAAAGAAAGAAGAAGATATTGAAGAAGAGGAAGAAAAACCTAAACCAAAATTTTGCTTTCTCCGCCCAAAATCACTACCCTTAATCAAACCCAACCCAAAATTATCATCTATAATAAAAGCATAAAACTCAAATTGTAAAAAAGAAGAAGAAAGAAAAAGATTCTAAAAAGAAAAAGAAAAAGAAAGAAGGAGAAGAAAGAGAGGCAGAGATAGAGATAAGAGCACTCACAGCAATGGTGCTATATTGGTATATTGCTATATTTTAGCTCCTTAAGCACCAAAATCATGCTCCAGCAGTGGAGCTAAACTTATTTTTTTTAGCTCCATTGCTAAAGTGCACATCTATAGATAGATGTGCACTGTTAATGAGAGCTAAACAAAAAAAATATCATTTTATTCTGCCAAGTGGATTAAAATAATAAAAAGTGGTTCTTTCTCTCTCAGTCACTCCGTGCCTCTCTCTCTCTCTCTCTCTCAGTCACTTTCACCACTCTGTCTCAACGACTCTAACCCACGCCTCCGCCGGCCTCAACGTCACCGGCCCAAGCCGCCAATCCGCGCCTCCAACCCACACCTCTGCCCAGTCCTCCATCTCAACGCTCACCCAACGCCGATCAGACCATTGCTTTGATTTTCCGCCGATCAGACCCATCCACCTCAGACCCACTACTCTTCCGTCGATCAAACCCACACCAACACTATCCTCCTTACCGAAGCCCAGCTCTGTAATTGGTGATTTTTTATTTTATTTGTGATTGGTGATTTTTTTTGGTCTGGGGTGAGGAAAAAGATTGGAGATTTCGGTTGGTGGTTTTTTTTTTTTTTTTTTTTTTTTTTTTTTTTTCTGCTGTGGACTGGTGGTGGTGGTCGTCGTGGCTGTAGTTGTGGTTGTGGCTGATGGTAGAGGTGGTTGTGGTTGGTGCTGTGGATGTTTTTTGGATAGTGGGATATATGATTTTATTGTAGGGGATTATTATTTTATTGTGATGGTTATATTATTTTATTGCGTTAAAAGCTAAAATAGATCCGCTGCTACAGTATGTGTGTAGGTAAAATAGATAAAGTAACTTTTAGTGGAGCTAAAAAGTTAAAGCTCCACTGCTGTGGATGTTACTGAAGAAGGGAGTGTATTATGACTCAGAAAAAAGAAGGGGGTGTTAGGTCGGGATAGGTGGGAAATAATAGAAAAAGAGAGGAGAAATATTATTTTAATGAGAAATAATATGTCCACAACATTTTCGCAATATTTTTATAACAAATCTTAAGTGACAAGTTGTTACTGGTTGTTATTGTTGGGGCAAAAAAATAATTTTAATGTTAGTTTCAAATTAGAACCAATAACAACTAACCACCTATGATTTGTTGTGAAAATATTGTAAAAATGTTGTGGACGTAGCACCTCTCTATTTTAATAAAAAAATTTTGTATAATAGATAAATTGATGTGGTTGCTTTTAGTACTGGGGGTATAAAATCCTCCAAGTTACTATTTTACAACCAAATTCATTAAAAACTCACTCCATTGGAGTATGTAGTTGTAAAAATAAATGCCACCCTGCTACAGTAAGTTGGCATATTTGCAACTTACTGCAGCTAGGTTGTAAACTTAAATATTATTATTTTAAGTAGTGTGTGGGTTTGGTAGAGAGAGATAAAGACAAAAGGTACAGGGATGGAAGAGTTATACTATTTTTTATATTATTTTAATGAGTTGTATGTAAAAATAGAAACTGAGATGTTAGGTAAGTTATAAAATGAAATGGTAATATAAATAAAGTAGTGTCTGGGGATGTAAAATATGTGTTTTTTTTACATCCTCCATTGCTAGTGCTCTTAAGCTTTTGAGAGGGATTGCATTTTCAAATTAATATAATTCACTTGGTTCATTGTGATGCGATTTTAATGTGATGCGATTTTAATGTGATGCATATTATAATGATGTGATATTAAAATTTTTGATTTATTTTATTTTTTCTAACATTACCATAATTTAAAATTATAAAATATATTACATCATCTTAATCTCATCACATTTTTAAACATATTCTTGCATTGAGATTATATTAATATAAAATTACGATAACGTAATATTATGCCCTAAATGAATAGTAGTTTTGCTCTTACCTTTGTAAAGCAGCTGTCAATAATAATGATTCTCCCTCCAAAACATATTTTGGAGAGCCAACTCTTTTTCGATTTGTGGCCTTTTCTTGCAACTGTTTTAGCATTCATAGTTTTCCCTTTCTTCTTTACCACCACACACAATGACATGTCACCTACATACTCATGCATGAAGCTTGTCTTTGGAGATTGCTCCAATCATATTATCTTTCAATACGCCATTTGTTAGAATTTTCCAAATATTTTGCTTTTTAGGTTTACTTTCCCAATCTTAGATTGTTTGGCACCCTTCAAGGTCATTTTTTATTGCATGAGATATGTTCTTCCTTAGTTCCATTGTCATTTTACCATGAATGATAGGCGCAATTCCTATTGTTCCATATGTTTCAAGCTTACAATAAGTGATGTAAAATTTTGGTTATCAAAACTTAAATTATATCATCCAAACAACCCAATCAAGATTTTCAACCACAACTATCGCGATCACGGTGTTTATCAAGAATAATTATTAGACACTCCAAGAGTATAATGACATGGTACTATTTATTCTCACATTTATAGTAGATCTCACTAATTAAATTTATAGTGGGGTCTACTATGAATGTGAGACGAGAGAGTACCGCATCACTATTGACCATACTGCTAAGTTATGTGACATATCATACACTTAGGGTATGTTTGTTTGGAGGTGAAATAAGGTGGATGGAAACCTTTGAAGACAAAATAGGAGAAAAAATGAGTTTGTATGTTGTTTGATTAGGAGGAGGGGAAAGAAAACTGGAAGGTGGGGTTAAGGCATTTTTCACCTGAGCCCACACAAAACTTTTCTCTCCAAAATGGAGAGAAAAAAGGGATGAAAATGTCTGTTGCGTGTAAAATACAAATTTTCCCAACATGTTTTGCTTTCACCTACCTCGACCTAACCCAATAACTCTCATCAATCTTCATTCTTCTGCCTCTTCATTCCAAACTCTTCACAAATTTTGTTGAATAGTACTTGCGTTGAATAGTACTATATATAATATAATATAATATATTATATTATATATAATAACAAAGAAAAATAATATAAATTTATATGTATGATGTATAAATTTTTATATTATTTAATGAGTATAAATAAATCTATTTCTTACCTATTATATAATAAGGGCATAAGAGTAAATTTATATAAACTACATTTTCTATTCTCCCACTTTTCTCTTCAACCAAACAAAAGAATTTTCTACCCTTTCACTTTTCCACCCGTCCAACCAAACACACACAAATGCTGCGAATTGTGTCCATCATCACGTACAATTTAAGACACATGCGTGGCTACTGTTAAGTTAAAGAGACAAATGGTTATTTAGATCGGTTAGTGTTGTTAGTATGGAGCATCTTTAGCAACTTAACCATATTTTGTTACTGTTTGAAGAGTAAATAATTACTTTTACCTTTTGTCTACATACTTTTTAAATACATTTTCTAACAGATTTTCTATCATTTCCCCATCCCATAAAATTATTTCATCATTCTTTTTTTAAACTTTTTTATTCATATCCAACAACTACATTAATAAAAGATATAAAGATGTGGAGAGATGAAAGAGAAAATATTAGGTTCAAATTGTTTTGCTCAACTATAGTGACCTATAGATAAAGAGAGTGACGATAGATGAGCAAATTAAAAAAATTTCCTTATTTGGAGATAGTGTTGGACTTGGTTTTTAAGGCTTAACTCTCTACTTTGCCTATGATTTTGGTTTTAGCTCTTCTAATGGAGATGCTCTAGTTAATTAGAATAAGGAAAAAGTCAATGAATGCTCTCAGGGTATTGCCATATTGGTTTAGGAAAAGTAGTATCAAAACTTTCCTAAAATGACCAATTAACAAATGTCCTAAGAGTATCCGTTAACCGAACCCCTAAAACAAATTTCTATTATGCACAATAACTATAACGGCTAGTTAGTTGGATAAGGGATTCATCTTAGTTATTCTATATAAGAAATAAAGCATTCATTGTGTAACTGATTAAGTAGTGAATCAATGATAACTATAGGAAAATTATAAAATACTTTGGGAGAACAATTAATATGTACTCTTTCTTCTCACATAACTAGTCTCATTAATTATATTCGTAGTAAGACCCACTATTTATTTGAGATGACAGAGTACACACTTCTTGTACTCTCCAAGTATTCTATAATTTTCCTAACTTTAGATTGATTTCTCCATTTTCATCTTTGCAAGTTTAACTCTCATTTTTGTCATGATATCAAAGCAAATAAACTCTGATCGAGTGTTTACTTGAGCAATCAATGGCTTCGAGTATGTCTTCCTCATCAGTTCTATGCTCTTCTACACATATCGATGATTTTGGCAATTCCTATTTTCTACATCATGGAGATGGTCCAGGAACATTGCTTGTCACTCAATTGTTCACTGGTAGCAACTATCACACATGGCTTCTCTCCATTATTATAGCATTAATTGTCATTAATAAAGTGAGTTTCATCAACATCGATCACTGATCCTTTATTTCAGGCATGGACCAGGTGCAATAACATTGTCCTGTTATAGGTTATCGATTCCGTCTCTCAATAAATAGCAATCGGTGTCACCTATAAGAATGTTGTTAAAGAGGTTTGGGATGATCACACACAAGGTTCATTACTAGCAAAGCAATGGCCCTAGAATGTTTGAGATGGAGAAAGCTCTTGCTCCAATTTCCCAAATTTTCTTCCACCATCCTTTAACAAGGTTTCATTCAATCCAAGCCTAACGATTCTTTATTTACCATGATTCTAGGGCTTTACTTGTCAATGTAGCTGGCATATTAATCGTAAGATATATATGACATCAATCACTACTTTAAAAGAGTTCCTACATATTCAAAACTAAGGGATTTTGGGGAATGTGAAATATTTTCTTGGCAAATGATCTCATTTTGCTAAAGGAAATAGGGATAATTAATGGATGTGCTAAAGGATTTTGATTTAAGAAACATTTTTAGAAACTATCTATAGAAAAAGAAAAAAAAACACAACTAATTTTTTGACAACTATTTATATTTTTCATGAAAGTGGTATCAAAATTTTCATAAAAATTGTCTATTAAGAAGTACAGTAAAGATACCCATTAATAGGAGATAGGATCCAAAGAAATATGCCTTAGAATTCTTATCTGACAATGGATTCCTATGTTATAAACCTATGAAATTTCCCAAACATACAAAATTAGATAGTGATTTGTTAGAAGATCCATTTGTATATATAAGGTTGATTGGAAGGCTTCTATATGTCACTCTGATCAGGCTTAACCTTAGCTACTCCGTACAAAAGCTAAGTCAGTTCATGGATAAGCCAAAGATACCAAACATGGTTGTAGCACATCGTGTGGTGCAATATCTCAAAGAATTTATCATCCCTAATCTTCATTACAATATCAAGGCCTTTTCTCACTTAGATTGCGCTAGCTTCACTGACACAAGGAAATCAATGACTGGATGTTGTGTTTTCCTTGGAGACTCTCTTGTGTCTTAGAAGTTAAAGAAACATCGTACATTGTCAATGTTTTCACTTCAGCTAAAGCAGAGTATAGAACATTATGATTTGAACACACATAGACGTCCTAATAATTATTATGTGATAATTAAGCTGCAATGCACATTGCTGCTAACCCTATGTATCATGAAAGAACAAAGCATATTGAATTGAATTGAATTGAATTGTCATCTTATTAGAGAAAATATTCACAGTATTATCAAAACTCGTAATGTGTCTATCAATCATCAAGTGATCGATCTCTTAACTAAAGCTCTTGGGTTGCACTAGTTCTCCATTTATATATGCTTCATTTTGATGGGGAGTATTGAACAAGCAAGATGCCTAAGCTTACAGTAAACAACTTGCAGGTTTACAGTCTTCCTATGTTATGCGACATGTCGTACACTTACTGTGCAAGTCAAGTGCATCATTGCGTGTAGTTAAAGTGGTGTCATGCACGATTAAGAGAAAAATGGCATACTCATTAGATTTGTTAGTGTTGTTTGTTAATGAAAATAAAGGCGAAAAGCACATTTTAGTCCCTACATTTTCAGGCTATTCCCATTTTAGTCCCTCCATTTTATTTTTACTGCTTTTAGTCCTTATCCTGAAAAACGCTTCACGTTTTGGTCCCTGCCGTTACATCAGAAATGGAGAAAGCTGACGTGGCAAACGGTAGAAATTAATAATATTAAATTAATGTCCACGTGGCCTAAAATAATAATAAAAAAATATTTTTTGACATTTAAAAATGCCACGTTAGCATTTAAATTTAAAAAATTAAATTATTAAATTTAACTAAATAAAAAAATTAAAAACAGAAATAAAAACTAAAAATTACATTAATTCAGATCTAACTATCTCTTGAGCAAGAACTCAAGCCCAGAAATTAAAATAAAAAATCCAAACCCAGAAACACAAACACAAACCCAGCAACAGGGAGACCTTTGGTGAGACCTTTCTTCAACACCACAGGGACTTTCTCGACCAATTCCTTGGTCTCCTTCAACCCCAAATCCGTGAAAGTTCTCACCTCCTTTATGATTTTGATCTTCGCCGCCACGTCGTACTTCTCCAGCTTCAAATTGAACGCACTCTTCTTGGCGGCTTTGGCCTCCACGCCTGACCCGGCTCCGGATCCGGAAGTCGCGGAAGGGCTGAGCCCGGAGACTGTTGGGTCGTACTTGTTGAGGCCCATCTTGTGCCTCCAGAGGACGGAGTAGTCGTAGCGTTCGAGCTTGGTGAGGTCTCGGATCTCGTCGGCGATTCGCTCGAGCTTCTGGGTGCGAGTCTCAGTGGCCGTGCACAGAGTGCGAGCGAGTGGTTTGCCAGTGAGAGTGAACAGACTAGTTAGGGACTTGGTGGTTTGCCAGTGAGAGTGAAGAGACTGAGCGAGTGCTTCTATGTTCTTGTTCATTGAGCTCTAAAGAAAATTAGGGGTTTTGAAAATGATACGTTTATTTTGGATTTTCTGAAGATAGATTGCTGGGTTTGTGTTTGTATTTTATTGTTGTTTTTGTGTTTGGTTGACAAGAAAAATCAGTTGCTGAGTTTGTGTTTGGTTAACATGGAAGATCTGTTGTTGGGTTTGTGTTTGTGTTTCTGGGTTTGTGATTTTTGATTTTAATTTCTGGGCTTGAGTTCTTGCTCAAGAGATAGTTAGACCTTCTTATCATAAAAAAAAAAAAAAGGTAGTTAGATCTGAATTAATGTATTTTTTAGTTTTTATTTATGTTTTTAATTTTTTTTATTTAGTTAAAATTAATAAATTAATTTTTTAAATTTAAATGCTAACGTAGCATTTTTAAATGTCAAAAAATATTTTTTATTATTATTTTAGGCCACGTGGACATTAATTTAATATTATTAATTTCTACCGTTTGCCACGTCAGCTTTCTCCGTTTCTGATGTAACGGCAGGGACTAAAACGTGAAGCGTTTTTCAGGATAGGGACTAAAAGTGGTAAAAATAAAATGTAAGGACTAAAATGGGAATAGCCTGAAAATGTAGGGACTAAAATGTGCTTTTCGCCTAAAATAAATTTCTGTTATGCACAGCAATTGTAACAGCTAGTTAGTTAGATTAGGGATTGATGTTTGTTTTTCTATATAAGAAATAAATCTGTAATTAATTGAGCAGTGAATCAATAATAACTTTAGAATTTAGACTGATTCCTTCATTTTTCTCTTTACAAGTTCAACTACCATTTTTTTTTTTTGTCAATTGTCGACAAGGGTTAAATTAAAAAAAAAAAAAAAAAAAACCTCTTGATGATGCCAATGTTCTTTTCTGAGCCTTTCAACTATGTTGATTGTTCTTCTCAAAAAAAAAAAAAAAGAAAAAAAAAAGGGTAAATTTCATAAACCTCCCCTGAGGTTTGTGATAATACCAACTAGGTCCAAAAAATTCTAAAACCCACCAATTTAATCCTTAAAAGACAATTTTGCCCTTAACTATCTTTCTCTTTCTCTATTCTGTTCAGTCTCTATTCCTCTCCCTCTCTCTTTTCTGAGTTCTCTCTCTGATCGTCAGTGACACTGAAAGCGCGAAGCTCCAATTCAGAGTAGGAAGCGGAGGCAGATGAGGAGGTGAAAGAATTGCCGAGTGAAGAGAGCTGAGCGAGGATAATGTTGGAGAGGGAGAGAGACTTGATCTGCTGAATCTGAATCTAATTGAGCGCAGCGGATTTGATCTGATTGGCCTTCTTTGAAGCCTCGGCAGCAAGCTCCATGGATTTCTTGGTGGTTTCGGTGACCAAATCGGAAATGTTGACGGAACTCGTGAGAGTCTGAGATCTCCGCAGCGCTTCTTTTGCCAAGCCTTTCGCTCTCTTCCAAATGTCCTCCATTGTTGTTGTTGTTGTTGTTGTTGATTTTTCTAAATCTGAAAATCTCAAATCTGAAATTCTTTACTTGTTTGTTTGTTTGTGTTATTTTGTTTTGTTAGAGATAAAGATTAGGTAGTGAAGATTGATTAGTAGAAAGAAAGACGTTGATGGGTTTGTTTGGCGGTGGGTTTTGCTGATTAGAGAGAGATAACTCAAAGGAGAGAAAGGGAGAGTTTCAGAGATAGAATAGAGAATGTGAAAGAAAGTCAGGGACAAAATTGTCTTTTATGGATTAAATTGGTAGATTTTAGAATATTTTGGACCTAATTGGTATTATCACAAACCTCAGGGGAGGTTTGTGAAATTTACCCAAAAAAAAAAACCTATGTTGATTGTGTTACCAAATGCCAAAAAGATGTGGTTGACGAGGGTGGATAATGTAGTGATTACCACTAACCTCGACGGTTTAAAGATATTTTTGGTCAATCATCTCTGTTAATCTTGTTGGAAGTCACCATTATTTGATAGTGGCTCAGCGAGATTGATTGTCGTGGGGTAAGCATCCATAGTGTCCACCTCCATCATCATTGTACTTGCATGGAATATTAATGATTCTCCATGTATACCAAACTACATAAAACTATTTTACGGACTATTTTTTGGGCTGCAATCAAACACATTAAAAGAAATATTCCTTTTTATAAAACTTTTACCTTAAGAGCATCATTATCAGATGTTGCAAAAAAAAAAAAATGCCATTTTACAACATTAAAAGCCTACTTTATTATTTTACCACGTCATTTTACAACATCACATTTATCAGATGTTCTATAATTCAATTCTACAAATTAAAATAATATTTACTACCTATTAAAATAATATATTCTCTCCTCCCTCCCTGTTATCATCAACAATAGCAGCAACATCACCATCAACGCCGATTAACAATAACATCAACACCAACAACACCAACAAACCAACAAAATCAATAGAAACAACAGCAACAACACCAGCAAATTCCAATTCCAAAAACCTCAAATAAAGAGGAAAAAAAAAAAAACTCAACAAACCAGAAAACCAACAATGCCGACCTAAACTCAACCAACGATCGGCCTAAAACCCCAGCCCAACCGACCCACAACCCACCCAACGCTGATCCAAAACACCGACCCAAAACCGACATCGAAACCCATCCCAAATCTCACGCCCACAACCCGATTAAGAGAGAATTGAAGGTCGGCGGTGAGGGCCGTGGATGTCAGCGGTGAGGGATGGAGCATAAGGCAACAAGATCGATGGTGAGCTGTGAAGAATGAGGCGGCGAGATCAACGGCGAAGACTGGCGAGATCGGCGGCGAGGACTGGAAAGTGAGGCGGCGAGATCGGTGGCAACTTCCTTGCGAGTGATCTTCAGCAAATCTCTTGAGCAGGGAGGAGAGGGAAGAGATAGAGAGTGACAGAGAGAGCGAAATGAGATAGACCGAGAGAGAGAGAGAGAGAGAGAGAGAGAGAGAGAGAGAGAGAGAGAGATATCCGTGAGAGAGGAGAGAGAAAAGTGTAATAAAATAATATTATTTGATTTTGCAATTGCTGTCCGTACGGTTCCAAATATATGAGAATACTGTAGCAAGTTGTATAAATTTTGGCATTTGCAACATCTGATAAAGCATTGTTTTTGGTGTGGCAAATTTGCCAAATATTTGACATTTGGCACATTTGCCACATCTGGTGTGGATGCTCTAAGAAACAATTTTTGCCATTCTTTCTTTCCTTTGTGTTTTCGTTGTAATTGCATTGTCATCGTCATCACTGCCATTATCACACAACCACTAATGTCACCACCAGTATCACTGTTACTACTATCATTACCACTTTTATATGAATACTAGCCTCTAAGCACGCACTCACGTGCGTGCTTAGAGGCTCTTCTAATTTTTGAATAAGGGTTAATTTAGAACATTTATTATATTTTGAGATTATTACATTTTCAAATCACAAAAAAAAAAAAAAAACATAGGGGTGTGATGAGTGTTCTGTGTTTTGGATGAAATAATTTATTCATCACCCCTAGGTTTTTTTTTGTGATTGAAAAATGTAATAATCCCAAAGTATAATAAATGCTTTAAATTAACATTTACCCAAAAAATAGAAGAGCCTTTGAGCACGCGCTCATGCGTGTGCTCAGAGGCTAGTATTTATTAAGAATGCATATTTTAGGCTTGAATATTCTTGAGACTTGACTTGAAACACTTTGAGCAATGTCTAACACATATTCTAGACATGTTTTTGTTCTCGGTTTGCTAACATATACAAATTAGGACTCTAAACATTTACTCCTAAATCTTTAGAACCTAACATTCTTTATTCTTTGTATTTTTGGGTGTGTGTGAAATAAGAATCCCATTCCAATAAAGAATGATCTTAAGCTGCTTGTGTTTGAACTTGCAACATTGTCCTAGAATGGCAAGGAAGAACCAAAAAAATAATGAACTTTAAGGAGAAAATTACTTACAAACTGAGTCTCTAAGTTCAACTTCCAAAGTTGCTAGATATTTGAGAAGTTAAAAAAATCAAGGATTTGGCTACTAATTCAATTTAGAGGACTGTAAAATCTTGCTCAACAAAAGGACAGTAATAGAGCTATCAAAAAAGAACCAAAGTTAAAACAAACACAAACCCCAAACAATTTTGCAACCATCTAATAAGCTTTCTATAAAAAAATCAAAACAAATTTGCAACTATTAGATAAAATAAAAAATGCAGAAAAATTCAGCAGACACAATGCCCAACAAAATAATTAACAATTTAAAAAAGAAAAGGCCATACCTCAACATGCCTTGCGTTCGAGGGCTCAGGTGGCAACTCAAAATCCAAGATCTCTTCCGTTGGCACTACTGCTTTCTCAGCATTAGGATCCGAGGAAACCTATAGAATATCAAGCATGTGATTATGTGAATATACAAATGCATTCAACTATCTCTAAGGACCAAAATTATCACAAAAAATTAGACACATACCATGTCAAGAAAAAACAAACACAGCAATCTTGAAAACAATTTTTAGCAATCCACTAAGCAATTAAATCAGCCTGCAAACAAAACTAAGCCAAAGTCAATGTAAATATGTAGTTTCGATTACTCTGCAAGTAGCAATTTTGTTACCTTTTAGTCTATCACGTACCGAGAGATAAAGAAGTGTCTGTGTTTGTATAGGACTATATTGCTAAAAAAACCGATCTAATAAAATAACAACTTTTTTAAGAAACTACCCTAAAATTTAGGATTTAAAATGGAGTAAACAGTTTAAACGTGAAGTTTGTTTCTAAATAAGTGGGTTAGTGGAAAAGAAATCATATTTTGTAGATAATGTTTTAGTGAGGGTTAAAGATGTATTTTTACTTTGTTGCCTTTTAGTTTTGTCGCTACTTAAACTTAGGAAAATAGGGGTATTTTGGAAAAAAAAAATCCGGTCCAAACAGGGGTAGTCCCTTAATTTGTAGTATAGATTATTGATTTTTTTATGCGAGCTAAACAATATTAAATGTTTCGAAATAATTTTCATAGACACAACTAGACATAAGCATCATATAATTTTCATACCTACAACCATGTTACCAAGAATATTTTATTTTTTTCGTGGGGAACGAATGGAAGGATAAAAGTAGAGTTTAAATAATTAAAATGAATATATTATATTTACAAAGCAAGAAAATCACCTTAACACATCTTCTTCACCTATTAAAAGCAAATCACCCTTTGGCGACATGAAAAATAAAAGGGAAGATACATTTGCTTAAAAAATAAGTTGAATAAAGGTACGGTTGTATTAAAAACCAAAAAAGAAAAGTGGTACAAAAACTATATATATATATATATATATATATATATATGTAACCTGAGTCAAAATCTTCTGTCTCACTTTTTTCAGTTCCACTCTATACTCTATTAATAAAAACTTGCCACTTGTTCACCTAATTAATTAAATATTATCATTATTGATTTATTAATACTACCGATATTAATTAATAGTAGTATTTAATTAATTAAGTGAATATGTGACAAGTTTTTATTGGTTGAGTATAGAATGGAGCAGAAAAAGTGGGACATAAGATTTGGACTCTATGTAACCTAATAAGTTATATAGCTAAAAACCAAACATACTAAAAATAGTTTGAATTACAATAACTTCATAAACTAAAAAATATTAAAAAAAAATACATGAACTAAAATTAAGATGATGCTTGCATTGAGGAAAGAAAAAAGATAATGTTTGCATTAAACACCCATTTTTTCTCTTAAAGATAGCATTAAACATTAAACATTAACCACACAATTTTCTTGATAATTTAATAATTGGATGAGAGAATTTAAAGCTTGGACGATTCATTAAACATGCAACTTAGAAATTATTACTTCTAAAATTATATACTTACAATTAAGGCAAAGATTATGATTTTACAATCTATTAAAAAAGATGACAAATGATTTTGATACTATATTAGAACATGTGTACATAACTTTGATAAGACGACAAAGTGTATGAAAGGAAAAAAAAAAAAGGCAAAGAAAGATTGGAGAGAATCAACGTGGTTCATTCTTAGAAGTATACATCCACAATAGGAAGTCCTTTTTTAAGAATGACAATAGAAAGCCCTTGGTAACCACCACATTTTTACTATTAAACTCTACATATTAGACTAATCTAGGGTCACAATATTTGTAATACAAGTAGAATTAAGATATTTTTTTAACACGTTTGACATCAATTTATTTAAGTTTTTACTGAAGGCGGATCATTCTTAGAAGCATACATCCGCAATAATAAGTCATTTTTTTTAGAATCACAAAAGAAAGCTATTGGTAACCACATTTTTTCTATTAAACTCTATATATTAGACTAATCTAGGGTCACAATATTTGTAATAGAAGTAGGATTAAGATTTTTTTAATGCGTCTGACATCAATTTATTTAGTTTTTTTTTTTTGCTGAAAGTGTATTAAAGATTAATACTTGAACTTTAAAAAAGTAAGAAAAAAAAGAGATTTTAAAAAGTTGTATATAAAAGTTAAAAACTAGCAAAAAAAAAGCTAGACCCAAACAGATAATATTTGCACTAAACTGGAATGAGTGCTTTTAGGGTAAATTGTTAATAAATCATTTCAAAAAAAATTTTGCTACAACTTTTATTAAAAATATAAAAAGTCATAAAAAAATTAATTAATTATTTTTTTCTCACAATTTTTTTTTAAAAAAAATATCCTAAGCCGTCCGTTAACTTTTCCTTAAATTATATTATAATTTAAATGGACAACACACTAGATCCTGGTCAAAGGTCTTGATAATTCGCCATAATAAAAACTTTTTGTAACGAAGCGTAAATAAACCGCCACGGAAACTAAAAGTTGTAAAGACGAAAACCAGCGTCGAGGCGAAAATTAAAAGTTGTAAAGACGAAAACCAGCGTCGACGCATTATGTATATACACACAATTCACAAATACAAAATCAAATCAGAAATGGAATTAGAAACAAAGGCATTTCCATATATATAAATATTAAGTGCAAAGACAGACAAAAAAATAACCCCTCCTGCACGCTGCGCCTAGTTGCATACGAACACCTACTTTGTGTTTTGTAGCAAGCAGACGTCAAAAATCAAAATCAAAATCAAAATCAACAAAGTCACCACCAACAAACAACGCGAGTGGAAGAAAAAAGAAGCACAAGTAGGAAGAAAACCCATTTCTCTCCTCTTCTCCTTTTCTTTCTTTTCCTTTCTGCCCAATCAATCGTGTAACTTCACAGACTTCTCTTTCCTCGATTCTAGGGCAACCTTTTTTTTCTTCAAGCTAGAGAGAGAGAGAGAGAGAGAGAGAGAGAGATTTTTTTTACTTTTTTTTTTCTTTGTGAATTGGGCGAGTCGACTCAGTGGAACATGTTCTTCTCGGGCGATTCGTCGACTCGGAAGCGAGTCGATTTGGGAGGTCGGAGTTCGAAGGAAAGAGATAGACAGAAGCTTCTGGAACAGACCAGATTGGAGCGGAACCGCCGATTGTGGTTGCGCCAGCAAAACTCCGCTGCCCTCAAAATTCAGGTTCGCTTTTTTGCTTTTGCTTTTGCTTGCGATCTTCAAATTTAGAGTCTCGGTTTTGTTTGCAAATTGATTCTGGTTTTTGAGACTGTGTGAAGTACTATTAGGTAATCGATTTTAGATGCTTGCATTGCTGAAATTATCTTCGTGCTTTTACATGTGCTTACTTGATCTTCGAATTTAGTTGTTTTATCGCAAATTTGTTCTGGTTTTTAGCTAAGGAACATAATTTGGTAGAGGCCATGTGGTATTCGGTAGTCGGATTTTGAGACTTAATTTTAATGCTTCTTGTGGCGCTTTGCTCTTCGAATTTAGTCGATTTCTCACGAATTGATTATACTTGTTACTTAGGGAATTGAAAATTTGGTAGTTTCGTTAAGAAAACTATTAGGTAGTGGATTTGAAAATTAATTTTAATGCTTACAGTAACATTGAAACGGATTTATTTATTTATTTATTTATTTTTTGTGATTTTACGTGTGCTTATTTGATCTTCAAATTTAGTTGTTTTACCGCAAATTGGTCTTGATTTTTAGAGTAAGGAGCTGGAAATTTGGTACAGGCAGTGTGGATTCCAAGACTTAATTAGAATGCTTATGTTGCTGCATTTTTTGTTTATACTTGTTAAGTAAGGAATTGAAAATTAGGTAGAGGCTGTGTGAAAAGGGGGTGTGATATTTGGTAATGGAATTGAGGCACAATGCTGTAATGACACATTTGTTTATGCTTTTACGTGTGGTACTATGATCTTCAAGTTTAGTTGTTTTATCGCAAATTGAGTCTCATTTTCAGGGTAAGGAGCTGAAAATCTGGTAGTGGCTATGTGAAAAGGGAAAGGTGTTATTAGGTTAATGCTTAAAATGACACATTTGGTTCATGCTTTTACCCGTGCTTCTTTGATCTTCGATTTTAGTTGTTTGTCATTGCAAATTGATTCTGGCTTTTAGCGCAAGGAGCTGAAAATTTGGTAGAGACCATGTGGAAAGGTGTGTGATATTCGGCAATGGATTTGAGACTCAAGGCTTACAGTGCCATATTTGGTTCATTCTTTTATGTGTGCTTCAATCTTTGAACTTAGTTGTTTTGTTGCAAATTATATATACTTGTTAGCATAAGGAATTGAAAGTTTGCTTGTTACTATATGAAGGGGTGCGTGACATTAGGCAATGGATTTGAAAGTTAATTTTAATGCATATATTGTGGCGTTTTTAGTGTAATTTTTTATATCAAGTCTTGGAATTGGAAATGCAATGAATTGAATTGACAGTTCTGAAGTTTTTTGTTAGACTAAATTGTGGTTTCAACTGGGACACTATGTAGTCCATACTTTATGAATTTTGATGCCCTAGACGAGTGGATGATGTGGAAGAGAGAGAGAGAGAGAGAGAGAGAGGCTTGGTTATCAAAGAGTTGATAATAACTAATTTTTAATGTAACAACATTGTGACTAGGAATTGGATTCTTCGATGACCTCCATGGATACCATTTATGGTATGGTTATTAGGGGGATTGGGGAGGATAAGATGTGCTGGAAACTAGATCAGAAAAAGGGCTTCAAGGTTAGTACTTTCTACCATCTTCTGGGTGCCTCTCCTAGCATCAATCTTTCCCTTGGAAAATCATTTGGAGATCAAAGGCCCTGTTGAGAGTAGCCTTTTTTGTATGGACTGTTGCTTTGGGTAAGATTTTGACAATTGACAACTTAAGGTTGAGGAAAATAAGGATTACAGATTGGTGTTATATTTGCAAATGTAATGGTGAATTTGTCGATCACCTTTTGCTACACTGCTCTATTGCTTTAGACTTATGGTCCATGATATTGGGTTTGTTTGGAGTTCAGTGAGTGATGCCAAAATCTGTTTTAGAGCTTTTAGCTTGTTGGTAAGGTCAATGTGTTCGTCACCGGAATAGTCATATTTGGATGATTATTCCCCCTTGCTTGATGTGTTGCATTTGGAGGGAAAGGAATAGCAGGAGTTTTGAAGACACCGAGAATTCTATGCTTGATCTCAAGTTATTCTTTTTTAGAACCTTATTGGATTGGTTGTCATCCATGAAGAACTCTTCTTTATTTTCTATTGTTGATTTACTAGATTTATGTAACTGATTGTTTACCCCAGTCTATTTCCTGTATACTTGGGTGACTCATTTTTTATGATTTATACAATTTTACTACTTATAAAAATAAATGTAACAACATTGGGACATATTTAAGGGGAAATTATTTTTAGAGTAGTTTCGCTAGATGGAGTGGTTCGATAATAATATTATTATATTTTTTATAAATAAAACTAGATGAGATGTTGTAATAATAATAATATTATTATTATTAAAATTAAGTCCTTATTATGCTAGGAATGGAATGTGATATGATCTGAAGATGAAGATGTTGACTGAGTGTTCACATTGTTTTGTGGAAGTGCAAGGGAATGTAATAAAAATTAAACATTACCTGGAAAATCTAAATGTAATATGTGTGTAAGTAATGAGATGGTGTGAAAATAGAGATAAGAGATTGTCAAATGCTGATCATAATTGATTTGTGAAAAAAGAGAGAAAAATGAAAATTATAGGTCATAGCTAGCAATAGTAGTGCTGTCAAACTCTTTCATCTATTGTAAAAATCGTTTATATATGTATAAGCATATATTATGTTATTTAATTATTGGGCCTTTCTCTCTCTTGCGCATATTTGATGTGATCATTTGTTTTTCTTGATAAGTACATACTTGATGTGAGCATTATAGAAAAGGAAATAAGAAAAAAAGAAAAGTTAAGAAGTATTTTTTAGTTATATTTGGTCTGGCGAATAATGCTCTAAGTAGATTTGTGCAACATAAACCTACTAATCATTCTGTTGAATAAAATTAGTAGGGCTAACGTTCCCACAAAAGTAGTTTTTTCATGTGGACATCCAGTAGAGGAAAGATTCTTACAATGGATGATCTTTAAAAAAGAATTTTTGTATTGTAGAGTGGTGTTGCATGTGCAAGAAGATTACGGAGTCCATATATTCCTTTATCCTTCATTGGGATTTTGCATTATACTCTATGGTTGGTAGTAATTTGTTTGTTTGGTATTCATTGGTTTTTGGTTAAGAAGGGTTTTAAATTGTTGGCTTGTTGGAAAGGGGGTTTTGGAAGACATCGTAGTGTTGGTATCTAGGGTTTCAAATTGTTTTTCTTTCCCCTCTTTCGCTTTCTTGTGTACACAACTAGTGTATTGGGATTGCTTTTTACCTTTAATAAATTTATTTACTTATCAAAAAAAAAAAAAAAAAAAACTGTGCATCATGTGGACTATTTGGAGAGATTGCAACAATTGTACATGTGAAGGGATAAAAAGATCTCCTTAGGAGTTAAAATGTTTTTCTTACGCTCTATGTATGATTGGATGGTTGATTTAAGCGGTCACTTTTTTTTTCCTAATTCAGTGGAATTTTTGGATTTATGTAACTGTAGACAATTTTGTAGTAACTCTGGTGCACTTCCTGTGTACATGGGTTGCGATGTTTATCATTTCAGTAAAAAATTTTCTGTTATATACATATAAAAAAAAGCGTTGAAGGTATAGCATGTAGATTGCCTAATAAGAGTGTACACTATTTGTTAGAATTATGGTTAAGTGATTAAACTTGTCATTTCCTAATATCTTAAACTTTTGGGACAATCGGTAATTTAATATGGTATTAGAGCAGGAGATCTTGAGTTCGATCCCTGTCTTCACTCTACCTCCCATTTAAAATGTTAAATTCTCATTTGTTGAGCCCCCATTTACTTAGGGGAAGTTTAGGCCCACAAGTGAGGGAGAGTGTTAGAATTATGGTTAAGTGATTAAACTCACCATTTTCTAATAGCTTAAGCTTTTGGACAATCGGTAATTTAACACTATTATCGGAACCTTTTTATTTTCTAAATACAATGTCAATTATTTTAAAGAAGTGTG
Organism: Lithocarpus polystachyus; assembly: GCA_033629205.1. Classification (NCBI taxonomy): domain Eukaryota; kingdom Viridiplantae; phylum Streptophyta; class Magnoliopsida; order Fagales; family Fagaceae; genus Lithocarpus; species Lithocarpus polystachyus. The sequence goes on from CM066167.1 coordinate 13,875,243, forward strand.
TAAGAAAACATAGCATCCACATATTACTTATAAAAAAAAAATTGCATCCATATACTTGTTAATGAAAATCAGATTGGACCATCTAGATCCATTTTGAGTGGAGTTATTATTTCACGTTTCAAAATACACATGATATTTATATCTCGTAATTTATTTTGGGTTTTGTTTTTGGATTTGCGCCTTGGACTTTTATGATTTAGTCCTGTCTAACATTTATAGGATGAATTTTATTGGATGCTCATGCAAATATGAAATCATGAATTGATATTTGCTCACTTATCCAGTGAAATAGTTAGGCACTGTGCAATACCTTTTCAATAGTTGAGATAAAAAATTAAAAGGTTAACTTTTAATCTCAGCCATTGGATTCAAAAGGTTAAAAGTAAAAAAGTAAATGTTGAAAATTTTTGTGAATGATTTAGGGGTATTGTATGGTGCAATAGCCCTAGCTATGGCAATTTGCACTGGATCCAAATCCCACTTGTTGTATAATAATCTATTTAGTAGTTTATGTTATAATTTTGATTTAAAGAGCATGCAGCTATTAGCTTTACTGAGGTTGTTCTCTATGTGGGCAATGAAAATAAGTTTCATGAATCTCTTGCAATGTGTTGACTGATTACTAACTGCAGAAATGCTTCAGAGGGAGAAGGGCAGTAAAAGCTGAACATTTTAAGGTGCGAGTGCAGTTCTATGGAACCTATGGGAAGTGCTGCAAAAATGTTGACAGGTAGCAGTGTTAGATCCTTGTTGACATTACAAATTTGTTTAATTGCTTCTTTGCTTGTAGTTTCCTCTAATATATATTTGGTAGTATGTTCTGCAATGGCTTTGCTTGAACCATGCATCTTCTTTACATTGAATGAATTCTTTCACTTGATCAATCAGGCATTGTTTTAGCCCGGATTCAGAGTTCCTTCGCCAGTTACTTTTTTTCTTTAATGCACGAAATGCTGGTGATTTTGCAATTCTTGTGGAGACATGCCGATTACTTGTGCAATTCATTCGAGATAGTGGTAAGTTTCATCAGTGTGCCTTCTCAAAGATTTGTCTTTTGTACAAGTTGTTTGAGTAATTTTTGTTATGCAATAAACTTTAGTGTGATGAAAAGGATGATTTGTACATATTTTTGAAAAAAAGGACAACACGCATACTGAAGCAGTTCTCCACTTTGTATTTAGTACTTATCATGATATTGAAGCATGTGATTGATTTTTGCTCTTCTTGTATGTCTGAAATGTGATCTGATAATGTTAACAGTATCTGATTGAAATCTTTGCTGCTTCTGCATGTGTCACTTTGCTGCTTAGAATCTTTGTTTGATGGTTTTAACAATATCTGATCATGCAACAGGGGACACCGTGAGCCTCTTTGCAGGCAGTGATTATTCATCTAATCATGCTTTGGTGGACTACAGAGTGAAGCAGCTTGCATATGCTTGTGTTGATGCCGTGCATCAGAATAGGTTGGCTATATTGACTCCCCTCCCCACTCCCGCAAAATTTGCACAAAATCGCTGAGATTCAGTTCTTTAGAATGCTAGAGTTTATTGCATCTTTATGTGTGAGCTTGTTATGTTCACTTATTATATTTCGCTGGCATCAAAATTTTCATATACTTTTTATATGACATCACCATTGTCAGTCATTCATCCTATAAGCGTTAACTGGAGTCATTTTATTCTGCACACCACAGTATTGTTTCTTTACAAGCAAAATAATGGTTCTTGAATGTTGTCTTTCTTCAACTCCCTTCTGTATCTAAGCTACAGTGCTACACAGGCTTTATACTTTTAGAAGGGAGCTATATCTGTATTTAGATACATATAAGATACAGTACTCCTCATATAGTATTCGATACGTTTTTCATAAATATTTACAATATTTAAGCTTATTAGTTTTAACTTTTGAAAGGTATCTGATCCTTGTTGGATACACAATGGGAATCCAATACTCGGTAAGTATCAGATAGGCCTTAGCATAAGGTTATGAAGCTCTTTGGTATAGAATAAAAAAGTCCACGACTGAAAACAACTAAGGGTGTGCCCTATGTTTTGACTAACACGTAATTAAGAATAGTTACATGAATAAACTATAACAAAATAACCAATGGGTATGTACCAGTCTAACAAAAAATTGTTCAGATGTGAGAAAAGATTTATTTTTCAGTGAATCCATGCGGTACTGTGTCCTGCTAGTTTTTTATCTTGTATCAACGTATCTGTATTTTATCATTTCCTTTTATGTGTTTTTTAATCTAAAGAGTATAGTGAAGTTATTGGATAGACAATACTTTTTAAATTAATAACTTTAAATTTTTTCTTCCTTTGTTTGTGTTGCTGTTAAATGCAAGTGTTGCTTATTTGTTTTGTTGGACAGGAATCGATTGGAGCAACTATTAATGAAACCCGAGGAATCTAGCGTCTCAATGACTCTCCTGCTGGAAGCGGTAGTTTCATTGATAGATTCAAAACTTCCATGGGTTTGTAACATAGTTGGCTATCTTTTGCAAAGAAAGACATTCAGTCTGTTTAGGGAGATTGCTCTTACATGGAAGGTATGTTTTTATCAGTATCTTTTTCTTCATTTTTTTTCCTGGTTTTCTTCTAGTTTAGTTTATCCTATAGAAGGCATTTCTTATATGTGAGGCTCTCCCCCCTAATTTGCTTCTTTGTCCCAACTCTTTGGTGTTAAGGAGTGTGTTCTTTGTAATCATGGTGTTAAGTTGTGTATCCTAACACTGCAAGTTCTGATGATCGTCAAAGTATGTTGAAAGCCATTGTATTTGACTTTTTTTTACCTGACACCCTAAGATTATTGTTAGGGGCCTTTCATTAGCCTTATTGAGTATGTTTCCAAAATGGATACGCTGTCAGTCATACATAAGTCCCAAAATTTTTGAAGTTGGCTATGGTTTCTCAACAGATTTGACAGGGTTGGCCCCATGTATTCTTTTCCCTCAATCTATTCTATTTGAAGTTATTGTTTCTACTACTTCCTTAATTGACAACTACAACTGTTGTTTTTGTTTTCCTCTACCTTTTTTCGTTCCCTCAACTTGAATAAACTCACTCTTTCTTATGGGTGCATTAGTCGCCCTCCTCTGAATATGACCAAACCATCTTAAGCGACTTTCCCTCATCATTTTATCAATAAGGACCACCTATCTTTAAGAGGATTTCCTCATTTTGAATCCTATTATTTTGTGTATTTCTATTTATTCATCTTAACATTCTCATTTCAGCTACACTTATTTTATGAATATGTTGCTTCTTAACAATCCAACAATTAGTTCATAGAGCATAGCTAATCTTATAACTATCTTATAAAATTTTCCCGTTAACTTTAGACCTTGGCGTTGGATAACTTATTGGAATTGTTTCTAATTTTGAGAAATTTTATATTTGGAGATTAAATTTCAGGCCGGGATGCTAGAACCAAATCTATCTACAGTTCTAATCTGGTTTTTTGTGGGTATGAGCAAATGTTTGCTTCTGTTTGAATTCCAAGTAACTGATAAGAGTGAATGGAAGTTTTAGATGAAAGTCATTTGAACAATTTCGCTAATATTTCTTTGCTTTTGAGTTGGAAAATTGGATATACTGTGGGATATCTCCGTTTGTTAATAGTATACTTCTTCTTCTTCTTATTCTTTTTATTTATTTTTATATATATATTTTAATTTTTAATTTTGTAAATGTATTATTTATTTATTTAAAATAATAATTATTTTTAAATTTTAAAAATGGCATGCTCCCCAGATCATATCCTTTAATTCCTATTTTCTTTGGTGAGGATAAGGATTATTAATGCCAAAAATCCAAACATGGTTTGTTAGACTATTCATTGGTTAAGACATATGGTGTCATATAAGTTATTTCTGATACTTCTTTGAGTTCACATATTATTGATTGTTTCTAGTTTTAGTATCTAGAGGTGTGAGTTTGCATTTAAGTTTGATGGACATGGTTTTATGGTATAATCAAGTTTGTAAGATGGGAAATGGTTGGATTTGTTGGATGTCTTTACTCCTCTAAACCAAACATTTAAGTGTTACTTTTTTCAAAGTAAAATTATTAGAGTAATATACAAGGTTGTTTCAGACATAATGTTTTTTCTGTGCATAATGACGGTACAAAATTTAGCCTGCCTGATGCTACATCATAGGCACATTGGGAATGTAAATAATTGTAACTGTATAAATATTAAATGACCGCAATGATGCAAATTATCAGGTTTTATTTTCTTGGAGCTGCTGACTACAGTGACTGCAGTTTATTTGTTTTTAAATGAGTAAAACAAGTATGTAACTCAATGACAAATTTCTTTACCTGTTCAATTTCTAATAAATCAAGATAACTATTCGTTCTTGATGTTTGCTAACAAAGGATATTTCTGAGTTCCTGGTTGCTTGATTGATTTTTGGTAGGTTCTACTTCACATAACATATTAACTATTGATCTTGGAATGTGATTTCTTCTTCTGTCAATTTAACAGGCATCTCTATGGCTAAAGAAAGAAAGATATTAAGCTGAAAGAAGAATAAATAGGCACTAAAAGATTTGATTGATGTTATAAAGCCTTCAGTTTTATAGTGATTCCATTTCCCCTTCTTACTGGGTGGTGCAAAGATAGAATTAAACTAGACTTTTATTCTATATATCAATGAACTTGATCTGAAGGTTTCTGGACATTATATAGTATGTTAGAACCATCAAAATCAAAATCAAAATCAAGGAATGTGCGAAGACAAATTCAGTCATGGTGATATCTAGCTATGTTATTGTTCTCTCTCTATTGTTTTGCTTCTCATTGCTGGAATGTATGTCACTAGTATCAATCATCTTCTCATGATTGGTTTAACTTGTTCAGCGATCTTGTTTCTAGAGATTGTTCTTTTTATTCTATATTGGTCTTTCCATAATGCATTCGCATATACTGTGCTTGAAAGTATCTTTTTATGCTCTGCAGGAAAGTGCAAAGACTGCTGCTTCCAATGGGAAAGTGTCATCGTTGGAGCATGTGCTTGCCCTTGTAATTCCTCACATTGGTCGGAAGCCATGCACTTGTCCAAATATTGATCCACAATGGAGTTTTTCATCCCAGATTCTTACAATTCCTTTCTTATGGAAGTTTTTCCCATACTTAAAAGAGGTAGCAATTTTTTTGATCGCCCTCTTGTGGGGACTTAATAGTTAATTGTTTTTAACTTCATTTATTACTTAGTGGAGGTACAAAGTACTCAAGAGCCCCTGGGTTATTTTTAATAAAGTCCACTCTATTAGATTCTGCTTAATGTAACAAATTGTAGATTTTTCTGGTTTATTTCCTACTTTTGCTGCAGGACTGCTGGGTGGTCTTCATCTATATATATATATATATATATATATTTTTTTTTTTTTGGGAATTACTTTTTTCCTGTTAATTATTGTCAAGGCTTGTCTTCTGATCTAACTCGAGTTATCTTTTGCCATCTAGGTTTTTGCAACAAGGGGCCTAAGCCGACATTACCTTCATCAGATGGCATTTTGTGTGCAAAATTGTGCTAATGTACTTCCTAATGATATATCCACTGAATATCCTGGTTATGCCTGTCTTCTTGGAAATATTTTAGAAACTGCTGGAGTTGCTTTATCTCAGCCTAACTGCTCATTTGAAATGGTATGCAACTGTTACAAATTATGATTAGATTGCCATCTGTTGTTCTTCATTATGCTTTAAATTCTTCGGTACTTCATTAAGAATGAAAATGGTTGAGAATTTGTGAGTATGCTTTCATTTTATATTTATTTTCCTTTAAAGGATTGGTTTCCTTAGGTTTATTAGGTTTTGGAACAAGTAAGGCTGTTCTTTGACATGATCAAGTTGTGCAGTGATTCTGTTAGGTTTTGAAGCTAATTTGATTTATTTTGTTCAACTTGATCAGGCTGTAGACCTTGCTGCTGTTACAACGTTTTTGTTAGAGGAACTTCCTTCCATGAAATCATCTAGTAGAGAGACTAAAGAAAGTATGGCTCTTTCTTATTATATGCTTGAGTCTCACTCCCTCTCTCCATCCCCACTCTCTTGAATTCATGACTTGATACTTGCTACAAGTTTTCAAGTCAAAAAGCTATTATGTAATCTGGTTATTTTCCCTTTTTCTAATTGTTATTTGCTTTGTATATTATTTCTTTTTGTTCAAAATTTTTTTTTTGTGTTTTATTGACAAATTAAATTTGGTAATACAACTTGTGGAAGTGTAATTGTGGTACCTGCCAAGAGTCTTGTAGCTCAACTAGTTGGCACCTCTCGATGTTTCCAATGGAGACATCTAGGGTTCAAAATCCCCCACCCACCCCCAACTGTCGAATTATCAAAAAGTGTAATTGTGTTAACTTTTATCCTTTTCTTTCAAAAACTTGATTGAAATATTTATGTTTGCTTCAGGTCCCATGCTGGTTGACGATGATATGATTATAGATGATGAAGTAACAGAAATAATTTTGAATAGGGATTTGGAACAACAGATATGCAATGCTATAGATCCCCGCTTTCTTCTACAACTGGTATAGCCTTCTTGACACTTCATATTAGTCTTCAAAATGAAAAATTTACATTAATAAAAATCTCTTCTTAATTGTAACAAACTTGGAATTCTGTGCTGTCTGGTGCAGACAAATTTGTTATTTGGAGGAATTTCACTTGCCGGTAATTCACACGATGGACCAGATGACAAAGAGGTGGCAGCTGTTGGTGCAGCTTGTGCTTTTCTACATGTCACTTTCAACACTTTACCTCTTGAACGAATCATGACTGTACTAGCTTACAGAACTGAACTCGTTTCCGTGCTTTGGAATTTTATGAAGCGGTGCCATGAGAATCAGAAATGGTCATCTTTGTCACAGCAGTTATCATATCTATCAGGAGATGCTCCTGGTTGGCTGCTACCTCTGGCTGTGTTCTGTCCAGTGTACAAGTAAGATGCCTTGTTCAATTCTGGTATTTCCTTGTAATACAGTATTTTATGGATGTGCAGTTATCTATCTGTTCTTACTCTTGTTTTTGTATTGTATTTGATGTTGAATTGACTTCTAGCAGTTTCTGAGGTTGATACAAGTTGAATTAACCTGTCTAACTCCTCTTGGTTAACCAGGCACATGCTTACAATAGTTGATAATGAGGAGTTCTATGAGCAGGAGAAGCCACTGTCGTTGAAGGATATTAGATGTCTTATCATTATTCTAAGACAGGTAATGTTGGAAAATCTGCATCTTAAGGCACATTTGGAAATGTGAAGTACTTTATAAACTTGTTCCTGAAAGACACTCTTTGGATGTCTGGATACTTCTGAAATCCATATCCTTTGGCCAGACGGTGCCATTGGTGTATGGATCAGCAATTATAGAACTGTGATTGGTTGTCTTTTATTGGTATGATAACCATGATCAGTAGTAGTGTGTAGGCCACCTACCACCTATTTGTTTAACAGCTATAATTGGTAATATTAGATTGTGATCATTTCAATTGACATTGTTGTAATACGCACTATGCCATTTTCTGCAGGCCCTATGGCAGCTTTTATGGGTAAATCCTACAACCCCATCAAATTCCATGAAATTTGCCACGAAGACCTCTTCCAATAAGAGGCATACTGAGGAATTCATTCAAGAAAGGGTTGGCATTGTGGCATCTGAGCTCCTCTCACAGGTACATTTAAGCATGGGTTCTTGAATATCTGTGATGTTATTTGGTAAATCATATTTCCTACTTAGAAGTCATCATATGTCGTTTTTTTAGGCTTTCGATTATTTGTCATTATGGGTTATGGGTACTATATTTTTCTTCATTATTGCTAAGGATTTTTAAGTTGCGTTGGACCAAAATTATGACATATAGATAATATTGGGCTCTGTTTTGCTTTTGCACTTCTAATTTATTTTATAAACTATTGTCATAGTTGCAAGATTGGAACAACAGACGGCAGTTTACATCCCCCAGTGACTTCCATGCTGATGGTGTTAATGAATTCTTTATTACTCAGGTGATAAATTCTCTCTTGCATCTTGACACTCCTAGAACAAAAATCTATGGTTCTGGTTTTCAAACCTTTTCTTCTTGTTTTTATATTTTTTTTGCCAGGCTGTAATGGAAAATACACGTGCAAATGACATATTGAAGCAAGCTCCTTTCTTGGTACCATTTACAAGCAGGGTTAAAATATTCAATGTAAGTGGTTAACTGTTTACACTCAGTTTCAAGATGGGGAGTGTCATTAATTGTGAATGATAGAATTGACTGTGTGTGTAAACAATAGTTGTTTTTTGGATTTCCCTTTTTAGATAAATAATTATTATTTTTAAAGACAAGTGACTGAACTAATTCTGAATTGCTTTTTATTTTTATTTTTTAAAATGTCTGTAAGTATTTTCTTTCAATCCATTTGTCAGTCACAGTTAACAGCAGTCCGGCAAAGACATGGGTCTAATTCTGTTTTTAGTAGAAATCGATTCAGAATACGAAGGGATCATATTCTGGAAGATGCCTATAATCAGATGAGTGCATTGTCTGAAGAGGATCTTCGAGGAGTGGTAAGTCCCTTTTTGTCTTTATGTCTATAACATATTCACACTTGCTATCTGTAGTTCTAAAAATAATTCTCTGCATCTTTGTTGTGTCATAGAAGACAACTATATGCTTGCTGTTATTTAGTACCAGACTAATTACGGTGGGCTGTTTACTTACAGATTCGTGTAACCTTTGTCAATGAATTTGGAGTTGAGGAAGCTGGCATCGATGGTGGTGGAATTTTCAAGGATTTCATGGAGAATATCACTCGAGCAGCTTTTGATGTCCAGTATGGTTTATTTAAGGTTGTATTTAAGCGCCCAATATGAGTCAATAACATTGAGATATTTTTGGTGGTTAGGAAAAGATGTGGCATCCACCAGTAACAGTTTTTCTTGCAGGAAACATATTTTCCCAAAATGTTGCCTTGCGTCATGAGAAAGTTAAGATCGGGTTACCTCAAAGTTTTCTTGTAAACCAAAAATGGAGTCTAAAGGAAGCATTAATTGTTACTGGAGTTATTTTAAGAAAATACATGTAGGTCAAAGTTCAGTTGCTAAATCTCCAAGTCACACAAAACCTTATAGAACATTTCAACTTTTTTATCTAGTTGCACAACAAATTGAGAGTTTGGCAAATTACAGTGAATAGTACTTTAAAGCTCAGGGTTTATAAAGCATGCACAGTAAATTGTAGAGTTTTATTCTTAAAAGCTCAAGATTTGAGCTTTTTCTAAAACCACAGAAAAGCTTTAGGGGTCTTAAAGCCCTTTTCCCCACTTTTGCTAGACACACCCCTTTTCCTCCAAAAAAAGCACTTTAGAGTTTTTAAAGCTCTTTAATGCACAACCATATAAGCCCACAATCTGGGAGGCATTCATCTTAAATCAATGCGCCATTCTGATACTACGGCCAGTCCTGATGGCCAACTTTAAGAATTTGCAGTCCAAATACTTATTAATGTCTACTGATTTTTCCTCATTGTAAATATGTGCCTTGGGTTCTACTGATTCTCTGCTTGGATTTTATATCCAGGAAACAACCGATCACTTGCTCTACCCTAATCCTGGATCGGGAATGATACATGAACAGCATCTCCAATTTTTCCATTTTCTTGGAACTCTTCTTGCAAAGGTAAGATATGTGTTCCCTTGCTAGTGCATTCTTTCTGTCATATGTTAGGGACTTGCATTTGGTTGGCTGAGACTTGAAGAGCATCCAATGCTGTTGGTTTCTTTACCCATATGCCATACCAGGAACCCAGGTATTGACTAAAGAACAGATAAATAAAGGCAACTTGCCTAGTTATCCCTTTTCATCGAGGAAGGCAATTTATGAGAAGCAGTTTGGTCAGAAAGAAACGATGAAGTGTGCAAATGACATGACTAACATGAATTGATTTTTTTATTATCAGTTAAGGTGACTGTATCTGCTGCTTCTGAGCAGCAGTAAAATGCTATTGGGATAGGCTGTTCAATCAGCTTACTTTAATACTCCGATATAAAGTTATTTAAATTTTGGATGATTTTAATTTGTCTTTGTGCTAATTTAATTCCATCTATGCTTTCTGATGCGACCTAATGTAGCTCTTGTCCTTGCAGGCTATGTTTGAAGGCATTCTTGTTGATATACCATTTGCAACATTTTTCTTGAGCAAATTAAAGCAGAAGTAAGGTTTCAGAATGACTTCCTGCTTTAGTCATTTCAATAGCTTGTTTGCCTTTTCATTTTTTTTCCTCTGAATTATCTATGGCTATAGTTGAATCATGTTACAATCTGCACCTGAAATGGGCAAATCAAAGTTACTTAAGTATACCAAAGTTTTTGCGAAAACATAATATACCGGGGAAAAAGACTGGAGGTTTTAAAAGCTGGATCATATCTGCTGCAGATGCGGGTATATACCGATTGAAAAAATATGATAGGGTTCACTTTTTTGTATTGAAGATTCATTAGAAATGACAAAAACGTATTAATCTATAGCCAATAAGCCTTTACTAATTCACTTTTGGAGATGACAATTAGGTTAATCAGATTTGGGCCCACTTTTTCCCCAACACCCATTATCACACTTCTGCTCCTGCTTTTTTTGAATGTGCTATTGTGTCACCCGTTCATTTATCACCTGTGAGATTGTTATACACTTGACTGGTATTTTGCATTTGTTGACATCTATGGATTTATGTACAAGTATAATTATTTTATTTTTTTTGAATTTTATTGTTTATGATCCCCAAAAAATTGTATTTGACCACACATTTTCTCCTCCTCTTCTACTACTATACATGTTTAAAGGCACTAACCATGAGTCTTTTAGTGAGTTAAGAGTGATAATCAATGTAATAGTTCCAGTGGCAAATTTAGTTCACAATGATGTTGTTGGTAGAATTTGGCTTCTGCCATCATTATGATCACACAAGGAGAGAGAGAGAGAGAGAGAGAGAGAGAGGGAGATTTTATCTCGTTACTGTATGCAAAATGAATGAACTGATGAATGCGACGTGCTATACTTGCTGTGGATTGCCAATTCCATTACGTAATTCTGGAGATTTAGTAGCTGTATTATATATAATTAGTAGCACCCCTAGTATTGGAGTTGAATAAATTGTGGGAAATATCTAGCGTTTTCACATTTCTCTTTTTTTTTTTTTTCCATGACGAATCATGTTTAATGTTTTCCCTGCAGTATCATATCTGACATGTACTTTTTTCTTTTTGAATAGGTATAATTATTTGAATGACTTGCCATCATTGGACCCAGAATTGTATCGCCATCTTATTTTCTTGAAGGTAATGTTTTGCTGTCTTCCCTTTATATTTTCATGTCTTATGCTATGTTAAATTTGGCTGACAGGCCTACATATTTTTTCATATCGTCATTCGTGTCTCTGTTACAACATGGCAAAACTATACCAGATCTGACCAACTGCCCATCCTACCTCCTCTTCATGGTTTTAGAGATGCCTGGTTTGTTACCTTTAGTCTAATCTTAGACAGAGAGCAAGGCCGCTATAATCAGAGAGAAGAAAAGAATGATTCTTATATCATGATCAATTTCATGGATGACCTGTGCTTATTTAGTTTATGGTCTGCATCATCTCTTTTCTTGTAAAATTGATAAGGCGCTTGTAGTGGGTTATGTGATATCCATACTTGGACCATTGCTACAGGGAAGTCAATGGCATTCTTTACAAGTTTTGGAAGTTGGGACCCTTTTACTTATTGTTGATTTTTAAAATCTTAAGTCTTTACTTTTGTGTTTGCCCCACTATGTTTATAATTAAAAGGCCAATGCCTGATTACTAATTCTTTTTACCTTTTATTTTCACTCAAATGATATTAAGATTAGTGTTGCATGCAGATGATCATGTACCTCCATTTTCTTTCCTTTAAAAAAAAAAAATGGAGGGGAGAGGGGGAGTGGGCCCTTCTTTGCTTGATAAGGAAAATTAGAAGGGATATTTATATTTCCATAGGGCATCCTTTCGCACCCTCACTGGTTATTCTAACCGGAGCACTCTTTCTCTTTGCTCATTTATTGTGACAGCATTATGAAGGTGACATTTCAGAGTTGGAACTGTATTTTGTTATTGTCAATAATGAATATGGAGAGCAAACAGAAGATGACCTACTTCCAGGAGGAAGAAACTTGCGTGTTACTAATGAGAACGTTATTACATTTATTCATCTTGTAGCCAATCACCGTTTGAATTTTCAGGTAGTGTAATCCTCTTCATTTGTTCAAGTTTCATCCCAGACTGTATCTTCTTTAATATTGTTATGACATGATTAATAATATTGCTTTCAGATACGTCAACAAAGTTCTCATTTTTTGAGGGGTTTTCAGCAACTTATACAGAAAGATTGGATTGACATGTTTAATGAGCATGAACTGCAGGTACTGTTGTCCACTCTATCTTCATAAGTTATGCTTTGTTGCATGAAACTGTCATCATATTATTTACTTCTAGCAGGGAATTGCTTTTGAAGGGATCTATACATTAGAAGATTCTTGGTGAATGCATTACAATATAAATAAATAACAGATAATAAATGTTAAGTAGCACATCATTTTAAAAAAAATTAATTAATGGTCCTAATGGTTGATCTGTGAATTAAGATATTTGGATGTGGTTATCATTGTGAAGCCTGCAGCTTCAGGTACAATGTTTTTTCTTGGACCATTAACTTGCTTTGCTTTCTTTTGTTTTTCTTCCTTTGCTGGAAAATCCATTGTATTAGGGCAACCACAGAAAGTTGTGTCTTGCTCGGAAATAGTGTAAACAGTCCAATAAAAAAATACAGTGATTTCACCCATACTGACTTATTCCAAATTGTAGTGTTATGAATCCAGATGACTTGTTCTCTTCTGTTGTATGTTTTAGTTGCTATTTTTTTATTGATAGTTCAACCCTGATATACATGCTATGATATGTTTTCCTGCCATCTCATAATTTCAGATGAAAATCATAGTTACCCGCCACTTGGTGGCGGCTTCATCTATCCAAGAATGTACTTTGTGTTTGAGCACTTAAAATGAATTACAAAACTTTATCACCTATAGTAGCAATGCACTTGAGCTCTGATTCAAATTGCACTTCCTCCCCTTGTAAGAGCAAGGTGGAGGGTGAAAATATAATAGCATCACATTTGTCACTTGAGGGCAAGTGCATGATGTTGCAACTTGCAATGTGACAATTTATTTTCCTTTCTTTTAGAAATTTAATGTATCATATTGATCTTTACATCCCACTTTGACACTTTTTTTTTTCCAGCTTCTGATTTCAGGTTCACTTGAAAGCTTGGATGTTGATGATCTACGATTGCACACTAATTATGCGGGCGGCTATCATAAAGTAAGATTCCATTTTAATTTTATCTTTTTATTGATGTACTCAACAAAGTGGCTTTAAGTATATGTATGGAACGGTATAAATCCATTTATAGTTGTGTTTGTTGTAGTGTCTTTGTACTTAATGGCTTTAAGTATATGTATGGCACAGTATAAATCCATTTATAGTTGTGTTTGTTGTAGTGTCTTTGTAGTTACTGGATTGTTTATATGTATTCTCCTAGATGGTTCTTGCCCAAGATGAACTTAGTGATCACTACATAGATACTGCCTTCTGCTCTTTTTTTTGTCATTAAATAGCAACTGGGCTGCATGTGCTTCCTCAAGGGCATAATGAAGAGTTAGACTTCTTGCTGCTAAGCTCTCTGGCATTTTGAATTACTAGAGTTTTTATCACAAATTGTGTGATTGTATTTCTGGGTTTCATCCCAATGAAGCATACAATTTAACGTAGATATTTATCATGCATAAGTTTTACATGGCATGATAACAAGATAACATTTTAAACATATGCTATTGCCCATTTTACAGAACCAAAATTTTGTTTCTTATGCTTTCCAATTGCAATTACTAAATTTTTATTTTTCAAGCAGGAGCATTATGTTATAGAGATGTTCTGGGAAGTCCTCAAAAGCTTTTCATTGGAAAATCAAAAGAAATTCTTGAAGTGAGTTATATAATCTACCATTACATCCATTCTGTTTATTTATGTAGGCTGCTTTAATTTTATGTATTTTGTTAGCTTTTAAAAAAAAAATGCATATTAAAAAGGATGATTAACTAGATTGGAGTTTTTTCAGGTTTGTGACTGGGTGCTCACGAGGACCCCTCCTTGGATTCAAATATCTTGAGCCTTTATTTTGCATACAAAGGTAATTGTTTGACCGATTTTAATTTGATAAGGGGAATTATAATATTTGATTTTGCCAAGAGCCTTGCAGCTCAACTAGTTGGCACCTCTTGATGTTTCCAGTGGAGGCATTGAGTGTTCAAATCCCCCCACTCCCATTGTAACTTAGAATTATCAAAAAAATTTTGGTATTTGATCGTAGCCAAATGGCTTTGAGAGTGTCTGTCAAATCTTTTCCCCACCTCTCTCTCTCTCTCTAGTTTGACCTTTTGTTTGCCTCTCTTATTTTAGGGCTGCTGGTAATGCTTCTGAGGAGGCTCTCGACCGGTTACCAACATCAGCTACTTGTATGAATCTTCTAAAGCTTCCACCATATAGAAGGTTTGTCCCAGTCCTAACTTCCTTTCTGGAAATGCAATGAGTTTTTCTTGGGACCATATAGTGTCTTCTTTCCCATAAACAAGATTTGGAGTTATGGGTTCAACCTCAAGCACTTATGTAGTCATATATATTCTACAGATCCTGCCATATTACTAGAAGATAACAATCAAAGTAAAACAAATGAAAAAGAAAGAGTATTGTACTATATCCATATGGTACTTTCAAGAGCACAATTTATAACCTCACCAGAAATAGGTTGTAAGTCAGCCTTCTTTGATAAGTGCAATCATCCCATTATATTAATCTAAGAAATATTATGTTGTTTAATTATGTACTTGTTTGTGAATGACATAAGCGTAATCCATGGTTTCATGGAGGGTTTGACAAAGTCCTTATTTTTTGGAAGATACACATGCAGTTAGGAATATGACATTTAAAGATTCTAAAATCTTCTAAACTTTCACTCTCTCTTTTGTGGATGTCTACCACTTGCCACATCTTGCCAGAAAACTCTGATCATCTGATCATTTGGACCAGTTTTGGCGTTGATTTTTTTTTTTCTCACTTAAGGACCTACGTGCTTTCATTAGCACTTCCTTTCCTACTGAAAGAAGGCCCAACGCAAGTGTAGCCAAATATCTAAATTCATAATCAGCCTAAGAATAGATATTTCTTTTTAAAGAAAAAATTTCTTAAACTGTTTACTTTGCCTCGTTATTTGTTCTTGTCAATTGTTGTCTCTTATATCTTGTCACTTTCTATTGAAGATTATTCATTCTCTGATGACGTGCTTTTTTTACAGCAAAGAGCAACTGGAAACAAAGTTGCTATATGCTATAAATGCTGATGCTGGTTTTGATTTGAGCTGATTGACCCACATGACAACTATGCCAAATGTATGTCAAGTGGAGGAAAATTGTCGGTAGACAGTCTGTGACTCTGATCTGTGTTATCGGTTTTATGTTTCTGCATTCTTGGAAGTGTCAATGACCATCAGAACTTCCTAGAAGACTACAAAGATCGAAAGGCAGAGTGTAGGCTGATTAAATTGGCATGTACATGATATTCTGGCCAGCCTGTTTATTTAAGTTCAAAATGTACATAAGTGATTTCTATAAAATAGATCGGCATTGTGTATAGTACAGGCATGCAGGACTAGTTGGTCTTATGAATGTGATCTTTTTGTAGACTCTAATTTTTTCAAAAGGTCTCTTATATGTATGTGTAAATGAGAAGGGATGACCACGACTATCAAAAGAAAAAAGCAAAAAAAAAAAAAAAAAAGAAAAAAAAGAAAAAAAAAAAAGAAGAAAAAAAAGGAAGTGATGACCACATGTAAGTAGGTCTTTGTAGAAAATTCAGTGCTTAGGCAGTTTTCTAATTTTTCCACATTTTTTTTTGTCCCTATCTTACTTATATAATGTGTTGTAAATTAGAGGAATGAAGGAGTCTCATATTTCTAATATGCGCAGTTGCTCACATTACTTATTTAATAACTATTATTGTGGCATAATAATGATTTTTGTTTCGTCTTTTTGCTGGCTGAGGCCACTTGGGAACCAAATTTCGAGAACATATTATTTGTATTAATGTTGTTTCTTCTGTGTGTAATCCTTGTTATGAAATTTTGAATGATGTCCTCTCTTTCTGCCTCATCTGTTTCGCTTACTGGCCTCCAGAAAGACTATTACATTACGCTACATTATAAGCTTATAAGTAGGAGATAATTTGAAGCTATTAAAAAAAAAGGTAGCTATGTATTATTACGTTGGCATTTTAGCTAAAGAGTATGTTTTATATGGTTGTTTTTTAATAGTTTTACCGTGATCAGTAGCAACATTCCAAGACGTGTTTACTTGTTATTTTCAAGGGAAAACTAGGGTTCAAATTTCGTGAACAAAGTTTCTCTCAAAACTACTTTCGAAAAAAACTCTTCAAATTTTTTATATATTTTTATATTGAGTGTGAATTTTGAAAATTTAATTGTTGCATTGTATCTTTTTATTATATCTTTAATGCTTGCAAAATTTCAAGAAAATTAAAGATCAATTGCTATGTCATCAGATAAATGTAAAAATTTCAAGTTTTTGTGATTTAAAATTTTGTATAAAAAATAAGTTTATTGATTGAATAGTAAATAAAATCCGATTTGAACGAAATTTGATATGCATGTTAAGAACATAAAGAATATAAAATTTAACGGTTAAATTTTTAAAATTCATACTAAAAAAAAAATATGAGAAGTTTGAAAAGTTTTTCTTTAAACTAATTTTTAGGGAAATTTTGTACTCATCCCTACTTATTTTAAAGGAATGAAAAAAAAAAAAAAGTATGAGAGAGGATTACTAGTTAATATTGATATTATTATTAGGTTTATTGTTATTATTACGCTTGTTTCGTATTGTTTTTTACTTTATTGCATTTGTCTCAGCAAAAAGGCGACTAAAATCTTGCTAGCATTGAATTGTTCGGATTCCCATTTAGATCCGATTTAGATTGGACTTGTTAACGAATATTAAGAATCTCCAAGTTGAATTTTATAAATTTCAGTCTATTTCTTAAGGGCGCATAGTTGAAGCAAATAGTTTTAATGTTATAAATTGGGTATCAAGTGATTTCTCATTGATAATAGCATTCTTTGTGGTGTTTTATGTCTATAAATCGAATTTTATTCCCTTTTTTCACTATCTATTTATATCAAAAAGAAAAAGCTCATCTCCAAATTAATTTGGAAGAAAATTTCTCTAATAAAACTATCTATGTAAACTTTTAGTATTATAACTTATTTACTTTTAGTATTATAACTTCTTTAATGAGTTATGTGACATTGTGACTTGTTTAGATAAAATAAATTGATGGTTTTATGAGTTATCAAATAATGGGATAAAGAAGATTTAAAAAAAAAAAAAAAAACCTTGTTCATCTCAAAAAAAGTTCTAAGGTTATAAATTGGAAAATTCTCTCTATCACTTGCATATTAAACCATGGGATTAAAAACAAAACATTTGGGACATTGTAATCTCTTTTTTGATAAGTTCCTTTATGGGTTTGAAAGAAAAATGTAATCCAATAACATTGGAGCACATCTCCATGGACATTGAGAAGGAGAAAGCTCAAGCAGAGAGGATTTCTTTAATTTCAATATACGCACCGAGTTCCAAAAAATCTAATGACTCGGAAAATTTTTCACTAACTTTCTTTAAAATTTTTATTAGTTCATAATAAAAGTATAATTAGTGATGAGTTATGTAAAAATGATATTCTCTTCTTGATTTGTCATTTTAATATTGTTGTGATTTTTGCCTACTTTTATAGGTGATATCAATTGGTGTCTACAATATATAAGTGTTATCTTGTGCACATGATCATTGTCCTTTGAAATGAGAAAGTATCTACACTCGCATAAATTTTAATCCGTCATATAATAGATTTTTTTCCTTTGAAACCTGAAAAAAAAAATGCAATTTTCATTTTCAAAAATTTATACGTTATGTAAAGGAAATGTTGAAATTAATACCTTTAACATCCTTCACGATCAAAATCATTGTTTTTTACCCCCCCCCCCCCCCCCCCCCCCCCCAAAAAAAAAAAAAAATCATTTTAACCCCGAGGAAGGAAAATGGATTTACATTTGAGAGAAAATTGACGAAAACATTTATTAATTTCCCCCCTTATTATTTTGTGCCGGATGGTATAAATTCGGAGGCGTGGAGTGGCCTGTCAATGCACAATCTCTCTCATAAAGGCTCCATTCTCTACTCTTAAGGGTCCGAAGCTCTCTAACAGAGTCTGCTAATTTCATTTCATTTAAAAACCAAAGCCCCGCAAATTTACAAACAAAACCTAACCATCAGATTCAGAGACGCATAAAAAAAAAAAGAAGGACAAAGATGGTGAAGGTTCGCATGAACACGGCGGATGTGGCGGCGGAGGTGAAGTGCTTGCGAAGGCTAATCGGCATGCGATGTTCCAATGTCTATGATCTCTCCCCTAAGGTCTCTCTCTCCTCCCCTTTTCCATAAACCCTAATTGATTCCCATTTTATCTCATCTAAGTATTCACCGCCTTTAATAGCTTAAACCAATACAACAAAACCTTACACACAACACACGCGCACATATGATCCTTTATTACTTGTTTGGTGAATTCTCTGATACAATTTAAGTTTTGATGCAATTCTTTGAATTCTTGCGAGGACTTGTTAAATGGAGAACTGCTATGAAGACATACTTATATGATTGATAAATAGCCTGATAGGATGTGGTGTTGAACTGGTTTTATCTGTTTTTGAATGTTTAATTTAAGTATCATGTTGGATTTATTGAATTCTTAGTGTGTAATATGTTATGAATTTGGTTATGGTGTGAATTATTTGCATACATGCAGAGGATTGATTTGTGTGTGTTGCTGATTATTATATGTTTGATGAATGGTCTGACAGGATGTGATGTTGTATTTATTTATTTTGGATGTTTAATTTACGTATATGTTGGAAGGATAAAAGTGTGTAATGTTGTGTCGCGTATTGGTTATGGCATGAATTATTTGCAGACATATGTATTCAAGCTGATGAATAGTAGTGGAATCACGGAGTCCGGGGAGAGCGAGAAGGTTTTATTGTTGATGGAAAGTGGTGCCAGATTGCATACTACTGCATATGTTCGGTGAGTCTTAAATTGCATTACAGAGCTTTTTCCTCTTGATATCAGCAAGTATTTGGTTGCTGAGTAATCCAATCAGGAAAAGAAAGAAATAATTATCTTTTGGTTCTCTTTTTATTTTTAAATGCATTCATAGGTCCGCTTTCTTTATTTTTTATTTATTTAAGAAAGAAAAAACTCTTATTTTTTTAGATAGCAAGTAAAACTGTAGGAAATTCTTACAGTTGTTTATACATGTCTCTATATTCTTACTTTCTTTTGCTGACTTGCAAATAGGGGCACAGCCAAAGTTTTTTGCTTTAATTTTTTTTTTTTTGGGGGGGGGGGGGGGTGTGGGGGTGGGGGTGGGGTATTGATACATCAATCAAGAGACTCAAGATAAATTCAAAACATTATCATTTACCTAGTGAAATTCTTGGAAATTTTAATATAATCTTTCGATGCATTTTTTTTTTCTTTCTAATTCTCTTTTATTCTTTCTAGTGTTATTGTCCATAGTGTTAACTATCCCCTATTAAACTATTCCTCTATGCAATATAATGAATTCTGCATTTTAATGGTCGGGCCTTGGTGCAATGGCAAGTGCCTTCCACCAAAAGCGACAAGTTGCAGGTTCGAGTCTAGGAATCAGCCTCTCCAAAAACAATGGGCCTTGCGCATTGAATACCACTTTCTTGAGTTTCAATAAAGTGTTGACATAAAATTGAAACCTAAAGCAAATTCATTACTCAACTATAAAAAGGTTTGATTGTTGAGAACCAATTTTTTTCCATGGGCGTGGTTGGTTAGAGAGGGGTAGAACTTTCTTTTTTTAGGGAGCCACCTAAGCCAGTTATTTTTTGGTAGACTATTGGGCTAGTGAGTTAATATTAAAATTTTGAGTGATTTAGCCCAAATTTTGGGGGAGTGGCACTGCCTGCAAAGTAAAAGGGAAGATAGAAAAAGAAACAATTAAAACCACTGAGCTTTGTTTTTTTATCATCAATAGGGACAAAAGTAATACACCTTCAGGATTTACTCTCAAATTGAGGAAGCATATTCGCACCAGAAGGCTTGAGGATGTACGGCAGCTTGGATATGATCGGGTATAACTATAACCATGCGGAACTTCTTTCATGCTTCAGACTGCATCTGAATTATTTTTCTTTTTTTGTTGTTCCTTCATCTAGATTATTGTAATGATTTTTTTTTTTACCCTAACCTCCTTACAGATTATTCTCTTTCAATTTGGGCTGGGTTCTAATGCACACTATGTTATATTGGAGCTATATGCCCAAGGAAATATTCTCCTCACAGATTCTGATTTTATGGTTCTGACTCTTCTCCGGTCACACAGGTTGGTGATTCAGTTGTGCATTTTGTTCATGGTAATTTGTATGCCTTACCTCAGAATTCACAACATTGGTAATTTATGATATATAGACTCCTTTGCAGTCCAATGCACTGATTGGCTGATGTTTGAAGAGAAACAAAGCTGGGGTCTTTGCAATCTTTGTCTTCATTCAATTCTTTTATTAAAATAATTTCATGAAGAAATATAGTGAAATCCATTTACTAAGTAGCTTTGCTATTTGTTTTTTTTTTTTTTGTTTTTTGTTTTTTTTTTTTGGTTTCCCCTTTTCCCTATACTGAGTTTAAGAGATAGAGTTATGATGCAATCTCCAATTTATAATAGCTTGCAAATATGCTTGTAATATTATTTACCCGCATCTATTTAGTTGGCTTATTTGAGAATTTTATGGAGGTGTCAAGAATTTTCTATTCGGAATGTTTCTTGGTCACTAGTTCGAACCTTCCCTTTTCCCTCACCTTGGGGCCAAAACTCACTTATATTAAAAAGAAAAAAAAGAAAGAAAGAAATATTTGTTGGTCATGCTCTAGGAAGCATGGACACTTCAATTGGGGTTGCCATACCCGTGTTAGACACAGGATACGACTAGGACACCTCTGCATGCGTGTCCTAGCCCTTATTTTTTGGAAAAATTGCAGGACATTGGAGGGGCACTTATCTTTTATTTCTTTTAAGTTTCAATCTTGAACACTTATCTAGTTATCGTTTATGTACTCTTTTGGATCTTATTCTTGGTTTGTATTGTAATTTCAAAGCATCATTTATTAGTCATAAATTTACTTTATTATCTATTATTGCTCTGAAATTAATATATGTTTACCTTAATATGCAAAATAAATGCTTAACAAGATTTAATAATATAAATAAAAATATATTTAATAATTAATTAATAAATATGTTTATCCCTGCTGTATCGTGTCCTACTTTTTTAAAAATTGCCATGTCGCCATGTTGTACCAATGCCCGTGCTTCCTAGGTCATGCTTTTTTCTTGGGAGGCTCAACTGCATAGTGTCACAAGGATTTTTTGCCTGATTGATTTTAATATTGTTGGATGTTGGTACTTTTTCCTTAAAACATTAACAGGATAACCTTTGCTAGCTCTTCCTCTGCTTTCTTGTTAAGTGGTAAAAATGAAACCTTTTTTTTTTTTTTTTTCCTCTCGCACTCTTTTTCCCTATTGAATTTAAATATTAGTTAGATATTAACAACTAATCAACAACAGGGATGATGATAAAGGGTTTGCAATCATGTCACGCCATATTTATCCAACTGAAATTTGTCGAGTTTTTGAGAGAACTACTGCTGCAAAGTTGCAAATGACCCTTACTTCTTTTAAGGAGCCTGATAAAAATGGAACCATTGACAATAATGAAGCTGGAACTAATGTGTCAGCTACAGCAAAAGAAAAGCAGGTTAGCCGTAAAGGTGGGAAGTCATCTGAGTCAAGTAAAAATACCAGTGATGGTACTCGGACCAAACAGGCCACATTGAAAAACGTTCTTGGGGAGGGACTGGGCTATGGACCTGCACTTGCTGAGCATATTATACTAGATGCTGGCCTTATTCCTAATACAAAAGTTTCGCAAGATAACAAGTGGGATGATGAGACAGTTCGGGTTTTGCTCCAAGCTGTTATGAAGTTTGAGGACTGGCTGCAGGATATTATTTCAGGAGAGAGAATTCCTGAGGGATTCATTTTGATGAAGAAACAAAATTTGGGAAAGGACTCTGTCTCATCTGAACCTGGGAGTACTGGCCAGGTTAGTGTAGTAGTCCATTGTCCATCTTTGACATGCACTAGATCAGAGTGCAGTTATTATTTTATCTTTGGTTTGGCATATTCTTCTCATTCTATCAACTAATCTTATTCTTGAATCTCTTTTCAGAGATTGATAAAAATAAATGTCTTTATGTATTTGTTATTATATACTACCTTAGTAATGGTTGGGAAGTTCTGGTCATATCTAAGCATCTTTATTGAACATCTGGTTGCAAAGTATTTATATAACTGTTGTTTGGTTTTCCTTTGCAGATCTATGATGAATTCTGCCCCATTTTACTAAACCAGTTGAAGACAAGGGATTATGTGAAGTTTGGAACATTTGATGCAGCTTTAGATGAGTTTTACAGTAAAATTGAAAGTCAAAGGGTAGAACAACAGCAAAAGGCAAAAGAAAGCTCTGCTGATCAGAAACTAAATAAAATACGCTTGGATCAGGTTTGCATCTATAATTGCTGATATTGTTTATCTCTAAAGAATTTTTTGCATTTACATCCTGTCCCCCATGTTTTAGTGCATTGTGTATCCTAGAAAATTCCGTAGTTATGTGTCATTAATATTCACTGGCCATCTTTTCTTAACTAAATGACCGTACCCTGCATTCCCTACTTTTACAGTGTGTTTGGAAGTCTGGATGGAGAGGAGAGTAGAGGGTAAAACGGGGAAGGAGAGGAGAGGGAGGGGAATGGTCTTTCTTTTTTCTTTCCCCTTGTTTGGATGTTTAAAAATTAAGTAAGGGGGAGGGGAAACCTGTTTTATTCAATAAGTTTTTTTCATTACTTATCGTAAAAATAATATATATATATATATATATATATATATATTTGTGTGTGTGTGTGTTGGGTTCAAGTTACACCTGGTGTAACTTTAATCAATGTTACTCCACTTGATACTTTTTAATTGGGTGCGAATTTTGACAAATCCACTATTAGATTACATTATTTTCGTATATTCTCCATGTTTGCAAAATTTCAAGGTGATCAAAGATTAATAGCCATGTCATCAATCAATTGTTTAAATTCAAGTTTTTGTAGTTTAAAATAATGCATAAAAAGAGTTTATGAATTAAATGGTAAATAATATCCAATTGACATGAAATTGGCATGAATGTTAAGAATATATAGAACATGTAATTCAATGGTAGAATTTTCAAAATATGAATTGTATAATAAATTATTGGGTAGTGTAACATTATTTAGAGTTACACCAGGTATAACTTGAACCCAAACCTATATATATATATATATATATATATATATATATATAAAGAGATTTGGGGAGGAGAATAAGTATCCCTCTCCTTTGTTTGGATGTTCTAAAAATTAAAATAGGAAAAAGGGAAAATGATAAGACATCATACAATTTGACAGATATACCTCTTTTTCCTTTAAAGAAATAGATAATAGTTGACATCATAACAGAAAAATTGGCAATTTAATGTAGTGTATTTGGAGGGAGAGGAATAGATGCACCTTTGAGGATATGGAGAACTCGGGGGAGCATATACTTGTGTCATTCATAGGGACTTTATTCAATTGGTCTCGGGCTTGGGGAATCACATCCAATGATTCTCTCCCGCTGTTTATAGATTCCCTTAATTTTTATACATAATTTTTAGTCTTCGTTGTGTTCTCCTGGCTGCTTCATGTTTTTTTTTTTTTTTTTCCATGAAGTAGTCTTTTTTATTGAAATTTTATCTTACCTATAAAAAAAATGGTAAATTATTTATATATATATATATATATATATATAAGTGGAATCCCTCCCCTTTGAAATTCCCCCAAATTGGAGGATTTGAAAATGAGGAGTTTGAAGTATCTTACCCCTCCAAATCCCCTCAAACCCTTTCCCCTCACTTAAAAACATCCAAGCAAAGGGAATTAAACCACCCCTCTCCTCCCCCCTCCATGCAATTTCAATTCTATGTGTGCAAGGCATAATTTCTTTGAACTTAAGAGGGGCTTTAGTTTACCTCTTCTGCTGCAAATTAATGACATGTCATAAATAAGGTGTTTAAGTGTCTTGTGAGTTTGGTATCTTTTTGAAGTTGGAGGGAGGGAGGAAGATGAGTTCATTTCTGCATTAATTAGTTTGCTCAAATGTATATTTGTTGACATATTAATGAAAGCCAAAGTGTAAAAGATCAAATTGTTTTCAGCATCACTTGATCTGACCTTGAAATAAAATTGAATAGACATTTTTGTAGGTGAAGATGGTCGTAAGTCAAAATGATAAAGTAGCCAGCCATAGGTCATTTTATTCAACTTAGTAACCGTGAATTTTCATGTTTGCATGTCAACAAATAGTAATTGTTCTTTCCTTACACTGCTTAGGTTTCCATGGGGGAAAAAATATTGTCGCGAAATCAGTGATCCTTTGGATTAGTATTTTTTCCAGGATATTTGTGAGTCATATTTGAACGTTTAGTTTATGCATTAATGTCAACAGGAGTCTTACTTTTCCAGCTTCCTTGTATTTTTTTTTTTTTTTGAGTTTATTACTATTTCCTAAACTGTAGGAAAATCGTGTGCATACTCTAAGAAGTGAAGTTGATCGTTGTGTTAAAATGGCGGAGTTAATAGAATACAACCTGGAAGATGTGGATGCTGCCATACTAGCTGTGCGTGTAGCTCTTGCAAAGGGCATGAGTTGGGAGGACCTTGCTCGTATGGTGAAGGAGGAGAAGAAATCTGGAAACCCTGTGGCAGGCCTCATTGACAAGCTCCATCTTGAAAGGAATTGCATTACATTGCTGTTGAGCAACAATCTTGATGAAATGGATGATGATGAGAAGACACTCCCAGCGGATAAGGTGTTCCATTAATTATACATTTGGTATTCTTTATTTCAACATCTGCTTGACATCGAAAGTGACGAAGCACTTCAGTTTATTCTGCATTTTATGCATTTCTCTCATTGGTTCTATTTGCTTATTTGGTTTTACTTTCTTCTTAGGCATGTATAGTGATATGCATGGCTGCACACAGTTTTGTGCTATATTATTATCTTAATGATGTTGACTATACGATGTTTGTGGAGAAGTCACTAATAAACTGTTTAAATTCTTCTTATAGGTTGAGTAATTAAAAATATTTTAGTATTATCAATTCTGAAATGTTCGGTTATTATTGTTGTCGTCATCATATATCCTGCAATCTCTCTTATGAAACTTATCTTTCTTTCGGGCTTTATTTTGAGCATTGCTGATCTATATAATAAAAAAGATGTGGTGTCTAAAGCTTGTATTTTTTGTTATTGTACTTCTTAGGTTGAAGTTGATTTGGCTCTTTCAGCACATGCCAATGCCCGGCGGTGGTATGAAATGAAGAAAAAACAGGAGAGCAAACAGGAAAAGACGATTACAGCACATGAAAAAGCTTTTAAAGCTGCTGAGAGAAAGACTCGTCAACAGCTTTCACAGGTAGCTTCATGTTGCAGTGATACTTTACATATGATGTGCTGGACTGCTGATACTCTAGCTTTGTATGTTGATTCAAAACTATCAAATTGCTGAATGGTCCACTGCTATTGGGCCATGTTATTTGAATTTCAATACTCTAAAGTCAGCAATCATTAATTTCATGACCAGATGACTATTAACATGTCAGTGGTTTTTAACTATGGGTGTCTTGTTGGAGGTTGGTGGGCTTATCGTAAATTAGGTAGCTGGTGGTTTTGGGATTTAATAATGCCTAATTTAATCTTGTTGTGGAAAGTTTATTAGGTTTAACACCGATGCAAACTTGCTACTTAGGTTGCAGGTTTGATGTTATGGTGTAATGTCAATTGCCTTCGTGGAATGTGAGCCTTAATCTCAAATATATTTTCCACCTGAATCTGACCTGATTACAATGGCTATGATTTGGCTAAGGGTAAAATCAGTAAATAAGATAGAAAGTTAATAACTTCACCACACACATTAGAGATCTCAAATGTTATCCTTCTGCAAGGGGGGCACCTTGTTTGTGTTTCATTCAAGAATTATAGTATGAACTGCAATGTAAAAAGGATGTCAACATTACAATCGAATTCTGAAATTAGAAAGAAATTACATGCTCTATATGACGGTGGTAAGGCAGTTCTAGTAGAGTCCCATATCTACCATTCTATATCAAAGCCGATATCTCAGAGTGGATATTTCTTGGTAAAAGGTAATTTGATACTGATAAATGATTACTGATGATTGTCACTTTGTTATTTTCCATCCTACCAACTTTCATTTTGATTGTTGTTTTTATTGCTGAGTGTCTTCTTCTCATAAATAATAATGCAGGAAAAAACCGTCGCCACAATTTCACATATGCGCAAAGTTCACTGGTTTGAGAAATTCAATTGGTTTATCAGCAGTGAGAACTATTTGGTTATCAGTGGGCGTGATGCTCAGCAGAATGAGATGATAGTCAAGCGTTATATGTCAAAAGGAGATCTGTAAGTAGATGCTATTACGATGTCATTATAATATGTACCGACTTCTGATTGGGTAATGGAGTGTTTTTATCTTCATTATCTTTTTAGGAAAAATAAGTATATCTTCAAGGATTTCAGCTTTTATAAGTATGCTAGTCATTAGGGTTAATGAGAATTAAGTTTTATGTCTACTTCTGATGTTGATGTAATTATGTAACAGGTATGTCCATGCAGAACTGCATGGAGCTTCTAGTACTGTTATAAAAAATCACAGGCCAGAACAACCTGTGCCTCCTCTGACGTTAAACCAAGCTGGATGTTTCACAGTAAGTCAATAGTATTTCCATATGTTTTTAGCTTTAATTTTACTTTATCTAGTGTTTCTGAGGTGGAGTGAATAAGAGCACTAGATGCGGGATGACTCTACTGTATCTTTCAATTGATGATGTAGGTTTGCCATAGTCAGGCATGGGATTCAAAGATTGTCACTAGTGCTTGGTGGGTTCATCCTTACCAGGTCAGTAAAACAGCTCCTACTGGGGAATATCTTACGGTTGGGAGTTTTATGATCCGAGGGAAGAAAAACTTTCTTCCTCCCCATCCTCTTATTATGGGCTTTGGGTTATTATTTCGCTTGGATGAGAGCTCCTTGGGATCACATTTAAATGAAAGGAGGGTAAGAGGTGAAGAGGAAGGGATAAATGATGTTGAAGAAAGTCAGCTTCACAAAGAAATATCTGATACTGAGTCGGAGAATGAAGCCACAGAAGAAAAACTTAAAGTAGAATTGGAAAGTGTTCCTGATTCATCTACAGAACTGAATAAATCAGTAATAGAGGGATCTGCAGTTGAACCTGCTAGTGGATTGACTACCACCAATACTAAAGCCATTGATTCACTTGAATTTCCTGTTGAGGGGAAGACTAACTTGGATGGCATTGATAAGAATAATGTATCCGGTATTGCTGGAAATGGTGTTGCTTCAGTAACCCCGCATCTTGAGGATCTTATTGATCGAGCTCTTGGGTTAGGATCTGCTAGTGTATCTGGTAAAAGTTATGGAATTGAAGCATCTCATGTTGATCCATTGGAGGAACATGATCATGAAGAGAGGAAAGTGATGGTCAGAGATAAACCTTATGTCTCAAAGGCTGATAGAAGAAAGCTCAAGAAAGGCCAGAAAAGTAATGGTGTAGATGCAAATATTGAGCAGGAAACTGAAAAACCAAAAGAAATTGATGCTTCTGTTGGTAATCAAGAGAAAAAAGTTCAAACTACAAATCCAGGTGGTGGAAAAATTAGCCGTGGGCAGAGGAGTAAACTAAAGAAGATGAAGGAGAAGTATGCTGATCAAGATGAAGAAGAAAGGAACATTCGTATGGCTTTACTGGCTGTGAGTATAATTACGTGTGCTATTGTTTGGTCTGCCGTTTATTTTACCCCTCTATATATTGATTTTTTCTTGGTTCTTTTATTTATTTTTAATGTGTTGATGCCTTTTTTATCTGGACCATGCTCTTTGTGTGTAGCCCTTTTTTTAGGGTAATGCAAGTTTTCAGTGTTTTTTACCCTGCAGTAAATACCTTTTTTCCTTTCAGAAATGTAGTCTAAACATTAAGTTGCATGTGTCATTCCAAGAATAAATTAGTATAAGTTGTTATATAACAAAGTTTGGTATACTCAATAAATCCGGAACTTCATGAAATTAGAGTTTATTTGGATACGTACACATAATTGTAGTTGCCAAATACTAAAACCTGTGGAAAATGTGCCCAATCAGGATATGATTCCACTTTGTTTGATGTGGATTCTTTGTTGAGAATGGAATAGGAGGACTTGAGGGTTTGTAGAGCACTGGGGACTAACAGTTAGCTCATTTTGTTGGTGCCTTGTTTGATTTAGTTCCAATGTTTATTGAGTCTCCATCTTTTTGTATAATCTTTTGTATGTGTTTGTAATTCTTTAGACTGCTTTATGTTGTTTTTCCATTAAGTGGTCTCTTTTTAATACAATTTTTTTACCTATCAAAAAAACAAAAAAATGTTTATGGGATGATATTTCTTTTGAGAAATGGTGATCTAGAAACTTGCCAAAGAGCTCTAGCTCAACTGGCTACTCCTCCCCTTGCAAGTGCTAGGTGGAGGGTGAGGTCGTGGGTTTAAGACTAATTGGGTGTATGTAACATACCTATCCAAAAAAAAGAAAAAAAAGAAAAAGAAATAGTGATCTGGAAACTTGTCCAATACCTCCTTGTTGTCATCTCATTATCATGTTGCTCCAAAACTGACAATTTGTTTGTATTTTTAGTCTGCTGGAAAAATAAACAAGGCAGATGGAGAGACACAAAGTGGAAATGCAGCTGCAGCCAAAGAGAAGAAACCTGGCAGTGGTATGTTCTCCAAGGGTATTTTTTTTTTCTTTAATGAATAAGTGTTTTCCAAGTATTTAGTCATTAGAAATGTTATTTATAGTTATCGAATTTTTAGTTGCTGATTATCAGTGCTTGAACTATACATGATTGTTTATTCCCCTCAAAAGCCATTACTTGATGGTAGAGAATCCATAGTCAGGAGTGGATAAGTCAAATTGTCATATATCACAGAACACTAATGATGCAACATATTTTGTATCATCTTTGTTGTTGTTTCATGATTATCTGATGTGATCCTTTCATGTCTATTTCATTAATCTGGCAGCCACTGAAGATGCTTCAAAAATTTGTTACAAGTGTAAGAAGGCAGGTCACCTGTCTCGGGACTGTCCAGAGAATCCAGATGAATCTTCAAATGGTCATGCAAATGGTAGTGTTGAAGGTGATCCCCATGTGGGTTTGGGTGATACTGCTCCAGAGATGGACAAGGTGGCCATGGAAGAGGATGATATTCATGAGATTGGTGAAGAAGACAAAGGGAAATTAAACGATGTTGATTACTTGACAGGGAATCCACTGCCTAGTGACATTCTCTTATACGCTGTGCCTGTATGTGGTCCTTATAATGCAGTTCAATCATATAAATACCGTGTTAAGATTATTCCTGGCTCTGCAAAGAAAGGAAAAGGTATCCGAAATTTCTATTCCTAAAATCTACAATTTAACAAGTTTACTTGTTTCTTTCGAAGTAGTCTTCTTTCCACCCTTCTTTTGATGTGATCGGAACTTGCTCCTCTATTTTTCATGCTATATATTTGTAGATTTACACATTTATTTATTTTTCTTTTTCACTTTTTGTAGCTGCAAAAACTGCCATGAATTTGTTTAGCCACATGCCAGAAGCATCAAGTAGAGAAAAGGAATTAATGAAAGCATGTACAGATCCTGAGCTAGTTGCAGCAATTATTGGCAATGTGAAGATAACAGCTGCTGGACTGACTCAGTTGAAACAGAAACAAAAGAAAGGCAAGAAGAGCAGCAGCAAACAAGAAAGCTAGCCAGCAAATTGTGTAATGGGTCTTATAGAAATCAAGCTAGAGGCTTTTTCAAATTTGGCTGTCTTGAGTACCATCGTGTTTATGCTCTTTAGGAAACTAGTTTCCTTGGATTAAAGTTTAAAAATGAGATGTATAGCTGATATGACTTCTGTAAATGTTGGTGTAGTCCTTGATTCTCCAATCTTAACATTCAAAGAAAACTGAAATCCTATAGAGCTTCTGTTGAGATCATACGCAATAAATATGATTATCTTATTTAACAGTAAAGACTAAAGAGTCTAAGCGGCGAAAAAATTTTGCATGCGCCACCTGTGGGGCCCACCTGCTATGAGAGAGATGTCTCATGCACCTGGCGCATGGGATACTCTCTCCTAAGCGGCATTCATTTCTGTGTTCCTTGTTTACTTTCTTTTTTGTCAATAACAAAGAGAAATTTTTAGGTATAGATCTAATTCTTTGCTCACAGGTCACCCAACATCAAATTGTCTTCTTTTTTTCTTTTTCTTTTTTTAATTGACGAGTACCTTGTAATTCATGGCTTTCTCAAGTTTGAATACCCTTTTTTTTTAGTTTGTAACTAATTAAACGAGGTCTGCTATCATATGCATGTATAACTTGCTACTAAAAACTTAAAAAATATGTTATTCGAGATGCTATCATATGAAACTCAATACAAAAAAAATACGTGCTTTTGCCAAGAGCTTTGTAGCTCTATTGGTGCATTATGATGTTTTTAACGGAGATGTTCAGGTTCAAATTTCCCTACTCAACTATCAAATTAAGAAAAAAAAAAAAAATGGCATGTGCTTTTTGAAATACTACACTTAAGAATTACCGACAAGAAATTTATGTTAAACATAATATCGGCATTACCCACAAAATGATAAAAACAATGACATTTGAGTTATGTATGTTGGAAATTAATCAATAAATAAATAAATAAATAAAAGGTTGATCACACCTAGGAAAGTACTTACTCCAAATGTTTTTCCTTGGTCAATCCTGAATATTCGACAACTTGCCTAGAATTTGAGAACATGATCTTCTCTAGTGCTCTCAAAATGAAGAAAGTCTATTTTATAGTGTAAACATTTTATTTCTTGGTGTCACGTCACATTAGACTGCTTATTTAAGACCCAGTTATCTCGTGGCAGGGTGTTCGGTTTTTAATCAAAGAGTGCTAATCAATGACAATGACACTATCACAGCAAACCCAGGAAACTATGCGCATGAAGTAACCTTAGTAAGAAACGTTTTTTTTTAGAAAGACTTAAAGAACAAGTTTGGGTTAAGGCAATGTGATTAACAAATTTACTTATAGGCTTGCGATAACAATTTTACAAGCTATGTAACATAGGAACATACAAAAGGAGAAAAGTTATGCAACTGTCAACCCTGATTCTTCAGCTGGAGGAACATCAGTCAAATCCAGACCCTCTGCTGGTAAGTCAGAAGTAAGCGGACCCAAGATTCCATCAGAGCTGAGAGTCAGTCCACTCTGCAAATAGATAAAGTATTTGCACAATTAGGCTTGCCAAATTGGACAGATACTCGTTCAAAAAACACACCAATGATCTCTCCAAGCACCCTTAGCCTTCAGTAATGCTAGTTCACGTACTTGGCCACAAGGCTGGAACTCAAATGAATGTCAAACATATTTTGATCTTCTATGTGCATATCCTATTTTATTTATTTTTACTATTTTGGACCATATTAAATATCTAAGGATAAAGTAACTAAACAAGTACCTCAGGCTGGAATCTAAGCATGTCTGCGCGAGCCATGGCTTCAGCTTGAGCTATTCTCTGTCTAAATGTCTGAGCCATTTCCTCCGCCTGTCAGAACAGAATCAGAAACGTAACCATAATTTTCAAATTTGCTTGGAAGCAAGATAGAAATCTTTCATGGATCAAAGAAAAAGAAACATCAACTAAAGATACATCATTTTGGAGCTTCATCTATCCACTAGAACTACAAGTAGAATATGTGTCAGAAAATACCTTCTCAAAAACAAGCTTTGGATTGCGAATCATGTCTCCAGGCGTAGGTTCTAACTTCTTAGTGGAAAGACTTACTCGGCCTCTCTCACGATCATGGCTAAGTATCATGACCTACACCATGATAATTAGTTTTAAAATGTTCACCTCTACCAAGTAGCATAAATTTTCCTCCAAGGACTGTACTATGAACATACCTTGAGAGTATCACCAGGTTGAAGTACCGTTGCAATATCTGAGACACGATCATGACTAATCTGACTGACATGAAGAAGGCCATTGATTCCACCAATGTCAATGAAGGCACCGTATGGTTTTAGACTCTGCACAGTTCCAATGACCACAGATCCAATTCCTAGTTGTGCCTGGCTATCAGCCATGGCTTTGCGGTTACTGAGTACTAGCCTTGACTGCTCCTCATCAACCTCCACAAACTTTAGTGGAAGCTCCCTTTCAATAAGGTCTTCGGCAGTTGATTTCTAGTATAGATGCAAGAAAGAGTGACAAATCTGGATTAAATAATGGATTACAAATAATATGAAGCTCATTAATGAAAGAAATGCATGCCAGAAGAAAGAATAAAATTTGTGATGGTGATCTTATTCTCTAAATCATGCAAAATAAAATCCAATCACATATACAATGGTGGGTAGAATACTTACCTAATACATTTAGTATGGCAGAAACTTAGTTGTGATATTATCATTATTTGATACATGCTTAAAATGCGGGTCATATTACAGCCAGATCATTTGGACTTTGGCTACTACTTCCAACTCTAAATTCTTTTTCACCAATTATTACTTCACATACACCTTATTGCAACCCCTACAACAACAACAACAACTAAGCCTTGGTCCAAAATTTTTTTTGGTTGGCTATAGATCCTCAATAGAGTGAACAGACTAATCAGGGTTGGCAACATACATTCTTTTTGTCATTCTATTCAAAACCATACACTCCTTTACTTCCTTAATTGACATGTCATTTTTCACTACTTCTATTAATGTTATTTTCAGTTTTCCTCTACGTGGTTTTGTTCCCTCGACTTGAACCAACTCACAATTTCTCACTAGTACATTAATTGCTCCTCTAAACATGACCAAACCATCTAAGGCGCACTCTCCTCATTTTTTCATTGATTGGGGCCACCCCTATCTTTAAGAAAATTTCCTCATTTTGAATCCTATCTTTCTGTCTATTTCCACTTATCATTTTAACATTCTCATTTTACCTACACTCATTTTATGTATATGTTAATAGCCCAATATTTAGTATTATAGAGTATAGCACGTCTTATAGTAAGTAGTCCTACAAAAATTTTCCATTTTATGATGACAATACACCTTACTACAACGTCCCAGACATATGATTACTATTAGTTTCAAGCTAATCAAATTGAGCATTGGGAACGTGCAAGCCATATTTAAGAACTAACCGATGATATCTGTGAAAAAGGAACAAATCCTCTAAGGCCTTCCACCACAGCCACCACTCCACCTTTGTTTGCACTAACAACCTGCATATATATTCGAGGAATTCGTTAATTTTTCCCCCCCAAAAATTGGGCAGCTATTTGAACAGCATAAATTTCTCTTAATGCACGAATAATCAAATTCCTAAAAG
This sequence comes from Lithocarpus polystachyus, assembly GCA_033629205.1. Classification (NCBI taxonomy): domain Eukaryota; kingdom Viridiplantae; phylum Streptophyta; class Magnoliopsida; order Fagales; family Fagaceae; genus Lithocarpus; species Lithocarpus polystachyus. The sequence continues at coordinate 13,909,124 of CM066167.1, forward strand.
AAACAACATGATGCAGAAAAGGAAGGATCTATAGCAAGAACTTCCTCAACTGCTTATTTAGAGTTTACTAAGATACAAGAAAGCCTTTGACCTGCACGCTACAGGGAATGATATTCAAGATGGTTAGCATCTTACTCATTACCTAGATGAAAATACTTGACAAGGATCACAACTAATATTCTGGACAAAAGAAGAAACAGAAAACAAGCAATTTTTGGTGTGAAAAAACCCACCTTACCCTTGACGACAACATCCTCAGTTTGAAGCTGTCTACACCTTTCCCACGCAAGTTCATACTGGATTGAACGTAAGCTAAGGATCAAGCTATCATCAACTTCATTTTCACCAATAATTACAAACTCATCTTTCAAACCAGGAACTATGCCTGCATCTTCAACATGTTTTATTTTGTGAATACACGCCTCTTGGACAGGCAAATATGCTGATGACTTTGCAGTAATGTCAACTAGTGCACCATTGTTATCTGTTTTGAACACAGTTCCTTTGACCTGTAAGAAAAAATAGATCAAACTCATCAAGCTAATCTTCCTTTTTGTGTATGTGTATACGTATTTCTTTTAACTTCTTTTTGGGCTTTTGAAAGTAGACAGAGGTTTAAAGGATAGTGTATCATACAAAATATTCCCTTCCCAAAAAATAAAATTAATGTAAACCATATCCTTCTTCTTCTTTCCTGAATAAAATTCATGCAACCTTATTTTCCTCAAGATTACAAATGTGGAAGAAATGAATCAATTTAGCACATAATTCAGAAAAAGTTAAATAATTCAATCAAATATGTCAAAAAAAACCATTAACAATATTCAGTGGAACTCAACGTGTATCCAATCACACACCCACAATATCAACTTGCAAATAAAAACCCACTAAGCAATTCCTCATTTTAGCTCACACCCATTAAAAACTCACACACAAACTTCCATTCTATGCGTGCCTCACTTTGAACAATACAACAATTAGTCATTCTAGCTCATACCCACCAAAGAACTCTCACTCAAAACGCAATTCCTACTCACAATTTCAAAGAAAAACATTGAAACAAAAAAAGAGTGGCCAACAACCTTGGTTCCAATCTCAGCATTGAAGTCGTACTTTTCGAGAGCAGCGTTGAAGTCATCGAGAGTGAAGGGCACACCTTCAAGAGGCGTAGTACGACACCGTTCATAGGCATCCTCGAAGAGTTTCTTAAGCTCAGCCCTTTCTTTGGTCTGTGCGTTTGAGATTGCCACTGCTGAGACAATGGGAAACAAAATGGGCTTGTGGGTTTGCTTTGAATAGAAAGGCTTTGACTTTGAGAAGCGAGAAGAAGAGAGTGGTGAGCATCTTAGGCCTGTGAATTGCTGAGCCAAAGACGCCATATTGACTCACTCCAATTTTGTTCCTGTGTTTCGTTGGGACAGATAAGATAGAGAAAAAGGAGGACCAGAACAAAACAACATGTTGCACACTTTGGAGTTCGGATAATAGATACCAGAAACACATGAACCGGTTGAATTTTTGGTTTTGGTTTTTATTTTTATTTTTCTTAGGACATAATTTTACTTACCTTAAATTAATTAATTTATAGAAAAGTCCTTGAAAATTTCTCATTCTAAATCCTGCAGTTTAAGAGATTTAATAATGGGTAAAATACCATTTTGATCTCTAAATTTTATTAAAAGTTAAAAAAAAAATATTTACAAAGGAACCAAACTTCTTGTTTTTTTCTATTCCACTGAGTGTATGCAAACTCCACATTGACCTCATTATTAGTGAGTTATTACCATTGACAGAGCCATTCATGGACTATTGCCCCCCCCCCCCCCCCCTAATTTTTTTTAAAAAGAATATAACTATATAATTATATTTAAGTACTAATTTTAGCAATTTCGTTCAATAAAACTACATTTTGTCTTTTTTATTGATCATTATAAGAGAAATGTTACAATTGCAAATTTTTTTACAATATTTTTACAAATTATTGAAATAGCAAATTCTTACTGGTTTGCATCTAGGTCTACCACTTACATCACTTTTTTACTTAATAATAACCACTAATTACAACAACAAATTGTAAAAAAATTTATAGATTTAAAATCTAATACACACACACACACACACAAGCCCAAAATATTAGCCCAATAACAAAAATTACCGATAGGTGATAGCAAAGCTAAAAAAAAAAAAAAAAAAAAAAAAATTTGAGACTAATCAACCAATTTTACAAAGAAAACAAACAATTTAGCCCTTTAAAAATTTTTAAACAAAATAAACAAAAGACACGCCCTACACACAATAAAAATAATAATAATAAAAGAAAAATTTTGCCGGCTAAGTAGTAGAGTCGAAAGCTGAAGCCACCATATGCAACTAACAATAGAACCACCTCCCCTAACTCCAAGTCCTGGCTAAGTCTTGGTTATTACTTAATCTCCCAAAAGTTATATATTAAATCCGATAATTTATGCCAAAAGCATTATAGCTCAACTAGTTAGCATCTCGTGATGTTTCCATAACGTCTAGCCATTTAGGGTTCAAATCCTCTTCCCACATTGTAACTATCAAATTATCAATAATAATAATAATGATAATAATTGAGGATTTTTAAAAAGTAGCTATTAAATCTTATCTCCATATGAAAGAGGGATATTGAAAGGAGTCTTGTAGCTTACTAGTACACTCCAAATGAAAAGGGATATTGTGAAGAGTCTTGTGACTCAATGACAGAGCATTGTTTTCCTTTAATGGGAGGATCATGTTTAAAGCATCTTCTTCAAAAATCATGTAAGTTACAGGCTTTTGTTGGGGTGTGTTTTGTGATAAGGGTAAAAAATGCAAGAATAGTCCAAATCCCCCATCTGGTTCTTTAGAAGTTATTATTTGAGAAAAGTTAAGTCCAAACTTTCAAATGTACGATGAACAAAGGTTTATGGTGTTTTAACAAGAGAAATTGAAAATACAATGACAAAATGCATAAAATACACTTAAAACATCAAGTTTGAAACTTCGACTCACATACAACATGAAGAGGAAATTGAGAGAGGTCACATGAGAGAGAGGGAAGGTTTCTCTATACTAATATTTACACCTCTAAACTTCAGAATAGTGAGAATTTTCACAAGTTGAATGGATTTTTGCTCTAAAATTTCAGTTCTAAGGGTAAAACATGGCTAGCTTGTTTTGAATCTAATTGAGGCATTTTATATTGAGTTTTGGGTGCTCTTAATGACTGGTTTTTAGTCAATAGAAGAGGTTTTGGACCCCAATGTGTTAATTAAGGAGTTATTTTCAGGTTTGCTTTTGTTTGGATAAAATGAAGACTTGCTTTTATCATTATTAAGGGAAAATTTTGACTAAGCCCTCATTGGCTCCCCCTTCAGATGTTTCAAACTCTTGAGAGGCTCATCTAAGTAAGGGCTAGAACTTGAAGTTAGCCAACGAAAGCCAACTATGTTTTAAAGGCAACAAAGGTTAATGCAGAAAACTTGGGACACAGACAACATGAGCATTAAACCTCTATTGTGGTGAAAATTTAAGATATAAGACTTTTTTCCTGAGCTTGAGGTATTGGCAGAGTCCCTTACCCACTTAGTAGTACACACAAGTTAGACTTATGCAAAAGGTTCAAAAGAAACCGATTCATACTCTTAAAACCACACTCCTTCAATTTCCCCAATATGTGACATGGGCTTAGGTCATGCTTAAAAGAATAACATAAGTATAATATATGAATTGGGCCCACAAGAAGGTTGAACTTAATTGAATCGAGTTTATAGAAAATGTATCACAAAGACGACTGTAAGGACCCAATTTGGGTTCTTAGCTCACGAGAAGGATGGACTTAGGCCCAACAAGCCCAAAACAATGATTTGTAGAGAGTGGGTTAGAAACTCGGGCTTCAGTGAGTTAGAGAACAAATATAATGGATTTAATCGAAGAAAAATGCCCTCGGCTCAATCCGAGGGGACTAGTTCTTATATATTGGCTCACAGATTGATTACAAATTTATTTCTAGGTTGCTACAGTAGTTCTTTCTTTGTTTTTCCGATCCCCTTTTCTCAGGATCCCCCCCCCCCCCATTTTATACTTCCTTCTCCTTGCATCATCACCCTCCACGTGCAGTTTAGATCATCTTCTTTCACCCCTATCCCATCAACCCCCCTAAAAATTTTTCATATGGTAGCTGTAAGGTTGAAAATTACTGTTCAGACATCACTTTCTCATTAATGCGGTCAGAGAGTTAACTGCAGAACATTTAATTCGGTGATAGCAGCTTTCCTTTAGATATTTCTCAGCTCTCACCTACCCTATACGACCACAGGGTAGCAGAACCTTCTGGTGTATCATCCTAGATAGCAAAATACATACTTTAACCTTTGCCTTGCTTAGCCGAGGACATTTTCCTCCTTGGACCACCTTCCTCAGTCTACACAGTCGCAATCTACTTGTAAAACTCACCACCCTGTGTTTTCTACACTATTGTCCTATCCTCGAACAATTGAGCCTCCTCGGACAAGCCCAAGGCCCAATACACGTATTTGGGTCTCTGTTCCCTACAATAGCCCTTCAAAATTCCAGTTTTCTCCTCCTATCCGAGGAGAAATGTGGGGTTTTGAATTTTAAGAGTTAAGATCACTTGTTTCTTTGGTTTACACCATGAAAATACTGTTTCACATGCCTCATAACTGTTACTGATGCTTCGGAACCCGCGATGTATCATTAATAGCTCCAAGCGGCGCTTCGTTCCCTCCATCCAATGGTGAAACGCAGATCTAGCGGTTGACATTTCTCCTTGAATTTTGAGTGGGTTAACTCCCACTCAATTCCATTTCCTATATAAGGTACCCAGGGAAATCATTTTTCCTCATTTTACAAGTCCTCAAGCTCTAGAGAGATCCCAAACATTCTAACCTTCAAGATTTTCTAAGTTCTCAAGTTTCCCAAGTTCTTTTCTTAAAAAATCTTCGACTCATTTAAAATTTCAAGGACTAATACATGTGCTTATTCTCGTAAGTTTCCACCTCTTTAAACTTTTTTGTTTCTTGGCCAAGCTCCTCGACCTTCTTTTTTTGTTTTCTTTCTTTGAAAATTTCTTTCGCATCCATTTAGTGTGCCTAGATGGGTAGGTTCAAATATCTTGTAGACTCCTCTTCTACCATGGAGGCTTTTAGGGCTAAGTACAACATCCCTCAAGGAGTAATCCTGAGGTACTGCCCACTAGACCATACCGATAGGGAAGTGGATGAGGTGGTCATTCCCATAATTGTCTTCATAGAAAGTGGAATGACACTCCTTAGAGGCACAGTAACCAGATACTATCTTCTTAACCATAGTTTGTGTCCTCATCAATGCGCACCTAACCTATTTAGGGTCTTAGGGAGTGTAGATGCTCTTAACGCATATATGAACTTAGGGCTCACGTGGCACGACATCGTCCATATGTACGAGTATCACTCCCTTGCCGATGCGGGATATTACCTTAAGTCTCGGTCCAACATTGTTAGAATGGTATCATGCCTTCCTAAGTCCAATAAGGGCATAAAAGATAATTACTTGATTGCGTCCGGAGAATGGCACTGCGGTTTTCACTGCCCAACCTGAGAGGGAGAACCAGGTGGGGTACCCTAGGATTAGGTCCCTCGGCATGGGATTTAGCCCTTTTAGCTTTACCATCTTTTCTTTCTAACACTTTGTTTTATTTCAATGATGGACTTCGTTAATCTGACCATGGTTTACTCCTCGGATGTTTTTTGCAGATATAAAGGCACGTTACTCTCGGACTTAGTCTTATCAATGTCGCAGGTCTCAACAAAGTGCTGCGGTCCTAGATTTTTATAAGTGAAGACGAGCAAATGGAGCCGTCCACTTGATATTGGACTTCCAACCCTTGTCAAACGCGTTCCAAGACGTTGGCCAAGCAATAAGGGCAGGCGATCCCAGAATTCACCGAATAGACATCTCACGGCCCGGTTTCTTGGCCTGGGAGGACCTTCCTTCAGTTGAACTTCCTCTTCAACATTCCCCATGAGAAGTAGCCGTTCCGAGGGAGGAAACAGATTCCTTGCGTCTCTCTCTTGAGGCTGAGATTGACCAATTCCAACTTGAAGAAGAAGAGGCACAAGACAGGCCTTTAGAGCTCTCAGATTCCGAGGTTGATTTTGATAGATCCTCTACGATTCACCCTTCCAAACTCGTGATTACTTGGATTGACACCAGTTCCGAGGAAGAAGAAGAAATGGCCCTGAATACTAAGAGAGGCCTTAAAGATTTGATGGCTGGGAGAAAGGGGTCATCATCCAAGGATGCCCCAAAGACCCAACTTCCTCCCAATCCTCCCCTTCCCCTTCTCCCTTCTCCCCTTGGCCTGCTCCCCGACCCAAATTTGCAGAAGAAGAAAAGGAAGGGGAAGGAGATCGAGGAAGGAGAGATTTCCCCATCGAAGGAGCCGAAACAGAAAAAAACAACCAAAGATAGACAAAGGGAGACTTCGGTGGAGAGCAAGGAGGATTCCCTAGGGGCTGAGGTGCAAAGAACAAAGTGCACCTAGGCTCCCCGGCTGGAGCTGGACAGCATTCCCATCCCTTGGGATGCTTCAGTTCAAAACTTCCAAGGAGGGCATTCAGGCTACATTGCCGAGACCTTAGAGTAGCCTTTCTGTCCTTGAAGAGGGACCTTGCTATGTAGGCTACAGACCAGAGATATGGAGGCTATTAGGCGCTTCAAGCAACCTGACCTCTTTCTGTCCTTGAAGAGGGACCTTGCTATGGTAAGTAATCTAACAAATCTTTGAATTAAATGCTTAGCTGCACTTTTTTTTTTTTTTTTCTTTTTTTACATATGGGATTCCTTTGTTATTTGTATGCAGGTCACTCAGCAAGTTTTTGTGGCTGAGGAGTAGGTCTGGGAAGCCCGTAATGAGGCTAGGGCTCAGGCCCACTCCCGTGCCGAGGTCGAGAAATCCCTAGGAGCCCTCAAGCATGAAAAAACCGAGTTGGCCAAGAAGCTGACCGCTGCGGAAAGGGCATGTCTGAGTGTCGAGTCATTTTTGAAGAGTGCGGAGACCTAGGTCGAGGAATAGCGCCAATAGCTTCACTTGATCGAGATAAAACTGGTCACCTAGAGACAACTGGTCCTAGATCTTAAGGCTGAGTTGTAGAAAGCTAAGGATGTAGCTCGGGTGGTTTGGGAAGCTTTCGAGGCCACCGAGATGGCATCCTATGAACGTGGGGTGCAAGAAATGGAGACTCGGTTGGCAAAAAAGGTGGCAGGAATGTGCAGGGAATACTGCACCGAGACATGGGCAGAAGCGCTCAACCGGGCGAGAGTCCTTGCTGACTCCGAGCTGAGGAAGGTTGAGAATGTCTTCTTCCCGGAGGACATCCGAGAAGTTCCAGTGATGCTTCCTCCTCTTGCTGCTAATCCTCTCCCACCTCCTGAGCTACTTCCAACCACCCAAGCCCCTCTTCCTAACGCTGAAGTCTCAACAGGGTTTGGAAAGGGTAAGGAGGTTTAGCCACTGGTGAAGACCAAAGACTCCGAAGACGCCCTCACGATCAAGGATGTGGTCTCTAAGGCCAAAGATGCGGAGCCTAAGTCCAAGGCTGGGGATTCCTAATCCAAGGCAGCTGATCCCAAGAAAGACTCTCACCTAGCAAAGGCCTAGCTATAGGGATTTTTTTTCTTATCTTGTTGTGTGTATTTTTCTTTTGCTGTGGTGTTTTCACCACTGTTTGTGATATAACTTCCTTTTGATTAATGAAGAAACTTTTTCTTTACCTTTAGTCTCGTGAATCTCTCTTTTTCCTTGTAACTTTTATTCTCTTGTTAGTATTAACCAAGATTGCTGGCAACAATGGATCGTCATTACTCATGCTTTAATAAAATCTAATAGTAGTACGTTATTGCTAATCCAAATAAATTGAACAAGTGCCAGCAATAAGGAGAGTTATCACATACCTATACTGAGAGTTAGGCTTCTTGGAAGGAAGGTGGAATCTTACGAGATGGACATTATATCTTGTAAAAGATAAGTAAGGCGGACTAACTTTACCCTGCTCAATACTTATATATAAATGCATGAATATTAACTTACTCAAAGTCCCCGATCCGAGAAACAAGGCACAACATAAGATCTATCTTAACACTAAGGAAAATAAATGGAAAGTACTAATTTACTCGAAGCATGTGGTCCGACGAGTTAGGCACAACTAAGACTCTGTTTAACACTGAAATAGATGTTAGGGGGTATTAATTTTCCCAAAGCTTGTGGTCCGACGGGCCAAGCATAGTTAAGGTTCTGTTTTATACTTAGAACAATGATAAAAAGATATCAATTTACCCAAGATATGTGGTCTGAGGATTCAGGCATGACCAAGGTTCTGTTTGATATTTAGTGAGAATGAACTGAAGTATTAATTTACCCAAGGTATGTGGTCTGAGAGACCAGGCATGACCAAGGTTCTATTTAACACTTATTGAGAATGAAATGAAGTACGCATGTTATGTAATGTAACAAATTCAAGTGCAGTAATCAAAACTTTCATTAATAGTAATACCTTCTTAGATTATTTACATTTTAGGGACGTGGTATAGCTCTTTCCTCCAAATCCTCCAAATAATATGCGCCTATTCCAGCCATTGATAGGATGCGATATGGTCCTTCCCAGTTGGGTCCTAGCTTTCCCCTAGGCTGGGTTCTTTGTAGTACCCATAACCTTTCTCAAGACCAAATCTCCAAGTGCTAATGGTCTTAACTTCACGTTGGCATCATATCCCTACTTGACCTTATGTTGATAATAGGCTAATTGAACCATGACATTTTCCCTCCGCTCGTCAATTAGGTCCAAGTTTCTGCCTAATAGATTGTCATTGTTACTCAGGGTGAATGAACTCATTCTCAATTTTGGGAATCCAGTTTCAAGAGGGATGACAGCTTCGGCCCCATAAGTCATTGAAAATGGTGTCTCCCCAATGGACCTGCGAGGAGTTGTTCGATAAGTCCAGAAGACATGGGGCAGCCTTCCAGCCATTTTCCTTTTGCGTCATCCAGCCTCTTCCTCAGCCTACTCACTATGACCTTGTTGACAGCCTCAGCCTGTTCATTTCCCTGTGGATATGCTGGGGTTGAATACCTGTTTGTTATGCCTAGACCACAACAGTACCTCTTGAAGGCCTTGCTATCAAATTGAAGACCATTGTTCGAGATGAGTGTGCAAGGTACTCCAAACCAAGTGACAATATTTTTCCATATAAATCTCTTGGCATCCATGTCCCTGATATTTGCCAATGGTTCAGCTTTGCCCCACTTGGTGAAGTAATCTGTGTCGACTAGCAGATATCTTTTATTCTCAGCTGCTTTAGGGAAATGACCTACAATGTCCAAACCCCACTGAGCAAATGGCCAAGGGTTAGACAGAGGATTAAGAGCTCCTCCTGGTTGGTGAATATTCGGTGCAAACCTTTGACATTGATCACACTTCTTCACATACTCCTGTGCTTCCTTCTGCATGTTTGGCTACCAATACCCTTGAGTGAGGGCCTTGTGAGATAAAGACCTGCCTCCCGTGTGACTTCTACAGATCCCTTTGTGCAATTCTTCAAGGAGCAGTTTTGATACCTTAGGGTGTATGCATAGTATGTATGGCCCAGAAAAAGAATGCTTGTACAATTTTTGGTCCTCGGGCAGCCAAAACCGAGGAGTTTTTCTTCGAAACTTATCAGCCTCTAATTTATCCTTAGGCAAGATATCTTCCTTGAGAAGTAGCACTATAGAATCCATCCAGTTGGGTCCCACTCTAATTTGATGGATATGGGCCGCCTTCTTCTTTATTTCAATGGGTTTGTACAAATCCTCAAAAAGGATGACTTGGGGTAAGCCTTGTGCCGAGGAGGTTGCAAGAGTGGCTAGAGAATCTGCATGCGAATTCCTACTGCGGGGGATATGCAGCAGGTTGACAGATTTGAATCCCAACTGCAGCTGTTTTACATGACTTAAGTACTCTTGCATTCTTTCATCCATGACCTCTAACTCTCCTCTTACTTGGCCAACAACCAATCTTGAGTCTGAGAATATTTTCACCGAATTTTCGCCCATTCTATGAACCATGGCCATTCCTACCAATAGAGCCTCATATTCGGCCTCGTTATTTGTGGCTGAGAAGCCCAATCTTAAGGATTTCTCAATAGTGATCTTCTCAGGAGATATTAAAACTAGGCCCACTCCAGATCCTCTATGATTTGCTGCACCATCTACGTACACCTTCTAGGACAAAGGTTCATGCACGGAGATTAGGCCAACTGAATTTTCATCCATGCCTGACCTCTCGTCACTTTCTTCTAGCGAGGACTCAGCAAATTCAGCCACCAAATCAACTAAAGCCTGACCCTTAATAGAGGTGCGCGGCATATACTTTATGTCAAAAGCCCCTAGGATCGTACCCCACTTTGCAACCCTTCCCGTGTAATTGGCACTCTGAAGTAGAGATTTAAGCGGGAGTTGGGTTAATACAACAACCGTGTGTGACTGGAATAGTGGGAGAGCTTACGAGTAGCGTGTACCACTGCCAAAATAGCCTTCTTCAGCGGTAAGTAATGGACCTCGACCTTATATAGTGACTTACTCACATAGTAAACTGGTCGCTGTATGCCGCTATGAACCAGTACTAGTACCAAGCTTACTGTGTGGGCAGCCACAACAATGTAAGCAAATAAAACCTCATCCACCTTAGGACTGGACATGATGGGTGGCCGAGATAGATACTCTTTCAACTGCTGGAAAGCCAAGATGCACTTCTCAGTCCACTTGAATCCCTTCCACTTGTTCAGTAATTAGAAGAAAGGCCTGCATCTGTCCACTGATCGAGAAATGAATCGATTTAGGGCAGCAGTCATTCCAATTAACTTCTGGACCTCTTTGGGATTCTGAGGTGGTTGTAAGTTGTTGATTGCTTTAATTTGATCTAGATTGACTTAAATTCTACGGTGAGTAACCATGTATCCCAAGAACTTTCCTGATCCGACATCAAAGGAGCATTTGGAAGCGTTAAGTCGTAGCTTGTGTTTCTTCAAGATTTCAAAGATAATTCTGAGGTCGTTAACGTGCTCAGATTCCAACTTGCTTTTGACCACTATGTCATCTATATAGACCTCAACGTTTTTCCCTAACTGCATCTCAAACATCCTGGTCATCATCCTCTGGTAAGTAGCCCCTGCATTTTTCAAACCAAAAGGCATCACCTTATAATGGTAATTTCATATAGGAGTAACAAAGGTTGTGTTCTCTTGATCGTCCAAGGCTAAAGGGATTTAATGATACCATTGAAAGGCGTCCCAAAAACTCATCCGCGGATGGCCTACAGTTGCGTCCACTAGCTGATCAATCCGAGGCATTGGGAAGGGATCCTTAGGGCAGGCTTTATTTAAATCCATGAAATCCACGCATACTTGCCATTTTCCATTTTTTTTCTTCACAACTACCGTATTGGCCAACTATTTAGGGTAGAACACCTCTTTAATAGCCCCAGCCTACTTAAGCTTCATCACTTCGTCCTTGACAGCGTCAGAATGATCTTTAGATGAGCGCTGAGGAGGTTGCTTCCTTGGGGTAACAGATGGATTGGCATTTAAATGATGGAAAATGAAGCTTGGATCCACCCCCGGAGCCTCATAAGCATTCCAAGCGAACACATCGACATTCTTCTTGATAAATCCTACCAGTTCCGCCTTCTCTTGAGGCGGTAGCTGAGCCTCAACCTGAAAAAATTTCTCCAGATCATCGCCCACAGGAAATTTCTCTAAATCCTCACATTTTACCTCCTCGGCTGGCCCATCGACTAGTAACACCAGAGACTTTAACTGCTATAAGCCCCCTTTAGCAGAGGCCGAGAATTCAGCTGCAGGCTGATGCATAATCGCCGCCACAAGGCATTGCCTAGCCATGGATTGGCTCCCTACAAGCTCCTCAATCTAGTCCTCTAATGGATACTTTACTTTCAAATGCAAAGTTGAAGAAACGGCCCCCAGGGCGTGAAGCCACGGTCTGGCCACAATCGCCGTATATGGAGAACATGCATCCACCACAATGAAGTCCACCTCAACCACCACCGAACCAGCTTGCACGGGTAGTCTAATTTGTCCTTTTGGAATGACAACCTTTCCATCAAAGCCCACCAAAGGTGAATCATAACTCATCAGATCTTCTGGCCTTAAATTGAGCCCTTTGTACAAATTTGGATACATAATCTCAACTCCTCTACTTTGGTCTACCAGTACCCTCTTCACATCATACTCTCTAATCCTACGAGTTATCACCAGGGCATCTTCATGCGGTTGTGTGGTCCCGGCCTTGTCATCATCTGAGAAGCTAAATGCTGGTCGGATCTCTATTTTAGCCTTCTTCGGCTTTTGCTCAGAGTCCTCAGTAGATGGCCTAGCTACCGACATCACCCTATAAGGACAAGATCCAGTTCTCCCCGGTGCGGAGAGGATGACGTGGATAGTGCCCAGAGGGGGCCTTGAAGAAATATTCCCTTGAGCCCCTAATCCTACTTGGCTCCCTTGTTCGTTGGGCTGATATAGAAATTACTTCAGTTTGCCATCTTGAACCAACTGCTCTAGATGATTCCACAAGGTTGTATAGTCTTCGGTGGTATGCCCCAGCTCTTGGTGGTATTGGCAATAAAGACTGTGATTGCGCCTCGAGGGGTCCCCACCTATTTTTTTGGCAATAGACAAAGACAGCAAAGAATCCAAGGGCCGAGGAACCCTACTGCATGTAATAAAATAAGAGCAAAATGCCCTTGTGAGTTCCTTAAAGGAACCAACAGAACCTGTTGCCAAGCCATCGAATCACCTCATTGCCACAGGCCCCAAGCTAGATGGGAATACCTTGCACATTAAAGCTTCATTTCTGGAGTGTACAGTCATTCTCTGGTTGAAATGGCTGACGTGTTCCACAAGATCCGTTCGACCATTATACATGGTGAACGTGGACTGGGTAAACCGTCGTGGAAGCCACCGTCCTTCGATCCTGCGTATGAAGGGTGACTTGAAAATTTGGTTGAGTGCTCTACTCATAACATCATTTCCCAAGTCCCTAGAAGATGAGTTTCTACTCCTGCGTTCACAATGATACTCCTCATCATGTGAGAAAGATTCACTAGGAGGAGTCCTTGACCTGCGCCTATAACTGTCGTCCTCTTCATCATTAGAAGAAAGGTCAGAAATGGAGGGACTTCGCCTTCTCTGCTCGTGGCACAACTTCCTCTTTAAGTGATCAATTTCCCGCTACATGTCCCTAGTATTATCTGTATGAGGGATATGGCCCTCATCTCGAAACTGACTCTTGCCAGTATGAATGGTATGCGCACTTCCCTCACGGTCTCTTTCTCATTCAAGATGAAGAAAGTGATTGTGATGTAGGGAAGCACCAAACTCCACCCGGTGTGGACCTGATCCTACCATGATTGAATGCCAAACTCACTGCCACACCAGTATTCCCACAGACGACGCCAATTGTAAGGACCCAATTTGGGTTCTTAGCCCACGAGAAGGATGGACTTAGGCCTAACAAGCCCAAAACAATGAATTTGTAGAGAGCGGGTTAGAAACTCGGGCTTTGGTGAGTTAGAGAACAAATATAATAGATTTAATAGAGGAAAAATGTCTTCGGCTCAATCCGAGGGGACTAGTTCTTATATATTGGCTCACAAATTGATTACAAATTTATTTCCAGGTTGCTACAGTAGTTCTTTCTTTGTTTTTCCGATCCCCTTTTCTCAGGGTTCCCCCGCCCCCCATTTTATACTTCCTTCTCCTTGCATTATCACCCTCCACGTGCAGTTTAGATCATCTTCTTTCATCCCTATCCCATCAGCCCCCCTAAAAAGTCTTCATATGGTAGCTGTAAGGCTAAAAATTACTGTTCAGACATCACTTCCTCATTAATGCGGCCAGAGAGTTAGCTGCAGAACATTCAATGCGGTGGTAGTAGCTTTCCTTTAGATATTTCTCAGCTCCCACCTGCCCTGTATGCCCACAGGGTAGCAGAACCTTCTAGTGTATCATTCTAGATAGCAAAATACATACTTTAACTAGCCTTGCTTAGCCGAGGACGTTTTCCTCCTCGGACTACCTTCCTCAGTCTACACAGTCGCAATTTACTTGTGAAACTCACCACCCTTCATTTTCTACACTATTGTCCCACCCTCAGACAATTGAGCCTTCTTGGACAAGCCCAAAGCCCAATACACGTATTTGGACCTCTGATCCCTACAGTGACCATTAACAACTTTTTTAGTGGGCTTTTTAATAGTAAACATCAATTAAATATTATTTATTTGACCTTTTATTCTATATACACTTTTCCATTTTAAAACCTTTCTTGTTTTTTGAGATATAAAATTGCTAAATAAGTTTTACTTTGTATTTATGTTTTATCTACATCTCTTTCACAAGTTGTTTGAAAAATTTTGTCAATGATTATTCAACAGACTCATAATATATCTTTTTGGTGAAATAGTTTACTGTTTCAATAAAAATGGATTTATATTAGCTCAATATTTTGTGGACTCTTTTTGGAGGTGGAATAAAAATTCAAAATTTACCAATATTTTTTTCTTGAAAAAAAAAAACAATTATCATATTGCTCACTATTGCATGGTGAAATTAATAACTTCATATTTGAATCCATACCATGGGAGTCAATACCGTACCGTACCGGCCTCATACCGGTACAGGTACACCTCTATTTCGTACTGGAAAAAATACTGGCTATACAGGCCTCATACTGGCCATACCGGACCGGAACACAAAATGCTGTTTTTTTTTTTTTTTGGGTAATTGTGACAATTTTCTAAGGGCCGAATGGTAATACTCATGTATATTATGGTCCTGAAATAGATCATTTTAATGGATGGGAGTAGATGATCCTATGAAGTTTGTGCTAACTTAATTATTTGTATTATTTGTTTTCTTTGTATCCAATGAACAATTAAGTTTTTTGTTTTTTATATTGTGTTTTTTTTTTTCTTTGTATGTAATGAACAACTGAAGTAATGTTTTATGGTAAATAGAGATTTCGTGTGTGTGTATATATTAAATATATAAAATAGCAGTAAACCCGAAACGGTACACCGGTATTGATCGGTTTCTGAAATATATCGTACCGGTGGCCAAACCGGTATAGCCCCCGATACAGTATTGATTTCCTTGATCCATACCGATCCCAGTTGCATGACACGCAAGGTCGGCTCAAGTGAATTAAAGGATGAGATTGAAAGTTAAAAATTCATTTTTTATCTCAATTATTGGATTAGAAAATTTTTTAACCTTTAAACTTTTTACTTTTTCACTTGTTAATCTTTCTAATTTTACATCTCGCACACTTATGTTAGTTGCACCATACAATCATTTCATAGGATCCAAATCCGATTGGCATAACCATCCATGCACACGAGAGAGGTGGCAATCTGCTAGAGAGTTGAGACACAACAAGAGGGACATACAACTTACGACGTTTTAACTGCAACAAATGAATAGGTGATTTCGCTCCAATTCCAAAGGATTTAAAATTAAATTCCTCGTTAAAGATGAGTAATTATAGCAAATGCTTTCTCCTCTTAACTGAATTTATGTTAAATCTAATTTTCTGTTAAAAGAAATAATATATTTGATAGTAATTGTTTGCATTAATGTACCAAATCTCCGAAAATTTGGAAATGATGTCGCAATTTTTTTGCTTTATTGACTGATTTAGACCTACTTTGGCAAGGCTTAGATCCAATCGAACCGTTGATCACCTCAGAAAATTAATCACGTTCCACGATCATTCTTATCCACCCTTTATTTCAACCATGCAAGGAAAAAGAACTAAACAAGAAAATACACAAACCGTTGATCACCTCATCAAAATGTCCATATTTCACAATGAGCGATAGAGTTTATCATCTGCATGGAAACTTACCAAATCAGAGCCATAATATTTGACAAATAGATACAATAGAATAATTTATTTCCTCTAATATCAAACATTCCGTTTTCACCACCCATTGATTCCCTATATTTTTTTTGAGAAAACACTGATTCCCTATATATAAAGTGATAAGGATAAATCATCTAAGGTAATGCTGACGGTCCCATATGAGCTGAAGGGGTAGAATAAGCTGATGACCCCCCAATGGGGATAAGGCGATGTGGACGGCCCTTTAGCTAACATACGAAGCGCGCTATGCGGTACGGGGTAGAGGCAAAACAAAGAAAGCCGACGGGAAGAGCAACTGACGGGATAAAGCTGAAGGTGCAAACGTAACTTGCCCTACACGCTTCTACGTGGGAAGATGTCTTGTCGCATACGCTTGTACCTGAGCAGGTATCTTACCCAGCACATTTTCTCATAAAGAGGAATCTTGCACTCCACGCAACATAGTGTGGTTTCGGTAAGGTAGTATCTTCCCAAACACGCCACGGACATCGACTCTAGACTACTATAAATACCCCCAAGCCCTCATAAAGGTAGGTATGCATAACTTTCTCCGACTCTGACACTCTAGAGTTGTGAGCACTCGCTAACTTAACCTTCGAAGGGTCGTTGGCCAGTACCATACCGGTACTCCCCTTTCGAGGTTCTTTTGACTTGTGCAGGTTGACTTGAGTTCGTGGAGACCTTGCAGCTTACTGAGGAGATTTTGACATCATCAGTTGGCGCCGTCTGTGGGAAGCATGTAAGAAGAAACTGTACTTCGTGCTTTCCAGACAAAAAGTTGCATGGTACTCACGCGTTCGATGGCAACCACCGCAAACGATCGAGGCGATGAATAGCGTACCACGGCTCTTGAGAGATAGGTCCAAACCCTAGTAGCCGCAGTGGAAAGCCTCACAAAGCGTAATCACGACTTAGAAGAGCAGTTGCGGAGGAAGGATGCAACGCTCGATACCCAAGGGGAGAATCAAGAGGCAAGCAGTGCCGAGAAGAGGAATTTTGAAGGTCCGGAAGGAAGCAATGCCTTAAGCCGACCCGAAAGGCAGGAGACGGGCCGTCCGTCGGCCACAGATTATGTCTCGTCTCACGTTGTCGCAGAGATGCAGATGATGAGGGAACACATGGATTTCATGATGAACGCCCTCAAGGGACGAGTATCCAACTACCTCGACGACCTCGTCCATTGGACGGACTCTCCCTTCACCACGTCAGTAAATTCATTCCCCCTTCCACCGAAGTTTCGTATGCCCCAGGTGGAAAGCTACGATGGATCCAAAGATCCACTAGACCATTTGGAATCCTTCAAGACATTGATGCACTTACAAGGCGTTGCAAATGAAATCATGTGCTGGACCTTCCCGACTACATTAAGGGGCCCCGCAAGGATTTGGTTCAGCAGGCTGATGCCCGGCTCCATCGGCACCTTCAAAGAGCTGAGCGCTCAGTTCGCCTCGCACTTCATCGGGGGACACAGGTACAAAAAATCCACCGCGTGCCTGATGAACATTAGGCAGTGGGAGGATGAGACACTGAGGTCCTATATAGCCCGTTTTAACAAAGAAGCACTTTCAATCGACGAAGTGGACGATAAAATACTTGTTGCCGCATTCATGAACGGGCTGCGGAAGGGTAAGTTCTTATTCTCCATATATAAAAATGACCCAAAAACCATGTCAGATGTGCTTTACAGGGCGACAAAGTACATGAATGCGGAAGACGCACTACTGGCCCAAGAAGAAAAGCCTCCCAAGAAGAAGGAAATACAGGAAGACGTACGACAAGACAGGGGACGAAAGGTAGCCCGGATAGGAGAGGGCCGAGACAACAGACGTCCAAAACCCCCTACCGGGAAGTTCATAAGCTTCACCCCTCTGACGGCCCCGATCGACCAAGTCTTGATGCAGATCAAAGACAAAGGGTCCCTAACGTTTCCAGGAAAGCTGAAGGGAGATCCCAACAGACGACCCAGAGATAAGTACTGCCGTTTCCACCGTGACCACGGCCATGACACCGCTGACTGTTACGACTTGAAGCAACAGATCGAAGCATTGATTAGACAATGAAAGTTGCAGAAGTTCGTCAGCAGAGAGAGAGTAGACACATTTCACCAAGAGCAGGCCCCCCAATGGGATAATGAGCACCCCAGACCGCCCTTAGGAGATATAAGGATGATCGTTGGGGGAGTAACGACCGTTGGCTAGACCAAAAAGGCCCAGAAATCTTACCTCAGAGTGGTTCAGAACGCCCAGTTTACGGGGGCCATCCAGAAGAAGCCGTGGGTCGACAACCCCACCATTGAGTTCACAGAAGAAGATGCCAAACGTCTTCATCACCCGCATGATGACGCGCTTGTCGTCAGCATTCGACTAGGGGATTAAAACACGTACTGGGTCTTGGTCGACAACAGAAGCTCTGTAGACATTCTCTACTACCCTGCATTCCAACAGATGTGGATTGATAGAGAACGCTTGGTCCCAACCAACACTCCACTAATTGGGTTCGGAGGAACGAGAGTATACCCCCTCGGCACGGTCATATTGCCTGTCACAATTGGGGATTACCCCCGGCAAGTCACTAGAGATGTTATGTTCCTCGTTGTCGATTGCTCCTCCGCCTACAACGCCATCATAGGGTGACCCACCCTCAATGCATGGAAGGCTGTGACTTCAACCTACTATCTGATGGTCAAGTTTCCCACTGAGTACCGAGTAGGGGAGCTACTGGGAGACCAGATGGCCACGCACGAATGCTACGTCGCAATGGTAGAGATGAATAACCACCTACAAGCAATGAACATAGAACAGTGTGCGGGGGCAAAACCCGTAGAGGAGCTTGAGGAGATATCCCTCGATGATTCCAGACCAGACAGGACCACAAGGATCAACACTCTCTCTAGCACTACGGCTCGCCAAGCACTTATAACCTTCCTCAAGGAAAATCAAGACTTGTTCGCCTGGAGTCATGAGGACATGCCAGGAATTGACCCTTCATTTATAGCACATAGGCTGAATGTGTCGCTTTCCTTCCTGTCCGTCCGACAGAAGAAGCGAGTGTTCGTCCCAGAACGGGACCGAGCAATAGTGGAAGAAGTCGCCAAATTACAGGAAGCAGGTTTCATCAGGGAGATATACTATCCCGACTGGCTAGCTAATGTAGTGATGGTCAAGAAAGCCAGTGAGAAATGAAGGATATGTGTAGACTTTACGGACCTGAATAAGGCGTGTCCTAAGGATAGCTACCCCCTCCCTCGAGTTGATACACTGGTAGACTTTACAGCTCGGCACCAGCTACTGAGCTTTATGGATGCCTTCTCAGGATACAATCAAATCCGGATGGATGAAGTGGATCAAGAGAGGACTTCGTTCGTCACCAGCCAAGGTCTTTTTTGCTACAAGGTGATGCCATTCGGGCTAAAAAATGCGGACGCCATGTATCAAAGACTCATGAACAAGATGTTCGCCAACCAAATAGGGAGAAATTTTCAGGTATATGTCGACGACATGTTAGTGAAAAGCCGAAAAGAAGAGGACCATTTGAAAGATCTAGAGGAAACATTCGGCACCCTCTGCTCCTACAACATGAAGCTCAATCCCATGAAGTGTGCGTTCGGAGTTACGGCGGGAAAATTCCTTGGCTTTATGGTGTCTCAAAGAGGTATCGAAGCCAACCCAGACAAGATCCGAGCCATAATAGAGATGGCTCCCCCGAAGAACGCAAAAGAGGTACAAAGCTTAAACGGAAAGGTGGCCGCCCTAAACAGGTTCGTGTCAAGGGCAACGGACAAATGTTTTACCCTTCTTTCGCACTCTGAAGAAAACTTTCGAGTGGACAGACGAGTGTCAACAAGAATTTGAGGAGCTGAAGGCCTATCTATCTTCGCCTCCGTTGCTGAGTCCTTCGCAACCAAGGGAAGAACTTTTCTTCTATCTGGCTGTCTCCCTAATAGCCGCCAGTGCGGCCTTGATTAGAGAAGAAAACAATGTTCAAAAACCTGTATACGATGCCAGCCAGGCCTTTCATGGTGTAGAGGAAAGATATCCGCCCATGGAAAAACTTGCCTTCGCTTTAATTACGGTGGCCCCCAAACTCAAGCCGTATTTCCAGGCTCACATAGTAGTCGTCTTAACCGACAAGCCCTTACGGCAGGTAATACATAACCCCGAAGCTGCTGGCCGGTTGGCCTTACGGGCAATAGAGTTGAGTGATTTCGACATTCGATACCACCTGCGCACCGCCATCAAGGGGTAGGTCATCGCTGACTTTATAGCCGAGTTCACCAACGGGAAAGACCAAGGGGCAGATGAACGTCCTCAGTGGAGTATACATACAGACGAGTCGTCAAACAGACGGGCCGGAGGCGTGGGTGTCGTACTTCTTTCCCCTGAAGGTGACCGGATTGAATGCATGGTCCGCCTCGACTTCCTCATCACCAACAACGAAGCAGAGTACGAAGTTTTAGTAGCAGGGCTTAATCTCGCCAAAGCAATAGGAGCCGCAAGAGTGGTGATTTATTGCGACTTTCAGGTTGTTGCCAACCAAGTGAATGGGGACTACGAGTGTAGAGGCGAAAGGATGAAAAGATATCTAGATCAAGCAAAAAGAAGGGTGGATGAGTTGAAGGCCAAAATCATCCAAATCCCCAGAGAAGAAAACGAGCAAGCCGACTGCCTTGCCAAAGTCGCTTCGTCTGAGCATATAACTACTCTTGACAACGTGCTCTCTTTTGTCCAAGTTTCTCCGCTAATAGATTCTGTCGATGTGCAGGAAATTGGTTCCGAAAATAATTAAACCACACCATTAGTCTCTTACCTAAAAATGGAGCTCTACCAGATGAAAAGGAGGCTGCAAGAAAGCTGAAGGTCCAAGCGGCACGATTCATTTTGATGAAGGACGTCTTGTACAAAAGAGGCTTCTCCAACCTGAACCTGAGGTGCTTGGGTCCTGAGGAAGCGGACTACATTATAAGGGAAGTCCACGAAGGGATCTGCGGAAACCACTCAGGGTCGCGATCGTTGGTACATAAGTTGATTCGAGCGGGGTACTACTGGCCTACAATGCAAAAAGACGCTCAGGCGTATGCCAAAGCCTGTGATAAATGCCAGAGATTTAGCAACATCATCAGACAGCTGTCCGAAGAGCTGACCCTTATGACAGCCCCATGGCTGTTCACTCAATGGGGATTAGACATAATGGGTCTGTTCCCGATGGCTATGCGACAGCTGAAGTTCCTTATAGTAGGCATAGACTACTTCGCAAAATGGGTAGAAGCCGAAGCTTTGGCTACTATCACAGAGAAAAGCGTACGAAGCTTCGTCTGGAGGTCCATCATATGCAGGTTTGGGATCCTTAAAGTCCTAGTCTCGGACAATGGGAAACAATTTGACAACAGCCCTTTCCGGGAGTTCTGCTCGCAGTTAGGAATAAAGACTCATTACTCCTCCCCCACCCACCCCCAAGCTAATGGCCAAGTAGAAGTAACGAACCAATCCTTACTTAAGATTATCAAGACTCGGCTCGAGGGGGCAAAGGGCATATGGCCCGAAGAATTACCTGGCATACTATGGGCATACAAGACAACAGCAAGGACCCCTACAGAAGAAACACCATTTCGGCTAACTTACGGAAACGAGGCAGTTATCCCAGCCGAGGTAGGGCTCACAAGCTACAGGGTGAACGCCCATGATGAAAGTAGGAATGCCGAAGCTATGCATCTACAGCTTGATCTAGTCAACGAAGTCAGAGCGGTAGCAGAACAAAGGCTTGCGCGGTATCCAGACCACATGGCTAAACATTACAAATCCCGAGTCCGACGTAAAGGCTTCCAGGTCAGAGATCTTGTTTTAAGAATGGTCATGGGTGCTACCAAAGACCCTACACAGGGAAAGCTTGGCCCTAACTGGGAAGGGCCCTATCGGGTCACGGCATGGCAAAGAAAGGGCACCTACCACCTGGAAACGCTGGAAGGACAGAAGCTACACCATCCGTGAAATGCTGACCACCTACGAAAATACTACTAGTAAAAAAAAGGGGGGTGACATGAAACCCCTTACTTGTTTATCTTTGTCAATTTTGGAAACACTCCTCCAATCTTCTTATTTACTCTAGTCTCTGCTATGACAACTCTTTTAAAGCCCAAGGGGCAGGTTTTCTCCTTTCCTAAAATTTCTTTGCATAATTTATTATAATAAAAGTTTATTCAGACATGGCTAAAGTGCTTTACAGGAAAACCTACAAAATGGTCAAGGTTATTACTAATATACATGAAGCTGACGACTCTATCCCAAGAGGATAAAAAAGTCTAAAACTAACGACTCTATCCCAAGAGAATAAAAAAGTCTGAAGCTGACGACCCTATCCCAGGAGGATAGTCTAAAACTAACGACCCTATCCCAGGAGGATAAAAAATTGTTACCAAGTCCATAAAATGGACGAGTTCATTCAGCACACAAAGCTGACGGGACAACTATTGATGTCCATAAAATGGATGACTAGTTTGCAAGATGAACGAACCCACAGGAGTGGGAGAGGTTGAAGAAAAACGGACGACACTATTAAATCCAAAGCCGACGACCACAAAGTGAATGACGACGTCCCAAAGTAGACGACCTAATTATTTAGTCCATAAAATGGATGACCTCATCCCAAGAGATTAACTTTCCAAAGCGCCTAAGATAGACAAAGTCTAATAAATCCACAAAAGGGACGATACTATGTGTCCAAAAAATTAACTACAGCTACATACCAAAGTAGACGGGCCCACAAAGCCGATGACCCGATTGTTCAGCTCACAAAATGGGCAACCTCACCCCAAGAAGTTGAGAAATTATTAAAACTCATAAGAACTAAGATTGTCAAGAAGCTGACGATGTTAGATAAAGCAGACGGGCTTGTCAAATCTATGAAAGCTGACGAGGCCATTCAAAAATGACGACTTTATAGTAAAGAAGATAAAAACTATATACAGAGCACAAAGTGGACGAACCCGTTACTCTAAGTTGGCAAAAGCGCTTCAACTTATTAAAATATCATAATAAACATGCATGTAGCAAAAGCGACGGGAACAAAAATAGTAAATGTTCTTACAGGCAAAACCCACATGACGGAGAGGCAATTAAATTGTTCGCCAAAAATACACATACATAGAGCAAGTTTACAAAGCCAAACAAAAAAGATGGCAGAGACCAAGAGGCCGGAAGGTCTTGTGGAATCCCGTCAGTCTGAAGGGGCAGGCCATGAATTTCTTGAACAGGAGGGTCTTCTGTTGGAAGGTGCGCTGACGGGGTTAGAGAAATGACGGACTTATCCAAAGCGAGTTGGGCGAGAACAACACTGTCGTCTATTGGGTTCATCCCTGACACGGTAAAGTCCTCGTCCTCCCCAAGAGTAGCATCACCCACCGGTGTCGACGGCAAAGGGTCGTTCATTGAAACTTTTGATAAGTCCAGGTGAGGATGAGCAGACTTAATTTGTTTAAGGCAGTCTTCAAACCCGTCATCATAGTACTCGACGCAAGAATCAACAAAGGACTGCAACGTCCTGAATTCCTTCATGGCGTCAGCCTTGGACGTCTCCACTTGTCCTAACAGAGTCGACAGCTCCCTCTCAACCACCTCCTTGGCCTCCTGCGCCTCCTTTTTCTAACGGCGTTCCTCCTCTAATTTGTTCCCAAGCTCCTTCACCTCTCGATTCAGGGTACAGAGGGCCTCCTTATATTGGTCTTGCCCGTCAGTCAGGTTCTTGATACGCCTCTGCTGATGGGCAATCACCCCTTCGTTTGCTGTCCCCTTAATTTGCAATTCCTTCATGCGGACCATTGCCTGCAGGATAGAACAACTGTTAGCTTGCTAGCATGAAAGTAAAATAAGCAAAAGAAAAAAGGGAAAACACGTACCCAGGCAAGGTTAAAAAGGCCTGAGCTTTCCAAGTCCTCCAGTGATTAACTAATGCAGGGATCAGCATCTTTTTCCTGGAGGATGGACTCCAGCATCTTGACGACATACTCCTTGTGTGTAAGGAGACGACACTCAGAGTCCGGGGTGACGGGGCCTGGAGTCGTCATCAGTCCCTTTCTAGCCCCATGTTTTGGAGGCGAATGCTTCTTAGGGTACCCTCTTAGGGTGACGGTCTGTTTTTTGGGCGGACAATCATCCTTCCCGTCACTCTTCCTCTTCGGCACACCCTTGCTGACGGCCTTAGGGAGAGATGAAGATGCCCTTTCCTTTTCCTTTCCCTTCCCCTCTTCCTTTTTGCCCGCGGCAGCAGCTCTAACCTGCGCCCTTAACTTGGCTGCCTCCATTTCTACAAAGCAGACGAGCATAAGGTATAAGAGATAACAGACGATCTCAAGTAAGCCGACGATAATGAGAGGATTGTTAAAACAAATAACTTATGTTGACGAGAGTAACTGTTTAAGCGACGGGCTTCCGGTGTAGGCTTAGGACCCCCACAGTAAGCGTGGAGAGCGTCGAGTGTGATAAGATCCCGGCACTTCCGCTCGTTTAAAGGAATCTCCGTCACCCTATGGATGAAAGCTTCCTGCTCTCCTGTGATGTCTGGACGGGCGCTAATTGAAATAAAGGAGGGGGAAAAGAGGTAAGGAAAAAGCAGACGGAGTTAGAAACTTGAGATACATAAACTAAAATGAAAAAAAGCAGACGGGGTCGACCTAATTCCCTGACGAAGGCCCAGGTATTGTCAAAACCATGGGGCGTCGTCTCCCATTCCTCCTGACGGAATACCCAGTTCGTCCCTTCTACAAAGAAATACCTGCCCTTCCAGTTTCTGTTGGAATCAGGCATATCTGACACCAGCCTCAACTCTTTCTTTCTCGCGGAAAAATGATAAATTCCTTGAGATGAGGCGATGTGGTGAGGATGGTAGCACCAGAAAAACTCGTCAAGGGTTAGCTAACGGTTTCCTCCACTCAAGCGACCCCACAGGATCTCAGCCCCAATGAATATCCTCCAAGCATTAGGGGCAATTTGACTAACAGACAACCCTAGATAATTGGCCAGTTGACGGTGAAGTGCCGTTAGAGGCAACCTTAATCCTGCAGCGAACATAGCGTCGTACATGCCGACGTCCGCGGTCTTCCCGGTGTAACACCTTTCAGACTCTCCAAGAAGATGGATTGGGATGTTATCAGGGATCTTGTAACGTTCTTGTAAGGAGTTAAAAACTTTGTCCGACATCGTCGGCATAAAATCATTAACCGTCCACTCTTTAGGGAGAATGAATGGATAGTCGTCCCCGGGGCTTCGTGACATACTCTCTAAGGCCTCATCACCCCCACTCAAACTCTCGTCACTTCCTCTCCCTTCCACCTCGTCATCGTCAACCTCACCCTTGCTAACTACTCTACCTTCTCTGTAATTTTCCATGTCCTCGTCAGAAGACTGGGCTGACGATCCCCCCTTTGGCGACCATGAAGAACCCTCCTCGAGCTCATGACTTGATTGGCAGACCTCGTCGTAGCCTGCTCCCTTGCGGATTGACGACTGTTCACTCGTCGCCTCCCTAGACATCTGACTACCTACAAGCGACGGAGGTGTTCTAAGAGCCTAAACTGACGACCTCTCTAGTAAATTTTTTGCAATCAACAAGTATAAGAATAAAAATGGTGATAAGAGCAGGGACAACTCACCGAGTGACGAAGACGGTTTCGAGCATGCTAACGGTCTCAATAAGTAGACGATAGTAAAAGCATGATGGCAAAGACAGCTCTTGAAGTGACGATATCTCTCTGATCAACAGGAATGAAATAAAGGGAAGGAATGAGAAAAGTAGGACATATATATAAGGATATAAGTGCACAGAAGACGAAGTGACACCCCCTTCCGGGCACGGGGCCAATTGACCGAAGACACGTGTTCTGACATCAAGGCTGCTCGAAGAGACTGGCAATAAATACCCTGTCTGCCAAGCGAATATATACTCCCCAAACCGACAGCTGAAACTGATGGGATTGTGGAGTAGGGGGCAGCTGATAAGGATAAATCATCTAAGGTAATGCTGACGGTCCCATATGAGCTGAAGGGGTAGAATAAGCTGACGACCCGCCTATAGGGATAAGGCGATATGGACGACCCTTCAGCTAACATACGTAGCGCGCTATGCGGTACGGGGTAGAGGCAAAACAAAGAAAGCCGACGGGAAGAGCAACTGACGGGATAAAGCTGAAGGTGTAAACGTAACTTGCCCTACACGCTTCTACATGGGAAGATGTCTTGTCGCATACGCTTGTACCTGAGCAGATATCTTACCCAGCACGTTTGCTCATAAAGAGGAATCTTGCACTTCACGCAACAGAGAGTGGTTCCGGTAAGGTAGTATCTTCCCAAACACGCAATGGACATCGACTCCAGACTACTATAAATACCCCCAAGCCCTCATAAAGGCAGGTATGCATAACTTTCCCCGACTCTGGCACTCTAGAGTTGTGAGCACTCGCTAACTTAACCTTCGGAGGGTCGTTGGCCGGTATCACGCCGGTACTCTTCTTTTGAGGTTCTTTTGACTTGTGTAGGTTGACTTGAGTTCGTGGAGACCCTGCAGCTTATTGAGGAGATTTTGACATCATCATAAAGCCATACCCTTAATCTTCAAAACCCATCTTGCAAGACTCAGCATTGTGTTCTTTCTTCTTTCTTTGATAAAAAAAATCTTGTTTCTTTGTCTTCCTTTGAATCCCGAGATGGCACCAGAAGCAACAACCAAAACTGTGAGTCTGTGAGTGTCCCTAAGAGAGCCTATGTGACCTTCTTGGCTGGCAATGGTGACTATGTGAAGGGAGTGGTTGGTTTGGCCAAGGGTCTGAGAAAGGCCAAGTAAGCCTATCCTCTTGTGGTGGCCCTTTTACCAGATGTGCCTGAGGAGGACCGTCGCATACTTGAATCTCAAGACTTTATTGTCCGTGAGATTGTGCCTTTGAACCCTCCGGAGAATTATGCTCATCAATTTGCTATGGCATACTGTGTCATCAACTATTCTAAACTTCGTATTTGGGAGGTAAAGCTTTTACTTATGAACCCTTGTTATGTATTTCATGGTGCACCTCACGCAAGCCATAAAGTCTTTCCTATCTAAAACATTTTTTTATATATATTTTTTTCTTTATTTAATATTTCTTTTACTTCTTCAAAAAAAAAAAAGTCTTTATTGCAAAGGTTAGGATGCGATTGCTATATATTGTATGATAAAATCAATATTTGATTTGGTTATTGGTACGTATAGTTTATGGAGTACGACAAGATGAACTACTTGGATGGTGACGTACAAGTGTTTGACAACATTGATCACCTGTTTGACTTGCCGGATGGGCACTTTTATGCTGTGATGGACTGCTTTTGTGAGAATACATGGATCAATTCTACTCAACACAACATTGGCTATTGCCAGCAGTGTCCAGAAAGGGTCCAGTGGCCAGTTGAGATGGGCTCTCCTCCTCCACTTTACTTCAATGCAGGCATGTTTGTTTATGAGCCTAAGCTTTCAACTTACCATGATCTCTTGGAGACTGTCAAAGTCACTCCTCCAACTTTATTTGCTGAGCAGGTAACATTTTTAATGGTTGCCACTATTTTTAATTTGTTCTTGTTCGTTTTATCTTATTGATTTTGTTACCATCATTAATTCGCATCTTTCTTTATTTGTTTCACTTAAAAATAAACTGTTTTGGGCAATGTTTTGCAGGACTTCCTTAACGTGTACTTTAAGGGTATATATAAGCCCATCCCTCCCATATACAACTTTGTTTTAGCGATGCTAGCCTTTGGCGTCACCCCGAAAATTTCGACTTTGATGAAATAAAAGTTGCTCACTATTGTGCTGCGGTATGTTAATAAAGATTGACTTTTGGTTGCTTTCAATTAGTACACCTTTTAATTAGGTTAGTTTTATTGCTAATCAATTGTGTATATTTTCATGATAAAGGGTTCAAAGCCTTCGAGGTACACAGGAAAAGAAGAAAACATGCAAAGAGAAGACATCAAGATACTGATTAAGAGATGGTGGGACATTTATGAGGATGAATCTTTGGATTACAAGAATGTCATTGCTGTTTCAAAAGCTCAACCTGTCTTTGAGGCCCTACAGCTAGAGGAGATTGATGTGGTTGATAACAGGGATGCTCCATCGGCTGCTTGAATAGTTTTACAAGTATTGCTAAGTTCTACCACTGTCTTAATATTAGAGAAGACAAGTAGGGTAGTTTGCTATTTTATAGTAGCAACCTTGGCCGTTGGATATTGCCGAGTAAATAATGTGGGAACAATGCTTTTTTATGTTGATTCAAGCCTGATGATCATTTATTTGATTTTAATGGATACCAGTTACTGGTAGATCTCCGCTTCTTTCTTCTTCCTTTCCAGTTACAAAGTAACCAAACTTTTCCTAGTTTTTTACTATTCTTTTGGGTATATGCAAACACCACAAAAAAAACTCTATTCCTAGTGGGTTATTACTTAATCTCCCAAAAGTAATATATTAAATCCAATAATTTTATGTCAAAAGCATTATACCTCAACTAGTTAGCATTTCGTGGTGTTCATAACATTTAGCCATCTAGGGTTCAAATCTCTTTCCCACATTGTAACTATCGAATTTTCAACTACAACAATAAAATAAAATAAAATAAAATGATTGAGTATTTTAAAAAGTAGCAGTTAAATCGTAAACTCCTAATTAAAGAAGGATGTTGTAAAAAGCCTTGTAGCTTACTTGTCACGACCCAAATCTATGGACTATGAATTTAGATGCATGACTAACCTATTGATCTTACATAACTCAATAAACATAATTAATTTCCAAAATAATTCAAACTCCAAATAAACAATGCTCTTGATAAATCTCTTACAATAGCTAAAATCCACAATTAGAATAATCTCCAAATACTGTAAATCTAAAGCAAAATAAAAATAACTAAAGATCCTTTAAGGCTTCAAGCATTATTGACGTTGCCTAAAAACTCCCATGCTTTGCCTTGCACCTTACGAAGTGATTCAAAGATTCTATTTCCCAAACTAAACTTTAATAAAAAAATTATAATTGATGGGGTGAGCCACACATCTAGTAAGCAATTACACACAATACACAACAGAATAGAGTCGAGCAGAATACGCTAATTTCACAAACTCACACAATAATATCAAATATAGTTTTTCCAAAGCATATAATGAACCACTTAACACATATGTAATCAAATCTTAAAATCATTAGAAAACACATACAAATAATTAATCAAAGCACAGTGTCACATATACACATATCACATATCCTCACATACAATCTTGTGAGTGGATACCAACATCTAACCCTTGCCGGTGAGGGATCAACACTTATTCTTATATACAACCCTGTGAGCAGGCTTACACATATACCTGATCAATTCTAAAAACACTAATTTTGAGTCACATATCACAAAAACAAAGTTTATACAAAATAGAATATTTTTCTTAATATTAACAATTATTCCAAATATAAAGGCATATCAAATATCAAAATATCGAATTGAAACATAAATCAAACGATGCTTGACGCTCTTAGGGAACAAATAGGAACTAAGGAGTTTATATAAATATTTTATAAATCTTGAGTAAGTCTGAAAGCTCAATTTGCTAGAAGAAACGTTGTGAATACCATTGGGAAAAATAGGAATGTGACTTTGAAATCACTTGGTTTTAAACAAATTTAATGAACAAGAACCTTTTTAGAAAACTTACCTTGAGACTTAATTATTTTCTGAAGATAGTTTAGTTTAGAAATCATCTTTTAAATGAGATTCAGATGTTCAAAACGTTATTTAAAATTCAAAGTTTCTCTTTAAAATATCATTTAAAAGTCGAAGTTTCTCTTTCAATGGTGTAAAAATGCTTTTGAGAAACTTTTAAAAACATGAACTTAAAAGCATAACTTATAAAAACCTTTGATTTCTAAGAACCCAATGAACAAAACTTGTGCATATTATGCATAATTACTTATAGCAATTGAATCACTCTGAAGGTCCAGCTGAAACACCCTCCAAATAGTCTCAAAATACTCTTAAATAGGACCTATATTCAATTATGGATGTGCGTACCCAGAATATGGTTATTGGGCTCAACCTCTACTTGGGCTCACAATCTATTTGTATTGTGGGCCTTGGATTTCCTACTATGGGTGGTCCTATGCTCGGTGACCCAAATGCACTCCTGTTTCTTACAAACCCTTCTCTCACAAAGTCTTTCCCCTTTCTCTCTTAGCTTGGTCGCTTTTTTCTATCAGTTTTCTCTCCAGAGTTGCCAACCCCTGTTCCTCATTCTCTTTTCCTATTTATAGGCTAAGATAAGTGGAGGTGTTATGATTACCCTTCTTACTAGTGCAAATGGGGATCCAATTCTATCATCCCAAAGTGGATACTTCGTCGGGAAAAGTGGTAATGGCATTGGAACTAATTCCCACCTCCGGAAGCCTGCTTGGTAGCGACATTCTCGAAGGCACTACCGTGCAGCCAAGTACAGGGTGTCTCCGAGCAATGATGCTTCCAACCAGGTTAGAGATGATCGGTAGAGCTTTGCTTGGGGTATTCAAGCTGGCGTTGTCTTATTTTAGCTCTTGGGCCCAGATTGGGCCCTGAGATGTCTGGGTCGAGGCTAAAGGTCCAAGAATGGGGACAGGGTCGCATAATGTGCTGCGAGGCTTGGGCCTGAGGCCTGTGAGGCCTGGGTCCCAGCCCCGTAGAATAGCCCCCCTTGATTCGTGCTCGGCTACCGGGAACAAATCATGGATAATCTGAACGATGATAGTGATCCCCCGAGAATCCCAATCGTTAGTTGTTGAGTGAACAGGATACCCATTAATGCTCTCTTAAAAGGAGCGCTATGCCATGCTGTCACATCCATTAATAATTATAACCTGCCGGTTTGCGAACCGTTTGACGGGTCGTGAACCGAGCCCACACATGTGGGGGTTACCCAGAGGGATCAGAAGAGTTTTTCTCGCCTCGTTTTCATTAAATGCTTTTATCTCTATAAATACCTCCTCCTGACTTCCCACATCGCTTTTTGCATCCTTTCTCCTCCAACTTCCTCTCTGCTGAGCAATCTCCTCCTGTGCGAAAACATTCCTCTCTATATCATCACTCCCTAGAGCCCAAAGTAAGTTTTCTTTACTCTTTCTTCCTTCAGTTTTTCTCCACTCCATAGTTTATGAATGGGATTCTCTCATCTCCTTGCACTTGGGGCTACCTTGGCCAATTTTAGAGAGGCCCATGGTGTCCCTAAGGATGTCGATATTGCCTATTGCCATGAGGGCGATATTGCTCTTAAGAGGGGCTCTGGTCCAAACGTAGCGTTCTTTCCCTTGATGGCTATACTAGAGCGTGGGGTTAGGTTTCTCGTACACCCTCTCATTGTAGGTACCCTTAGGTTCTATGGCTTGTGCCCCGACCATCTCCCTCCCAATTTTTACCGAGTTGTGAGTTGTGTTAATACGCTAAACCAAATATACGGGTTGCAACTGAACTACCATGAGATCAACTTTATGTATAGCTTATGTGGCAATATTAGGTCGGATTATTATTTAAAGACTAGGGACATGCGGGTACGGCTTATATCATGCCTGCCCGACTTCAATAGAAACTCGGCAGGAGAATTTGTCCGGGTGGGCGGCAACTGGCTTGCCGATGAGCTCCCTTGCCCACTCTCACCACGTGATGTTGGTCGGTACCGAGCATCTTTTACTTGTTAATTGCATTTTACTTATGATTATTTTGCTCAAATAGTTACTAACCAGCTTTGGTATTGTTTCTTTGCAGAAAGCAAAAGGTTTAAGCCAGACGTCAGAGTAGTGCATGTAAGGGACCTTAATTTCATACTTTGGTCTAAAATATTTATGCACACCGATGGGCAGCTCCGGGCATCGCATCTCATCCTCAGCTGCAATCCTGTCTACACTACGTGGCAACCTTTTGGGCCGACTCTATTGGTGGATAGCCTGCTGCTGTCGTATATCGACGTTCGGCACACCAATTTTCTCCCGCCCTCCTTGACCGTCGGTGAAGCTCGAGACCTCGGCCCAAGGTATACTACAGTGGAGGATCTTGCACTGCTGCTAGATGAATCGACTAAACGTGTGTCTCAGAGCCGTAAAGTCCACGTGCCTGTTAAAGAGCCTAAAGCCCAAGCCCGAATAGCTGAGCCAGGAGCAGTCGAGGTTGATTAAGAAGCAGAGATGGTGACCAAGTGAAAAATGACTGTTAACCGGTTTCTACTCGGCACTAGTCCTACGACTCAGCCTCCACAATCTCAGGGCAAGGACCGTACTCCTCCTCTTGCAGCTAGCCGTCCAAAAAAGAAGCAGCGCGTTGGCGATCAACCACCAAGGGTCACAAGTGAAGCTCCATCAAAGACCCCTCCCCGAGGATTAGTCGGGATAGTGATCCGGGAGCTGGTGAGTGATCCCCGACCAACAGCCCAGGTTGGAATTGACGTGGTGTCTTCGTCTCGGCCCAAGGTCAGTTGGCAGCCCACCTTCAAGTTCGGTGACTGGTTTCTGCTAGCGTCCGCTAACTTAAGGTCCTAGGCCCAGGGTCAGGGGGGGAGGGTGGCCTAGAGCTTGGTGCACGACCTCCTATTGCTCGAGGATGTTCATTTTTTCTCAGACGGGACTGAGGAATTGTTGGCAAGGCAGTTACAGTGGCACATCGTAGTGGTAATTTTCTCTCTCACTTTCATATTTATTTTAATGCGCGCATATTCCTTTCTTCTTCATACTGACCACTACTACAATATTAGGCCATGCACTGACTCACATCCTCGACGAAAGGCTGAAGAAGCTCGCCGAGGATGCTAAACAGGAGAAGGCACTGAAGGACGTCGTTGTTGCCACTGCAAAGGAGAAGGGCAAAGTTACTGAGGCTGCCGAGAAGAAGGCTCAGTCTTCGGAGAAAGCCCGGTTGGTGGCGGAGAGGAAATTGGCCGAGGCGAAGGACAAGCTGGGGGGCATAGAGCTTAAATTGGCAGAGGCAGCCAGCCTAAACTTGGCCTAAGCTAACGAGATAGCTGAACTAAAGGCGGCCCTTGAAGCCTGCGAGAATAAGTGGTACGACGAGGACTTCGCGGATGCTGAGAACTCCGTGGAGCCTATTGTCTACCAGGCACAGTTTCATGGGTTCGGGGAGGGGTGGCTGGCAACCCTTCAAGCAATAGGAGTGGCCGAAGACTCCCCACTGAGGAACCTAGAACAAATCCCATACCTGGCTTCTCCTCCCCCCATCTAGAGTCAAGCTGGTGCTACTAACGAGGAAGATACCCCCAGCATGAGGGAGCTGGTCCAAGTGATTGACACCTATGTGGATACCGTCGATCTCGAGGTTACCAGCAACCTCAATGTTGTCGAAGATGCTTAAGCCCAGCAACAGCTCACTGATCAAACTGAGGACATCTAAGGCTGGCATGTCGATCATGTAGTCCATCTCCCGCCCACTGGTCCTTTAGTTTAATAACTTTTTTTTTATCTTGCTTTTATTTTCCACTTGGGTTTAATTTTTACTTTTAGCTGTTCGGTTTGCCTATTGTCATCGGGTTATGGTGACAGAACAATGATTTGATTTTTATTCTTGTTTGTATTTCTTTATTTTTAGCAGTTGTCTAGACATGGTGAACGAACATTTGGTTTTAATTCATATTTATGAATGTTTACTACTAAGTCATTCTTTCTGTCATGTTCTGCCTACTTGTTTTCATCATTCTATTTTTCTATTCATGTACTCCTAACGACCGTGTAGTCTAATCATGGTATGCCTCTGAACGGTGAATGAAATTGTTTTCTTATCTTTCTTCAAAAAGATAGGTTATATCAGGGCATGTATGGTGACCGGGACCGGTCCAAAAGAGATTGCCTATATCTAGAAAGAATTGGCTCGTCGGTGATAAGAACCAAATTTGACATATGTTGACTTATCTAGGAAAATTTAGCGTAGGGTAATTACCTTCCCCGTGATTTGGATTGAATCCAAGAGGCAG
The DNA here is from genome assembly GCA_033629205.1 of Lithocarpus polystachyus. NCBI lineage: Eukaryota > Viridiplantae > Streptophyta > Magnoliopsida > Fagales > Fagaceae > Lithocarpus > Lithocarpus polystachyus. Next base: position 13,943,099 of record CM066167.1, read on the forward strand.
GCTTCAGTCTACTAAATAATTAGACGTAATCGTTGTGTGCCCAGTGATTAGAATAAAGCCGGGAAACTTGTTTCTATTCATGGAATAACTCAATGTAAGGTTTCTTCTCATTCGATGATTAAGATCAAACCGGGAACCGGTCTCCGTCCTTTGGTAAAATTTGATATTAGGCTTCCACCTGTCCGGTGATGAAGACCGAATCGGGAACAGGTTTCTGTTCTTAGATAAAATTTGAGATTAGGTTTCCACCTATCCGATGTCGAAGATCGGACCGGGAACAAGTTTCTGTCCTTATGTAAATTTTGAGATTAGGTTTCCACCTATCTAGTGATAAAGATCAAACCAGGAACATGTTTTTGTCCTTATGTAAATTTTGAGATTAGGTTTCCACCTACCCGGTGATGAAGATCGAACTGGGAATAGGTTTTCTGTCCTTAGAATAATTTCAGTTCTTACGCTGGATGACTGTGAATAATGAGTTAGCAATGTTGGAATTATAAGTACAAATACACCTACATGGATAAACATTGCTTTCGTATTAATTAACAATATGCACATACAACATTACACTCAATCCATATCCCCGCATATTGATAATCGGTGATAAAATTTCTTCAAATTGTGGGCATTTTAAGGCTGGGGAAGTGGTCTTTTGTCCAAATCTTCCAAATAGTACGCCCTTGCGCCCGCAATGGCAGTGACCCTATATGGTCCCTCCCAAGTTGGCACCAACTTTCCTGCGTTGACATCTCGCATATTCCCCACAACGTTCTAAAGTACCAGATCTCCTGCTCCAAATTCCCTTCTCCTGTCGTCCCTATTGTATCTCCGAACAAGTTTTTGCTAGTATTCTGCCAATCGTACAGTTGTTGATTCCCGACGCTCTTCCAAGAAGTTTAATTGTTTCAGCATTAATTTCGAATTCTCGGCGGGGTTGAATCCCAAAACCCGGGCACTGCATAAGTTTATTTCTGTCGGTATAACTGCTTCTGCTCCATATGTTAGAGAGAACGGAGTTTCTCCCGTGGACCTCCTCGGAGTCATTTGGTATGCCCACAGAACATTAGGCAACTCCTCTGTCCACCTGCTCTTAGCACCTTCTAATCTCTTCTTCAACCCATTCATAATGGCTTTGTTGGTAGCCTCGGCTTGGCCATTACTCTGCGGGTATGCCAGAGTAGAATACCGGTTTATGATGCTGAGACTGCCACAAAACTCACGAAAAGCTCTGCTGTTAAACTGCGACCCGTTATCTGACACTAGGGACTCTGGTACCCCCAACCTCATCACTATGTTTCTCCATACAAATTTCTTAACATTCATATCCCTGATGTTCACCAACGCCCTGCCTCTGCCCATTTGGTGAAAAAATCCACGGCTACTAGAACAAACCTTCAGTTTCCTATAGCCCGGGGGAATGGAACAACGATATCTAGCCCCCACTGCGCAAAAGGCCAAGGGTTACTAATGGGATTTAAACTCCCTGCTAGTTGGTGAATCATCAGGGCGTACTTCTGACAATGCTCACATTTTCGTGCATACTCGGTAGCATCCCCTTGCATTTGTGGCCACCAAAATCCCTGAGTTATTACCCGATAAGCTAATGAACGTCCCCCCACGTGATTGCCACACATTCTTTCATGTAGCTCGGTCAGGAGTTCTTCGACTTTGCTGGGGTGTAGACATTATAAATAGGGCCCGTCAAAAGATCTTCGATATAGCTTACGATCGGTTGATAACCAAAACCAAGCAGCTGTCCGGCGTACTTTTCCTGCTTCCTTCCCATCAGTGGGCACACGATCCTCAGCTAAATAGTCGATGATCGGATCCATCTAGCATGGTTCAACCGTTGTCACCAACAAAATTCCTACTCTTGCATTGATACTCGGTTCTGCTACCAACTCCACTTTTATTAATCGAGGAATTTCCTCGGTTGATGATGACGCCAATGTGGCTAAAGAGTCAGCATGCTGGTTCTGCCCCCTGGCTACCTGAACCACTCTAACATTCAGAAAGCGGTTCATAATTTGTTTCACCAACCGTAAGTACTCCATCATCTGGGGATCCTTGGCCTCAAAGCTTCCCTGTACCTAATTGACCACCAACCGGGAGTCTGAGTAGACCTCTACTTCTTTAGCACCTAGATCTGCAACAACTCTTAATTCGGCCAGCATGGCCTCATACTCGACTTCGTTATTAGAGGCCCTAAAGCCTAACCTGAAGGAATGCTCCAATTTTATTCCTTCTGGGGTGATGACTAAAATCTCAGCCCCGGCTCCTAATGTGCTGGACGCACCGTCTACGAATATCTTCCATCAGACTACCTCTATAGGGCAGACCATCTCCTTCCCCCCCTTCGAGGAGAACTCTGCAATGAAATTGGCAAGGACTTGACCCTTCACCGAGCTTCTAGCCCTGTACCTAATATCAAAAGAGCCCAGCCGAGTTCCCCATTTAGCTATTCTTCCCGTGAAATCAAATCTCTTCAATAACGACTGTAGAGGATACTCATTCAACACGTAAACGGTATAAGCCTGAAAGTAGTGGGGTAGCTTCCTCGTGGCATGAACTAATGCCAACACCAACTTCTCCAAAGGTAAATACCTCGTCTCGGCATTAATCAAGGTTTTGCTGATGTAGTATATAGGTTGTTACATACCGTGATCTCTCAACAACACGGCACTAACAGCATGTTCAGACACCGAGAGATACATGTATAAGTCTTCCTCGAGTCCTGGAGCTGTCAGCATTGGTGCTCGCACCAAATATTCTTTCAACTCCTGAAAAGCCCTTTCACACTCCTCACTCTATTGGAATCCCTTCCACTTCTTCAAAAGCTGGTAAAATGGATGGCACCGATTGGCAACTTTAGAAATAAACTGGTTAAGGGCAGCTAATATATTGGTTAGCACTTGAACTTCCTTTGGATTGCTCTGTGATTTGAGACATTTTACTGCTTCAATTTGATCAGGGTTGACTTCTTTTCCTCGATTAGTGATCAAATACCCCAAGAACTTGCCAACCCCCACTCCGAAAGCACACTTATCGGCATTAAGGCATAGCTTATGTCGTCTAAGTACTTCTATAAGGTTGAAATTTATCAACCATTTTGTTGGCTTTATTCCGTGACAATTTGCTTGTATTTTCAGCATTTACAAACCCTGTATTTAAGTGGGAATCATGTAAGGGTAGTGTGTGAGAGAGTGTGAAGAATTGCTCAAGACTGTGCTGCAGAACAGGGACTCGCGACTGGACTTTACTGGTGTCTCGCGACTGACAAGCCGCCAGATGTTGCACACGAGAGAAGCGTGCAAAGGAGAACTCGCGACTGGATCTAGCAGGTGGCTCGCGACTGGAAAGTTGCCAGAATTTGAATCGTCGTGCCAGCTGTTACACTACAGGACAAAAAATTCCAGACTGACCTTTCAGTTTGTTCGCGGCTTGAACTCGCGACTCAGTACAGCCACGAGGCCAAGCCGCTAGCCAATTCTGTTATGAAAAATCTGTCTCTTCGCATTCCAAACACCCACCAGTATATATACCCCTTATACCCACGAAATGCAGAGAGCTTCCAGAGAGAATATTAAGAGAGAAACCCAAGAGAAAAATAAGATTGATTCATCCACAATCTTAACCTTGTGACTCTCCAAATTCCTCTACTCTCTTCCTCTCCATTGTAGATCCTTGAGAGGTACTTTAGCCAAAACCTTTTCTCACCATACCCACAACTGTGAGAAGGCTCTTTGGTACTTTGGGAAGCAGTTAGGAAGGAGCCAATTTATATTGGTAGATGCTATGGACTAGTAACGGGATCCGGGAAGCTAAAGAAGAAATAGGTTCGGCGTAACCTCGTTGGAGTAAGAAGCTTGGAGGGCTTAGGTACCTGGGTAGATTAGGCTTGGAAGGTCTATTGCTTTCCTTGTATCTCAATTACATTCTTTAGTGGATCATTTTGACCGCTTGGAGGGCGGCGGAGAGGTTTTACGCCGAGGGCTTCGGTTTCCTCTTCGATAACACGCCTTATGTTGTTCTTGTGTTTGCATCTCTCTTCCCTTTATCTTTGTCATTTAATTTCTGTTATGGATGTGATTTTATTTGACTTAGATGATTAATCAATTTTATTTTAGGCTTTAATTCATTTTCCGCACGTTTATCGTTTGTGTTAAAGCTTGAATTGATAATTTGTAAATTGGGGGCCTAAACATTCATAGTGTTTTACACACTATTTGAACTTTTAATTGGTATCAGAGCAGGTCCACTTGCTGTGGTTTAATTACCTTTGTGCGATCCTTGACCCCTGTTTTTGGTTGTTGCTGTGTTCTTAACTATGCTGAAGTGTGGTTTAAGTTCCTGTAATAATGACTATGTGAGAATGCTTGAAGGGTTCTCTAACAATGAACTCTTAGAGTTATTAAAAACAAAGACACATGTTAGGATGTTTATTCACTTGCTGAAATATTTTGAATTTAAGAGTGAATGTTTACACAATAGTCTTTGTGAGTCTAACACTTTAATTGAGAAATATAAAAGAAGAAATAAATTTTTATGTGAGAAAGTTGATAATCTGAAAAGAGAAATTCAATCTAGCAAAAGCATGAAGCATGAGGATAAATTTTTGTTTGAAGGTCAAGAATACTCGTCTCATGCTTGCTTATTTGTACACACTTCTTTGAAAGTTTTTAATTCATGCTTATGGTATCTTGATAGTGGTTGCTCTCGGCATATGACAGGAGACAAATCATTGTTTAAGTCACTTAAAGAGAAGGTTGGTGACTATGTGACTTTTGGTGATGGGAGTTATGCTCAAGTACTCGGCAAAGGGACTATTGAGATACCTGGATTACCTCTATTAAAGGATGTCTTATACATTAAAGGACTGAAGGCAAATCTCTTAAGCATCACTCAAATATGTGATGAGGACTTCCTTGTTCAATTCTCAAAGAAGGGGTGCTTAATCATTAATGAAGAAGGGATTCAGGTCTTGGAGGGAAATAGAACTACCGATAATTGCTATGGAGTAGTTCCTACGGCACCCATATCGTGTAGAAGTGCACGTGTCGACATGTTGGAACTTTGGCATCACAGATTTAGGGATGCTAACTTCGAACAAGTAGCCAAGGTGTCTAAACTTGAAGCAGTTGAGGGTCTTCCAAAGTTTGGAAAGGTGGAGAAGACTATTTGTGGTACATGCCAAATGGGAAAGCAAATAAAGGCTAGTCATCATACAGTAAATGTGATCACTACTTCTCGTTGTCTAGAACTTCTTTATGTTGATCTGATGGGGCCTACAAGAACTGAAAGTCTAGGAGGAAAGAGGTACATTATGGTCATGGTTGATGATTTCTCTAGGTACACTTGGGTTGAATTTTTTAGAGAGAAATCAGAAGCATGTGAGAAATTGGAGATCCCGTGCAAAAGACTACAAAACGAGAAAAGAGTTCCTATCGTCAAGATAAGGAGTGATAATGGGAAGGAGTTTGAGAATTCTCGATTTGAATTCTTTTGTGAAAAGAATGGCATCAAAAAGGAATTTTCAGTCCCTAAAACCCCTCAACAATATGGGGTGGTTGAAAGGAAGAATCGGGTGATTCAAGAAATGGCAAGAGTCATGCTTTTAAATAAGCAAATCCCTTAAAAGTTTTGGGTAGAAGCCGTGAACACCTCATGTCACATTGGTAATAGAATATTCTTCCAAGTGGGAACAAAGAAGATAGCCTATGAAATTTGGAAAGGAAAGAAGCCTAGAGTGAAGTACTTTCGAGTGTTTGGAAGCAAGTGCTACATTCTAAATGACAGAGAGAACCTTGGGAAGTTTGATGCTAAAAGTGATGAAGGCATTTTCCTTGGGTATTCTACTACAAGCTGAGCATATAGAGTTTTCAACAAAAGAACCAAGACTATAATGGAATCCATCAATGTAGAAATTGATGATGCCATAACCAAAGTAGAGATGGTAGATGATGGAGAAGGGCCAAGCACTAAAACTTCCTCTGTTGAAGTTGAAGCTCTTGATATAGAAGTTGAAGGAACTTCACCGGAAAAGGAATCAACTCTCGAGAGTTCAAGAGTGAACATAAGATCAATGACATCTAGTCCTCTTACTCCTCCGGAAGTTCATCCTTCCATCTCTCGGAATGATGAAGTATTCTCATCAAAGAAGCCATCTTCTAGAGTGTCTAAGAACCATCCTGAGAGCAACATCATTGGGTCTTTAAAGGAAGGTCTTCGCCTCAGAAAGAGTCACACACTTTTGGCCAATAATGTCACATACCATTGTTACCTTGCCCAATTTGAGCCGAAAAAGATAGAAGAAGCTCTTCAAGATGAAAGTTGGGTTAAGTCCATGCATGAAGAACTGAATCAATTTATAAGAAATGATGTATGAGAACTTGCTCCCAGGCCTGAAAATGTTCATGTCATCAGCACTAAATGGATCTTCAAAAACAAGACAGATGAAGACGAAGAGATTATCCGAAATAAATCTCGGTTAGTGGCTCAAGGATACACTCAGGTAGAAGGAGTGGATTTTGATGAATCTTTTGCACCAGTGGCAAGACTTGAGTCTATTCGAATCTTTATGTCGATTGCTTGTACTATGAATTTCAAACTCTATCAAATGGATGTAAAGTGTGCATTTTTAAATGGATACCTGAATGAAGAAGTGTTTGTTGAACAACCCAAAGGATTTGAGGATCCTCACTTTCCTGATCATGTGTTGAGATTGAAGAAAGCCCTTTATGGCCTGAAACAAGCTCCTAGAGCTTGGTATGATCGTCTTACTCATTATCTCCTGGAAAGAGGTTTCAAACGGGGATATGCTGATCGGACTCTATTCGTTAAGAACGATGAAAATTATCTTCTTGTGGCTCAAGTGTATGTTGATGACATAGTTTTTGGAGCTTCTATTGATGATCAAGCCATAGAATTCTCTGAAGAGATGAAGAAAGAGTTTGAAATGAGTATGGTGGAGGAACTTACATTTTTCTTAGGTCTTCAAGTTAAACAAAAGAAGGAAGGCATATTCATTTCACAAGAAAAGTATGCTAGAAACATTGTTAAGAAGTTTGGTCTTGAATCAAAAAAGCATGCCACCACCCCCATGAGTTCATCTATGAAGCTGAGTGTTGATTCTTCTGTAATAGAGGTGAGTCCAACCTTGTACAGGAGGATTATTGGGAGCCTACTGTATCTCGCTGCCAATAGACCAGATATTGCATTTAGCGTTGGTGTTTGCGCTAGATATCAGGCTGCTCCAAAGGAATCCCATTTGACTGCGGTAAAGCGAATTATTCGATATGTCAATGGAACTCTGGACTATGGGCTGTGGTATTCAAAAGATTCAAATGCTTGCCTTGCTAGATATTCAGATGCAGACTGGGCTGGCAGTGTAGATGATCGAAAAAGTACTTTAGGGGGCTGTTTCTACCTCGGTAACAATCTGGTCTCTTGGATGAGCAAGAAACAAAACTCTGTGTCTCTCTCTACAATTGAAGCCGAATACATAGCTGCAGGAAGTTACTGCACACAACTTCTTTGGATGAAGAAGTTACTTCATGACTACGGAATTCCTCAAGATACCATGTGTGTATTCTGTGATAACTCCAGTGCCATAAATCTTTCAAAGAATCCATTTCAGCACTCGAAATCAAAACACATAGAGATCCGTTATCACTTCATCCGTGATCTGGTAGAAGATAAAGTGGTGTGCCTTGAGTTCATACACACAAACAATCAAAAGGCAGACATCTTCACCAAGCCTCTCGATAGTCCACGGTTTGAATCTCTCCATAAGACCATTGGAGTTGGTACAATTCCTTGACTCTCTTGTGTGTTGTGTGTCCTCTCTCTCTCTATGGCACCTTAACTTCTCTGTTGTTGGACACACACTCACTTGTTGGCTATTTATATGGCCTGTCTTGTTTGTTTATCATACTTTAAATGTCTTTACATGATTTTTTTTTGGTCAAAAATTCAAAAACATATAAAAAGTATAAAATCTAAAAGGTCTGATCAACGCTGTTGAGTTTTTGTCATAAACTTGTTTTGCCTTGTACCTTTGTACTAATGGCTTAGTGCATTCATGAGCGTAGCTTGTTTTCATTGCACTCATATCAATGTGGGAAAATCTTGAAATCTATGTGATTGTTGTAAATCAATCTTCAAATTTGGCATGAATGATTAGTCAATGATTTTGTTGATCTTGAGACATGCATAGACTTGTGTCCATATATCTTTCCACTCTTTATTTTTGTTTTTGCTTAAAAGAGCTCTTCAAATGTGAATCTTCAAATGAAAAGAGATATTGAGCTGCAAAAACCTATCGCACAAACTAGTATTTGACTAAGAAAAAGGGAAAGCGACTCAAAATATAGTATATGATGCCCAAAAAGCCAAAGGCTTGATCATCAAATTGAAATATCAAAAATTTCAGGCATCAATCTCAAAATGAGATATATTGATTCAAAATGACAAAATGATGTGAATTGTAATGAAGCCAAATGAAAAGCTTCAAAAGTTATGTAATCATTTTCTTGTGGGAGGTCATATATGCATATTTCTATAATTAAGATGGATCTCATTATCTAGTGCTAATTGTGTATGCCTTGGTTGAATTGATCATTGAAGTTTCACATTAGACGAAGGACTATCTCATCATTGATATCCACACACATCACACTTGCTTATGTTCTTTGAATGCCTTATTCATTTATGTGATTATACTTGATAAAATGTGTTTCACATGCTCAAGTTTTGTTAATCAAACACAAAAATATTTTTGAGCATTTGTGTGTTTTTGAAAAAGTCTTTTTGTTTTAGCAAAATTTTCATAAATTTCAAAAACTGTTGTGTCCTGTTTTGGCGACTCATTCGCGGGTTTGTCTAGTCGCATACCCTAGTCGCGAGATCACTACAGATTGTTTTCGCGTCTCTCTGGCGGGTCAATACCCAAGTCGCAAAAAAGACTTAGAAATTTTTTTCAAAAAACTGGATTTTTATGCTTTTCGCGTCTTGATCTGGCGACTTTGTCGCGAGTGGAGGTTCAGTCGCGAGATTTACACAGAAAGTTTCGCGGCTCAGCTCGCGGTTTGAACCTCCAGTCGCGAAAAACACTTAGACAAATTTTTCAAAATTCCTCTTTGAAGTGTTCTGGCGACTGGACCTGGCGTCTTTCTTGCGACTTGTTTCAGTCGCGAAAATCGTGTGTTTTTGCTAAAGGATATTTGTTTTTTTTTTTTTTTTTATATTCATCTTCTTGATTGTCTTTCCCTCTTTCAAACCCACTGTGCTCACACACATAATCTCATCATCTCTGTTCAGCAATCTTCTTGAAAAGGTATGGGTTTTGCTTCTTTCTCAATATTGTTACCTTTCTGTGTTATAGCCTCCTAAGATTGTGTGTTCTTGATGCTCTTAGTTTGCTCATTGCTTATCTGTGGGTATATCATCTTTAGGCTTATTGGCTGTGCGATTCCTTGCTGGTCTTGCCTTATTATTTATCATTATATACCCTACCTTGCTTATTTTTGGTGTGTGTTATTTTACCCATACACATTGTCTTGAAAGTGTCATATTTATCATGTTTTTAGGGTTTTATGCCTTCTGATTTTGAGACTGCCATGATACTAATACAGCTTGTTGTTGTGTGTGGTATCTTTTATCTTGTGATGTATGGTGATGCAGGGTGAAAATGTCTCCATTTAAGAAAGCAGCTGTGAAAGGGGGTTGGAATAAAGGAAAGGAGCCTGTGATAGATCTTGATGAACTACCTCCTCAGTCAAAAAGGACTTGCACATCATCATCAGGAGTGTATGATCCTAACAAGTTCAGATCCTTTGCTGCCTTTCAAAATCATGAGAACTATTTCAGAGACGCAACACCCCTGGTTGAAAGGGCTGTTGACCAATCGTCACTAATTGACACAACCATTCCTAAATGGTTTGCCACAAAAGATTGGAACTATCTTCTCTCAAATCTTGATAATGCATATGAGAGTCTTGTGAAAGAATTCTATGTGAATGCCATTGTTGAAGGTGGAGAACTCAAGTGCTGGGTTCGAGGAAAGAGTTTCTCAGTAACTCCTGCTTATCTGTCTGAAATTCTTTATATCAATCGACCAATTTTCACTTCTCCCCCAGTATATGATACCTTGAATCCAGATGAGGAATTACTTCGGGGTGCTCTAGGAAGAAATCTGGAATTCTCCCTAAATGGAAAATCTGTCAAGGTCTCCTCTCTCTCTTCAGAATTACGGGTGCTAACAATAATCATGTTTCACAATTTCTACCCTCTGTCCAGCACAGGGTTCATGAATCTCGGTAGAGCCTTGTTCCTTCATGATTTGATCACAGACGAAGAGATAGATATTTGCGCTCATATTTTTCACATCGTGTGCAAAACTGCTGCAAGAACTGAATCCCGAAACTGTGTTCCTTTTTGTTGTCTCATTTCAAGAATCTTGAAACTCAAAGGCCACCATCCTCTGCTTAATGAGACTCCGTACCCGACACCTTGTCCAATCAACATTCATACTCTCAATGCTAGCATTGGTCATAGCAGAAAAGGAATCAAAACAGAAACTCCAGATTCTCATCATAGCTCACGCTCTAGCTTATCTTCAAATAACGAGAAGCTAGACAACATTATGGCCTCTGTCAATGAGTTAAGCAACAAGATGTCAAGACTTACCTCCCTTTTACATCATCATACCATCCGTTGTGATACGAAGTTTACTTCTATTCAAACCCAATTGGATGAAATTCAACGAAAGCTAGAAGAAAATAAGGACAAGCTATTCCACGACAAAAAGGGGAAGGATAATGAAAGGGGGAGAAAAAGTTGCATCAAAGGGGGAGTTATTATGTTAAAATTACCTATGCTTCCTTATTAGCTTATGTTTTATACCTATGCTTCTGTAGCCTTTTATTTTGTACCTTTTGCTTATGTGGCATTTTGGTTATCTTTTGTACCTGGCTTTTGTAAGCACTTTGTCTTCTTGCCTTGTGGCTTTCGCTCTTTATGTTTAAATGTCATGCTTTTATCTTTAAATATATCACTCTTGTGCCCTGTGTTGGATTTTTATCCTTAATGCAATTACGTAGTGTTGTTGCATTGGTTGAGTGTTGGACATGCAAATGATACTTGTTATTGAGCTTATTAGATTGCATGTCCGGATGTTCATTTCTTGTGAGAATGAACATTGTGATCACTATTTATAGTGATTGTTTGTTTTTGGTCAAGCCATGCTCTATTGCTTTAATCTATTTTGCTTGATCACATTGTACTTGCTTCATATGCAATACAAGTTTTTCTACATACAATGAACTTATTGTGTGGTTGCTTTTCAGGAGATACTTGTACTTATGATTCAAAAGCTTCACAAATTCTAGAGTTAGGTGTGAGTGAGTTTTGTTCAACTGTTCCCAACTCACGCGTTAAGTCTAGAGTTTGTTGTAGGGTTTTGTCACGGAATAGCCAAAAAGGGAGATTGTAAGGTTGAAATTTATCAACCATTTTTTTGGATTTATTCCGTGCCAATTTGCTTGTATTTTTAGCATTTAGAAACCCTGTATTTAGGTGGGAATCATGTAAGGGTAGTGTGTGAGAGAGTGTGAAGAATTGCTCAAGACTGTGCTGCAGAACAGGGACTCGCGACTGGACTTCGCTGGTGTCTCGCGACTGGCAAGCCGCTAGATGTTGCACACGAGAGAAACGTGCAGAGGAGAACTCGTGACTGGATCTAGCGGGTGGCTCGCGACTGGAAAGCTGCCAGAATTTGAACCGTCGTGCCAGCTGTTGCACTACAGGACAAAAATTCCAGACTGGCCTTTCAATTTGTTCGCGGCTTGAACTCGTGACTCAATACAGCTGTGAGGCCAAGCCGCCAGCAAACTCTGTTATGAAAAATCTGTCTCTTCGCATTCTAAACACCCACCAGTATATATACCCCTTATACCCACGAAATGTAGAGAGCTTCCAGAGAGAATATTGAGAGAGAAACCCTAGAGGAAAACAAGATTGATTCATCCACAATCTTAACCTTGTGACTCTCCAAATTCCTCTACTCTCTTCCTCTCCATTGTAGATCCTTGAGAGGTACTTTAGCCAAAACCTTTTCTCACCATACCCACAGCTGTGAGAAGGCTCTTTGGTACTTTGGGAAGCAGTTAGGAAGGAGCCAATTTATATTGATAGATGCTATGGACTAGTAGCGGGATCCAGGAAGCTAAAGAAGAAATAGGTTCGGCGTAACCTTGTTGGAGCAAGTAGCTTGGAGGGCTTAGGTACCTGGATAGATTAGGCTTGGAGAGTCTATTGCTGTCCTTGTATCCCAACTACATTCTTTAGTGGATCATTTTGACCGCTTGGAGGGCGACGGAGAGGTTTTACGTCGAGGGCTTCAGTTTCCTCTTCGATAACACGTCTTGTGTTGTCCTTGTGTTTGCATCTCTCTTCCCTTTATCTTTGTCATTTAATTTCTGTTATGGATGTGATTTTATTTGACTTAGATGATTTATCAATTATGTTTTAGGCTTTAATTCATTTTTCGCACGTTTATCGTTGGTGTTAAAGCTTAAATTGATAATTTGTAAATTGGGGGTCTAAACGTTCATAGTGTTTTACACACTATTTGAACTTTCAACTTCGAACACTTCTTTGAGATCGGCAATATGTTGCATCTTTTGTTTGCTTTTTACCACCATATCGTCAATGTCTACCTCGACTATGTGCCCGATCTTATCCCTGAACATTCTCGTCGTCATTCGTTGATACATGGCCTCGACATTTTTTAACCCAAATGGCATCACAGTATAATGATAGTTAGCATTAGGATAAATAAACGCCATCTTTTCCTGATCCTCGGCAGTCAGGCCGATCTGATGATAACCTTGAAAAGCATCCAGAAAGCTCATCCTCGGGTGACTATAGGTGGCATCTACCAGTTGATCAATCTTCGGCACAGGAAACAGATCCTTTGGGTATGCTCGGTTCAAGTCGGTGAAGTCAACACAAACCCTCTATTTTCCATTCTTCTTTTTTACTACCACGGTATTCGCAAGCCACTCTGGAAAAAATACCTCTTTTGTAGCCCCGGCTTCCTTTAATCTCTTAACCTCTTGCCTGACAATTTTGACGTGCTCCTTAGCTGATCTCCTCAGCCTCTGCTTCTTGGGAGGATATAAAGGGTCCACATCGAGCTTGTGAACTATGAATTCAGGGTCTACCCTAGGCACCTCATACGGGCTCCAAGCGAACACATCTACATTCTGCACAAGGAACAACAGCATCTCCACTCTCTCCCTATCCTCTACACTTGCTCCTATCAGAAAACTCTTGTCATCGTTTGGCAATATCCTTACTCTTACTAAGTCCTCGGCACAGCTAGCCCCCGCTTCCTCTTGGGGTTCCTATAATTGCTATAGGGGAGCCTTCTCGGCTGACCCCTTTTGTTTTGTTCTCTGGCCAACTGCAGCTACCAAGCACTTCCTAGCCACTTGCTGGTTACCCCACACTATAGCAATACCCTGTTCCGTGCGGAATTTAACCTTCACATGCAGGGTGGACGGTACTGCCCCCATTGTATGAATCCATGGCCTTCCAATGATCGCTGTGTATGGAGAAAACGAAGCGACCACTATGAATGTTACCATCACCTCCTTGCCTTCCATATTCACGGGAAGTGAAATATGCCCTTCTGGTATCACCATCTGGCCATCAAACCTCATCAAGGGCGTATCGTGCTTGGATAGATCTTCCTTCTTCAGGCTAAGCCCCTTGTACAGGTCGGGATACATCACCTCAGCACCACTCCCCTGATCTATCAATACCCTCTTTACTATGAAACCATTCATCCGGGCTGTAACCACCAAAGCATCGTCGGTGGTTGAATCGTGCCCTCAAGATCATCGTCATTAAAGGCAATGGGCTTCCGAGTATACTTCAACTTTTTCTCGGAGGGTTGCTTACTCGCGCAAATTTCAGCCGGTACCACAACCAACACCCCCTCCTCTTGGACACTTAAGCACCCTTTGGGGCTATGTGGATGACTTCTATTACTCTCAATGGGGGCAGAAGAGGATTTTCCTCGAGGTTCAGCACCCTGCTCGGCTTCCTGATTCCTAGGGTCCACCACGAATTCTTTCAAGTACCCCGTCTTCACCAACTGCTCTAAATGATCTTTCAACATCCTGCACTGTTCGGTAGTATGTCCCTTATATTTATGGTAAGTACAATACAATTTCTGATTTCTTCTTGACGGGTCTCTCCCCATCTTGTTTGGCCACCGAAAATATGGCTCATATTTAATCCGATCCACGATCCTATGCACCGGCTCCTTGAATGTCACATTCACCTTTCCCATTTGCACGCCCGGCCCTTGGATCCTTAAATATTTTTGGGGCCTTGACTAAAAACTGCTCTACCGAGGCTGATTTATGACTGGGGCCTTACCTTTGCTCTGCAGCTGGTCGTTCTCCAACCGTTTATATTCTTCAATCCGCCTTATCAACTGCTTCATATCCTCAAGAGGCCTCCTTGTTAATGACTCTCATAATTTGGAATCCTTGGGCAGTCCAATTCGAAAGGTACTTGTCGCGATTTTTTCGTTGTCCCTGCCAATCTCGTTGTACAGTTCCCAATACCGGTTAGCGTAGCTGCGGAGGGTTTCCCCGACCCCCATTTTCATTGACAACAAGGCATCCATGGGTTGTGGAACTCAGCTGCAGGTTATAAACCGGACTCCAAACTCTTGAATCAACTCGGAGAAACTATGAATTGAATCTTTCCTTAATCCATTGAACCATCTCAGAGCGGTAGGCCTGAGACTCGAAGGGAATTCCTTTCACATTAGCGCATCATTATGAGTGTGCAACGACATCATTTGACTATAGTGGCTTATGTGCTCCATCGGGTCTGTCTTTCCATCATAAGAATTGAATGGTGGCTGTGTAAATCTGCTCGGCATTGGGGCTTATTCAATGTCCCTCGAGAATGGTGATCGAGTAGCTCGGCGTAATGCACGGCTCATAGAGTCCATGACAGCAATCAGAGGTTGTCGCTCCTCCAAGGAAACCTAGTCCCGGTCTGCATATTCTTGCAATCGATCTTGGTGTTGATGAGATCCAGATTGGTGGGACCCTGCTCCATGGCAACCTCCCACACTAGCCGATCCTTCTCCTCACTCCTCATGGTCCCTTCTCCGACGCCTACCTCTCGCTTCCAACTCCAAATCCCTTACCAACCTACGTAGATGTTCAAGTTCTTCGTCCCTTCATTCAAGCTCTTCATCCCTTCTGTTGAAATGATTGCACCCTGAAGCACCAGACATTGTCCGGTACATTTGAAACAACCCTTCTCCAAGGCTAGACTGCCCTTCTTCCTCATGCTCCCTATCTTTGCGTTCCTTCTGCCTCCTTTTCCGCCAAGTGGATCCCTGAGAAGACTTTTCTGAGCCACTTTCAACATAACTCGCTGATTGACCTCCGGACATTCTCCCGTGCACGTCCTGGCAGAACTACAGCTTCATAGGAGTTTCCCACAGATGGCGCCAATTGTGCGTACCTAGAATATGGTTATTAGGCTCAACCTCTACTTTGACTCACAATCTATTTGTATTGTGGGCCTTGGATTTCCTACTATGGGTAGTCCTATGCTCGGTGACCCAAATGCACTCCTATTTCTTACAAACCCTTCTCTCACAAAGTCTCTCCCCTTTCTTTCTTAGCTTGGTTGCTCTTTTCTATTAGTTTTCTCTCCAGAGTTGCCAACCCCTATTCCTCATTCTCTTCTCCTATTTATAGGCTAAGATAAGTGGAGGTGTTATGATTACCCTTCTTACTAGTGCGAATGGGGGTCCAATTCTATCATCCCAAAGTGGATACTCCATCGGGAAAAGTGGTAATGGCATTGGAACTGATTCCCACCTTCAGAAGCCTGCTCGACAACGACATTCTCGAAGGAACTACCATGCAGCCAAGTATAAGGCGTCTCCGAGCAATGATGCTTCCGACCAGGTTAAAGATGATCAATAGAGCTTTTCTTGGGGGATTCAAGCTGGCATGGTCTTATTTTAGCTCTTAGGCCCAGATTGGGCCCTGAGGTGTTTGGGTCGAGGCTAAAGGTCCAAGAATGGGGACAAGGTTGCAAAATGTGCCGCGAGGCTTAGGCCCGAGGCCTGTGAGGCCTGGGGCCCAGCCCCATACAATGGAAATTACTTAATATCCTCCACAAAAATAAAGCTTGTCGAATTATACAAACTGACTCGCTAGGAAAATACTTTGCTGAACTAAATGATAACACTAATGCAAAGCATCTCTACCCAAAAATATATTTCCTTGAATTTATCAAAACCCAGAGGCAGCAACTAATACTTTAGGATCTAAGTTAATATACATAACCTAAAAAAAAATAGTTAAAGCAACCTAATATATATAACCACAATAGAAAACCCTACAGCTATCCTTATATATATATATATATATATATATATATATAACCACAATTGAAAAGGTGAAAGCCACATGACTATAGAGTTGATCCACGACTTATTCATGAATATACATGGTGGCCAATTCTAGAATTTAGTGTGTGTGTGTGTGTGTGTGTGTCTATATATATATATATATATACATATATACATATATATATATATATATATATATATATAAACCAATGAAAATGTAAAGCTATATAAATGAATTGAGTTTCGTAATTCATGGCTTTGTTCTAAAATACTCACAGTGGCTACCTACGATTTAATATACATATAACCAAAAGAAGATGTAACGCCATATACATAACCTTTTTAAATTCACGGCTTGTACTAGAATGCACATAGTGGGCAACTTGGGGCTTAATACATATTAACCCTAATGAAAACGTAAAAATCCTATACATATATTAAGATTGTGATCCGTAGGAAACTAACATAAAGTGTAAACCATATTCTAGGAAAAATACCCCTTAAACCAATCTACACGTCCCTAATGTTTTCCACGATAAAATTCTAAACCTTTAATTATTTGATTCTAACAAATGAGAAATCATATCTGGAATTCTTTGGTTTCCTCTTTAATTAACTCCAAGAAAAAATACACCTCCTAGCCTCCTTAGTGATGAAACCCTTCTTATGAAAATCCTAATTTATCTCTTCCTCTACCTTCTATTTAACACATCAAAGATGTGGGTTTAGTAGGGTAGTGGGCTGTAATTACTAACAAAAAATACCAATGGCCCATCAATTATGTATATATATAAAAAATATATAATAACCTCAAATAAAGATATGAGGGGTATTACATTACTAGCTAGTATACACCAAATGAAAAAAAGGATAATGCGAAAAGTCTTGTAACTCAATGATATATTTGTAGGGGTGGCAATTCGTATTCGTGTGTCAGGTTCATGTCGTGTCAACTCATGCGTATCCGACTATATAGGTCAACACTAACCCGACATTTTTATTAAACGGGTCAAGATTCCTAAACCCTAACACCAATTTATTAAACGGGTTAGTCGTGTCAACCTGTTTATTAGATTTTATCAAAATGAAGAAAAAAATTTATGAAAAAAAAAATATTTTACATATAAAATTTAAAACTAATGAGTAACTGCATCACAAATAATAATTTAAAACTAAAGCATATCTCAATATCATAAATAATCAATCACAATATGTCAAAGAAAACAAACCACAACAACTAATAAGTTTATATACCTAAGGTTGGAAAGGTATATTGGTAAAATTTCATTTAATTAAATAGGTCAAACAAGTTCCATAGGCTGAACACTAATCCAACCTGTTTATCAAACGGGTTTGTCATATGGCAATACGGCGGTGGCTTATGAGATGCTTCACAGACTAAGAAACAGAAGACAAGGAAGGGTGGGGCATATGGCAGTTAAACTGGATATTAGTAAAGCTTATGACCGCGTGGAGTGGGAGTTTCTAAGGAAGATCATGATGAAAATGGGCTTTTTAGCCAGGTGGGTGGACCTAACTATGCAATGTGTGTCGTCAGCAAGCTATATGGTGCTAATCAATGGCGAACCCCGAGGATTCATCTCTCCGACCCGGGGTTTAAAACAGGGCGACCCTTTGTCACCTTACCCATTCCTACTCTGTGTGGAGGGCCTTTCGGCCTTACTTCGGAAAGCTATAGAGACACAGCAGCTTCAAGGGATCAAATCTTGCCGCAACGGGGTAAATGTTTCTCACCTTCTTTTCGCTGATGATAGCCTATTATTTTGTCCAGCCACCCTAATGGAGTGCACTCGCCTTTCAAACATACTGGCTACATATGAGCAAGCCTTGGGACAGGCAATCAACCGATAGAAAACGGCTCTGTTCTTCAACCCAAATACCGAGTCAAGTGTAAGGGAGGATATTTGAGCCATGTTTAATGCCCAGGTCGTGACAGAATTTGAGAAGTATCTGGGGTTGCCGATGGTGGAAGGGAAAAACAAATTGAGCACCTTTAAAGACCTCCGAGAAAGGATAGCTAAGCGAGTCACAAGATGGAAGGAAAAGTTTATTTCAAAAGCAGGGAGAGAGGTCTTGCTTAAAACTGTAGCGTAGGCAATACCGACATATTCGATGAGCTTGTTCCAACTGCCAAAAGCACTCTGTAATGATATTAACTCAATCATGGCAAAGTATTGGTGGGGACAGACGAGTAACGAGAAGAAAATACACTGGATTAGTTGGAAACGGCTGTGTGACCCAAAGAAAACTGGAGGTATGGGCTTTTGAGACATTCATGCTTTTAACCTGGCAATGTTGGCGAAACAAGCATGGAGGTTGCTCAACCACCAAAACTCCTTGTTTTTCAGAGTGTATAAGGCTCGGTATTTCCCTAGTGTCTCCTTTGTGGAAGCTGAACTAGGAAGTAATCCGTCGTATGTGTGGAGAAGTTTGCTGAAAGCTTGGGACATCATTCTGGCAAGGTCTAAATGGAAGGTGGGAAATGGAGCCCTAATAAATATTTTTGGTCATCAATGGCTTCCAAGACCCCCGTGCCTTCGTAGGGATGGACCAGGGCCCTTGAAAGTAATGGAGCTGGTGGACTTGGAAACGGGTCAGTGGGATAGAGCTAAGTTGGTGTACTGGTTTGAGCCCCATACTTGCGCGGATATCTTAAGCTTACCCATGCCAAACATGCAGGAAAACGATACACTAGTATGGAAAGAGAACAAAGCCAATGTTTTCTCCGTTAAATCGGCGTACCTGGTGGCTTTATGTGTGCTACATCTCTCAACTGGTAACCACTCAAATGCTATAGCTGATGGAAATTTGTGAATGGCAGTGTGGTCCCTCAATGTTCCTCCAAAAGTGCATACGTTCCTTTGGCGGGCTTGCTCTAACATACTACCTACCCGTGACAACCTTCACACAAAGAAAGTGCATGTAGCTTCGACATGCAGCGTGTGTAACCAGCAAGCCGAAACAGGTGTGCACATCCTTTGGGAATGCCCCTTCGCACGCAATGTCTGGGTGTTGGTCAGAGGCAAAATACAAAAGAGCTCAGCGGTGGTCCCTGATTTTTTTCCTGTTAACTCGTAGCATGTTGCAGCGACTAACTCGGGATGAGTTGACAGAATGGGCGATGATAACGTGGGCTATATGGAACGCCAAGAACAAATTTTGTTTTGAGGATACCCAAGCTCACCCAAAGGCTATTTTACGTAATGCAAGGTCTCTCATGCATGAGTATCAAACGTTGATGGCCAACCAGAGGACATGATTTGGCCTAAGGTAGCTTTTCCAATTTTCGTTCTTTGCTTTAGTCTTTGTTTTGGTCTGCCGCAGCTTATTTTAATTTTTTTTGCTCCATTAGTCATGTCTTCTGTTTGTGGCAGTGTTTAGCCTATTTTCTTGTCCTGTAGCCTAGGCGGATAGGCCTGGTATGGCTCAGGACCCTATCATTATACTTTTGTACTCTTGCCAATTTTTAATATATCAATTCTACCTTTTTCAGTCAAAAAACCCATAACCTGCTAATTTCGTTTTGTGTCGCGTTGGTTTGCAAGTCGTGTCCAATTTCACCACCCCTATATTTGGTTCTTCTTTAATGGGAGGATCATGTTTAAAGCATCTTCTTCAAAAATTATGTAAGTTACAGGCTTTTGTTAGGGATGTTTTGCGACAAGGGCCAAAAATGCAAGAATGACCCAAATCTCTTTTCAGTTCCTTTAGAAGTGATTATTTGTGGAGAGTTAAAGTCCAAAATTCGAAATGTATGATGAACAAATGCTAATAGTACTTTAACAAGAGTGAAATCGAAAATGCAATGACAAAAATGCATAAAATACACTTAAAACATCAAGTCTGAAACTTCGACCCACAAATAGCATGAAGAGGAAATTGAGAGAGGTCGTGAGAGAGAGAGGAAAAGTTCCTCTATACCAGTATTTCCACCCCCAAACTTCAAAATAGTGAAAAATTTTACAAGCCGAATGAACTTTTGCTTTAAAATTTCAGCTCTAAGGGTAAAACGTGGCTAACTTGTTTTGAATCTAATTAAGGCATTTTATAT
This sequence comes from Lithocarpus polystachyus, assembly GCA_033629205.1. Taxonomy (NCBI): domain Eukaryota; kingdom Viridiplantae; phylum Streptophyta; class Magnoliopsida; order Fagales; family Fagaceae; genus Lithocarpus; species Lithocarpus polystachyus. Next base: position 13,963,630 of record CM066167.1, read on the forward strand.
TGAGCTTTGGGTGCCCTTAATGACTGGTTTTAGTCAATAGATGAGACTTTGGACCCCAAGGTGTTAATAAAGGTGTAATTTTCAAGTTTGCTTTTGTTGGGATAAAATGAAGGGTTATTTTATCTTCATTAAGGGAAAGATTTGATTAAGCACTCATTAGCTCCCCCTTTTCAGATGTTTCAAACTCTTAAGAGGTTCACATAAGTAAGGGCTACCAATTGCAGTTAGCCAATAAGAGTTAACTATGTTTAGAGGCAAAAAAAGGTTAATGCAAAAAACTTGGGCCACAGACAACTTGAGCATAAGACCTCTATGGGGGTGAAAATTTAAGGTAGAAGACCTCTTCCATGTGTCTGGAGAGCTGGCAGTAGCCCTTACCCTTTTAGTAATACACATGGGTTAGACTCATACAAAATGTTTAAAAGAAATTGGCCCATACCCTCCAAACCATACTTTCTCAATTTCTCCAATATGTCAAATGGGTTTAGGTCATGCTTAAAAGAATAAAATATAATATAATACATGAATTGGACCCACAAGAAGGTTGGACTTAATTGAATTGGACTTGTAAAAAATGTGTCACAAAGATGACCATTAATAGCTTTTTTAGTGGGCTTTTTTAATAGTAAACATCAATTAAATATTATTTATTTGACCTCTTTATTTTATAGTAAATTATTGCAAAGTACACCCCTAACGTTTGGGGGTGATTGGATTTTACACCCCAACATTTCAGAACTTTGATTTTACATCCCAACGTTTGGTTCCATTAGCAAATCACCCCTTCAGTTAGTTTCTACTGTTAACTGTCATGTCATCTTTCTGACGTGTTTTTTTTTTTTTTTTTTTTTTTGCCAAATAAGCCCCTAAACAACATAGTTTCAATGAAAATGAAGTGAAGACCTGGCAAATGCAAAACGGCGCCATTTTGCCCAAAGAGAAAAAAAAAAATTGGATTTTTACATGACAACTTCAGCCAAACTCAAAAATGAAAACCCAAAACGAACGGTCCTCTTCTAGCTCCTCAGTTCCATCGTCAAAGGGCTCCAAACGGCAGAGGCGACAAATTCTTTTTCTCTTATTTCTAGCTCTCTTTTGCTTTTTCTTAGGGATTATGTTGTTGGATTCGGACTTGTTGGGATTTTTTTTTTGATTGATGAATTTGTAATTTCTGGAATGTAATTTTCTTTTTATTGATGGATTTGTAATTTCTAGATTTGTGGGTTTTGTTTTATATTGATGGATTTTCCCAACCATATCATTGTTGCTGGAATGTAATCTCTTTTACTCTTCTCTTTGACAATTTTTTTGGGGTTTTTACTGTGTAATTTTTTTGGGGTATTTAATGTGATAGTTGTTAATTAAAGGTTGTTTTTTCTATGTATTGGGATCCCATTATGTTTGACGGATCATTGAGAGAATATGGGCGGAATTATACTATCTTATATATCTGTATTTGTAGTAAACTTTGAAGTCTACTTTTATTATATATGTTTTTGCATGACATCAACTTCCAGGATAGGCACTGACATGGAGCCTTTGATGAGCTTATTCACATCTGGGTTCACAATGCAAGGAGCTGGTTGCAGAGCCGATGTGGTAGTTTGGGTTCATAAAGGTTAGGAAGGCAAGGGTTGGGTTCATGGGTTAGGGAGCTATGGGCTGGGTTCGTGGGTTTAGATTTAGGATTTTGAGATTTTCTGTTTGGTGGAGAAATGATGTCAGTACCAGATTTTTTTTTTGTTTTCTCTTTGGGTAAAACAACGTAGTTTTGCATTTGCCAAGTCTTCACTTCATTTTTATTGAAACTGTGTCATTGATACTGTGTCATCTTGGAGCTTATTTGGCCAAAAAAAAAAAAATGAGAGCAAGATGATATGGCAGTTAATAGCAAAAACTAAAGGGGAGGGGGGGAGGGGGGGAAAGATTTGCTAACGGAACCAAATGTTGGAGTGTAAAATCAAAATTCTGAAACATTTGGGTGTAAAATCCAATTACCCCTAAACGTTAGAAGTGTACTTTGCAATTTACTCTTTATTTTATATACACCTCTCCATTGTTCGTAAAATTTTGTCAATTATTATTTAATACACTCAGAATATATCTTTTTGGTGAAATAGTTTATAGTTTCAATAAAAATAGATTTCTATTAGCTCAATATTTTGGAGTCTTTCTTAGAGGTGGAATAAAAATTCAAAACACTCCTATATATTTTTTTTTCTTTAAGAAAAAACAATTATCATTTTACAATTATCATATTGCTCACTATTGCATGGTGCAATAGCCTCATATCTGGATCCATGCCGATCCCAGTTACATCATAACACGCAAGGCTGGCTCAAGTGAATCAAAGGACAAGATTGATAGTTAAAAATTCACTTTTAATTTATCTCAATAGCTGGATTAAAAAATTGTTTAACCTTTAAACTTTTTACTTATTCAGTTTTTAATTTTTCAAACTTTTACATCTCACACGCTCATGTTAGTTGCACTATACAATCATTTCATGGGATCCAAATCCGATTGGCATAACCATCCATGCACACGAGAGAGGTGGCAATCTGCTTGAGACACAACAACAGGGATACAAGTACAGCTTACAACGTTTTGACTGCAACAAATGAATAGGTGATTTCGCTTCAATTCCAAGGGAAATTATTGTGTACTCCTGGAAAACCATAAATGCGTACTCCTTTCCCTCACATAAATAGTGGGTTCCACTAATTAAATTTATGGTGAGACCTACCATTTATGTGAGATAACGGAGTATACATTTATGATATTCTGAGAGTAGCTAATAATTTTTCCAATTTTTTCAAAAGATTTAAAATTTAATTCCTCATGAGTGATTACAGCGAATGCTTTCTCCTCTTAACTGAATTTATGATAAATTTAATTTTCCGTTAAAAGAAATAATATATGATAGTAATTGTTTGCATTAATGTACCAAATCTCCGAAAATTTGGAAATGATGTCGCAATTTTTTTGCTTTATTGACTGATTTAGACCTACTTTGGCAAGGCTTAGATCCAATCGGAACCGTTGATCACCTCAGAAAATTAATCACATTCCATGATCATTCTTACCCACCCTTTATTTCAACCATGCAAGGAAAAAGAACTAAACAAGAAAATACACAAACCGTTAATCACCTCATCAAAATGTCCATACTTCACAATGAGCCATAGAGTTTATCATCTGCATGGAATCATACCAAATCAGAGCCATAATATTTGACAAATAGATACAATAGAATAATTTATTTCCTCTAATATCAAACATTCCATTTTCACCACCCACTGATCTCCTATATATAGAGCCATACCCTTAATCTTCAAAACCCATCTTGCAAGACTCAGCATTTTGTTCTTTCTTCTTTCTTTTATAAAAAATCTGGTTTCTTTCTCTTCCTTTGAATCCCAAGATGGCACCAGAAGCAACAACCAAAACTGTGAGTGTCCCTAAGAGAGCCTATGTGACCTTCTTGGCTGGCAATGGTGACTATGTGAAGGGAGTGGTTGGTTTGGCTAAGGGTTTGAGAAAGGCCAAGTCAGCCTATCCTCTTGTGGTGGCCATTTTGCCTGATGTGCCTGACGAGCACCGTCGCATACTTGAATCTCAAGACTGTATTGTCCGTGAGATTGTGCCTTTGAGCCCTCCGGAGAATTATGCTCATCAATTTGCTATGGCATACTATGTCATTAACTATTCTAAACTTCGTATTTGGGAGGTAAATCTTTTGCTTATGAACCCTTGTTATGTATTTCATGGTGCACATCACGCAAGCCATAAAGTCTTTCCTATCTAAAACATTTTTTTATATATATTTTTTCTTTATTTAATATTTCTTTTACTTCTTGATTAAAGAAAAAAAGTCTTTATTGCAAAGGTTAGGATGTGATTGCTATATATATTTTATGATAAAATCAATATTTGATTTGGTTATTGGTACGTATAGTTTGTGGAGTATGACAAGATGATCTACTTGGATGGTGACATTCAAGTGTTTGACAACATTGATCACCTGTTTGACTTGCCGGATGGGCACTTTTATGCTGTGATGGACTGCTTTTGTGAGAATACATGGATCAATTCTACTCAACACAACATTGGCTATTGCCAGCAGTGTCCAGAAAGGGTCCAGTGGCCAGTTGAGATGGGCTCTCCTCCTCCACTTTACTTCAATGCAGGCATGTTTGTTTATGAGCCTAAGCTTTCAACTTACCATGATCTCTTGGAGACTGTCAAAGTCACTCCTCCAACTTTATTTGCTGAGCAGGTAACATTTTTAATGGTTGGCACTATTTTTAATTTGTTCTTGTTCGTTTATCTTATTGATTTTGTAACCATCATTAATTCCCATCTTTTTTTATTTGTTTCACTTAAAAATAAACTGTTTTGGGCAATGTTTTGCAGGACTTCCTTAATATGTACTTCAAGGATATATATAAGCCCATCCCTCCCATATACAACTTTGTTTTGGCCATGCTTTGGCGTCACCCCGAAAATTTCAACTTTGATGAAATAAAAGTTGTTCACTATTGTGCTGCGGTATGTTAATAAAGATTAACTTTTGGTTGCTTTCAATTAGTACACCTTTTAATTAGGTTAGTATTATTGCTAATCAATTGTGTGCATTTTCATGGTAAAGGGTTCAAAGCCTTGGAGGTACACAGGAAAAGAAGAAAACATGCAAAGAGAAGACATCAAGATACTGATTAAGAAATGGTGGGACATTTATGAGGACGATTCTTTGGATTACAAGAATGTCATTGCTGTTTCAAAAGCTCAACCTGTCTTTGAGGCCCTACAGCTAGAGGAGATTGATGCGATTGATAACAGGGATGCTCCATCGGCTGCTTGAATAGTTTTACTAGTATTGCTAAGTTCTACCACTGTCTTAATATTAGAGAAGACAGGTAGGGTAGTTTGCTATTTTATAGTAGCAACCTTGGCCGTTGGATATTGCCAAGTAAATAATGTGGGAACAATGCTTTTTTTTTATGTTGATTCAAGCCTGATAATTTATTTAATTTTAATGGATACCAGTTAAATGGTAGATGGTGCGTTCTCCTCTTCTTCTACCTCGCGTTCTCCGCTTCTTTCTTCTTCCTTTCTCAGGTGTTTCTCTTGCGTTCTTTTCGTCCCCTTATATTCCTGTTTTTCTATCAGTTTAGGTAGGATAAAAAAAAGCTACAAAATTTTACGATCTTCGAAGAGGGGCTGTTGCCTTGTAGCAGGTTAATCTCTACGTACGATTTGGTAGTTTCTTAATTTCTCTGTTTTTGTCATCAGTGTAACTAAAAATTTTGGATTTGGGTTTGATTTTATTTTTTGGATTGATTAGTTGCCGCAAAAAAGAGGGAAGATTGAACAAAAATTTAAAATTTCTGACTTCCTGCAGTCTAATAAAAAATCTTGAAACCCAATTCTTAGAGCATCACTATCAGGTGTTCCATAAAAAATGTCATTTTGATACACCAAAAGTCTACTTTATTATTTTAGCACATCATTTTACAATATATCATTTATCGCATGTTCTATTCTTCAATCTCATACATTAAAATAATATATAAATCACATTAAAATATCATTAAAAAAATCCAAAAGCGTCAAACCCATCTCCTGTGGGAGTGATGCGTCGAAGTGGGAGACCCATCAAACCCATCCCAAATCAAAGAACCAAAAGCGTCGAAGGTGGGAGAACCATCAAACCCTGCTCTTGTGACTCCAAGAATAAGTGAGGAGTCGCGGATGGAGAAGAGACCTGCATGAGCGTGAGGAGGAACTGTTGGGCAGCGGCGCAGACTGGCTATTTGGCGTCGCCGAGGTGCTCAACGATGGAGGGGACGAGGGCAGTGTTGAAGTGGAGCTTAAAGTGGTCGCCAGAGAGCATGACGGCGGAGTCCAGAGCTTGGAGCGTGCCTTGGGAGACTCTAAAGTTGTTGTCCTTGAGGAGAGATGTGTTGGGAGGAGAGAGGAAAACTTAATAAAATAAGCACAAAAATTTTGGCATTCTCGTCCGTACGCTCTCATATTTGAGAGCGTATTGTAACTCCATGCCAAATTTTATGACATTTGAAATATCTGATGAGGGTTGGTTTTTGGTGTTAGGTGTGTCAATTACCAAATATTTGGCATTTGACACACCTGATGGTAATGCTCTTAAAGGACCTTTCTCAGGTTATTCGGGCCCACCAAGAAACTTATGGGGACTAAAGAAAATGGCATCATAGCCATCAATCACCCCAAACCCCATGTCAATCTCCACCCACTACAATAAACTTGACTTGTTTCAACTCACTTTTCTCAAGAATTGACTAAAAAGTGCCGAAACCATCATTAAAAATTAGGGTGCATGATTAAGTTTGATTAGCTTTATTTCGAGGGTCATTAAAATTCTCGAAATAAATCTATACAACTCTCGGAATAATCTATTAAAATTAGGCGGACTAGTATTTACACTCCAGCGCTAATTTTACTTCCAAATTTAAACATTTTTCAACGTATCCTATCACAACCTTTGATAGAAGATATCTCAAAATTTCCATCCTTTGAAATAAAGTCCAAGATTAAAATACGAAATGGAAACTCATTTTTGTTTACACTTACACAATCAGAAAATTCTCTCAAAATCGGAGCTCATCTCAGAAAATTCTCTCAAAATCGATCTGAGTTCATCCCAAAAAACTCAAAGATCAGAGCTCATCTCATCTCCGATGGGCTGATTTGCGGTGGCCAGCTATCTCATCTCCAACGACAAGCGAGCCGTTGATAGACTGAGCACTCTTTGCCACCCCATTTTCTAATTAAAGGTCTGTCTTTCTCTATTTGTTTCCCGAGAAATTATGGAAATTACATAGCAGAACTATCTAAACAATTTTTGGCATTCTCTCTCGTTTTCTCTCTCCATTGTTAGATATTTCTCTTCCTCACCATTGGTATAATTTGGGGGCTAGGATTTGGGTTACATGTCATTTGGTATAATTTGGGGGCTAGGGTTTGGATTACATGTCCTTTGGAATCTGAAGTATGAGTTGGATCTAAGAGGCTTGAACATATTATATTGAGCAAATGCTTAAAAAGGAGTTTCTAAGTGTTAATGGTGTGGTATAACAATAGTATAAATTTAAGTATGGGTTGGATCTATGAGGTTTTTGGTGGTGCTATGTTTGTTATTTTTTTCTTTCCAGTATTTTATTTGAGAGTTTGATGTTGATTTTGAAAATTCTATGTGTATGTTAATTATTGAAAATCAACTATAATATAGGTTTCCCCAATGAACTTCAAGAATGAAGAATTTAGTAACTTGGAAAGCTAATTGAATTTTGTTTTCATATATGTGTTTTGGTATAATATAGATTTTTTAATATGTGGTTCTTTAAAGTCTATGTGCATGACTGTGGGTTTTTATTTATGTATTTTTAAAAGAGAAAAACCTTATTTTGAGGGTTGGGAGACCCTCAAAAAAAGGTTATTGTTCTTTTACCCCTTCCAAATATTTCAAAGGTTGTTAATCCTCGATAAAGATAAAATATCAATTTCAAAGGTCACAAAGATCGTAGAAATTTCTGTTTTGAGGGGATTTGTTTCATAGGTTATCAAGGGCCAGTTAAACCCTCAAAATAATATCTTTTGAGGGCTTTTAATACTTTTTTCAAGGCCCTCGAAAAAAATCAACTTTGTTGTAGTGATGAGGAACACTAAACACGAACAAATATATATATATATATATATATATGTTTGTATCAAGAAAATTAGTTTTTGATGCCAAAAAAAAAAAAAAAAAAAAAGGAGCTAAAGCATGAACTATGCACAAATTATAGCATGCAAAACCACCATATTATGATCCCAGAGTGTCTCTCACTTATTCAAAAATGGACCTATTCGTTATAGAAAGGTGACACCATTCTGGAATTCCAACATAACCCCACTTCACCTAAGCATGATTAATGAGGAGAAAGAATGGGTTGAATGCAATTTGAAAAGATGATAAATAAGATAAACTGAATGCAAATTAAGGCTCATGGTAGTCTGATAGCCTAGTGGATTACGTTGTGGGTTGGATGCCCACGGGCACATGGTGGGCAGGCCCATTAGTTCCGCCTGTTGGCCTAGCCCGTTAACTCAAAATTCACAACAAAATTATTTGGGTGGGGAGTTGAGAGCATGGGAGATTGAACTTGAACAATAATAGAGGAATTTTTTAAGAACACTCTCCTAACCACTAACAGACTTGGACCGTGTTCAATTTAGTTTATTAAATAATTATTTTTTTGAATTAATTGTTGGACATTTTTTAATTAAAAGAAAAAAAAACTATTTAAAGCCTTAATAAAAAAATTAAATTGTTTTGACTCTAAAAGAATTTAAATTATTTGATTCTTTCCTTAAAAATAAAATTTGATTATTCCCTTAAAAAAATTTGATTCATTTCTTATAAAAAAACACTAATAAAATAAGATGCTAACCCAAGCTCTTGGTCATTGCCATTAGGTCCAGCCCTAAAGCCTAAAAGAGCATTGCCATGGGCAGGGTCTAGGGTTTTCCCTTTCGACCCAACCAACCTAGCCCATTAACTAGTCAATAAGCCGCTATGCCTAGCCTATTAGGCCCATGGGCCAAGTAAAAAATGGGTAGGGCTAGCTGAACCCAACCCATTAACAGTCTTTGTCTGGATGAAACTTGAAAGCTCCAGGTTTACGGCAAGTCCATTGAACTCATCACTTGAGTATCCTTAAAGGGATTGATGGTGTGATAAGAGAAATTAAAGAGCAAGACCATTTCCTAAAATTAAGCCATTCTAAATATATATTTGATAGTTCGAGTAATATTACTATTCATAATTCAATTTCTAGTACTTAAAGCACCCATATCAGTGAGTGTATAATAGAGAAAGATGTAAAATATACACATTTTAGCCAAGAAATACCCACATTAGTGATTGTAAAAATGTGCAAATTTACAAAATTACTACAGTATCCGTGTATATTTACATGGCTACTGTAGTTTTGAATTTTATTATTTTTTTCTTCCACTATCCCATGTCAAATTTGCTCTCTCTCTCCCTTCCCTTCATTTTTTCTCCATCTCACGCTTTCTCTCTCTTTCTCTTCTTTCTTTCTTTCTTTCTTTCTCTCTATCTCACACTCTCTCTTCTTTCTTCCTTCTTCCAGTAATAAACTTGTTTAACCACCACAAGTGAGTACGATGATGATATGGGCTTGTCGGTGTGTTGGGGGGGCTGGGAATCGTCACCTAAGGTCGTTGATCAATCCTATTGGTGGATCGGGCTGTTAGGTTTTTGTAGATCCAGTTGCTGATGTGTTTTGGCTTGATTTGTGATGGCAGGGTAGGACGATGATTGGACCACCATTAGTGAAAATAGTGATTATGCAGGCTCGTCAGTCTGTGGGAGAACCTAGAATCGTTAACTGGTTGTGGAGGATCTGTGCAATGGTGAAATGGTTATGGAGGAGGAGAGAGAGAATCTTGGGCTTAGAAAGGAAGAAGAGACTGGTTGTGAAGGTGGAGAGAGATAGCCTTAGGTTTGGAAGGAAGAAGAGACTAGTTGTGGAGGAGAGTGAGAATCTAGAAAGGAAGAAGAGAGTGATTTCAAAGAGAGAGACTGAGAGATGTAGTTTTTGGTTGAAAAGAGAGGGAGATATGATTTTGGAAAATAAAAAAAGAATATAAAGAAATAGTATTTTAATTAATCTTATGTTGATTTTTTTTTAAGTGAGTATGTAAAATAGAAAAAGTAAGTTCTTGTACTAAAATAGACAAAAATATTTACACGGACTTGATGTGAATGCTCTTATATCTCCTTATTATTTTTCTTATAAAAATAATTTTTTTGGATAAATCAAGAAAGATTTTATTTCCAAAACACCATCAATTTTGAGTGGACATCAAAGAGCTGAACTTAAATGAAGTGAAAATTTATGCATAGGTTTAAGGTCATGATCAAAATTTTATATGTATTAATATGTTGTGTTATAATTCTTCCCTAATCAAAATTTTAACTATAATTCCCATTGGATGTATTTTAGTAACTAGATAAAACTTAAGTCTAGTATAATTGATGATGCCAAAAATCGTCAGTAAGCTGCACGGTCCTCACGTGCCCTGGACAAAATCTACACAACAAAGAAGAAAAAGAATAACCCTACAGAGAGTACTAGTGTGGTACCAGCCGAAGACCCTCTGAAAGTTAAGTTAGTGAACTTTCACAACTCTAGAGTGTCAGAGCGGAGGTAAATTATGCGTACCTTGATTTATGAGGGCTTTGGGTTTTTATAGTAGTGTAAAACCGACTTTTGTTTTCTTGGCAAAGAAGATCTTTCCTTATGGGGAGGATCTTCACGTGTTTTATAGGATTTTTCCATATAGAGATTTCGTTGATTAGGGTTAATTGTAGGGTGCAAGACATTTCCATTTAGGGTTCTTTGGAGAACACTTAAGCCACGTAGGTGCCACGTGGCCTTGATATCCGTTCGCCTTGTGTCCGTATAGCTAGAATCCGTCTACTATGGAGGATCAATCCGTCTTGTATATTCTCTGTCTGGCGTATTAATCCGTTGTCTTGTTCTTGTGTTTTGATCATCCATTATCTCAGTACCGTTGCCTATGGAAGGCTTTTTGGACGAGTTTGTCTACCTTAATTTTATACTCTTCAATAATTTACTTCAATTTTTGTTAAACTCATAAAATGATTAAATTATAACAATTTTAAACCATATATAGCAATCTTTTATGCTTTTAAAATTTTATAACTTAACTTGAAATAATATCAAATTATGAAGTTTATATATATACACACACACTAATTATTTCCAAATTTTGTTACTTATACACTTATTTTATGAAGAATAATAAATTACCAAATTTGAAATTGAGCTCCTAACACTTCTAAAAGGTAACAGTTATTTTATAATATTTTCTTCCTGCTCGGTTAAAAATTTCAAATCATTAAGAGGGAGTTTTACACATAAAGTTAGAGTAGGATAGGGACGGATTCATGATTTCAAGCTAGGGGAAATCGGGGTATAAGGAAAAAAAATACTTCAAATAAGCATTCATATAGTATTAACGTACTATTAACCTTGACAAATACACAAAATCATTATTTCTGAATACATTAAGATGTATTTATCTACCAATAAAGATAAAAGACAAAAAAAGTCATTGGTTTTTATTTTGTTATTTTTTAAAAATTCTTTTAATTAATTCTTTTATGTTTTGGGTTAAGGATTTACATAGGTTTGTGCTAGACAAGATTGGGTTGAACTAATCATTTTGAAAGGAAGGGGGTCAAGCTACTTGGTAGAGGAGCCTAAATTTAATTTAATTTTTATTTTTTCATAAGGCCCAGAAGAGACTGGGCCCCTTTGGGCCTCCTCCTTGGTCCGTCTTTGAAGTAGAATTTCTATCATAGATAAAAAATAAATAAATTCATTTCTTTTTTTTTTTTTAACATTTGTTTTTCTTTCATAGCTTATAAATATTGGGAAAAAACTAATAAAATAGAAAAAAAAATTATTCTTCTTTTTCAAATAAAGTTTGGGATATAATAAAGATATATGAGAAAACACATAAAGAAGTGTGTGCATATATATATATATATATATATATACACACACACTTGGGGTATTTGTCCTCTTTAGAATTTTGCCTCTTTCTTCCCTTCCTCTTCCTCACTCTAGAGAGCTCAAAAGGCTGTCTATGGTATCAAAAATTCTAAATTATCCCATACTAAAAATCAGATAGTTGTGCCAGAGGCAACAGCGAGAAAACTACCCCAAGAGGGTGTTTGTTCCATGAAACATAAAAGTGGACCTATGGTAGGTGAGACTCACTCCTATGTGAGAGGGAATGAGAATACTCCCGGAATACACAAATAACAACTCTTTCTTGTGGCTATGTCACATCACTACTAGAAATTTGTTTTCAAATCAGAGGGTTTGGTAGATGTTTATTTTATTTAATTGAGTCTAGTACTATAAAATTTGGAACTCCAATCATGAATATTGTTAATATTTAACTATTCCGCAGGTTTTCAGTCACAATTTGTGCAACATGACGAGGCTTAGTGAAATATTATCGAGCAGAGGTTTCCATACACAATATATAGATTCTCAATTTTGATTAGGAAATTGACACTTATGACTTTGTATTTGTCTTCCTGTGCTTCTGAAACGGAATTTATGGCGTGTGCTGCATGCAAAATCATGACAAAAGGACGCAAACATATATAATTGTCCTTTCGCAGATTTTTTTTGGACGTCAAGATACAGAGAAGTTTCTGAAACTCAAACGTCATTACCCACTACCCAGTCAAATTGATGAGAAAAAAAGTTGAGTGATGCTAATACTGCTAAGAAATGCAAGAACTGCTTGTACAAGAGTGGTATGCCTAATGCCTGCGTCAATGCTAAAGGCAAAGAAAAGCAAGTAGGAGCGTCCTCTTCAAACAATGAAAAGAAAGAATTGCAAGCGTCAAAATGTCAAGCAGCTGCCTCCACCTCGAACATGGAAGTCATTGCTCAAAAGAAAGGATGGCTCTCATGTTAAGGGGATTGAGAATATGTCATGACAGTGGTAGAATGCTCTTGGTACAGTGAACTAACCACACAATTCATCAGGTGAATCCCCCGCCCATATACAAAGAACTCCAACTACTGCCCATTACTTTATTTTAATGGCAATAGAACACCACCACATGGAAACAAGGTTGAACAGAACACAAACCTGTGGCTTGGCTAGAAGAAGCACATCATGATCAATACCAGAACATGAAAAACTATCATTCTAAATTTGTAAGTAAAATGCTCAACAAAAACATGAACAATTTCACAAAAACTAGTAATCACAGAGGTTCAAAAAACCCATCTAGGAACTTTCGCAAGATTGAAATGCTAAGAGACCACAATAAATATAATAAAGTCATCTACCCACAGTAACTATGGTTTCCATCAAAGTATATGAAACTTAAAGTTGTCATATTACCCAGTGGTACAGACCTCAAGTGACGAGTCATTGTAAATTTTCCTAGAACAAATAGACAACAAAACAAGAAACAGCTGAGATCTATGATGCACGAGTGCGTTTTCAGATTCGGGTGTAGGTGCGGGATTCGGCAATTTTTAAAAAAGTAGGGTGCAGGTGTGGCAGGATGCAGCGATTAAAATATTATTAAAAATATTTTTATTTATATTTTTAATATATTGTTACGCATACTTTTTCATATTATATAACCAAATACCAAATTTAAGAGCAATCTATATATATCTAAAAGGTGAAGCATACCATTTATTGTTTCTACGCTCTAGTTACGCCACATCAACACCATGTCATCATTTATTTTTCTTCTTTCTTTTTGATTTTTTGTTTTACCAATTGTCATTTATTGATTCTCTTCTTAAATTCAAGTGTTACTTTATCTCAAAATCTATTGAGTGTCTCTCCATTAACTCAGACTCTTGAGATGCTACTATTATATAGAATTCTTATAGTCATTGATACTTTATCTCCAAATTTATCATGTGTCTCTCCATTAACCCAAACTCTTAAGATACTGCTATCATATGAAATTCTTATAGTCATCGATAGATTGAAACCTCCTCACCTCTTGACCTCTCATTTTTTTTTCTATAAATTTTCAATTGGTTCTCCCTTTACAAATTGATTGGTATGACCTTCAATGGGATAGTTTCTTGAGTGTTTTTTTCCGTTCTTTCAGTTATGGTTTAAGTTCGTCTACCAAAACCCAATCAAATGAGTGCAAGAGACAGATAGTGACTCTAGAGCTTGCAGACGAAACTGAAGCAGATGAGATGAGATGAGAGGTGAACATTAGTGGCCCAGGTCCAAAAGGTATAAACTCAAAATGAGTTCCGCTATTTGTATTATTCTTATTCTTTTTTTATTTATTCCCATCTCATTACTAGAAAAAAAAAATTGTAGTTCAATTTTGGGATTTCATGATGAAAGAGATTGAGTTTTCATGGTCTCAAAACTATTAAAATATATTTTTTTTTCTTTTTCAATATTAATTTGAGTTGGGCATTTGATCACGTTTGTTATAAATTGTTTTATGGTTGCCTTTCTCTAGATTGTAGGAATGTTATTCTCAATATGTTTGCTATAATGTATGATACTTAACTTCAATGTGATATTTTTATTTTGGTCTTTGTTTTATGGTAAGAGTGTTATTCATTTTCATCAAAAAGAAATGGTTATTTTTCTCTTTTTCAAGTCGTCTTATATGCTGAACTAAATTTCATGTTTACCTCTGTTTCATTTGTCAATTCCTCAACAGATGTCAATGATCAAGACTTGCAATCACTGGTGACTTTTTAATCTATTGAAGGTCATACTAATCAATTGGTAACCATTCTTTTCTTAGAACCTTTTGAAGGAAAGAGGAATAAATTTGTTGTTTTTCTTGGGTGGTACTTGATAATTTGTTTTTTATGGTTCAATACGCATCAGCTATATTAGATTTTCATTTTCTTGTACTAATAATTTGTTGTTTATTGTTTAATTTGATTGTTTGGTGTCCCAGAAATTGTGGGAAAATGGAAGAGAAAAGAGAGTAGAGTTTGAATATTAAATTCTTTTATGTATGGAACTTGGGATGTAACAGTTAATATTTTTTTTATCTTAATTTTTTAATGGAAACTCTAATTCTTCAAAATACATCAACTTAAGTAGACTGTTGTGTTGTGGCTAGAATTTTTGTGTTTGGGACCTTAGTTGGCCTGTTTGGTTGACGAATAACTTTGGAGAATATTTAGCTTATGAGAAATTTTTTGGTATTTTAGGAGTGAGGAAATTCAAAGAACTGAATTATTTTTAAATTCCATTAGTACCTAGCTTTATGCTAATTGTTGTGTGGATAGAAAAACTAATTGGTTCTTGATTTTTGAATACCTATTTATAATACTGGGTTTTTAGTTTTAGATTTTGAATTATACTATTTTTTTTTTTTTTGACAACTTGATTTTCGTTTTAGAATTTTCTCTTCTTGAATATCTAAAATACTATGTACGTGAGTTTTAGACAAAACTTAACAATACTATTTCTTTTGGATTTTACTATTTCTTTCCTTATTAAACATAATATGATATAGCTAATGTGTTCCAATGAAGGCAGAAGCAATTGCTATTTTTGGGGCATAGCAACTGAAGCAATTGCTATATTAGTTTCCCATAGCCATTTAAAATTCATAACCTGGAATGCTAATAGACATCTTCTTCGAGGCAAGAACAATTGGCCGAGTTTAGCAAGTTTACCGCCAACTTTGACCACATTATGGCAATACAGGTGACATGGGTGGAATCAATGGCACATTACTATTTGACAATTTGGTATTTGATGGAAATTGATATAAGTGAGGGTCTATTAAATTCAATTCTTTTGCTAAATTAAGGTTTGTTTAATATGTGTATTTTATTTATTTACCTTATTGTAAATAAATTTTTGTACATGACGATTCTAACCTATAAAACTTCACTTTATTATTATTTTTTTTTTGTGGTCTTATTCTTTTCTATTGGCAACTAACTAGACATCACTTTTAGGAATTAAGGATTTAGCAACTGGTACGAAGGTTGCATCTCAAAATTTAGAAGAATTAAAATATGATACAACTGGTACGAAGGTTCACAACAGAGGGTAATTTTCTTAGTATATTAGAAGTAATTTCAATTGTTTTGCATTAATTTATTGGATTAGCCATAAAACAATTTAATAGTTTGTTTGTTTGTTTGTTTGTCAATTTGGTATCTTTTTTGGATAAGTGAAAAGAAAATCGTAAAGTTTAATAGAAAAGGGGAAATAGATCCTCATTTACTTGATGGGTTAATATAGTCTAGTAAATCAGGATAAACACTAAGTGATTAATTATCTACATCAAGGGTAAACCTCTCTCTCTCTCTCTCTCTCTCTCTCTCTCTCTCTCTCTCTCTCTCTCTCTCTCTCTCTCTCTCTCTATATATATATATATATATATATAATAGCTTGCCACCTGGCAAAAATCTGTTTTGATGCAATGTTTTGAACATCTTTTTCTAAAACATGCTTAGCAGATTTGCAATCAATTCTTATTAAAAACTTCTGATTCAAAAGATCACTTTGAAATTTTGAAATGCAAAGTACTATAGATAAAATTTCTTTTTTAATAGTACTATAATTCAATTGAGTAGAGTTCCAGATTCCTGAATGGAAACAGACTATCTGTTCTGGAGAATTTGGATTGACTTTCTGGAGGAGAATGCCACCATAACCTATGTTAGAGGCATCAGTCTGGACAATCTTGAAGGAATTGATTGAGGGAATTCCTAGACAAGGAAGTGTCTTAACATATTTTTTGATGTTCTGGAAGACTAGGGTATGATCAAGGGTCCATGGGGATGGATTGGTTTAGAGTCTATCAAAAAGGGGTTTGCATTGCTGCCTAAGGTTTTGATAGAAATCTGAAATGTAATTAAGAGATCCTAGAAATCTCTGAAGCTGTGTTTTATCTAGGATTTCATCTGGGAATTTTTCTGCAAACTGGATAGCTTTAGTAATAGGTTTGATGGCACCATGTCTTATATCAAAACCTAAGAATCGCACACTAGTTTGGAAAAGTTTGATTTTGGGGGCTGAAACAACAAGACCATTAAGTTTGATGGTTTGGAGGAAGACACGTAAATGCTTCCAATGCCTTTCAATGGAGTCTGAGAAGATGAGAACATCATCAATGTAATCAATAGTATGACTGGAGAATGGATTAAAAATCTCATTCATGCTATTCTGGAATTCTGAAGGTGCATTTTTGAGACCAAAGGGCATTACATTCTATTCGCAATGGCTAAAGGGTGTGGTGAAGGCTGTTTTATACCTATTAGACTCTCTGATTTGTATTTGCCAAAAGCCACTCTTCATATCAAACTTACTAAAAATCACTGCCTTACTGAGCCTATTGACTAAGCCTTTTTTATTAGGAATTGGGTACCTTACCCATTCTAAGACTTTGTTAAGGGGCTTGTAATTGATGACTAATCTGGGTACACCTCTCTAAATCTCAGCATTTTTCTGGACATAAAAAGCTAGACAAGACCATGGTGACTTGGATTTTCTGATGATACCTTTTCTAAAAAGATCCTCAATCTCAGCTTTACAAATATCCATAAGTTCTTGGTTCATTTGGATTGGTCTAGCCTTGGTAGGGATATTTCTTTCATCAAATTCTTTAATATAGGGGAGAGTTACCTCGTGTCTCTTCCTATACCAAAAAGCTGTGGGTAAATCAGAACAAATTTCCTTCTTGAGTTTTTCTTCAAACTCACTGATTTCTTTTTGGATGGTTTTACAAGTTAGTCTTTCTTCGACTCTCTTGTATCGTAAATCATCTTCCAAATACTTGATCTGTTGGCTTTTAGCAGTAATAAGGTTGAGGGTTCTGGAGACAAAAACATCTTGGAGGATACTAATATCTCTTGGTTCTGGGCTCCTAAGAAACCTAAACTTAACTGCTTGGCCAAAAGGGTGGGTAGTGATTCCTTCACTATCCGTAATAAATGGGTACAGAAGGCACATGAACGGATTCCCTAGGATGACCTTATCCGTCATATTTTTTACCAAGACAAACGTGGTTTTAAAACATGCGTTGTCCTGACAAACATGTGCTCCTGGGATTTTGTATTTGATCTGCATTTTTCCTTCACTTGCAGATGTTAACCTTTCTTTGGTTTTCTTGAAATATTTAGAAGGGACGATTCCTTCTTGGATACAATTGAGATTAGCACCTGAGTCGATTAAGGCTACAACAGCAAACTCATAATCTTTGCTAATCACAATTCTGACTATGGAATGCCATTTTTGGAAATCAATTCTATTCATGGTTTCTAAAAACTTTTCACCAATAGGTTGGTCAACTTGAACCATATCTGCTGTTGGGTTAACTGTATCATTTTCTTCATCAGAAGGTTTCTGGGATGGTGGATCTATCTCATTTTCTTGATGAGAATCTTCTTCTAGGGTTTTAACTCTCTTGTCAAGGAGACTATTGTCGACCCTAAGAATGGTCATTTCTTGTTTGAGGTTTCTAACTTCAGACTTGGTTTCCTTGATTTCTTTTTGAAGGTCATTAACCGTGACTTCCTTCTTGGATCTGGAAAATCTATCATAGATTTTCTCTAGATCTACCTTTGGTTCATGAATCTTGGGTTCTGGCTTAGTGGGTTCTTTAATCAAGGTTGCACAGAACAAGCTAAGTCTTTGGGCTTTAACTATTGGATCCTCGATCTGTTCTATGAGATCTAGGAGTAATTCTTCTTGTTTACTGAGAACCTTAACCTGGGAAGAGGTTTCGGCTGGGCTAGGCTGAGTGGTTTCCTTGTTAGGCTCCTTTTGCCACTTGAAATATTTCTCAAAGTAAACAAAGAAAGGGATATTTTCTGATACCTCTTTCATGAATGCTTGCCAGGTATCATAAACTTCTTTCTTTTGATCTTTGGTATGGGTTGCTCTATAGGTTTCTCTTTTGACTCGATTCTCTTCTAAGTCAAATTCTTTGCCTAAGTAATCCATGTCTGGTTTGAAATCCTTTTTCAAAACCTTAAGATCATAATCCTTAATATCATATGGGTCTTCCATATCAGTTCTTGAAAGTGATCCTACCTTTTGACTATTGTCGTCATCTTGATCAACAACTGAGTCCTGTTTGGCTGTATAACAAGGTGTACTAACCTGAGATCTGGTTTTTACTCCTTGAAACTCTGGTCTGAAGTCTCTTCTAGATCTAGGGAATGGTGCTAGAGGTCTAGAGGAGCTCGCTTGGAATAAAGGTCTATCTCTAAGGAGAAAAGATGGTTGCTTACTAGGGAATCGGCTGAGATCTATTGGGGATCTAGGCCTATAATCATCTAGGGGTGATCTAAACCTGGATTTGTCAAAATTAATTCTAACAAAACCATCTGCTAGTTGCTGGACAAAATCTAACTCTGAACTCTGGTCTGGTTCTTGGATCTAGAGAGGGAAGTTCTCATTCTGAAGTTTCCAATCTTCTGGAAAGGAAATCTCATTCCACTTAAGGGTTCTAGGGATCTGGATTTTTGCTTGGACATTGGTTTGAATAAGAAGTGTTTCTCCCACTTTCTTTCTGTCCAAAGCACCAACATTCATGTTTGTTTTGATACACTTATAATACACCCTGTATATAAGTGCAATCTGGCTGGTTCCCTACGTCATGAGGGTTCCATGAGTCTTGATGTTCAAGGTTAAGGCTTTCATGACGTTCGGATCATGAAGATGAACTGTAAAGTTTGGGAAACAGTCGAAATGAATTGGTCCGTTACTTAAGCTGGTTTGGATGGTTCCTAAGAGACTGTCATTAAACTTTATATGACGGGTATCTCTAAGGGCTAATAGAACTGAATTGTTTAATCCTGACCTGATGAGAGGCTTGATTCCAATCTGGACTAAACCTATATGCATGAAATGGTGTCCCTTCTTTATGTGAGCTTTTATCTGGGCTAGACTAAATAAGTAGCACATCTCGTACTCCTTATTAATTCCATAAACTTGCTCTATGGTTTTAATGTGGAAATCTGTCTTAAAGGTATTCAAACCCCAAGAAGATTTATAATATTCTCTGGTGGGTATCTTAGGGAGGTTCCAATCCCCTAACTTAAGGTCTAGATCTGACACCTCATATTCTTTACTATGGATAATTCCAGACTCTTGTGGTATTTCTGGGAGTGATGTGGGTCTACTGGCTAAACTAGAGGTTGAGTTACTTCTAAACAATTTACTCATCATTTTGGCTAACTGGTAGGAAAACACAATTAAAACCTAATTATCTTTATCTCCAAACAACTGGATCTAACCTTAGATCTGACAACAGGATATTCACACTGAGACAAGGTGCCTTCACAATGCACAGTATAGCCTCTAACTGCCTCTTTCTCCTAAAACGCCTGAAAACGCCTGATGCCTCACTCCAGCTAAACGGCTAAACGGCGAACCAAAGATTCCAAGGACCAACTGGACTATAGGACAACACTGGTAGGTCTTACACATCTCAAACAGTCACCTGTAACAAATTTTGGGGCTAAACACAGAGATAAGGAAAAGCAGATAACTGGGAAATAACTAGATTAGCTTGAACAAATTACACAGAATGAAAGAATAAACTGGAGAAACAACTGAATCAACAGGTTAGTGAGTAGAAGAAGATCAAAAAACAGAAATGAACAATATGAATATAGTGAGAAAATAATGCCATGAAAATAATGAATTCAAAATCTGGAAATAACTTTGATAAAACTGAGGCGGTATAACCGGCCAACTTGATTATATCTTTAAAACAAATGTAACTTACAAACTGATTTACCAACTTGGCTCTGATACCAAAAGGGGGGGTAAGTTACAAGGCTAACGGAAACCGTCAGATGCCGACTGGGGCTATCTGATTTCTATTACAAACTGGAGGCCGACTGAGGCCATTTGGTTACAATTGTAAGACTGTCTGGGGTATTACAAAAGTAAATTGTCATTCTGATTACAAGTATTAGGTTGCAAGAGAAGGGAGAGGTTCTTCCTAAAATTGGACCTAGAGGAATTTTTGGACCTGCCTTCAAGTAATCCTGAAGCTTCCTTATATAGGCTGGAGGAGAGCTTGGGATTCTTTTGAAGATTGCTGAAAATCCGGAGGGTGAATTGCTTTGACTGGGGTGAAAACCTTTTCTATCGAAAGCAATAGTAACTCTGAATGATTGTGCCGGGTACTATTCATGAATAGTGACTTTTACTGTTCATGAATAGTGTTCTGTCCCTTGTCTTTAGTGTCGGCTGGGTGCTTTTACTGTTCATCAACAGTGACTGGTGCTGTAGATGAATAGTAACTTGTCTGAAAATGTTGTTTCTAAATAGTGACTGGTTCTATTCAAAACTTCCTTCAATCGTCTTCTAACCTGTAGGCATCATTTGGATCCTGGGAATCTTGGAATAGTGGATTATTAGGATCAAAATTTGCTGAGGCTTCAGAAGAGGCAGGAGAACCTTTCTCTTGCTCTTAAGACTATAGCTCTTCTGACTTGAGAAGCAATTGATGGGCAAGATCTTTTAATTCTTTGCTAGATTTCCCGGCAAACTGAGAGGAGTCTAGACTGGACTGGGATCTTGTGACTACATTCCTTTGAACTGGAAAGGGATAATCATTATAAACTTGACTGATGATTGGATCAATCTTAAGGGAATCCCACCATTTAACCGAGAATTCTCTATTTAACAAATTTCCATTAATGTCATAGTTCCACATACTGATCCAGTGAATTCTGTACTTGACTGTCATGTGCAGAATGGCTGGAAACTGTGCACTATGTGGAGTGAGCTTGCATCTTAAGCTAAAATACCTTAGGGTATCCTGAAGGGAGTCTGGGAAGATCTGCGGAACTGATCCAAACATTTCCCACCACTTAAGGAACCATGTAGGTATTGGGCTGGAGAACTTCTTATAAGAACCAAGAGTGATCAAAGTTCTTGTTCTAGAAAAAGAGAACCTTTTCAAATGCATCCATGTAATCATGATAGCTGTAATGGAGATTTCAACTTGTGATGGACTTGAGTCCCTGGAGAGTTTTTAGCAAAGAAGGATGTTGTCCCCAATCTTTGCTACTGATAAAACCTGTAAGTATGAACTTGTGATAGAGGACTACTGAGGGGTCCGCTTTGTTCATGATATTCTCAACTCTGGCAGACTCTTCCTCGATGAGGATTTGTCTGTAATACTTGATGTTTTTCTCCGGGTGTCTTGGGAGAAAATGTCATCCTTCTGGGAATACTTCCATGGCTAGGGCAAGGGGATCTTTTATATGAACTATGTGGAGTTCAATATAAGAGACATGCTGAATGTATGGCTTCTTGAAATAGGGTGACCTATTTCTCCTAGATAATGGTTGGGATGATCTTTGGGACTGAAGGGGGCCAAAGGGATCTTCAACTGTATATGGGGTGATTTTCCTAGGGGCTGGGGAAGCTAAGGCTGAGCTATAACTGGGTTGAACTGGCCTTTCGTAGTTGGGCCTAGGAATGGTAGACAAAACATAATGATTGGCAACTGAAACTGGTGATGCTGGTACTATAGAGAGAGAGAGAGAGAGAGAGAGAGAGAGAGAGAGAGAGAGAGAGAGAGAGAGTGGTAACACATGCACCCTGTGGGTCTTGAACCCACAACCTCACCCTCCACCTAGCACATGCAAGGGGAGGGAGGGGAGGAGGAAAGGGAGATTCAAACAAGAGACATCCATGTCTTGAGGCATGGTCCCACCCAGGGTGATACCTTGGGGTTCACAAGAGTCAACTCTTAACATATAAAACTTGATGAATAAGGTTTCCAAGTTGAGGCTGTGAGAGAAGTATTCATTCTATATGGAGTTGTAAGAACCTCTTTATTGTGTTTTGAATCTTGGAATATAGGATAGTAAGGTCAATGAACAATGTAAAACCATGACAAGGCAAATTAATGACAAAACCTCTTTACTATGTTTCACTACATTGTCCCAAAGAGCCACTGAAATTACAGAGCATACTTATTAACTTACATGGTTATTTATTTGGGTGAGCATTGGTGGATGATACTTCACTTCAAATTAATGTCCATGAAACTATTTGACAAATTTGTTATTACCAAGAGAAACTAGGGACTAGTGAGTGGTGAGGATTCCAGCAAATATATGTAGACCAAACAAAAGTAGTGAGAATACCAATAAAAACCAAGCACTATAATAAAGTAGGCTTCTGTGCATTAAAGTGACAATGTGAATATTGCCTATGTGCTAGACATTATTTGAGCAACTTCTAAGATAAATGAATAAGCATGATCCAGAAGTTGCATACCTGAATACACCAAGGATGGTAGTCCTTTTTGCACTGCAATGCTTCTCTTCATGAGTAGAACAGCCCCAACACCGTCACTCGCTTGGATAGAATTTCCTATGATAAAAGTACCAAATTATGAAATGGTATAGAATCAAACTAAATGTGATATGTTTATGAGAAAAATAATCATGTGTGTTATGTATCTAATACCAGCAATGGTACTCCCATCTTTAAAAAAAGGCTACAGCTCTGCCAGATCTGAAAATCTTACATTAGGTCGAATCCCATCATCGATAGAGATTGTAACAGTCTTCTCGTCACTAGTTTTTGGATCGAAAATCTATTTTAAATGAATATGGATCAATGCCTTAACGAAAACCATATACTTTCTTGCACAAAAACAGTCTATTAGAAGTGCAATAGAATAGTGAAATTCTGCTCAAAGCCTAAAACTGAAATACAATAATGGATACCTTGGTTGGTACAAGAATAATTTCATCCTTAGATTTACTAGAGGCAGTAGCAGCAGCTCATTGATGTGACTCGACCTAACAGGAAAAATTTAAGAAAATCTATAGAAAAAAAAATGCATTGGATCGCTCTAAACACTGAAAGGTTCATTCAACTTACTGTAGCTTTATCTTGTTCCAGCCTTGTTACACCAAAATGGTGTACAATATTTTCTGAGGTTATCTCCGTGGGAAGAAGGCATTTTTGGTCTTGTTCAAAAATCTTTACCTGTAATTATGAAAGGAAGATCATATGAGAACCTAATTATCCTATCATGTATTTTCACCAACAATCATATGCATATTAGTAAAAGGTGATGAAAGAGAGAGTGTACTTTGGGATTCACCAATCCTTCCCCCGCCAATGGACTAAAAGTCATGGATTCCAAGCCAGCTCCAATGCCTATATGAAATTAATAGAGATAAATCTTTATCTTCAAACCAAGAACATAAAAAATACAGGAAAAAAACAAGGGAGTGTAGGGCAGAGTGAATTATTAGGTCCACTTGGAGCCTATTCCATTCTCACATGACTGTGTCCCATGTCTACGGGGCCCACCTTCATGTGAGAAGTGGCAGACTTTACCTGGTGGCCCTAATAATTTCCCTTTAGGGAGATATGCTCTTTACCAATTTCATAAAATCCAACTCTTATATCTGCAACAACATCAGCAACTGCCTTAAGCCCAGATGAACATTGCCTATCTGCAATCCTGATAGGCACAGTTTCTACACAACACAATTGTGACATACATGAGCAATTAAACCCCAATAACTTCAAGGTTAACAAATTAAGGGCTGAAAAAGCAAAACCCACCAAGGAAACCCGCATATAATGCAGCCATCCTGCATTCAGTTTATCTTTGAGAATCGTAAGATCCTGCTTTCCGAGTAAAATAAAAAAATACCCTTTATTATAATTCATAATATATATTAAAGAAACTTTGAAAATAATTAATTTTTGATACAAATTAGTGAAATTACTAATAAGGTACCAAATTACAAACTACTACAAGAAAAAAGCTTTATTGCAACGAAATTTTTTGTTGCAATTAACTTCAAATTATTGCAATAAACCTCTATAACAACAACAAAAATTCTATTGCCCACTGCTGTGATAAAGTCTATGGCAATGGACTATTGCAACAAAAATTTCATTACAAAAGAGCTTTGTTGCAATAAAATATTTTTATTATTATAAAAAATACTTTATTGCAACAAAAAATATTGTTGCTACAATTTGTTGCAACAAATTTTTTGTTTTGATAGATTACCGTAACAATACAGTTGATAATTATAAATAATATTATTGTCATTGTCAGAAGTTACATGACCCACATCATTCATTAGATAATCATCAAAATCTCTTAATATTGCATTTGGGGGTTTTTGTTGCAATAAACTTCAAATTGTTGTAATAAACCTCTATTGCAATGAAAAAAATCTCATTGCCCACTATTGCGATAAAGTCTATGACAATAAACTGTTGCAACAAAAATTTCGTTGCAATAGAGATTTGTTTGAATAAAATATTTTTATTATTATTAAAAATACTTTATTGCAAGAAAAATATTCTTGTTATAATTTGGTGCAACAAATTTTTTGTTACAATAGGTTACCGTAATAGTACGTTTGATAATTATAAACAACATTATCGTAATTGTTAGCAGCCACATGACCCGCATCATCCATTAAATACTATCAAAATCTATTAGTATTGCATTTGGGGGTTCATTCACTTCATTTTAATTGGCATCACCAATTAAAGTATGCACCACAAGGTTGTGGATTCATAGTGGAGAAAATCAGAAAATCAGAAAAAGCATAATTAAATATTTTTGTGTTTGTGTATTCCCTTGGTGTATTGTATATGATATGCATATCATATACAAGACACCAAGAGATGACACAAGACACCGACAGATTAAACCTGAAATTTACGTAATACTACAGTTAATTATGCTAAGAAAATGGACATATTCACTTGTTTATGCTGACTAAGAAAATGAAATGAAACCGAAAGATTCATATGGATTCACAATTTCCAAAGATATGATGAAAGATTAAACCTAGAAATCATAATCAAAGATTACATAAAAGGTCCCAATTGCGCGTTGCACCCACACCCATGAACTCCATGCAAAACAGCCTAACCCATCTCTAGTGGCAAGCTTTGAGAGAGAGAGAGAGAGAGAGAGAGAGAGATGTGAGAGAGGGACTGAAGACTGAGGACTAAAGGAGAGAGAGAATCAGAGAAAATATCGTATGGAAAGAGACAGAGAATGTGGAGTGGGAGACTAAGAGAGAAAATATTAATTTTATATTATACCATCTGCTATAGTACCATTATAGAAGTAAGACCTTACTGTAGCAAGATTGTAAAAAAATTTACAATTGGAAACCCGGTAATGCATGTTTTTGTGCCTTGATGCTAAAATATTCCAACATATGACATATGAAAGACTAGGTGCTAATGCTCTCCATTTTTTTCAAGCCCAAAGCAAACGGTCCAAGCAAAAATTAAAGTCTTAATGTTACAAGTTACCAGCCCAAATAAACCCAGGCCCGATATCCTTTCATTTTTCTACCTCATTGGGCATCTAAGGAAAATATTATAAATGAGTTTGGAGAATTTGAAAGATCCATGAGCCCATGAATGATGAATTGCGTAAACCAAGAACTCAGTAAAAATTGGCCTAAAACTGTTGAGCACTCATACAAATTTCAGCCTAAAAGCATAGCCCACCATAAATACTTGCCCATCACCAATAATAAGAACAATTCTTCAAATATAGCAGTTTTTAATAGTGTCAATCCTTTCACGAAAACAAAATGAGTAGGATTTGGTTGACCAATTTATCCCAATCAACATAAAACCATTTATCTGAGTTTCATACAACTCACTACTTTGGGTTGTTATTCCCTAAAAGATACAACTATTTTTTTTTTATTCGTTTTTTGAGAAAGAACTAAAGTTGATTCCTACTTCTCAAAATAGATTTTTTATATTTCTTTGAACTATTATAACACAAAGTTGTCAATACCATATTAGAAGTTGTTTCAGTTTGAGTAAGTAAATGAAATATTTCGGTGTTGGTTTGTTATTTCAAGATTACCACTGAGTACAAATATTATTTATAAATTAATGAATTCAAAGTGTGTGTATATATATATATATATATATGTGTGTGTACATTTATAAATTTAATTATTCGCTTCAAAGTCAAAAACTATATAATTTGTTATGGGCTTTTGAAAATGCACATTTATACCTAGCCCAATATACCTGGGTTCAAGAATAAGTTAATAAATTGATCAAGAAAAGAGAAAAAAAGAACACAAATATTTTTATAAAAAAAATTATTTGCGTAGGTGCAGGTGAAAAAGTTAAAACCTAGGCATCTTTCAGGTGATGTAATATATTAGGTTTCTCCAATTAAATTCATAGTTATGATTACATTGATCAATAAAATACAAACATGATTATCTTTTCCAAGAAAAACTATATATAATAGAGTCATATATTTGAATTTAATTAGGAAAACCTAATGTACCATACTTAGTTTTATCTAAGTGTATTCTCAAAAAAAAAAAAGTTTTATCTAGGTGAAAAAGTAAACAATTAAAAAAGTAGGTGTTTATGAGATAACATGAGGCCAAGGTCACCTTAGAGTTAGGATTTTTATTTTTTACTTTAGTCGCAACTCAAGCTATACATGCTAATACGGTTGGGGGACTGGGCCGACTGGCCACACTTTTTATTGATGGATTATTTTTGAGGAATGGAATAGAATGTAATGATTATAAGGGAATAGAAAGGAATGGAATGGAATGGAATGTATTTAAGTAAGGGAATGGAATGGAAAAGAATAGAATGGAATGGAATTAAGTAACCTTGATTGGATGTTTTAAAATTAAGGAATGGAAAGGAATGGAATGTAAGTAATCTTGTTTGGGAGTCACATGAAGGGAATGGAATGGAATCATTTTATGGCAATATTACTATTAGACCCCTATTTTAAAATAAAGAGTTGAATATATAGAGGTATTTTGGGAGTTTTAGTAAAAAAATCATTAAATCTAATTCCATTCCCTCCCATTCCTCCCAATTTTGGGGGGAATGAAAATTTGAGGTTTTAAGGGAATAGAAAGGAATGGGTGTTCCCTCCTACCCATTCCATTCCCTCTCACTTAAACTCCCAAACAAGGGAATGGATTTTCCATTCCCTCCGTTAAAACTCCCAAACAAGAGGGAGGGAAGAATATTCTAAAAATATTCTTTTCATTCCATTCTATTCCATTCCATTCCCTCCTCCCAAGCGGAGCCTAAGAGAGTTGAGACTAGGGGGAATGGGCAGAATAATCATGTGAGGGAGGACAATATAGTAAGTTAACAATAAAAATTTTTTATTAAGTAAAGTAGCATCTCGAGTTTTAGAAACTCGAAATCCAAATTAAAACTCGAGTCTCAAATACTCGCTTTGCAAGCCTTTGGGCTGAGGAGGTGGGCAGAAAATGTCACGTAGATCTCGAGTCTAAGAGACTCAATTTCTAAAAAACTTGAACAACCGAAGAACTGGAAGAACTGAAACTGAAGAACTGGAAGAACTGAAACTGAAGAACTGAAAGAAACAATGATCTGAGGACGATTGGGATCGCAAACTGGATCCAATGATCGGGATCGCGAACTGAAGAACCAATGATCGGAATTGCGAACTGAAGAACCAATGATCGGGATCGCGATCTGGATCGGGATCCCGATCGCGATCTGGATCCAGTTTGCGATCGGGATCGCGAACCCAGATCGGGATCGCGATCCCGATCCAGATCGCGATCGGGATCGCGAACCCAGATCGGGATCGCGAACCCAGATCGCGATCCCGATCCAGATCGCGATCCAGATCGCGATCAGGATCGCGAACCCAGATCGCGATCCGCGATCCAGATCGCGATCGAGATCGCGAACCCAGATCGCGATCCGAGATCCAGATCGCGATCGGGATCGCGAACCCAGATCGCGATCGGGATCGCATCGGGTTCGCGAACCCAGATCGCGATCGCGATCCAGATCTTCTTCTTTTATTTTTCTTCGCGATCCGGATCTTCTTGTTTTCTTCTTCTTTTCTTTTTCTTCCCTGTGGACCTCTTTGTGTTTTTGTTCTGGAACTCGAGTCTTAGAGACTCGAGTTCCACGTGGAGTTTTTCTCCACATCACTTTGTCAAAATTCTGGAACTCGAGTTTTTAAAACTCGATTTGCAATTGAACTCGAGTTTTAAAAACTCGAGATGCTAGTTTCCCACTTTCTTTTGCATCTTGTCAAATAACAAAATTTTTTTAATAATAAAGTTAAATAGAAAAAAAATTCGTTGAGACTAACAAGAAAACCCTAGAGCACCACACGACTAGGGTTATTTCAACTAAAAGAGCCAACATTCTTGGCCAAGTGAATAATCAATGCGGTGGAGATCAAGGAGATTTCAACAACATTATTTGCTAGAATTTCAATTTTATTGTTATTTTTTAAAAAGATTTGCTACATCTAGGTACGTTTTCTTCTACTAGAATTTTCATTTTCAAATTGGCTTGTGTTTGTGTTATATATGAATTACATCCTAGT
Source organism: Lithocarpus polystachyus (assembly GCA_033629205.1). NCBI lineage: Eukaryota > Viridiplantae > Streptophyta > Magnoliopsida > Fagales > Fagaceae > Lithocarpus > Lithocarpus polystachyus. Next base: position 13,992,626 of record CM066167.1, read on the forward strand.
TTTAAATTTGCTAGAAATAGCCAAATAGGCTTTGTAAATTGTAATAGTAACCACACTCATTGGTTTTTTTCCCTTGTCAACCCAGGCTTGTTAATTTTATGTCATTTTTCTTAGAAATAGGATAAAAACAATTCTATCCCTAGAGAAGAAAATAGAAAAAGTTGTCTATTTATACATTTCAGTTCAAAAACTACCCGCATCAGTGGGTCTATAACACTCACATTTTTTCTATTTGCCATATTACTACTGCTGTGTAAATCAATATTTTATTTTATTTTTTCTCTCACCCGTCAGACTTGTCTTCTTCTTCATCTCTGATCTCACTATCTCTCTCTTCATCTAAGAGCACAAATCCAACCCAAAAATAAATAGAAAATCAACGAAAAATCGAACCCATTTCAACAAGAAATCAGACTTAAAATCAATGAAAATCAAAGCCTTAAATCAGCAAAAAAATCAACCCAATCCTATAAACATAAAACCTAAAATAAACCTCAACGAAAAATCATCAACCCAAACCCAAATCGTCGGAGGCTCATGTATGCTATTGCCGACGAAGATGGAGTAGCACCATCGCCGCGTATAGAGGTCGGTGACAGAGTGAGAGCAAGCTCGGAGGAAATCTGTGTGTGAGTGTGTGGGTTTTGGATGAGAGAAAATTGAGAAGAGAAAGAGGAGAGAGAGTGATAAGGGATCTAAGAGGGAGAGAGATGAGGGATCTAAGATGTAGAGAGTTCAGTTTGTGGGTTAGGAGTAAGAGAGAGGCGGAGAGTTTGAGGAAGGAGAGAAACGTGTGAGATAAGAGGTTTTTTATTATTTTAATAAAATAATAATAAGAGACGAATAAAAATGGGAAAATTCAATAACTAAGCAACAAAAACATTAGAGCAAACACGCTAAGCCCTGTTTGGTTTGTGTTTTCAATAACCATTTTAAGTTCTTTTTCAAGCTCAATATCTTTTAACTTTTTACGTGATGTCCTAAAAATTTCTCATATCTTATTCACACAATAAAAGTTTGTTTTTAAGTCCTTCTAAAACTACTTCTATCCCATGGACTAGTTCACATTTAAACCTTCCACTTTATCTAAAAGCACAGTTGTCTCCTTTTTTTACAACTCAACCAACTTGTTGACTTCATCAAATATAACCTTTAATGCCTCTTTTTCAAGCTCAATATCTTTTAACTATTTAAGTGATGTCCTAAAAATTTCTCATACCTTATTCACACATTAAAAGTTTGTTTTAAGTCCATCAAAAACTACTTCTATCCCATTATATCTAAATCCTATATAAAACTACTTCCAATCCATTTAAACTAATATATATTTTCTTGTAAAAACTAACTATTAATTCAAATATAAATTCATTGATAACACATGAAATAAAATTATTGCATTACGATTACAAAAGTTACATCAAGTAGTGACAAACTATCGTATTCTTTTCTATAAAATAAAACAACCAAGAATGAACATATTGTATATTCTACCAAATAATATCCTTACAATGTCTTTTTAAGAGTTGAAAATATATATATATATATATATATATAAATGATCATTGATAATATTGAACTTAGGTGAAAATTTTAATATGCAATTAAATTATTGCTTAAATGTTAGTCATAGTGAAAGTTAATTTTAGTTGTTTCTTTAAAAAAATAATTAATTTGATTTCCAAAAACTTTCTTGAGTTACAATTCCTCATATATTTTGGTGAAAATAATTATAATTTTTTTCTTTTTCGTGTTAAATTTTGTACAAGATGTTGAATATGTACTTTAAGCCTTTAGGAATAGGTACAAGTCTATCCCTCCTTAATACAACCTTGTTCTCTGTATGTTGTGGCACCACATGAAAACATAGACATTGCCAAGGTGGAAGTTGTTCGTTATTGACCAAAGTATACATTTGGTTTTTGAAGTTTGGAATTGGTTTCATTTTAACCTTTCATGTTTGATTGGGTTTTCATTTTTGGTCCTTCATGTTTGATTCAACTTTTATGTTTAGCCCTTCAAAAAAATTAAAATGAAAATTTGAAAACATAAAGGATGAAATAAAAAATTAAATCAAACATGAATAGTTAAAATAAAAATTTTAACATGTAAAAGGGTCAATATAAAACAAATTAAGCATGAAATTCCTAAATGAAAATTTTGAAACGTCTTTCATTATTGTATTATTGTGGGGCCAAAATGGGCTTTTGCCCTTTTTTTTTTTAAATATCCAGCAAAATGCCCATGTCTGAAACTAATTAGGAAAATACTCCTGTTTTGAAACTCAATTTTCTAAAAATCGAGTTTCAAATGTATAACTCGATTTTTGAAACATCGAGTTGTAGCGAATGTGGACTTAAAAAAAAAAAATTTCTGGAACTCAAGTTCCATGTAAAGTACTCAAGTTCCACTTGAATTTTTTCAAGGAACACGAGTTCCATGAACTTGAATACTTCACATGGAACTCGAGTTCCATGTGTGTGTGACAAAATTTAGGTACTGTACCTAAATTTTGTCACACACACACACACACACACACACACACACATATGTCTTAATTCAGACACTCTTCTAAAGTCAATTAATCACACTTTTATCACTTTGATTCCAAAGGTAAATAATCTTGAAACTATTGCTCAATTTAGGCCTATCAGTCTTTGTAATGTTATTTATAAAATTCTGAGTAAAGTCATTACAAATAGGCTTAAACCTATTTTGAATTCTATTATTCAGAAGCTCAAAGTGCTTATATTGTAGATAGAGTTATAACTGATAATATCCTGATTGCCTTTGCATCTTTGCCTCACATGAAAACACAATGTTCAGGAAAAACAGGTTTTATGGCCTTAAAACTTTATATGAGTAAGGCTTATGATAGAGTGGAATGAGTTTTTTTCGAAAAAATCCTTTTGAAGATGGGCTTTCAAGATACTTGGGTGGCCATGATTATACAATGTGTGACAATAGTTTCTTATTCGATCATGGTAAATGGTGAGCCAAAGGGTCTTATTTATCCTTCTAGGGGTTTGAAACAAGGAGATTCTTTGTCTCATTTTCTCTTTTTATTCTATGCAGAAGGTTTAAACACACTTCTCACAAAAGCAGCTAGTGATGGGTACATTAGAGGTTATTCTATTTGCAGAGCAAGGCCGAAAATAACTCACATTTTCTTTGTGGATGACTGTTTGTTATTTTGTAGAGCAAACTTGACGGAATGTGCAAAAATTCAAAACATTCTTGCTTGGTACGAAGCAGCTTCAAGTCAACAAGTCAATTCTGATAAGACCACGGCATTCTTTAGTAGAAACACTTCTGAGGAGGTTTAGGAGGAACTAAAAGTAATGTTGGGGGTGCCAGCAATAAAAAATTATGAGAAATATTTAGGGCTTCCTTCATTCGTGAGGTGCCAAAAAAGCTTGTTTCAATCAAATCAAGGACCGGATTTGGGCAAGGATGCAAGGGTGGAAGGAGAAATTACTTTCTCAGGCAGGCAAGGAGATTATGATTAAAGCAGTGGTTCAATCCATCCCTACTTACTCCATGAGTGTCTTTCGTCTCCCCATCAGACTTCTCAAGGATATTAAAGCTATGATTAGGAAGTTTTGGTGGGGTTGTTTAGAAAATTCTAGGAAGATCCACTAGGTGAGGTGGGAGACACTATGCTCTTCTAAATCGGTTGGTGGAATGGGTTTTAGGGATTTATTGTTGTTTAATGATGCAATGTTGGGTAAGCAAGTCTGGCGACTATTTCATGAAAGGAATTCTCTGGTATTTAAGGTGTTTCAAGCTAAATATTTTCATACGGGTAATATTTTTGATGCTAAGGAGTCTCTTAGATGCCCCTTTGCTTGGTGAAGTATAATACAAGCTAGAGCAGGGCTTTTGAGTGGAGCTAGGTGGAGGGTGGGTGATGGGAAAGATATTAATATTTGGAAGCATCGATGGCTTCCTTCTAAAGGGGTGGTTGTATTTTATCTCCTCAGCTGAATCATTCCTTGCAGGTAGTTAGTGATCTGTTTCAGCCAAGTTCTAAAAGGTGGAATGAGGAGCTCATTGATTTGAATTTCTTTCCATGGGAAGTAGAAGCTATTAAAAGTATCCCTGTCAATTAGCACGTGGACTCTGATGCTTTGATTTGACCTCTTTCGTCTGATGGGGTGTATTCAGTTCAGAGTGCATATCGTTTATTGGTCGAGGTCAGCGCCAGGATTAGCCTAGTTCTTTAAACGTGGAGGAGGGTAAGGGTCTGTGGAATGGTATTTGGAAACTTTGGGTTCCTCAAAAAGTTTGCCATTTCCTTTGGCGAGCTGTTAGAGAGTCGTTGCCTACTAAGCTCAATTTGCAGAAGCGGCAGGTGGTGGCAAATGGCCTTTATGGGCAATGTCGTGAAAGCAATGAGGATAGTGTTCATGCCTTGTGGTATTGTGAATCGGTGAAGCCTATCTAGATGTCTAACAACAGTTTTTCTTTTCTTCATGCAAAAAATTTCTCCAAATTTGAAGATGTGTTTCAGTTTTTGCGTGAGACAGTTTCTCCTAAAATGGTTGCTCTTTTTGCCATGGTTGCGTGGAGTATTTGGGAGCATAGGAACAGGGGGAGAGAAAGGCAGAAGATTTGGGGCATTGATGGAGTTTTTAGTCAGGCTTCAGAGCTATTAAAGGAGTTTCAGGATGTGCATAAGAAGGTTCCTCGAGTGGCTACTCGTAGTGAGGATATTAAGTGGAAGCCACCCGCTTATCGCCTTTATAAAATCAATTTTGATGGAGCATTGTTTGCGGATCAGGCTTGTGCAGGCTTAGGGGTAGTCATCAAGGACTCGAAGGGGTAGATTATAGGGGCTTTAAGTCAGAAAGTAAGACATCTAGGGTCAGTTGATATGGTGGAGGCTTTAACTGCAAGTAGGGCCATCAGTTTTGCCAAGAAGCTCTGTATTCATCAAATGGTGGTTGAAGGGGATTTGTTGCAGGTTATCAAGGCCATTAACGATGCGAGGCCATCATGGACTATGTTTGGACATGTTATTGCAGAAGTTCAAATTTTATCTTCCACTGTTTGCTATAGTTTTAATCATGTTAGGAGAAAGGGTAATAAACTAGCTCATGCCCTCACTTGTAGAGCAGTTTTATCTATAGATTTTGATGTGTGGTTGGAAGATCTACCACGGGATTTGGATGATGCATTCCATTTGATTTTCAATAATAAACTTCCTTATCTTTCTCTAAAAAAAAAAAATCTTTTAGAAAGCATTTATAGTATTTAGTATTTACTCACTTTTTAAATATTTTTTTTATACATCTTTTTTTTTTTTTTGTGTTAGGGATTGGGTGATTTAAATCTTAGTAGATGTTATTGTTGGAAATATCAAAAAGTATCAACCAAGCTATAAAACTCTTATCAAACATATGTTTATCATTTTTGCAACAATAATTACCATAGTTTATGGGTCGTGTGGATCACCGAAGGACTTCTTTGGACCTCTCTTACATTATGGTTTTTTCTTCTGTATATCTTATGGTATGTGATGGATGATTTTATTTTATTTTATTAATTGATTTGAATTACGAGTACAGTTTTTGTTATGCATATATTAAATCTCTTTGGAGCATGCAAAATTTTTATTTTTGGTCCATAAATGGATTCAGGATATAGTAATAAAAGATTTATATTAATTTTGGTTGAGTAAATTAAAGCCAATATTATCATTTACCAAGTATAGAGGTATCCAAAATTTATCATATATATATATATATATATATATATAGAGAGAGAGAGAGAGAGAGAGAGAGAGAGAGAGAGAGTTAGGTTCAAGTTACACCAAGTGTAACATCAATCTTTGGATTACATTATTTTTGTATATTCTCCATATTTGCAAAGTTTCAAAGTAATCAAAAATCAATAACCATGTCATCAATCAATTGTTTAAATTCAAGTTTTTGTAGTTTACAATATTGCATAAAATATGAGTTTATTAATCAAATAGTAAATAACATCTATTTAGTATAAAAATTGGCATGCATATTGTAAGGACATAGATTTGGCTTTCCAGTCCAAGAGTGGATGAGACAGTCCAAAAGGCCTAAAAACAATGAATTTGTAGAGAGTGGAAAAAGAAAGCTAGGCTAGATTAATTTAGACAGTCAATACAATGGGTTAAGATCACCAGAAGGAAGAGATAAAAAGTTTAAATTCAATAAATTATCCTTAGTAAAGGTCCAAGAAGGTCAATTTTGATACTTACTGCTCTTAGTTTAGATACAAGCTACACTTCGTGTTTTTTTCCCCCTTCTAAGAAGGATTCCCTCACATTATATAGTTCTTTCAAGATCATCTTCACCCTACACTTGTCGATTATCTAAGTCTTCACTTGAGTGTACGTCCTATCATGCACTTTCTTTGGCCTTCTATGAGTTGCGGTGGCCAAGGTTACACTATTCAGGGGTCTTCTCCACATAAATGCGGTCAGAAGAGTAGATGCAGCACATTTAATACGTTGGTAGCAGCCTTTCCTTAGATATTTTTGGGGATTTTCATTCCTTCAATCCTGGTACACATCTCCATAGTCAGGATTATGTGGGGATCACTCCTCGGACCTCCCCTGCTTATCTCGAATGCGACAAATTTCGTTCTGGGATTCTTCCTGTTCATTTATCTCTCTTCGGATTTTACCTCATCCTCGAATAAAGCTTGAGGCCCAATACACGATTTTGGGTCTTTATCCTTACAAGGCCCAATGCATGATTTTGGGTCTAAAGCTCTACAAGACCCGATACATGGTTTTGGGCCCCTATCCCTACAATACATGGGGGACTCCGAACGAGTGACAATGTTCTTCCAAATAAACTTCTTTACATCTACATCCTGGATGTTGGCCAGTGGTTTTGCTTCGACCCATTTGGTGAAATAATCTGTGCCAACCACCAAATACTTCTTGTTTCCTGCTACTTTGGGGAAGGGGTCTACAATGTCCAAGCCCCACTGGGTAAAAGGCCAGAGGCTGGATAGAGGATTAAGCTCTCCTCCCGGTTGGTGGATGTTCACGGCAAATCTTTGGCATTGATCACACTTCTTTATATACTCTTGGGCTTCTCTATGCATATTGGGCCACCAATATCCTTGAGTGAGAGCTCGATGAGATAAGGATCTTCCCCCTGTGTGGCTTCCACAAATTCCCTCTTGTAGCTCTTCCAAGATAATTTCAACTGCTTCGGGATGTACGCACAATAGATATGGTCCAGAAAAAGATCTTTTATATAACTTCTGAACCTCGAATAGCCAGAACCAAAGAGCCTTCCTCCGTATCTTATCTGCTTCTAGCTTGCTCTCAAGTAGAATGTCATCTTTGAGGAATTGAGCGATAAGATCCATCCAGCTAGGGCCCACCCTTATCTAATGAATAGATAACACTTCCTTTCTCGACCCAAAAGGTTTCATGAGGTCTTCAACAAGAATTACTCTCGGAAGACTCTGTGCCGAAGAGGTTGCTAACGTTGCAAGCGAGTCTACATGTGTATTTCTGCTTCTAGGAATTTGTATTAAATTGAAAGATTCAAACCCGGATTGCAAATGTCTAACCCAACTTAGATATTCCTGCATTCTAGGATCCCAAGCCTCTAACTCTCCTCGGACTTGACTTACTACCAGTCTGAAGTCTGAGAATCTGTCCACAGTCTTTCCACCCATCTTTTGAGCCATGGTCATCCCCACCAGTAGAGTTTCATATTCCGTTTCATTATTGATGGCCGAGAACCCAAGTCTTAACGATTTTTCAATCGTGATATTCTCGGGGGAGATCAGAACTAGCCTCAGTCCAGATCCTTTGAGGTTTGAAGCGCCATCAACATAGACCTTCCATGACGATGCTCGTCCCACGGAGATTACTCCAACTGAATTTTCATCCATGCTGTGTTTTTCCACATCTTCTTCTATTGGGGCCTCGGCAAATTCAGTTACAAGGTCGGCCAGGACCTGCCCCTTTACAGAGGTACGAGGCATATACTTAATGTCATAAGCCCCCAACTTCGTTCCCCACTTTGCAATCCTCCCAGTATAATCAGCGCTTCGAAGCAAAGCCCTGAGTGGCAATTAGGTCAGGACAACAACAATGTGTGACTGGAAATAATGAGGAAGCTTGTGTGTGGCATGTACCACAGCTAGAATAGCCTTCTCCAATGGCAAAAATCTGACCTCAGCCTCATGCAAGGATTTGCTCACATAATACACAGGCTTCTGTACCTCATTATCAACTCTTACTAGCACCAAGCTTACCGCATGGGCGGCCACCGCGATATAAGCAAATAGGACTTCATCCGCCTCGAGTCAGGACATGATCGGCGGTCGAGAAAGGTACTCCTTCAACTGTTTGAATGCTAAGGCACATTCCTCTGTCCATTCGAAACCCTTCCATTTATTCAATAACTGGTAGAAAGGTCTATACCTATCTGCGGACCGGGATATGAATCGGTTCAAGGCAGCAGTCATCCCTGTCAGCCTTTGCACTTCCTTGGGATTCCGAGATGGCTGCAAGTTATTAATGGCCTTGACTTGGTTTGGGTTAATCTCAATCCCACGGTGAGTAACCATGTATCCTAGAAACTTTCCTGACCCCACACCAAAGGAATACTTGGAAGCATTGAGTCGTAACATGTGTCCTCTCAAGACTTCAAAGATGCTTCCGAAATCACCAATGTGCTCGGCCTCCTTCTTGCTCTTGACCACCATATCATCAATGCAAATTTCGATATTCTTCCCCAGCTGCGGTTCGAACATCCGTATCATCATCCTTTGATAAGTAGACCCCACGTTTTTAAGCCCAAACGGCATTATCTTGTAATAATAGTTCCCAATAGGGGTGACAAAAGTTGTTTTCTCTTGGCCTTCTAAGGCCAAAGGTATCTGATGATAGCCTTGGAAAGCATCCAGAAAGCTCATCTGAGGATGTCCCACGGTTGCATCCACCAACTGATCAATCTGAGGCATGGGGAAAGAGTCCTTTAGGCAAGCCCTGTTCAGGTCTGTGTAGTCTACGCATATCCGCCATTTGCCATTCTTCTTCTTTATCACCACAGTATTTGCCAGTCAGTCGGGGTAAAACACCTCCCTAATAGCCCTGGCCCGCTAAAGTTTCGCCACTTCCTCCTTAACGGCATTAGAATGTTCTTTTGAAGAACGCCGAGGAGGCTATTTTTTAGGGGTAACAGAAGGATTAACGTTCATGTGATGACAGATGAAACTCGGATCTATTCCCAGAGCTTCATAAGCATTCCAAGCAAATACGTCAATATTCTGCCTCAGAAATTACACCAACTCTTCCTTTTCCTGAAGAGGCAACAAAGCGCCGACTTGAAAAAAATTTTCTGGATCATCATCAATAAGGACTTTCTCCAACTCCTCACACTTTACCCCCTCGGCCTCGCCACCAGAAACTGAGGCCTTGGACTCTAACTGCTATAATTCTTTGTCAACAGGAGCCGAAGATTCTGACTCAGGTCGGTGCGTGATAGCAGCCACCAAACACTGCCTGGCCACAAACTAACTTCCAACCAGCTCCTCAACCCGATCCCCAGATAGGTACTTCACCTTGAGATGGAGGGAGGACGAGATGGCCATAAGGGCGTGAAGCCAAGGCCGTGCCACGATAGCAGTGTATGGGGAAAAGGCATCCACCACTATAAAGTCTACCTCCACCACCTTTGAGCCGGCCTGGACTAGCAGTCTAATTTGTCCGCACGGAACAACAACCTTTCCATCAAAGCCGACCAGAGGTGAATCATAACTGGTCAGATCTTCTAGTTTGAGGTTAAGCCCCTTGTACAGATTTGGATACATAATCTCGGCCCCGCTGCCCTGGTCTACTAGTACCCTCTTCACGTCATAGCCACCAATCTTGAAGGTTACAACTAGGGCATCATCATAAGGCTGCATGGTTCCGGCTTTATCCTCGTCTGAGAAGCTTAGTGTTGGATGAGCCTCTGATTTGGCCCTTTTTTACTTATAGCCAGAGATCTCGGCACGCGGACCAGCTATAGTCATCACCCTGGAGGGGCAAGATCCTGTTCTCCCTGGTGCGGCGAGAATAACTTGAATGGTGCCCAAAGGGGCCTCGAATATGTGCTGCAATGAATCCCTGACGCTGCCTGATTCTCTTGCCCACTGGGCTGAGTCAAAAACTGCTTCAATTTGCCATCTCGAATCAATTGCTGAAGATGACTCCACAAGGTCCAACAATCCTCGGTCGTATGCCCTCGCTCCTTGTGATACTAGCAGTGCAGACTCTAATTGCACTTCGCAGGGTCCCCAATCATCTTGCTCGGCCACCTAAAGTATGGCTCGTCCTTGATTTTTTCCAAGATTTGATGCACTAGTTCCCGAAATAACATGTTAACGACCTGGGTAGCTGGAGATCCGGATTGCCCTCCAAAATCTCTTTGGGGCCGATTGTTGTTGTAACGGTCCGACCTGAAATCCCTCCTCTCCTGAGAGATAACCTTACTTTTGCCCTTTTCCTATTGCTGGTCCTCCTCAACTCTTTTATACTTGTCAATCCTATCCATAAGTTGGCGTACGCTGGTGACGGGTTTCCTGGTTAGGGACCTTCTCAAGCCGTGCTCAGCAGGCAGGCCGACCTTAAAGGTTCTGACAGCCACATCATCAAAATCACCCTCTATCTCATTGAACATCTCTCAATATCTGTCCAAATATGTTTTCAAAGTATCTCCCTCTCGCATGGTCAGGGACAACAAAGAATCCAGAGGCCGAGGGACTCGGCTGCAAGTGATAAAACGGGACCCAAAGGCCTGAGTAAGCTATTTGAAAGAGTCAATGGAACCCGCTCTCAGACCGTCGAACCACCTCATCGCCACAGGCCCCAAACTAGACGAGAACACTTTGCACATCAAGGACTCATTCTTAGAGTACACCGCCATTCTCTGATTGAAATGGCTAATATGCTTAACAGGGTCTGTGCGACCGTTATAGATAGTGAACGTGGGCTGGGTGAACTGTCTAGGAAGTCGTCCCCCCTCAATCTTGCGCATGAAGGGAAACTCAGAGATTCGGTTAAGCACCTTACTCATAGCATCATTTTCCAGGCCCCTCGAAGATGAACCTCCACTCTTGTGTTCTCGACGATGGTCCTCCTCATACGAGAAGGTTTCGCTTGGAGGCGTTCTTGATCTATGCTTATATTCGCCGTCCCTCTCACCATCAAAAGAAAGGTCAAAGACTGAGGGACTTCGCCTCCTCCGCTCTTGGCGCAACTTCTTCTTCAAGTAGTCAATCTCCTTCCGCATGGCTTTGGCACATTCATCATGAGAGATATGGCTACCACCCCTAGAATGACTCTCACCAGTATGGGTGGTATGTACACTTTCCTCCTGACCCTCTCGAGGATGGTCTTCCCCTTAAGACCCCGTAGACTCCAACTGGTGTGGACCCGAACCTACTATGATTGAAGATCTAACACTCTAACCAATCAGCTTTCCCACAGACGACGCTAATTGTAAGGACACAGATTTGGCTTTCCAGTCCAAGAGTGGATGAGACAGTCCAAAAGGCCCAAAAACAATGAATTTGTAGAGAGTGGGAAAAGAAAGCTAGGCTAGATTAATTTAGACAGTCAATACAATGGGTTAAGATCACCAGAAGGGACAGATAAAAAGTTCAAATTCAATAAATTATCCTCAATAAGGGTCCAAGAAGGTCAATTTTGATACTTACTGTTCTTAGTTTAGATACAAGCTACACTTCGTGTTTTTTTCCCCCTTTTAAGAAAGATTCCTTCACATTATATAGTTCTTTCAAGATCATTTTCACCCTACACTTGTTGATTATCTAAGTCTTTACTTGAGTGCACGTCACATCATGCACCTTCTTTGGCCTTCTATGAGTTGCAGTGGCCAAGGTTACACTGTTCAAGGGTCTTCTCCACATAAATGCGTTCAGAAGAGTAGGTGCAGCACATTTAATACGGTGGTAGCAGCCTTTCCTTAGATATTTTTGGGGATTTCCATTCCTTCAGTCCTGGTACACATCTCCATAGTCAAGGTTATGTGGGGATCACTCCTCGGACCGCCCCTGCTTATCTCAAATGTGACCAATTTCGTTTTGGGTTTCTTTGTGTTCATTTACCTCTCATCGGATTTTACCTCGTCCTCAGATAAAGCTTGAGGCCCAATACACGATTTTGGGCCTTTATCCCTATAAGGCCCAATACATGATTTTGGGTCTTAAGCTCTACAAGACCTGATACATGGTTTTGAGCCCCTATCCCTACACACATTAAAAACATATAAAATATGTAATCCAACAGTGAGATTTTCAAAATATGAGTTCAATAACAAGTTATTAGGTGGTATAACATTGCTTAGAATTATACCATGTGTAACTTGAACCCAACCCATATATATATGATAAGTTTTGAGTTCAACTAAACTTTACCTATTGAGTTAAGTTAAATGGGAGGCCAGTCCACAACTAACCTAAATAGGTTGGGTTCCACAAATATGGACCCATTGTCAATTGAAATTGAAAGGGTATCTAGCTGAGTTTCTCATTTGAGTTTGGTTAAAATAATATTTTAGTCCTTAAATTTTATCAAAATTTTGTTTTTTATTTCTAAACTTAAAAAAAAAATTTCTAAACTATTGAAAAGTTTGTCGTTTGTCTTTAAACTATTGAAAATTTTTCACTTTTCTGTCATTAAACTTAAAAAAAAACCCTAAAATATTTATATAAAAAAATTCTTTTTCTATTTGTATTTTTGTCTCTAAACTATTGAAAAAAATAATAATTTAGAAACGAAAAATGATATTTTTAAAAGTTTAGGAATGGAAAACAAGCGTTTGATAAAATTAAGAGACCAAAATAGTATTTTACCCAAAAACAAAATCCATTTTCTAACTAACAAACTCTAGTCTAAAATAATTGTTTTTATGATAAAATTTAGCTACAAAATTTATTGTAATCTAAGGCTACAACCTTACTTTTAAAATAAATATTGCTACATAATTTGAAAATCTAACCGTTGAATTGTATAATCTTTACGCTCTTAATACACATGCTAAAATTTGTGTCAATTGAATATTATTTACTGTATGATCTATAAGTTTATATATTATGCATAATTTTAAACTATAAAAACTTGCAATTTAAACAATTTATTGATCTTTAATTTTTTTTAAAATTTTACAAGCATGAAGAATATAAAAAGAAAATGTAATCCATTAGTGAATTTGTCAAAATTAACCTCTAGTTAAAAAATATTGAGTAAAGTTGTAACTTATAACTACAACCAATTTTGTAACTAAATTTTGTCCTTATTTTAAATGGTGACTCTATAGTATACTTGTTATTGAAGCAAAATTCACTTTCTACCCAACAATCGTGAGTCTAAACTATAAACTTACGCTTCCCTCGTTGTAAGAATAAGGTAAAAAGTTAGGTAGTTGAATCATGACCCATCAGACTTGTGTAACTTATAAATATAAATTCTTATTATCATATTTCCTCAAAAAAAAAAAAATCTTTTATCATATAGTTTTCATCCAAATAGAAATCCGGCCGAATCACTTTTAAAAATTAAAACATCCAATTAGCAATATCAAAACGATAACATTAGATACATTGAGCATCCCAAGGGTAACATAATATCCCATTATTATATATGCCTTTCATCCAAATAAAATCCCAATCATCTTTAAAAAAATAAAAGAACAAATTATCAAAACCATAACCATCATATTACGAAACCCAAGTGGTAACATAAATTACATATTAATGAGACCACGCCACATGATCATATATTGTTAGTTCGAATCTCAAAGTCTCCATTCTCTCCAACAATTGTCTCATTTATAGATATATGATTATTCCCCGTAAATGCATTTAGATTCTACTGTATAAGAGAGGCAAGATGCATGTAGACCGCGTTTATGACCCATCTTCTTCCGTGTTGCCCTAAACCCGTAAGCCGGGGCAGAACTGTGTGTAACCATGGGCGGCCATGGCCCTCCCAAAAATTATAAAATTTGTTAAAATTTAGATAGCAATTCTATATTCCAAGAGCTAGGCCCTCCAAGCAAAATATTTGGGTCCCCCTCTTCCTCCCTCTCCCAAATCAGTTATTCTTTTTGACCCTTTCCCCCTCCCAAGTCCCAGCACATTAGCCAAAAGTTTTTAAGGCATTTAATTTAGCTCAGCTTTCTTTAGAGGCTTCATTCACATTTTTCCCCAAAAGTTTTACACCGCTCAAGTCTCTCATTAGAACTGGTGCTCTCACATTTACTTTTTAAGTTTAACCCTTTGATCTATCTTTGGTTTAAAATACCCTCTAATGATGGCAATCTAGAATTCACTTTGTTTAGCAAATGCTCTCACATTATCTTTGTTTAGCAATAAGAAGACTATATAATAATGGACCATATATATAGTGTGTTCTCTCTTCCTTAACAAAGAATTTTCTTATTTGAATCTAAAGTGAAAATGACTGATGAAGTGTGAATTCGTCAGTTGTTGTGAGTGCGTCTAGATGGAACCGAGTAGTCGTTTGTGTTGCCGTGAAAATGATAAAATGGCTCCTTAAGGTAGTCACCGATGTGGTGCCTGCCACAACGTCTCCGATGCCAAAGTCAGTATAAGGAAGTTTTTGAAGAAATAATAAAGTATCAGGGTTTGTATGTTTTTTTATGTACCTTGCCTTTGGTGTTGTGGGGGCTTTATATATGTTTTCACAGCTTCTAGCCATTGTGGTTGTTAATGTGGCTTTAATGCCTCCTTTGGTAATGCCTCATGCTTTGTAATGATTGCCTTAATGTAGCATCCAACAGTCTGTACAGCTGGTCTTATAACCGCTTAGGACATTATTAGCTGCATTGAATGGCTTCGTTACTTTCGTCAGTAATATGGACATGTAATTAGTTCGTCTCGGAGGACAACCTTGTCGGTCTCAATGGGATCATCTAGGGAGGTTTTAGTTCGTCAGTCCCATCAATGACTTTAAAATCTTGACAGGTTCAAAATTCTTCTTTTCAGTTTTTCATTTCTATTTATTCACATTATGCTTTATTTTTTTTTTTCCTCTTTAATTTATTTAACAAATTGATAAGCTTTATTCACCATTTTATCTAGAATTACACATTGGCTTCTACTTAAATTTAACTTTGCATTTGACATTTGGAGAATCTAAATTGATAAATCATATTGGTTGTTTAACTTGGTTGCATTTGACAAGGATTGCAACAGCCCAAGCCCACGTAGAATAGTAAGGCCAATGCCACTAAACGAGGCCCAAACAGGTAAGTAAGTGTTTAGAGAGTGTATTAAACAAGTCAGGCCCACGTCCGAGGATTCAAATAGGAAGGGAGTGAATAGGAATTCAACGCAAGTACAAAAAGGGTTCCTCACAAGTTTGTCCGAAGACGATGTTCTTATATCAAAATATACAGTGTTCTCTCTCTCTCTCTCTCTCTCTCTCTCTCTCTCTCTCTCTTGTTGTTCTTGCTCTAATCTCTATTTCTTGGCTTTTTCTCCAGATCCCCTCATCTGGAAGTTCTCTTCCTTCATATACTTTTGTGCCTCTTGCATCCTAGCCTTCCATTTGCCCTCCTTTAAGTCCTCCTTAGGACACTTGTCCCATTAGACACTTGATGAAAGTGGTAGGAGCTGCTTAGCTGTGAATCTACTGTTCAGGGGTCACTTTTTCATCAATGCAGCTGATAAAGCTGTTGCCAGCCATTTAATGTGGAGGTGGTAGGTGAGCCTTTATAGGAGACTTCCCTAAAATATCTTGTTTCTCCCCTTAGACGCCACTCTCTCCTCTTATACTTCCAAGAGGCATTCTGTCTTTTCCCCTCTTCTCCTCGGGCTATAAATGCTTCCACATGAGGAACGATAAGGGCTACGATGGTGTTATCCTTAGTCGATCCTCGGGTCCCCACACTAAGTGTTTTAACATACACATGGATACGGAGGGAGGAGAAAAGGTCTTAAAGAACTTGGTTAGTTTTTGAGTGTTGACTTTAATGGAAGTTGCTAAGTTATTTTTTTTTATTTCTTTTTGAAATATTTGTTATATGATACTTTTGCAAAAGGGTAATTTTTTTTTTTTCTCAAAAAAAGAGAGCAAAAGGGTAACTTTTTTGTGTGTATATATAGCATCTCCCCCCCCCCCCCCCAATTAATTCCTGGCTTCGCCCCTATCGTAAGGTTGCTACTCTCTTGGGTCTCCTCTCCTAATTATTTTTAGTAAAAAAAAAAAAAACATGTGGATCCAAAATCTTAATAATAACTAGTTCCATCACACGTGTTTTGCACTTGCGTCAAGGCTCTTTTTTATTTTGAGTTTAATGTAATTTTTCAATTTGAATTTATATATTATTAGCGAGGTTATACGGGAAAGGATTTTTAAGAAACTAAAATTTAGGATTTAAAATAAAGTGAATTGTTGGGTTTAGTGTGTGCTAGTTTTAGGGAAAAAAAATGTATTAAACATGCCTGAGATATATTTAAATAGAGAGTGTGTTCTTATCAAAAAAAATAGAGAATGTGCTAATTTTTAGAAAAAAAATTTCGGGTAGTTTTTTTTTTTTTTTTTTGAATTACAATTTTAACCCTATTTTTTTATTTTTTAAGAATAAGGATTATCTAATTAACTTATGGGTATTTTTGACATTTTTTGAAAGTATAACTAACTTTTTTTTTTTTTTACTGAAAGAGGTAGAACTAACTTTTTAAATCTTCTTAATATATAGAATAATGATGATGATGATGATGATGATGATAATAATAATAACAAAAAAATCTTCAAGAATTTTAGGAAATCTTTGACCAGTGTATAATAATAACCCATGATAATATTCACAACATAATTAACCTCAACCATAATAAATAGCACTAGCCATTAGGCGTGAACTGCGTGGAATTAATAGAGGAAACTCAGGAAAGACACAAAAGGTAACAAAGCTGATCTTCAAAGTTCAAACTTCAAAGAGAGAGAGAGAGAGAGAGAGAGAGAGAGAGACAAATGGAGGAAGGGAAGGGGGTGGTGAAGCACATACTGCTGGCCAAGTTCAAAGATGGAATCTCAGAGAACCAGATAGAGGAACACATCAAGGGCTATGCCAACCTCGTCAACATCATTGAACCCATGAAATCTCTCCACTGGTAAAAAAAAAAACCATAAACTTTCATCAATTTTCCTTTTTGAGTTTGGTTTCAACTCTTTTAACGTTGGCCGATCTCTATTTCTGCTTTTGCTGTCTTTGGATTTTCAGTTTCTTTTATATAAATTAACATTTGTATATGATGTGATATATGATATTGATGAATTGGCAATTGGGTCTGTAAGATTATGGAAGCTAGAATTAATGTGTGTTATATAATTATATTCCAATAAAGATATATATATATATATATATTTTAAAAGATTTTAGTGAAATGTGGCCAACTTTGTTGGGGACCTGACTCCAAAATTTTGGGACTGCTTAATTGTTATTGTTGTTGACTTTTTTGTGAAATCCTATAAAATTCAACTCAGATGTATATTACAAAGATCTTCCAAATCCTTAATTCTATTTTGGGTGATGAGATGGTGGCTTTTAAGGTGTCTTCTTAACGGTCATCAACTTGGTTCATGGAACCTGATGCTGCAAGATTGACCTAATGTGTGAACTAGAGTTTCGAGTTTTGTTGGGTTCCATGAGGCCTCCAATGGCATCATGATAATGTATCAAGTAACAATCTAAATCATTTTTTTGGTTGAGACTTGAGGGCCAGTTGTTTGTTAATAAGATAGCGGATTAGGTTTGGAGTGTTTGTAGCATTGTCACATACTAAAAGTTGATAGAAAATTGGGTAGGAGCCTAGAAGATCTTTAATGGCTTATGGGGTTTGGATTTCAGAATCCCCAAGAAGGAAGACAGATTTTGTGTCTTATGGCAAATCTCGTTAAGCAAATAATCTGTTACCTTCACACTTATTACATTAGGTCTGACTGTTTCATTCCCACTTTGAAATTCTTAGGTTGCACTGCATGCTAGGCCTAGGAGTATCATATTTAGCTGAGAAAGGGGAAGTACAGACTGTTTTATAAAGCAAAACATTGAATGTGACACATTACATATTGTTTACTTAGGCAAGGTATTGAATTTTATTTTTACTTCTGTAATTTGTTTAGTAATGATTGGAAGGGTTTCAACACCAAAGCATTGGAGAAAATATCTACGTTGATCACCCTACAATACTTTTTAAAACGACTTTAGTTATCAATTGCCATAAAGAAAAGAAATGATATTCTTCTTGGCATGATATCAAGCTATTACACATTTGTGCTACCTGCTCATCAGTTCTAACATCTTGATTGAATGAATGAGAGACTTGTGTCGACGGTCATGAATGCTAGAGGCAACCACTAGGCCTTAAATTGTTGGATAGTGAATACATTGATTGGACAAAATAGCCAATAGCCTTGTAGCTTAGGCACTTAGGGCATTGCTTAGCCTGATTTATAAGAAGAACCAGGGTTTGAATCCCACCTGCTTTAACAATTGAATAATCAAAACATTGATTAGACAAAATTCCTAATAGAGAATTTAAATTTTTATGCTGGTCATCAATCTACTGCAACCCTTCTATTTTTCTTGGGCTTAGGACTCGCTATGAACAAAATATATAACACTAAACACAAATGCAGACAAAGTTTGATTAGAAAAATAATGATTGGAATGTTGAAATCCGTGGTGAAGTGGAATGCCTACTGGTTTTTGAGATTATTGGCTATCTCTTGTATCTTGGATGATCCCAACTATTGTAGGTAGTCAAGCACACATAGTGAAATATGAACATCAGATAGCCGGATATCAACTGAAAATATATGTATATACAAACCTATGTAGGATTTTTTAGCTTGTAAAGATTTAGACAAGTTGTTTATGTCCATTGAATTTGTTTGGAAAAATCTGCCCCTGCATTCATAGCTATTAAATTAGTAATCTTCTCTTACCAAGTCTTCACTGGATATATAAAATCTATAGTGAATTTTGGTAACTGAAATACTGTTTTGAGTTGCCTTCCTAACTTCATAGATCTTAACTTTGTTTGTCACTTATTGTATATTAATATTACAACTAACAGGGGCAAGGATGTCAGCATTGAAAACCTGCATCATGGTTTCACTCATGTCTTCGAATCTACATTTGAGACTAAAGAGGGTCTTGCAGAGTATATAGCTCATCCTGTTCATGTTGAATTTGCAAACGGGTTCCTTTCCAGCTTGGATAAAGTCCTTGTGGTTGACTTCGAACCTACTACCGTTAATATCTGAATCAAAAGAGCAGTGACAGTCATCTTAGATCCATCTATGCTGCCTCTTATTGGAACTTTGCTATGCATAAGGTTTAAAAATCAGGTCTTATCTCATTGAATGTGGTGAAGTGTCTTTCTTTTTGTTTTATCTTTGTTATGTCAAGTTAGATTAGAGATTGTTCCCAAAAAATAATAAATTTATGGAAACCTATGAATATTTCTCAATTATTCCAAAAAGCTGCTAATTTAAGCTCTACTTTATTTATCTTCTCTGGCACAAAAAAGGAACTCAAAGTCTATCACTTCCATCTTCCATGTTTTGATATTGGAGAGTATGGTTAAATCTTCACTCAAGTTTTTTACTACTAATATATTGTCCAGATGTGTTGAGTTAATCACAGTGGAAGTCATATCCATAAATAGTTAAAAGCATCTTAGTATTGCTCAATGACAGGTGATAGGCTTAATTATTGGACCTAAGAAATGAAGTGGCATCCCTGTTTAGGGTATGTCTAGCAACTGCTTTTTTTCCCAATTTTCTATTTTAAAAACTATTTTCTATTTTCTAGACCAAAAAATTTGTTTGGTAACTCAAAATAGACATGAAACAAAAATGGTTTCCAAATCTCAATTTCCAAAGAAAACTAAGAATAGCTAAAACATATTTTCAGTTTTGAAAACATGGAGAAACCAAATGAACACCTTAGTCTCCTACTCTGACTGAAGAACCTCACTCTCCCTTTTTCTCATTTGATCAAATCATCAAACCATCTGATCTCATCAATCAAATCATCTCTCGCCACCGCCGCCGATAGCCACTGCCCTGATCTCTCGCCTAGTAGAGAAACAAAGTGAAATTCGAAAGCGTACCTCCTCCATTCCCTGAGAGTGAAGCCTTCCTCAGGCTCCATCTCCATCCGAGAGGGCAAAATCGGACCGTTCGATCCAGGAAACCCTCCATCAAAGTCCTCACTGATCGCTTCATCGGAGTAGATCTTCAAGACTGGTTGCGACGCAAACACATCATCTCTAGCGTAGAAAGAGGTGTTGTTGTTGTTGTGAATGTTGTTGTGGAAGATCGGTGGGTTTTGATTAGTGTGTTGTTTGATTGGTGGGTTGTTTGATGTCGTTATTTGATCGGTGGGTTTTGATTAGTGGGTTGTTTGATCTCGTTGTTTGATCGCTACTGGGTTGATGATCGCCGCTGCTCTGATCATTGATGGTGGCTAGGTATTAAGTCAATAATGAATATTTTATTGAATAAATTTATAGAATAGACAAACTGATCTGAATGTTTTGTAAAAGTAAATATGTAAAATGGAAAAAGCATGCTTTTTCTTGCAAAATAGACAGATATTATGCATCCACTGATATGGATGCTCTTATGTTTAAAAGATACAACGCCTATGTGTTCAGACTTTAGTGAGCTTTTTTTTTGTCTGGCTACAAATGCATGTACTTGCTATGCTGGCATGTGATTGTTTAGACACATCTTTTTTTTTAATAAAAAATCCTTAGATTAGCCTAAAAAGCAATATATAATATATTGGTTCATTTAGTTAATAGTCAAACTAACAAACTTTTTTTTTAAGTTGTAATTAGCTCAATTAGTAAAGTCTCTTATAATTAAATAAAAGATTAAATAATTAAATAACGATTTGAGGTTCAATCCCTGCCTACACCAAAAAACGATTGCTATCTTGATTTGATGATAATGAACTATCATCAGGAGCAGACGTCATATGTTAAAACTCTCTAAAAAAAATTAAATGTGTTTTTAATTTTGGAAACACAATAAAATCATTTTTTACTTTTATTCTCCAAAACAAGTTTTTAGAAACAAAAAGAAATAAGGCAATAGGTAGGACCAGTATAATGTTTTTTTTTTTTTTTTTTTGAGAGAGAGTTTCAACCTATGGCGTCTGCTCCTAATGATAGCTCTTTATCATCAAACCAAGACACCAATCAATTTTTAGTGTAGGTGGGGATTGAACCCTAGATCTCTTATACAACTATCAGAAACTATATCAGTTAAGCTAACTAGAACCCACAGGACGAGTATAATTGATTAGTAAATTTCCTAATTTGATTCAAACACATAAAGGGGATAATGGGTGCCCTCTTAGAGAAATAATTAATAAACTATTTTAGGAAAATTTTAACACCACATTCCTAAAAAATATAAAAGGCCATTAAAAAAATTAATTGTTTTTTTTCTTTTTCTATAAAAAGTTTTTAAAAATATTTCTTAAATCAATACTTCTAGTGCATCCATTAACTTGTTCCTATAATTAATTGACTTTGGAAAGGAAAATATTGTTTGTGTTTCATTAATTAATGTAATAAATTATTTGAATTTAATTGGAGGAAAAATTATTAGGTACTCTAAGAGTACCATAAATGCATAATTTCTTCTCTCACATGAGTGATGAGTCCCACTATAAATTTAATTAGTGGGACTCACCATTCATGTGAGAGAAGGGAGTACGCATTTATGATACTCTGAGAATACATAGTAATTTCCCTAATTGGAGGACCAAAAAACCTGCATCTAAGGAGCTAAATTTAAGTTTTAGTTTTCACCAATGCTATAATTTTTTTTTTTTTTTTTTTTTTGTTGAGAATCCACCAATGCTATAACTTGACGGTAACAATGGACCTCATGTAAGTGCCACGAACTAATCCAAAAGCCAACACTTAATTAGCTAGGCTTGAAAAAATAATTAAATAAATGACTAATCCAAATCCAATTAGCTCAACTCACTCCTCAAAAAATTAAATAAATAAAAAGATATAGTATTTTGGCTTTATGAAAAAAGACAAATCATTAGTGCAAACATCATAAATTTCAAATCTTATCGTATCTATCAATCAATATTAAAAAAAATCATACTTACACGAAACATGTAAGATTATTTTATAAATCATATGGACCTTACAACTTGATCATCCAGCCGAATATATGTATATAAAGACTATGCTTGATCAAGGCAGAAATTTGGTCATAACCAGAATGATACTACAAAAATCTAGCAAATTCTTGTTGCTTTTTTGTAGTGTAGATGGATCAACTGGTGGTTGCCTAAAGTTTTCTCCACAAGCATTAAACTCTCCCATAGCAGTAGCCGCTGCATACTTTAGACCATTCTTGTTACCTTCTATCAATCTCTTTTTGGCTTGCTTAAAGTCACCAATAGCATTATCATAGTTTTTGGAACAAGAAGTGTACCTTTCCCTTAGTTGATGATTACCAGTGTGTTGTATTAGGGAGTGGATTTGGTCACTTGTGTTTGAGGCATTGGATTTTGCTAAGTAAATGGTTATTCGAGCAAGGCCTGTAATGTCTCTTTTGTGGGAATGATCAGCATATGGTTTTAGAATCCCCACACAGAGAGAGGGGTTTAGGGTCTTAGTGCAAATAGCATTAATCGTAGACTCGCTCATTTTCAAAACTAGATTTGCTGATGAGGGAGTACTTATGAATAGGATCATTAGCAAAAGAGAGAATATAGAGGATGAGCTAGGTAATGGAATAGACATTTGTATCTCTTTTTTGATAGCTTCCACTCTATTCTGAAGTTCTAGAATTGTTTTATTTGATTGCAAGAAGAACATTATATAGTCAGTGAAGTGGAAGTTTAAGCGTGTGAACTGTGAAGCATTTAAGATTTATTAATTATTGTCATGCATGCATTTGAAGTTTCCTCTTATTTATGGTAGTTTTGGATACTCCATTATTTATGGCCTTTCTAATTGCCTTCATTGGCAAGAAATCTAGTAACCTTTCATCATCTTCCTCTTGGGTGAATCAAACGATTCAGTTGTAAAAGCCTTAGGACATGACTTACATATACGTATGGAATTTTGTAGTGCTAGTTTGCTAGAGGTTTAAACGACACCATTTTTTTTTTTCGAAGATAAGCATGGTGATTTTATTTATTTCCTAAAGAAGTATAGCCAAACCGAGTTCAGTGACCTGAACTTGTAACTTAAGTAGGGGCATTAAAGTGCAGAATTTTGGATTCTTAAAATAAATAAAAAAATTAAAAAAAAAAAAAAAAGTATGGGCAACAGAACCGGTCCTAAAACAGTGTTTTTTTTTAAAATTTATTTTAAAGATAGTTTTAACATATGGCATCCGTTCATGATAATTGTTTTTTATTATCATACTAAGAAACCAATTGATTTTTGGTATAGGCGGAAATTGAATCCCAAATCTCTTATTCTATACCAAGAGACTTTACCTATTGAATTAACTGGAACTCACTAAAACAATGTAATCTAGTGACATCAATTGGTGAAAAATAACAAACCATGCACAAATAAAGCTTTGTTACTGGACCATCCACCTTGTTGTACCACACAAGCAGAATATCGGATTACAAACACTCTTTCATATCATAAGGGTGTTAAAAATTAAAAATGATGTATATAATTTATAAATAAAAAAACAGAATTAATATTGTTAGAAATATATACTTTATCAACTGTCTAAATTAAATAGATCTTATTCCTCTCGATAAAGGGTGAGCATAGCCATTAACCATTTTGGCCTCAATGCATTCAAATGAAGCAAAAGTTCATTGGGACATAATATTAGATATGACTAGGATGATAGAACAAATATGTTCTAAATCTTTATTTCTCTTTGGAAGTCTTGAAGGATCAGCTGGTGCCCCTTTGAACCTTTCCTCGCAATCACGAATTTCATTTAAGACACCAGTCGTTTCAACGTTTACACCACCATAGTCCCTAGAGCTCAAGTCTGTTTTGGCTTGGTCAAGGTCACCAATGGCTATATCATAATTTTGGGAACATGATGTGTAACGCTGTTTTAATTGAGGGTTCTTTGTCTGCTTTATAAGTGATTGGATTAGCTTGATAGTTTCCGTAGCATTTGTATGTGCCAAGTCGATGGTGAATTGGGCAAGGCCTAGAAGAGATTCGGGCACACGAAGATCGGATTCTAAAACACCCAAACAGAAAGAAGAATTTGGGGTTCTTGAGCAAATATTTTTTACCATATCATCAGTTACCTTTGTACTTGGCATTATTCCATTCCCATATGAAAAAGTTACTAAGGAAAGTATTAGTAGAAGTGAAGCCAGAAAGGAGTTACCAAGAGTAAAAGCCATTATTCTCTGAATACTTTGAGCCCCCATTTTTATTTTGTGATATTGCACAGAAGGAGATCATTATATAGTCACTAATTACTATAGCAATTTTTTGACTCAAAAATAAAATTATTGATTTATTTTTAGGGAAACAAAAAAAAAATTAAAAAATTATTGATGAATGCTAATAAATTTGAAAACTTTGGAGATTGTCTATTTATTTGCTATTATTGCAAGAAATTCAAGCTTTCCTAGTGTTTCAGATTCCACAAATTTCCATGTATGACCTTATAAATAAACACAATTATAATAAATACCTATTTATAAGTATCATAATTATCAACAATTATATTTAGGAAAAAAAATCATTGTCAATATTATGTGTTCATTTGAGAACAGCTTATCCAGCTTTTTGCTAAAAACTTTTTGCTGAAAGTACACTAAAGTATACTTGTACCTTAAAAAATTTTGAAAAAGTGAAAAAATGCGAGAAAAAGTGAGGTTTTAAAAAACTGTACATAAAAACTAAAAGCTAAAGCTGATGCCAAACAAACTCTAAATGAAAAAGGTTTAGCTCTAAACATGTTTAGAGTATTGGGCTTGATTGGGTTAAATGAGTCATGTTTATTGCATATGATGAGTACTAGTGTCATCTTCTTGTTGGTAGATGACGTGTTCCGTCGTGTGCAATGCATATAACTCTCTTAGTTGATTGGGTTAGGTGAGTTATCTTCCTATTAGTAGTTGGAGCCTAAGACTCGAAATATGTTTGGAGTCAAACTTTGTCCATATTATATTTTTGTTGAACATTCTAGTATATTGCATGAATTACTAATTAGTTAACGATAATGTTACTAACCCAACATTCAAAACCATATAAGAATGTTGTTATGTCGCCACTACCGGTTGAACTAACATCATATTTCAGGTTTTAAGTAAAAAACTAA
Source organism: Lithocarpus polystachyus (assembly GCA_033629205.1). NCBI lineage: Eukaryota > Viridiplantae > Streptophyta > Magnoliopsida > Fagales > Fagaceae > Lithocarpus > Lithocarpus polystachyus. The sequence goes on from CM066167.1 coordinate 14,017,980, forward strand.
TATGGTGTAATTATGTGTGGTAGGATATTTTTTAGTTTTAAGTAAATGATTAATGTGGTAATCTCTTATTGGATAATGTAAAACTTTAGTTTTATACTTTATCCTTACCAAATTTGGAGTCATACAAGAAAGTTAAACAAAAATATCCTCTATGTTTTTTTTCCCATAAAGTTGTTAATTATGATACTTATAAATGCATATTTATTATAATTGGGTTTCTTTATAAAGTCATTTATTGTAGTATTTAAAGAAAATATAATGTGGCCAGATTCTGATGGAGGGTATAAATATAAAAAGTTTTATAAAATTTTTATAGTATTTAAACATATTAAAAATAGAGTAAATTACACTTTCTCCCATTAAATTATTGGAAAATTGGGTCATTTGCAGCTTTTCCTTCTTAACTATTTGATCATTTGCAATTCCTCTCTCAAGGTATTTTATAAATTTTTGTGTAAATTTTATATGTATATTCCATTAGGCGTTAACAGTTTAACTTTTTTTTTTTTTTTTTTTTGAGAATGATTAACTAATGGTATTGGTAGAGGTTATTTGCTCATTTTCAACAATTAAAAGTCTGTTTGATATCTGCTTATTTTACTGAAAACTGAAAATAATAAAAAATAATTTTTCGGTTACTGTTTATTGGCCTATTTGCACTGTTCATGTCTCATGAACAATGCAAGAGGCACTGATCTAGAAAAAAAAAAAAAGAAAAAAAAAAAAACACAGAACAGTTTTCAACATCCCAAATGCAAGCTAAGAGGCTATGAGAGAACGTTTTTTTAGTTTAGGTGAAAAGGTAGGAGGGAAATTGTGAACTACCCGTACACAAAAGGGATAGCAACCCATTATGCCTTTTTAAGCCCATGTTTTTTTCGTCAAACTGCTAGAACTTATCTAAGATTTGAACAAAATTTTCCTTCAAATTAATTTGAAATAATTTATTAGTGATGATTCAAACGGGACCATTCATTACTGATGGTTCATACATGCATACTTTACCTGCACAACCTAGTAAATATGCCAGGGGCCCAGGGAGTTAAAAATACATGTAAAATGTTATTTAAATTATCAGGTAATCAATTTAAAAAAAAAAAAAAAAAACAAAAAACAAAAAATCCACTAATTCATTTTGACGCAAAACTGGAACCGAGCACATGCTAGGCAAAAGTCATTGTCTATCCTACCTCTAAAGATTTTTTTTTTTTTTTTTTTTTTTTTTTGGAGAAACAATCCTACCTCTATAGGGTAATGTTACATTATACATACAATACAATAGTTTCCAAAATCATTTGAGTTTGATAAATTTTTATTGATTTTTATATGAATTCATGTTACACATCACTAAATGTTACTTTCTTGTTCCTCAAAAAAAGTTACTTTTTTATTTACCAATAACAATTTGTCACATTTTTATTTCTTATTTATTAATTTTAAGGTAAAATATATATTTGGTCCTTATCTTTTACACAATATTTCAATTTGATTCACAACCTTTCAATTGTATCAATTTGGTCTTTAACCTTTTAATGTCATGTCAACTTAGTCTCTACCGTTATCTCTTGAATCAAAATTGTTAAATTGGTAAACCGCCAAAATAAAAAATTAGTTTTAATTAATGTGGCATTAAACTAATTTTTTTTATTTTGAAAATTTCCATTCAAGAGATAATTACATGGATTAAATTGACACAACATTAAATGGTTAAAAATCAAATTAAAATATAATACTAAAAATATAGTTTATATTATATATTAACTCTCTCTCTCTCTCTCTCTCTCTCTCTCTCTCTCTCTCTCATCCGGTGTCTTTCTTGGGTCATCTTCGGGCTCGAAGCCTAACCCATAAGGCCCATCATAGACTTACGATCCAACCCAGAAAGCGACCTGACCGACGTTGAGTACAGAAAGTCAAAAAGTCTCTTTAAAAAAAACAAAACAAATAAACGAGGTATCTAAATTCTTTAACAACTTCGAGCCCCGCGAACCCAACAACAACCTCTTCAATGGCAACAACCAACGGTCCCGACTCCTCAGGTACCCTTTTAATTTCTCTCTTTCTTTTCTGAGATTTAAGGTTTCTTTGATTTTACTTTAGGATCTGTTTGTTTCCCTGGAAATTGTTTGGAATTTCTTTTGTTCTTTCTATTTTGCCGAGGAAAAGAACTGAAGCTTTTTTTAAGTAATTATATTAGTGGGTTCGTAAAGATTAAGGTAAAGAGTTAATCTTTTCAGTGATTTGGCGCTCTCTTTGACTTAGCAATTTTAAAGGGTGTAGCTGGTTTTGCTTAACTCTGTTTGGCTAGGCATAATTGTGTGCCTTTTGATCCTCTATCTGTGTTTGCTGCTTATTGTGGGTTTAAGCACATTGTTTTGGTTTTGGGTTTTTTGTTTTTTTGGGTGTGTGAGGTACTGTGGTTATTGGGACTTGTTTAGTTGTTGGCATTTGTTGTTCAGTGCTGTAATATCTATCTTCACATTGTTTGTGATATTATTGGGTTTTTCTGTAGCTTATTTATATAGTTGCTATAATTGAATCTGAAACATTTCGAGAGAATTAATTATAATGGACCGGGAGTTGGGAATTCCTCTTTTCGGATATCCAATAAAACTGGAATGTTAAAGTGTAGATAAGATTTTATATTTTTTAGCTAAAGAGGTCCATTTTACATTGCATCAGTAAATTGGAGGATTTCATTTGCCAACAGAGACTTCCAGTGTTCAAATCCTCACCTCCCCGGCTCCCAGACTTAAATTTCTTTTTTTTAATATAAAAAAAATTAATTAAAAAAAAAAAAAACCTCGGAGGATTTTACTTTGTGAGAAGATTCATGTTTTACAACATCTTGTGAGCCCTTGATGCTGGTTATGTGCTCTCAAGTCTGCAGCTTATTATATGTTGGTTATTTTTCATGTTTTCATGGGATTGTGAAAGATGATTTTTTTTCTCGTAAGAGCTGATCTGAAAATTAGTCGAGGGTGTTTTGAGAGAGGAACAAATCTTAATTGTTTTGCAGTTAGTGTAGGCACATCCTAGACTGATCAGTTCACCTTTTCTTAGGTTCTGGTCAAGTAACACTAGTTGGGTCACAAAGTATTTGGTGACACATTAATTGGAACTTGGAACATCTGTAATTGTCTGGAGACACAGCTAATTGAACTGTCTAGCCTTTGTTTTACGCCCCTCCAAACAAGGATAATCCTGCACCCACAACGCGATTAACCCTAGACCTCCTCCTTTGTGTAGATCAAGAATGGATGTATGATCCAATTATCTAAATCAATTTTTGGTAATAATCACTAATGAGGTTAATGTCCTTGCTAGACTTCCCATCATCTTTGTTGATGTTCATAAAGAAATGGATTCTCATCTAAACTCTTCCGTGCAAAGACTTTTATGATCAGAATATTTAATCGAGGCTTCCAATCATTCGCATTAGGGGTGCATTTTTTTGTTTTCCTATGTCTGTAACTAGTTGTACTTATTAGATGTTCAGTTACTTTATTTTTTGATAAGCACTTTGATGTTCAGGTATTTTAAATGAAAAGGATGGAATATCAAATGAGCCTAAAAAAGAAACTGCTCCAATTCCAAACTCTGAGGCAAAACATGAAGAAACTGGTGAGGGTTTAGGATTCTTTATTTTTGAAAGTTGCTTCTTGTTTCTATTCTTGTTTTGTTGTGATGACTATACTTATATTGGGCTTTTGTTTGAAACAAAGTGGCTAATGTGTTCTTTCATCCTGCTAGAAATTAAAGCCCGGGTAGATGCTATGTGGGAGCAAATGAATAAAGGCATACCTAATAAGACGCCTAATTTTTTTTCAAACAAGCCTCGCTCAACTGTGAATAAAAAATCAAAAAATTCATCCACGGTGAGGAAACTATCATCCATTCTGTTTCTAATGGAACTATTATACAATAGTTTGCTAGAATTATACATTTATTTTTTCTTGATTTTATTTCATAGAATTATATGGCGTATCTGGGTCTCGCACCAAAAAAGACAGGATCCGTTGAATTAGATTCACTGCAGAAGGAATTTAGTGTTATGCAGGACAGCACAAGTGAGGAGGCCAAGAGGCTTGCTGCTGCTGCTGCTCTTTCAGCAGTTAAGGATGCCGCAGCTGCTGCGGCTGGCAGGGGGAAAGTTGAAGTAAGCACTTCTTTTAGTAATACCCTTCTTATTGACCTCCTTTGTGGTTCATGTAATGGTGCCTTTTATGGGCTTGGTAGTCATGAAATTAGTCTGGTGAAAAAAGTCAGTGGTTTTTATTGATAATATGAAAGTGGACTTTGCTAATTAGCTGGCGAACTTTAACTGGTTACCTAGCAGGTTACTCTTGCTAATTAGCTGGAATCCCTGAAAGTTATTTCATACAAGCATTGACATCAATTTTTATCCATGTATATTGCTGCATACTAAATCTGACGTTCTTTCAAATGCCCTGGTAGATGGTAAACCTTAGTTTGTTTATGAATAATTTGATAATAGTACACATTTCTTTCCTTCTACAGATTACTGAAGTTCGGGACTTTGCTGGTCAAGAAATTGAAGTTAAGAAGCTTGTTGATGCTGATTCAAAGGAGGCTTCTGAAAAAGCCAAAGGTGCTGCACCCTCCGCTGTTGATGCTGTCCTTGAACAAATAAAGAAGAAACAAAAGCTCAGTGTGCTAGACAAGTCGAAGAAGGATTGGGGGGAATTCAAGGAAGAAAAGGGGTTGGAAGAGGAGTTGGATGCTTACAAGAAGAGCTCAAACCAGTATTTGGAAAAGGTTTCCTTCTTGCAACGGACAGATTACCGTGAGTTTGAGCGGGAGAGAGATGCACGGCTTGCTCAGCAGGCCAAGAGGAGGACAGATATGCGCGAGGAACCATGATTGCATCATGCTACCAAGTTTCAGTATGGCCTTGTAAGCAATTGCAAATAGACAGATGATGGGAAGTTGCTCAAAATTTTTATGGTGTCTGATTCCGACGAAAAGAACCCTTCAATATCACTGATGGGGATATAATGCTTTTGCATGAGGTGTTTAGGTTTTAGATTTCCCCTAAGTTATGGGGATTTCATGTAATAGGAAATTTCTGAGGACAGAATTTATTGCAAACCGATTATTTGTCCTCTTATTCAATTTTTATTTGGTGGGATTGTAGGCCTCTTGATTTTTAGAGCCTGGAGCATGCAGTGCCACTCGAGGAAACAGAACAGATGAATTATCATATCTCGCTCTTTTAGCTTTTTCCCATAAAATACAAATGATCTAGCTATGACTTTACCATTTTCCTTTTCTTTTTCTTTTCCTTCGATTTTTCTTAAAACTTACTGGTCTCTAAGGCTCATTTTGCATCATAAATATGGACAATTGTGAAGGAAGCCAACAATCAGGTTACTGATTTACCTGTCAATTTCGTTTAGTAACAAATAGATTGGGAAAGCACGTTGGTTTACAATTAGCGCAACACCTTCCAGAGGTAAATAAACTACTTCGAGCATTATAGGAGCATTAAAGAATCCAAGCATGAAGAAACACTGTAGTCGTACCCAATACACAACTCTCAGCATCAACTTTTGTGGGTTTAAGAGAGGAGATGATTGGTAGGTAGTCTTATACCCCTTCACATTTTTTTCCCCCGAGTAAGAGTGATCCCTAGGCTCGAGCCTATGACCTAAAGTTTTTAGTGAAAGGCACTTGCCAACGCTCCTAGACCCAACCTCAAACATAAGGAAAATACACACCCACGCCCAAACCCCAGACAAGACCTCATTTTGTGGTGTCTTTCATAATACAAGGTGTCTTACATCTCAAATAAAACAAACCAAGCAAGTAGAAAACCAATTTGCAACAAAATAGATGAAACTCTTGACGTGACAAATTCTTTTATATATTCACAACTCTTTAAAATTGGAATATCATTATTTTATATGGGTTAACCATTGATATCACATCTTAACGCTAGTCATAAGATGTCAACTCAGCAATTATGAAAAAATAATGAAAGTTCTTGTCCCTAGACTTAACAGAACTAAAAATGCATTATAATGAAAACCAAAGCCATTGGAAAAAAACCCTTGATGTGACAAATTCTTATATTTATATATATATATATATATATATATCATATTTTCACAACTCTTTAAAATTGGAACATCATTATTTTATATGGGTCAACCACTGATATCACATCTTAACGCCAGTCACAAGTAGGGATGTCCAGGACTCGCTCGACCCACCGCCACCTGAACCGAAAGCCAACCAACCCGAGCACCACCTTGGTCGATGACGATTTTGTCCAACGAAACCCGACCCTCGTCGGTTCAAGTTTCGGTTTCACTTCTCTCAACCCGTCGGAGCCAACCCAACCGAAGAATAGGTAGATTTCATTGATATTCCTCTTCTTCTCTCTCAGATCAGCCTAGTTTTAGTGGAGATCTCCCTTTCTATGTCCAAATCCGGTGGAGATCTCGAGTTCTTCACCTAGATTCGGTGGAGATCTCAAGATCTCCATCCAGATCGAATGGAGATCTTAAGTTCTCTACCCAAATCCGGTGTTGATCTCGTGATTTCTGCCCAGATCGGGTGGAGATCTCAAGTACTCCGTCCAAATCTGGTGGCGATCTCATGATTTCCATCCAAATCCGGTGGTGGTCGATCATTTACCACTATTCTCTCGGTTTTGAGTGAAACAACTTAACCCGCCAAAGAATCCGACTTGATTCGACCCGTAGATAGAATCAGTCGATGGCAAGTCCGCCGATCTGCCACTCGATGGAATCTGGTCAGTTCCGGGTTGGGCACAAATTCAACCCGGACCGACCCGCGGACACTCGTAGTCACAAGATGTCAACTCAGCAATTATGAAAAAAAATAATGAAAATTCTTGTCCCAAGACTTAACTGAAGCAATAATGTATTATAATGAAAACCCAAGCCATTGTATTGACAATGACGAAAACGTGGATGATAGACTGAAATGTTGATAAATGTATTTATATAGTTACGAATGCATGTTAAACAGTTACAGCCAACAGGCCCGCAGAAAACAAATTATAGACTGTATTTTCCCATTGGCTCCACATTCCCCCTCTTATGTTGTTATTAAAGCACAAATGGGTAAAACATACAAAGTTATTTTTGTCAATGTAAACAAAGGGATATTATAACAGCACATCTCTATTCAGAAACTTCATCTGCTCCCATGGGTGGATGAATAAGAAAAAGGAAAGTCTTCACAAGTCATTCCAAAACTCTTAGAAGCAAAAAATAAAATGAAAACAAGGATTACAAAATAATAACCAGCTTTCTAGATGTGAATGGGCTTGTCATAAGTGGCCATGGCAGCTTCCTTCACTGCCTCACTCATTGTTGGATGCGCATGGCAAACACGTGCTATATCCTCACTCGCTGCATCATACTGTAAGGCTATCACTGCCTCGTGAATGAGCTCTCCAGCATTGGGTGCCATAATGTGGACTCCCAATATCTTATCTGTCTCCTTCTCAGCCAGTATCTTGACCAATCCTTCCGCATTATCAATCGCCTTGGCCCTGCTGTTGGCCATGAAAGGGAACTTTCCAACACGATACTCAACACCAAGTGCCTTCACCTGCTCCTCAGTCTTGCCAACAGAGGCAACCTCAGGGTGTGTGTAGACAACCCCAGGGACCTTGTCATAGTCCACATGGCCTGTCTTACCAGCTATAAACTCTACACAAGCAACCCCATCTTCTTCTGCCTTGTGGGCTAACATAGGACCCGGTATTACATCCCCAATTGCATAAACACCTGGCACATTTGTAGAAAACCTTTCATTGACTAAAATCCGTCCAATCTTGTCAGTCTCCACTCCTATTTTGTCCAGCCCAAGTCCACCTGTGTATGGAGATCTACCAGCAGAAACAAGAACAACGTCAGCTTCAAGTATGGTCTGGTCACCACCAGCTGCTGGTTCAAGGGTCAGCTTAACACCATCTGCAGAAGAATCAACTCCTACCACCTTAGTCTTGAGCATAAATTTCATCCCTTGCTTCTCAAGAGAACGCTGAAATTGCTTACGGATTTCCCCATCCATGGTTGGGACAATATCTGCAGCAAACTCAACCACAGTTATCTCAGAGCCAAGTCGGCCCCAGACTGAGCCCATTTCTAGGCCAATGTAACCTGCTCCAATAACCACAAGTTTCTTTGGGATTTCCGTCAAAGCTAATGCACCCGTTGAAGACACAATTCTCTTCTCATCAATGGTGATCCCAGGTAAAGATTTCACATCAGAACCAGTGGCAATTATAATATGCTTGCCTTTCACAACAGTGTTACCCCCATCAGGAGTTTCCACAGAAACTTCAGAGGGAGAAATGAGCTTGCCATAGCCTTTTACATAGCTCACTTTGTTCTTCTTGAACAGACCTTCGATACCTCGAGTCAGATTAGACACAGCTTTATCTTTTTGGGCCATCATGGCAGGTAAATCAATCTCAACAGAAGAAAACTTCACTCCATGGTTGGCAAATGAATGCTGAGCTTCATGGTACATGTGGGAGGAATGTAGAAGAGCCTGAACACAAGAACATAAAACTAAGACTCAACAAAACTTCAAATGTTACCAGTACCATCTAAAATGCCAGTGATGAGAAGGGCATTTAGTCATAAACTGAAACAGCTCCACCACGATATACCCAATTCACCAACTGACACTAAACTCTAAATTACAGCAGTCAAGCATCTCAAGTAAATTTGCAAAGTAGAAGAGACCTGAAGCATTTTTCCACTGATTCCACTCAAATAATGATTTGAGGAATAAAATGTTTAGTCCTAAGACAGATTCTTACATCCTTCAAAACTTTTATGGAAAGTTTTCGCATCCTTCTAGCATCTAAGGATGTGAAAAATCTTTCTTAGACCCAAAACTTTTATGAAATTGATGAATGAAGACCTGCCTAGTGGAAAATATGTAGTGCAATTACAGAATACTTAAAACAGTTCAGTCAAATCATACCATAAACACTATTCAGACACAATATTATGAGTGCTCATACACAACCATGATTGTTGCAGAAACACCTTACCTTAGCAAAGCTCTCGCACCAAAACTCACGGTAAAAGACGCTTGCAAACAAAACTGTGCTTCGCAAACTCAGCTTAACACTCACTTATGCAAAGTGAAAACCCAAAAAAATAAAAAAACTAATTGCGTACACAGTCTTAACTGCATTAGTACATCATTGTACAGACCATATGCATCACTCTCCGAAGACATTAAACATTGGATAGAACAAGCGTAAGTAGTTTATCATCAAATCCAAACATTCAGCAATTAGAAACTGCACTTTTTCAACATACAGCTTTTTTAGAAGCTCACCCTTTTCCTGGGTGCAAAATTTTCAAGCAACACATTTTCAAAAAGCTGGAAACTAAGCTATACCAAATAGGCCTAATCAGACTTGTTTCCTCATATGCCATTGAAAATAAAAAACCAAAATTCTGGAACGCGATCAAATTCAATTCAATTGCAATTGAATACCATTCCAACAATATTTCCACTGACCTCAAAATCAAATACCAATAAAAAAAAAAATTTAAAATTACAATACTACAACAAATTAAACAATTAGATCTCAGAAGCACTAACCGAAAAAAATTATGTAAAATTAAATCGAACCTTGGAGGGGATGCAACCGACGTTGAGGCAGGTGCCACCGAGGGCACCACGCTTCTCAATACATGCGGTCTTGAGACCCAACTGAGCGGCTTTGATGGCGGCCACGTAGCCACCAGGGCCACCGCCGATGACGACGACGTCGTTTTCTTCAGATCCCGAAGCGAATCCTCTGGAGAAAGACGTCACCGTAGGAGAGTACTTCAACACATCGGAACTCGAATTCGATAGATTTCGCGTCAACAGGTACGCCTTCCGTCTCGCCAAACTTGCCATAGCCATTTCCCCTTCCTTTTGTTTTTTGGTTCTCTCTTTCTGACACAGAGAGAGAGAGAGACTTTTGATGAAAAAGAAAAACCCTGCTGGTACTGGTAGTGTGGGTATGGGTTTGGCTTGGTTTTGGTCTTTTTGGGTATTCAGATTATTTTATTGGCGGCTTGTCTTTGAAGACGAGTAGAGAGGTCTAGAAAAAAAATAAATAAATAATACTACTACTTTATTTCTTAGGGTGGGCGATCTGGTGTGGCTACGGTTCATGAATTGCTTCCGTGGTGTGCTGCTTACCATTTTTGACTTTTAGTGATCAGAGTCGTACAATACGCCATTCAATCTGGGGCGTCCGATGATAATAAAACAAATATATGAATCTGGAGCCGTTCATTTATGGTTTATAAATGTGACGGTGTGAACTGAATAGAGAAGCAAACAAGGTGTTTGATATAATATTAATTGGAGAAATTGTGAGCATGAAGTATGATAATAAATCCCACCTACTTCATGAATATGACTCACAGAAAATAGTGTCCTCACACGCCTTACCATCATCAACACTTGGATGTTTGGTGGAGGTGGAGGAGGAGGAGGGCCTTTTGTCTCTCTTGTTGATGAGGTTATTGTGGGCTACCCAAGTTTCAAGGTCCAAATCCAGCACATTCATTTTATCTCTTAAACATTACTCTATGTAGTACATACTTCACTGATTGTATGGCATGGAATATCGATAGATTTGTAGTATTATCTCCCCGTTGTATATAAAAAAAATAAAAAATAAAAAAATAAACACTCTAGTGTCAGAGAAGCAAATTTAATTTGGCTACGCTTTAAGTTTCACGCATATTGATCGCACTACTAATTCTCAAGGAATCATTTGTAAGCAAAGCATAATTAGAAAGTGGAAGTAACCAATATATATGATTCAATTAACGAACTGTATGAAACGAATATGATTTCAGTTGTTGTTGAGCATCACAAGAAGTATGGTACAAATATGGTGGGCCCAATACAAATCATTTTAACAAATATGGTTGGGCTAACTCAGTGAACCCAGTACATTCATTCAATACAATTAAGCTCAGGTTCATGTTACAGTGACATACTCAATAAGAAACACACCTTCCAATTGGAAAGGTTGATTAATAACCTAAAGTCTCTTCTAAGCACTACAAAACTGCTGGCCGCCAATCTATACTTATCTGATAACAGCCTATAATCCTTTCTCAGTAACTTAACTGTTTCTGCTTCTTTTTTTTTCTTTTCATTTTCCTTTTTTTCAACACTCAGTTGCCTTCTAGCAAGCTCCTCAATCTATTCCGGGCCTCCTCAGACAGACTAGAGGCCCTCCACCTTCGTGGCCGTGGACATGTCTCAACAGCACGATCAAATTTTTGGGCAGATAAGCATATAACAATCACGGTGATATTATCAGATGAATTTAGGCGTAATGCTTCCATGACTAGTTCTCTGGCACACTGCTGTGGATCACCATGCCTCCTCAGAGCTCGGCGGACAAGACTGACTGCAGACTGGCTACTTATCACATCCCAGAGACCATCACAGCCAATGATCAAAAATTCATCATCCTCTGACAATGCAACCTGTTGAACATCCGGCTCAGCAATGAGAGGCGACGCAGGACCAAGTGGGGATTTGAAGTCCCAATCTCCAAGGGCTCGAGTGACACTGAGATAACCATTGAGATATATATCTTCAACGTAACCACCTAACCCCTCAACTCTCTTTCGTTCTGGTAAATAAGTAGGCTTATGATCTTGAGACATCGCAACTGCTACTCCTTTCCTGCAGAGTACTGCTCGACAGTCACCAGCATTTGCAACCAGTAAATGCCTTCCAAGTATAAGGGCAGTCAGTGCTGTTGTTCCACAGGAACTACTAACGCTGCTGCATTCATCAGCCAAGGCATGGTCAGCTAGTAAAAATGCGTTCCGATGAGAATTCTCCAGCTCTTTTAAGAAGACAGCATTAATCTCAGATGTTTGGGGCAAATCAGCATCTTCAAAGAATAATCTCATTGCGTTTCTCTTAATATATGCAGCAGCTTCAGGGCCTCCATGACCATCGAATACAGCATAAAAAGCACTTGGCACAGGGAACTTGAAGAAGGAATCCATTTGGGCAGATAGATCATCTATTCTAATGTGTTCATCATCCATTGAATCACGTGGCCCAATGTCGGCATAGCTACCAGAACGAATATTTGGGACAAACATTGAGGTAGCAGATTCTATGGCAGCATCATTAACGGTGCCTGAGCAACTCATAACCTGGTTAAAACATGTATAAAGTTTTGTCAGTGTCCATAGGAAAATATACATGATACATTGCAAGACAATTGCCAAAAAGAAGAAGAGAAAAGGAAAAAACCATTAACAAGGAAGCATAAAGGAGAATAATAGAACCCAGTACTATATCAATTATGCAATAGAATACATAAATCAATCTGATTTCACAATTTGTAACAATTCACTTTCAATCAAATCAGGATAATGCCTTGTTCTTTCCCACTCTTATGTCAACAAACTTATCTTTTGTTTATAACCATAAATTCCACAACGCCCTAATTGCACTATTATGTCACAGATATGAAAGCTACTAGACATATCTTACAAAATCATGAAACCTCAATTATCCAATTATAGATAAGACACAACACAAAAACCCAAAAAAAAAAAAAAAAAAACCCTTAAATTCAAACCTAATTACAATAAAGCATCCATTGCGTCCATTCACAATAACATCAAGAAACTGCCAATTAATCTTCACAATTGACCATTCTGTCATCCCAAGAATACTTAAAATAACACCAAATCCTCCTAAAATTTTCCTACTTAAACCTTGTACAAAGCTGAGAAATTCTGAAAGGGCAAAGAGTCTTCTACAAGAAATATTTCTAAAAATTTTAAACCTTGTACTATAAAGTTAAGAAATTCTGATAAGCCAAACAGTCTTCTACAAGAAATATGATTTTTTTTTTTAAATCATTATAACCCTAATCCCAAAAAACCCATTCTTCAAACTACAAGTTCTTTCACATAATTCAACAAAAATACAATCTCACACGCACACGCACACGCACACAGAAAATTGACAACACGCATAATAACTCAGATTGCCACACAAACACAAAACTAAAAAACAAACAATTCAAGAACCAGGAAAACCCCATCAACCATGATTCAAATCAAGAATCTTGCAGATCAAACATAGTTTTAGCTGTCCAATTACAACAAGCCAAAGCCAACCCACCAAAATTATAAAGAAAGAAAATCATAAGCTAACACAAAAAATCAAAAGAAAATTCAATTCTCTCAACAATAAATTGAATCTCCAATTTGGGTTTCAATTAAAAAAAAAAAAGATATTAATCAATTATAAGACCCACAAAATCAAGAAAACCATATAGACCCAGAACACCAAAAACAAAGAACATTCTAGAAATCCCCAAAAAAAAATTTATTTTTTTAATTATTTTAAAGAACGTACCGGTTCGAAGCGAGAGATATCGGCGGACATAGAATCCGAAACACGATGTACATCGCGAAAGCTCGGAGACAAAGAAGAAGAAGAGGGTTGCGCCACGTCAGCAGAAGAAGCAACGCATAGATGGTGGTAATTCACGTCCAGCACCATCTTCTGGGTCGGTGGCTGGTAATTCATATCGGCCTCCGCCACCATCTTTTGGCTCACTATCATATCCAACAACGGCGTCGTTTTCGTTTTCGTCTTCGTCTTCGTACTCTTGTTGTTGTTGTTGTTTGAAGCTAGGGTTTTTTTCTTTGATTCTCAGAGAAACAAAAAATTTGGGGGATTTGTTGAATCAAGAACTGAGAGAGAGTCTGTAGAAATAGGTGTTCGTGAGTAGTGTTGTTGTCGTTGTGGGTTTGAATGAACGAGAATGAATGAATTGAAAAGGTGCGTAACGTAACGGGGTTTATAAATATTAGAGAAAGCAAAGACCTGGCTGTAGAGTAATACCGATCATGCTAACTGACACGTGTGTATTTTGAGTTCTCTTTAACTCTAATGGGATTTTTAAGGGGTGTGCTCGACACGTGAACTCGTGGAATGCGAGCTCTTTTGTTTTTTTAATTAATTTATAAAACAAAAATATAGTATTATATAATATACTTTTTTTAATGGCTGTACTTTTTCTAATTTTATTTTTTAAAAATTGACAGGTTAAAATTTTCTCCATCCACCAATAACTGCCGACAGTATGTTACAAAATTGACCATATTATAAAAAATAAATAAGTGATAAAAAAATTATTAATGTTAAGTGCAATGGATTTTGAATTTTTAGTTAGCTTAATTGATAACATTTTTGTTATTAAATAAAATATTCAAGATTCGAATCTTGTTTACATTAATAATTAATTGGTGTCTTGACATGATAATAAATAACAATCATCATATTATAAAGAGTAATCATCATAAAAACAGATATCATATATTGAAATATTTTCATATCTATTAAACAAAAAGTATGATCCCTGTTCTTATCAACTTAATTATAAATTAGCATGATTTTATTTGTTGAAACTGCAAATAACTATGGCTTAAATGTAAAATATGTCTTAAAATTTGATGGACTGCTTTATTTTTGTCAATTTACCTAGAAAAACAAAGAAAAGTAGACACAAAAAAGTTATATTTCAATTTATATCCATACTAGTGATATGTTCATGCAATGCACAAGTAAATTAAAAATTATATGTAAATAAAATAAAATATTTTCCTGATGTTATTGAAACTATCTCAATCATTAGTGAGTCACTTGAAACTTTAATAGAGCTTATTATATATTAAATTAATTATCTTAATAATTAAGGAGCCATGCCCACATGACAAAAATACATTAATATTATTATATTGTATTAATGTGTAATAAATACATATATTGAACCATTTGAGTCCAAATTTTTATGTCCCACTTTTCCTGCTCCACTCTATACTCCACCAATAAAAACTTGCCACGTATTCACCTAATTAATTAAATACTATCATTATTAGGTGAATACGTGGCAAGTTTTTATTAGTAAAGTATAGAGTGGAGCATGAAAAGTGGGACAGAAAATTTGAACTCCATTTGGAACGAGCACAATCTATATCGTGTAAGTTTTATTATATTCAATCACCAATTTGTGATATATAATCAAAATAATTAAATTAAAATATTAAATTTTATTTAAATTCTATAAAAGATTTGGTAATAGAACTTTAGTTGAAGTTAATTTTTAAATTCCTTGAACCTAATAGGTAGAATTTCTTGAAGGTTATATGGTTTAACAAGAGAAATAAACTCTCTTTCTAAGAATACAATGATGTTTGTTTCATGATACAAATAGGCTTCAACTACACTTGTTTTACATGGGTGTGTGTATGTATATATGTTAAAGGCCACATGGCATTTTAAGTGGCGTCTAAATCTAATCTGTATTACAATGATTATTTTAATCTTTTTTTTTTTTTTTGAGAAACACACATACACACACATATATATAGGGGAAGAGGGATGAAATAAGGGAATATACTCACACACCAACACCAAAACTACATGCATTATTATTTTAATCTCATTGTTTGGCACATTAGATTTTGTCATGTGCTATTAAATTTTTGTGACCCAATATTAAAAAATTAGTGACTAAAATGGCACTTTTAAAATATTCAAGTTCATTAATAAGTTGCATAATAATTTGGTGTTAGAATTTAATTTATAATAAATTGTTTTAATAATAATGAGAATGTAATTATTTGTGTTCAAAAAGATAATCGTTTGACTTATTCACAACATTTAAAACCAATACAAATCTTTTTTGTGTATTATTTCATATTCCATCAATTATAACTTGTCATATATTTGACTTTTTTTTCTATTTTAAATTTTGATTATTTTATAAGAAAAATTAAATAAATATATGATAAGTTGTGATTGGTAAAATATAAAATAGAATAAAAAGTAGTATAAAATATATGTATTTGTTAAATTGTACATGGTTTTACTATTTTTTAAAAAAATAAGGGAGAAAAAAATAATAGTTCAACTTCTTTTTATTTTTCAAAAGCCATGTGGATTTTATCCGGTTTCTCTAATCCTATCCCCCACTTCTTTTTAACTTCCGCGGACAAAAAGTAGCTTACGTTATTGAGTAATCTACGCTGAACGTTATTGCACTCTTTTTAACTTTTCGGCGTCTTGTCTTGATATGGGACTTGGAAATTGGAATTTCACGGTGGGCTCTCTATGTTTCCTTCAACTTGAAGCCATCCCATGTTTACTGGCTGGAAAGGAATCACGTTATTGAAGACTTTGCATCACCCACAAAATAATTATTAAATACTATATTCTAATAGTAGTAATAAAATATTTATGAGTGTTTTTGTTTTCTTTGGTCACGGAAAGCACTCTAATTTATTATATATTTTTATTTTTATATAATATAATATAATCATTCATCAATTGCATTGTACGAATGCACCAATTGGTGTGTGTTAGATAGCACTAGCATAGCATGAGGACATCAAAATATAGCGTGAAAATTACATGTGAGATAAAGACTACTAGAATATGTCACTCTATTGGTGGTTGTTGTTGTTGTTGTTATACGTTTCAGCTTCATGTATTGTACTCAAAAATTCATGTGATGCTTGCAAGGAAAGCTGCTGTCAAAGTTGACAATATATTTTTAAAAAATATGATAAATATGAAGGTTCCTTTTTTTTGTTTTTGTTCTAATTAAGTTATTCAAAGTTTCCTTCTTCTAAAAAGAAATTTATTCGAAGTTTCCTTATTTTGTTTCTCAAAAAAAAAAAAAAAAAAAAAACAGTGTCCTTATATTGTTCCAATTAAGATGTATTTAGGCCCTTAAATGAACTGAATTGTTTAGGATGTGCTTGAAAGATAAAGATATTTATAATTATTTTAAGTTAAGTTCAAATAAGAGAAGTACTACGTCTACAACATTTTCACAACAAATCATAGGTGATTAGTTGTTATTAGTTGTAATTTGAACCTACCACTAAAATTACTTTTCTACCGTAACAATAATAACCCATAACAATCTGCCACATATGATTTGTTGTAAAAATATTGTGGTCATACCATTTCTCTCAAATATAAGTTTAAGTTGAACTTCTTCTTGAAAAAAATTATAAGTTGAACTATTAAACAAACTAAATTCAATATTATATACAAAATTTACCCCCAAAAAAATACAAATGGCAATTTAAAATAATATAAACAAAATATTTATCAAACAATAATACTAGATATAAAACAAATCTTAACAGTAATATAAATAAACAATTTTCATCTAAAATTATTTAACAAGACCATAACACAAAAATCTCAATGTATCAACATATTAACAACGCACAACTTTCTCAAAAAAAAAAAAACAAAAAAAAAAGTAACAACTTACAATGATAACATAAAAACAAATATTTAACAATAATACAAACCACTAATTTCACACTAATTTTTTTTAACAAAACAATAATTCAAAGTCCAAACACTAATTTGTTTAACAAAACGATAATTCAAAGTCCAAATGTATTCAATATTGTTTGCATCAAAATAAAGTAAAAATACAAAGTTCCTAATTGCCATAATGGTTATTTTTTAAGTTTAAAAAATTGTGAATTACGAAAACTTTTCTTAAAATTTGGAGGAATAACATTCAATCCAAAACTTTAAAAAAATGACACTTCCCTTCCATCATATCTAAAAGAGATTAATACAGTAGTCATTCTGTTAATTGCAGTAATAGATATTCTAAATTTTGAAAAGATTCTCTTGACCAAACTCTATTCATAGCCCCCGAAGTCTTTTAGGGCTAAACATTATCATTTCTCATCACCAAAGGTCCTAAAAAAATAAAAATAAAATAAAGAACACTTTCATCAGCAGATTTTATGCACAACCCAAATAGCAAGCAACTCCAAATAGGTCGGTGAACAATTTCTTTAGGTTTAAAGTTTAGATGTACCTGTGTAATTTTTTGGCTTTATTCCATTAGGAATTAGGGTGGTGCTTTATTTTTATTTTTATTTTTATTTTTTGCCCCACACACTTATCCAATCAACTTGGGTAATTTTTCTAATTTTTCAAATTTCATTGGATGACCGTATCTGCTTAGACTTTCTTGTTATTAGGGTTATGCAAAAAAATTTGCTAATGAAGTTTTTTTTTTTTTTTTTTTTGTAAGTTTGATGATAAGGAAGGATATATAGGATTTAATTTTTTACTAATCATGGTTAGGGCTTGGTCAAGAGAATCTTTTTAAATTTTCGGTTTTGTTATTGTTATTAATAGAATGAATAATATGTTGATTTTTTTTTTTTTTTACAAACAATGATATCTAGACTTTTTTGAATATTTGACTGTTTTCTCTGGCATGTGCAATCCCCAATCCCACACATACTAGATCAATATTTTAATTTTCTTCAAATTTCAAGAAAGGAGGGTGTCATTTCTTTTAAAATTTTGGACGTAGTTTCATTGCTTCAAACCTTAATAGAGGTTTTTGTAATTTACCATTTTCTAAAATTATAAAACTGCAAATTATGACCATTATGAACTTTGTATTTTTACTTTATTTCAATGCAATGTTGAATACATTTAGACTTTGTATTATTGTTTTATCAAACAACTTAGCGTGAGTTACCCATGATCTGGCTCTACCCAATTTCATTGCCATGTCTAATAACTATTGATTGACTTAATAGAGATCAAGTATGTAAATACTAAGCACTTTTATTATTTGTTCTTTTGTCATTTTTCATATATAAAAACTCTTTATCTATTTAGTATAAAAAAAATGATACTAACAACTTCAAAACACTTTAACACTATAGTTTGTCAAACAGTCTAACGGTTAAAGGCTTAAAGCTTTACTATTATTATTTTGGATAATCTAAAGCTTTATTATTATTATTCTATAACTAATAAACCCATGCTTAGGAGATCTTGAAGTTCATCAAACACTTTGATAATCACAACTCATTTTAAAAAGGATATAATTTAGGCACTGCTTTTAAGATGTAGTACATTAAGTTATTCTAATTGAGTTCAGACATATAATTATGTTGAATTAATCAATGTGATTATTGCATTTAAATTTAATTAAAGAATTTAATATATTATATTATTGAGAGGTGCTATCTCTACAACATTTTCACAATATATCATAGGTGGTTAGTTGCTATTAGTTCGAATTTGAACTTAACACCAAGATTACTTTTTTGCCCCAACAATAACAACCAGTAACAACCTGCTACTTAAGAGCATTCACAGCAGTGGAGCTAAATTTTTAGCAATTTAGCTCCACTAAAAGTTACTTTATTTATTTTAACTACACATGTGCTGCAGCAGTTGATCTATTTTAGCTTTTAACACAATAAAATAATATAAACATCACAATAAAATAATATATTTTCTACAATAAAATAATATACCCACTATCCAAAAAATATACACCACATCACCACAACCACCTCTACCATCAGCCGCCACAGCCACAGCCACAACCACCACCATCACCACCACCACCAGTGGTCCACAGCAGGAAAAAAAAAAAAAAAAAAAAAAAAAATAGATCGGCGATACGAACTTACCGGCGATGGGCTTGGGGTGGGTGGCGGAACAGATCGGCGATGACCACAACCATGCCCACAACCACCACCACCACCACCAGTGGTCCACAGTAGGAAAAAAAAAAAGAAAAAAAAGAAAAAAAAGAGAGAACAGATCGGCGATACGAGCTGACCAGCGATGGGGCTTGGGGTGGGTGGCGGAACAGATCAGTGATGACCACAACCATGCCCACAACCACCACCACCACTACCACCAATGGTCCACAGCAGGGAAAAGAGAGAGAGAGAGAGAGAGAGAGAGAGAGAGAGAGAGAGAGAGAGAGAGAGAGAGAGAACAGATTGGTGATACGAGCTGATCAACGATGGGGCTTGGGGTGGGTGGCAGAACAGATCGGCGATGACCACAACCACACCTACTACCACCAGTGGTTCACAGCAGGAAAAAAAGAAAAAAAAAAAAAGTAAAGAAAAAGAAAAGAGAGAACAGATCAGCGATACGAGCTGACCGGCGATGGGACTTGGGGTGGGTCGGCAATGACGTGCTAACCGGCAAGCTGAGGGATGAGGGAAACGAGGGAGCTGGCCGGTGAGCTTGAGAGAAAAAAAAATTTGAGAAAGAAAGAAGAAAGAAGAGAAGCCGGAGAGAGAGAGAGAGAGAGAAAATGAGATTTTTTTAATCCAGGAAGAAAGAGAAGATTAATAAAAAAAAATTTTTTTTTTTAGCTGTGTGCTACAGTGCACATTTATTTATAAATGTGCACTGTAGCACTTTAGCTAAAAGTTTTAAGTATGGCTCCACTGCTGTGTGTTTTTTGCTATATTGGTGGAGCTAAAATAGTAATATAGCTATTTAGCTCCACTGCTGCAAATGCTCTAAGATTTGTTGTAAAAATGTTGTGGACGTATCATTTCTCTTATATTATATTTAAGAAATTGAAACTAAATTATGCCTTTCAAAATTATATCCTTCCCACTAACTTGTTCAAAAGCAGCTGGGTGGATCATTGGATATCCTTTTGAAATATGCTACATTTTTGTCCACATAATAATTTGAATGTAAAATCACCACCAAGCAATCTCGTAAAAGAAATAGTGTTCTGTTCTCTCAATAATGGTATGAGAAAAAAACGTAGACGTAATTGCTCCCCTTTTTAGCCACATGATTCTCAATGGAAGTTGAATGCGAATTCACTTAAATATTTTTTTATACTATTGTTTTGTTTTTTTCTATATTATGTCACGAGGTCATCCATTTGTTTTAAGTAATAGGGTACTTTTCATTGAAGAAACCAATAATTAGGCACCTTTCTTAGTGCTTTGTTTAGTCATAATGGGGCTGCGTACGTGGGCTCTCAATAGTGGGATTTTATCATTAGTGCTTGCCGTCAGATCCAAATGAGGTCTCAACCACAACTTGTAAAGGTGTAATCACACCTAAACTCCAATTCATTGTTTAAAGCCAATTCTGATGGCATATTCGCTTTACGTAAATAGCATTGGATTGGCATTTATTAAAATTTTTAAAAAATTAAAAATTAATAACTATGTTATTAATTAAATATTTAAATTTTAAACTTTAAGCCTAAAACTATACATAAAAATAGGTTTATAAATAGTATATTAAATAACATATGATTGGTATAAAGTTTAACATATATGTTAAAAATATAAAATTTAATAGTTAAATTTTTAAAATATATAATCATGTTAATTTTTTTAAATGAGAGCTATAGCCTAAGCTACAACCATATTTTAGCCAAACTTTGTACTTATCACAATTTTTTGTTTAATGCTAAATTTCTTCCTTATCACAATAGCTCGAATGGAAGTTCTCTTTCCATTGTCCATTTTACTTGTCTAATAAATAACAAACATTTTCAAAGAAACAAAAATGAAAAGTTTAGAGAGAGCTTAGGCAACACGTTAATCTCTCTATCTGTCAGGATGTTGACTTTGCATAATATTTTTTTATATATGCACACAGAGAAGATGGTGCTTGATTGGCAGTGGGCAAGTCGCAAATAGTACATGCCACGTTGCAAATGAGAAAGTATTGCAGGCTACTTTTTGTAGGGTCTACTCTGGTTAGAAATATTATTAGAGGATCTAGCCTAAACTTGTTAATCAAGGATGTGTTACCAAAAAAATCGTTGTGTGATTTAGCATTTATTAATGTATTTTTTTAATTAAAAAAAAACAATGATAAGCTAAAATTTGAATTACACATTTTAAGTTCGGGTGAATTGACATTTTTGTTGCTAAAATTTAATTTTTAAACAATTTCTCCCCTAAAATTCATTTTTGTTGTCAAGCTTTTCTTTCAATCGATTCCCATTTAAAAATTTATTGCTAACCATTAAAATATATATATTTTTTATATACAAGATAGAAATTCTATTTTAGTTCAATCTAAGTATATATATGTGTAAAATTTTTTCTACTTAAATTTTAACTCTTGTCCTTCACACTTCTCAAACACTTATACTTATAGAGTGATTTTAATACAACAAGAAGATCCTATAGTTGAAAAGCAAGTTTTTTTTTTGTTGATCACGTTTTATGCATGAAATGGATTGGATTATTAACTTGGTTACTTATTTATTTTATTTTTTTTTTGGGACAAAGAACTTGATTACTTGAGACAGAGGGGTAGGTAGTAGGCATATAAATGCTAAAATTTTTAAATAGCACACGCTATATTGATGAGATTGTTAGGGTGTTTGGGCTAGGTGGAGGGCATCTCGAGGATGCTTCTGGACTAAAACACACTTTGAAGTTTAAAAGTTTCACACATCAAAAAAAAAAAAAAACGTTTGACCGTGTCCCTTCCCTGCTTTGTCTGAACTGACTGATTTTTGGTGGGTTATTTCTCTATTTTCGGTGAAACTGTTGCCCCAGGGCCCAGGCATCTAGCAGTAGAGTCATATTCATATGTGTAGGTCTAACTTATGAACAGTAGGTTTAGATACAAGAGAAATTTTACAAACTCTTTTTTTTTTTTTTTAAATAATTCAATAAATTGTAATTAGTGCATATTAAACAAAATATTAGTGATGGTTTGATATGATTGTAAATTATTTTTATAATATTATTGATTTATGAAACAACATTAGAGCAATTGCATCAGTTGATGCAACATTTTGCAAAATAAAAAAAAGTTGTTCATTTTACAAATTTTGAGTAAAAAAAACGTCCACATCAGTGAGTGTAAAATTGTACATTTATGCACAATTGTTACAATAACATGTATGGACACGATTACTGTAGCAATATATATCATTATTTTATATTTTTCTCTCTCTCCTCTCTTCTTTCTCCATTTGACTTCTCTCTCTCCCTTTCCCTCTCCCTCTTCCTTTGAACCGGACAATTCCCAAAACCCAGATTACAAAAAAAAAAAAAAAAAAAAACAG
Organism: Lithocarpus polystachyus; assembly: GCA_033629205.1. NCBI lineage: Eukaryota > Viridiplantae > Streptophyta > Magnoliopsida > Fagales > Fagaceae > Lithocarpus > Lithocarpus polystachyus. Next base: position 14,040,943 of record CM066167.1, read on the forward strand.
ATCAATTCCCAAGAAAAAAAAAAAACACCTCTCTTCTTTCAATTCCATTGCCCAATTCCCAAATCAAAGCCCAGAAAACAATTTTCTAATTCAAAACCCAAAAAAAAAAAAAAAAAACAATCGCTGTTTCAACCTCAAACCCAGATCAATTCCTAGATCTTAATAATTTCAATCTTCTTATGAAGGAAAATATATAAGAATAAATTGAGGAGGTGGTTGGGTATTGTTGAAAGGAGAGGATTTTGATGGGTTTTTCATTTTCCCATCTCATCCCTATGATGTGAAGCTGCTGGTTGCCAGAGGCGAAATAATCCTAAAGGAGTAAAGCTAATTTTTTTTCCACTGAAGAAGTAAGACTTTAGAATATGGGCTTGTGTCTCTTTTGATTTAAAGTTATCGAGCTTGACATTTAAAACACCCAACAACTCTTTCGTACCCTTTATTTGTTTTGAATGTATGGCTACTCCTTTCTTTGTCTGATCAATGGGTGAAGAGAGAGCTTGATGATGGTGCTTGATGATTTGGGTTTTGATTGGTGGCTAATGACGATGCACTGTCTGCCGGGGCTGTGCTTGATGACGGTGGATTGAGCGTTGACGGTGGCTTGGATTGTGTGTGAGAGGATTTCAAGAGAAGAGAGACGTGTGAAAGGTGAAGGAAATAATAAAAAATTGTAAAAGAATGAATATTTTATTGAATAAATGTATAGAATGGATAAATTGATGTAGGTATTTTGTAAAAATAAGTGTGTAAAATAAAAAAAGTAGATTTATTTTGCAAATTTTACAAAATTTTTGTATCAATACATGATGGGAAAGGTGACATATTGCTCATCACAAAGACTGGATGGTGCACATTCCACGGCTCAGACCAACCAATCGATTAATGGTCGTACCAAATTAAAGTCTATGAAGTGTAACATATTGGGAATTTTGTGAGCCTTCAATGTTGTATGATTATTATTAGAATTGGAATATAAAACCACTACATTGAACCAAAAAAGGTCAAACAAAAAGCTTTACAACTTGGTTTTGTAATCAATGAAACGCTTGAACCTAGACATTGACCTCTCCACAAACTAAAAGTTCTTCAACTCTTCTATTTGGTACTGTAACCAGAAAAGTATCTGAGGATTGAGAGCTAGAACGGTTCATTGAGATAAAAAATAAATCAGTTTATATGAGATGAGGCATGGCATTTGAAGAGGATAAAGTTTGATGTGACGTGTAGATCTTAATTGAGATAATGGACCAAAATAAACATACCTGATGTAGACGGATCAACAGTGTATGGGCATAGGGTAGATAGGTTCGAAGTACACGTGTCATTACTTTGTAAATGGAAATAACTTGCGTCTCACGCATAATTTTGGTTTGTATAATCCCAATAGACTTCTGACACAAGAAAAAAAGGTCGGTTCTACACTGTTATAAAAACTCAAAGGCTCTCACAAGTTAAGGTACGCATAATTTTTTCCAACTCTGACACTCTAGGGTTGCGAGCATTCTTTGACTTAACCTTCGGAGGGTCTTTGGCCGATACCACACCAGTACCCTCTTGAGGTGTTTCTTGTTTTGTGTTGTGCAGGTTCTTTCGAGCACGTGAAAGAACCTTGTAGCTTACTGGCGATATTTTGATCATCATCAGCGTTATAGAGCTAAAAATCTTAGAAGCAGCATTAGATCTGTCAATAAGTTAAATCATAATGAGTTGGAAGCGATCCCATGACTTTTTTGTTCTAACACTTGAATCTACCAAACTTAATCTCAAGATGCAAATAATATAACTTCACGGTAATTCAAATCAGGAATCTTGTGGATCGAATAACAGTTTTATCTGTCCAATTACTGCAAAGGAAAATCAACACAATTCATTAACCAATAGAATTTTTAGATCCAATTCATTAACATTATGCATGGTTCAGGTTTTTTTTTTTAATATATATAAAAAATAAAAATAAAAACACATGGCAGCCCACATGGCAATTTAGTTTAGTTCATTGTTAGTCACATTAGTAATTTCCATCTATTACTTAACGCAAAAACTACTTTGACACAATACTAAAAAATTAGGAACAAAGTTGGCACATTTAAAATATTTGAGACCAAATTGACACATAGTATTAAGTATTAACGTTATGGATCAAATTCGTAATTTACCTAAAATACAACTATAAGCTAATTCAGGACATCAAGAAGTCCAATTAAGAAGGAGAAGGCACCACGTTGATTTTCTTGGGTCGCAATGCATAGATGGGTACTTCACATCCTGGACACAAAGGCTTTGGCTTGCAAATAATCTCAAACACACACGCGCACACACACACACATATATGTGTGTATGTTGATAATTCGATAGTTATAACTTATAACAATGGGAGAGAATAATTTGAACCTCGGATGCTTTTGGTGCAAACATCAAAAGTTGTCAGTTAAATTATAAGGCTCTTAACTCAAACATGTTGATTCTTGAAAACTGAAACAAATGCACATTACTTGGTAAAAATGTCAAACACACTTATGCTCGTAAGCCTCTAGAGTCCAAACACAAAGCACATATCTATAATCTATATCTATATTCAATGTTAAACTAAACACATTTGATAGTTGGTTGACTTCATAATATTTTGCCACTTAAGTTTTGAAGACTTCACAATTTTACATTTCATTTTTCTAATTGTAAGTGATAGGCCAAGAATGTATTAACCTCTTTTTGATAAATTAATCAATCAATTATCCAAGTGAATTAATTAGATTTAATTATATGCAATAAGTGTGGTAGCACAAATAAATCACCGACTAAGATAAATGTAGCAAAAAATAAATTTGACATAAGTAATTTGTTTACAAATGAGGAAAACCACCGAGGCAAAACCCCACCAGGTGAATTTAAGGTTATCACTCCCGAGAATCCACTATTATCAAAACAAGCGGTTACAAGTAAAACGAATCCCAGTACCTAATACCAATCTACAGTTGAACCCTTACCCCAATACCCAATTGAACTTGTAATGTAGCGATAATCTCTCATTTTAATGCACGACTCCCAGTATGTGACTAACCAATGATGAACGGATCCCAATACGTGACTAACACACCAACGTGAGGAAGATGTTGGCTGTAAGGTTCTTCAGTTCATCCAACAATGAAGATCAAGAAGTTCTTTAGTTACAAAACCCTTGGCATAAAGATGCAGTAGCTTCTAAAGAGAATATGATAAACTAGGGCAAATTGTCTCTGGTCACAATATGCATGTATAATCTCTTTGCTTCAAGTTGCATCCTCATATGACAGCCCTTAAAATAATCCTTATATATGATGTCTAGGGTTGTGAGAAAAGAAACTCTATACAAATACTCATGGATATGCGTGAAATCAGATCTAGAAATTCTAATTTCGTAATTCTCGACAGATACAGTTTCTATCGAGCTTTTGTCGAGTTTCAACATTAAACCTCGATAGAAAGGATTCTGTCGAGACATCTATCAAGTTTTAATAAACAGCACTTCTTCACTTATTTCTTGGTCAGACTTGCATGGCTTCAATACTAAACTTGAACAATTATTTCTTGAAGTATTAAACCCATCCTAGATCTACCCAATTACAAGTAAAGTGCGTTTTGTAAAAAGATTAGCCAATTTACATCATATATATTTCTAAAAATTTTCACATATATCCTAACAGTAAGGACACGTTTTGATCCACAGCCCAAGAGGTTTGGACAATGGCCCAATGAGCCCAAAAAAATAAATTTGTTAGAGAACGGGCTAGTAATTGAACATTCAATAAGTTAGAATGTAAATCACAATAGGCTAGTTGGTGTTAGAATGAGTAAGACAAACAGATTGAAAAGAAAAGTATTCCTCGGTTAGGTCCGAGGATGGTACGTTTTTATATATTTCTCTTAGACTTATATAAATATTCAAGTTCTTGATTACACAGTGATTTCTTTTCTGATTTTTCTCCTCCCCTTTTGTAATGGAATCCTTCCCATTTTATACTCTCTTCCCTTCTTTCATCCCATCATTCCACGTGTAGATCAGATTATTAATCTTCTTGATACTTGTTCTATCAGCTCCTTTCTAAAGTCATTGTGGGTAGCTGTAAGGCTAGAAGCCACTGCTCAGGTATCACTTCTACATTAATGCGGCCAGTTGGTTAGATGCAGAATATTCAATACAGTGGTAGCAGTTTTTTTTCAGATATTTCTCAATTCTCTGTTAACTCTTCTCTCTCTAAAGTTTATCCTCCCAAGCATGGTTGCTCACTGTCAAGTACTTGATGGGTGATCGGACTTTAGACTTCTACTTTGTTGGCCAAGGAGGGGTTGCTCCTCGGACAACATCACCTGTTTACTACGATCAGACCTCCTCCTTGGCCCAGTAATCTACTTGCCTTCACTAATATGTACCTGTCTTTGGGCTCTTGGACGTCCTCATGTGCGGCCCACGGCCCAATAGCCTTATTAGTGCCCTTCATCCCTACACTAATAAATATATATATATATATATATATATTTAATTGAATTTGGATTTCATTCTATATTTAAACCCCATTAGAATATTGTCACATCATATTTTCTTTAAATAGTAGAATTGATAGTTCCATATACAAATACAATCATAGTAAATTTTTATTAATAACTAATATAATGGTTGATTTTATATTTAAGGCAAAAAAATAAAAGAAAGAAAAATTTATATTTCGCTAAACCTTCACATGTATTGTTCGGGTTACTGACTAGTCTATATCTATATATATATTAATAGGCAAAACTCAGAAAAAGTCTAATTAGAATTTCAAATTAGAATCCAATTTTGCGTCATGTGTCCTAAATTATTTATTTCTAGAGAGAGTTTTATTACCAAATTTTAGAATCAAATGTAAGACCACATTATACATATTCATCCAAAAGAGTTATTGAGTACAAAAATCAATGAATCTAAAATAAATGAATCGTAAAAAAAAAGTGTGCTTCACAATAACAAAAATTAAGAATTAATAAATAAATAAACATGAAAAATTTACATTTTATACCTAATAATATTCTTACAAGACATTTTAAAGAGTTAACAAAATAGAAGAATGACTATCAATAGTATTTAAATTATATATATAGGAATTATACTATGCATCTTATTGTATATCTTAAAGTGTATCCATGTATATGCATGGGGTTAAAAGCTAATCTCTCTCTCTCTCTCTCTCTCTCTCTCTCTATATATATATATATATATAAAATAATAGGTGAAGTAGAGAGAAACTCAAATAGAATTCCCAATTAGAGTTTCAATTTTGTGCCATGTGTCTAGATTTGAATTCTTAATTTTGCGCCACTTGTCCTAACCAAAACTAAAAAAAAAAAAATCTAATTAGATTATAAATTGGACTCCAATTTTGTGTCATGTATCTTATTTAATTTTCTAATTTTTGTGCCTAAATAAATGATACATTAACATTTAACGCGGAAGCCAAGAAAACCACAAAGATAATGTTCATTGGCCTAAGTAAGAACATCTCACCTGTACACTTTTATGGGTGAACTCAATAAAGTTTGAAGCTCTTCTAATCCCATTATCAGAACCAATGAGTCCAACGAGAAAAACTATAAAAGTAAAACATCATCTCTTCCTAATGCCATATCGTCATTCCATGTCTCCTCTTTCTCTCTTAACTTCTACCAACTAGATCCACACACTACCCTCTCCTCCTCCTTTTGGATTTCTAAGAGTTAGGCCGAGTTCAAACACAATGTTCAATCTCACTCTTCCTTGCCTCACACTCTCATACATTACTGCTTCATTGGCGCTTTCAAGAAGATTTCAAGCTCAATGATCAGTTCTTGTCGTTAATTTTGTGCTATATGTTCAATTTCTAGTTGTAGTTTAATTTTGTGCTATGTGTCCAATTTGATTTTTAAATGTTGGTGTTAAGTTACTTCCATTCATAATGCTCAATGTGGAAACTGAATCTACCAAGATGAACATCTTATCATCACAATTGTTAATATTTTCGTGCGTAAGTACGGACTACATGCTAGTATATATTAATAGGCAAAGCTCAGAGCAAGTTCAATTAAAATTTGAAATTAGAATTCAATTATACATTGTGTCTATATTTATATAGGGACCACATCATAATTATCCACTTAAGTTTGTATCATGTATCCACTTAATTTTTTTAAATCTTTGTGTCAAGTGAGTTAATGAGTGCAAAATACTAAGAATCTAATATTAATGAACTATATGATTAAATTTTTTTAAAAAAACCAATCACATATACTCAATAAAAATCACCACACGTTCTATTTTATTAAAAATTAGAAAAAAAATTATCATAAATAGTATTAAATATAGTTAAGGATTTTAATATGTGACTAATTTTGTTTACTTTTTTTATAAAATAATTTGACTAATTATTTATATTTTTATGATAAAAAATTGTGTTTAATTTTAAACGTATCTATACGTATAAATGTATTACATATTATATTTTGTTAATAATTTGACTAATTATTTATATTTTTATAATAAAATTTATGTTTAATTTTAAATGCATACATGCGTTTGCGTAGATTACATACTAGTATATACAAAATTTAAGGCATTTGACTTTCGATATTTACACGTTTCATTAAAATCTTGTAATAATATTATAATTTCTTTAAATGATAGAAAAATAATTCCATAAATAAATATAATCATAATATATTTATATTAATAACTACCATAATTATAAAAAATTTATCCTAGAATAAAATAAGAGAGAATATCATTTATATATATATATATATATATATAAAACTGAAACTTCTGAAACTCTCACAATTTTCCACGTCAGCATTTTTTATTTATATTTTTTAATTTAATTTATGGCAGCCCCAATATTTGATTATATAGGAATTTTTCTTTAAAATGCAAAGATTCAAAAACGTGTAAACCATACACAAAAGCCTTTGAAGTCTGAACACCGCAAAGATTTAGAAAACAGACGCAGCCTCTTCAACAACCAAGTCTTCTTCACTGGCTTTGCTGCCTTTTCTCTCTCCTCAGCTTCTTCCTGTAAGTTGGGTTCTTAAAATTTTGGCTTTATTGCGTGTTTGGTTCATTAAACGTTGGCTTAATGAGTTGGGGGAGGAATAGGAATGCTACAATATATACTTTTAACTTCTATTTTTATACATGTATTATTTTTCTGTGAATCTGTTTTCTTTTCCTATTATATCTTCTTTTTATTGTTTTCAAAAAAATTATATCTTCTTTTTATTTGGTTCTATCTGGCACTCTCATTGAATGCCAAGTAAACAAGTCCATGCACAGTATGGATAACATGCCACCTTTCTTTTTCTTTATTTTAGCTTTTACTTTTTGGTATGGTGTGGCAAAAGAAATCATTTGATTGATATTTGGTTTTTACGGTTACCAAGCATCTTAATAAGGGCATTAATGGTGCAAACATTTGTTTTGCACCCAACAGTGTATCTAAATTCTTTACTCTTTCTTTTGGCTTTTTAGAATTTTTAACATCTAAATTTTGGGTTCATATTTTGCAATATATGAAATTGTTTTGACAAATTTCAATTGCTATAATCATGAGTTATTCTTTTGAGGTAACCTATTTTTTTCTTATATTTTTTATATTATATAGTCATATGTTTTTTTGTTGATTCTTCAAATTTTTAAGAAGTTTAACAACTTAATTTTTTGATTCAATTGTTGTAATATTATATTTTTGTTTCTATTATGTAGTCATATTTTTTTTTCAATAATTTCTAGGCACTGATTCTTTACTCTTTCTTTTGGCTTTTTAGAAGTTTTAACATCTAAATTTTGAGTTCATGTTTTGCAATATATGAAATTGCCTTGACAAATTTCAATTGCTCTAGTCATGCATTGTTCTTTTGAGGTAACCTATTTTTCTCTTATATTTTTTTGTATTATTAGAAGCATTCCAAGTGCTTCTTAGATTGGTCATCTTCTATCTCGTTTAAAACTATATGGCCTTTCAATTGGTACATCCTTCTTCTTTTTTTTACATTCATATATTCTAAAATCTATTCTTTCCAATGCATTTATTTGTCTTCATTCTCTAACGAAGTCAATTTATTCATCTAATACGCCTTTTTGATGTTGCTCTTTTACATGTTCAAATATTATAACTATTGCCTATAACACTAAATTAGCTTTTCCAATTCTCAAAAATAAAAATAAAAATTTCAAAACTTATTGCTCTAATGATTCTTTCTCTTTCTGAGTGCCAATGTCATTTCTGAGTGTAAATAATTACTATGTTCTATATATAAAAAAAAACTTCTATAGTTTTTATTTTCTTATTTTGGGGTTTTTTGGTTGCATTTTATATGGCAAGAAAAAACCTAGGATTTTGCAAACAAATTGAGCAATGTGAGGGATTATATTATATTAAAAAAATGATCAAGACTTTAATTTTCATTAAAGAAAGGATGCCATTGATAATAGACATGGAATGCCTAACATTATTGGTGTTAGTATTTTTTTTCCCTCTTAAATTGTAACTTATTTTTTCAAGTGATCATATCTTTAAGCAAATTTAAAATTTAAAATTTTTGTTCAACTAATCCGTGCATCGCACGGATTAGCGACTAGTGTTTTTAATTTGTAAAGACAAGATCGACATAAATTTTTTTAACAAAAAAAATTGACTTTTATTTATTGATACTTATTAATTAAATATATTATCATATGTAAATATTTTTCATCAAATTTGTCTGTGCATTGCATTCCACATATTAGCAACTAATTTTTAAATACAACTAATTTTATGCTAACATCACCGCCAAATTAAAAGCCAAGTAACTTACCACTGCATATCCTTGGTGCGGTGGTCACTCCACAAGTATAAGCACTTGTGGGATGTAGGGAGTAAGGGTCTGAGTTCAAGTTTTTAGGAGGGAGTTTCATACACATATACACTTAAATTAAGTTAGAGTAAAAATTTACTCTTGTTAAAAAAAGAAAAAAGAAAAAAAAGCCAACTAACTCGCCACCAAATCATAAAATTTCGCAAACCATGATCTACTTTTTCAAAATAGTCACATTACTCACCCATGCCCGCGCGCGCCCCCCCCCCCCCCCAAAAAAAGAAAAAGAAAAAGAAAAAAAAAAAGACCACCGTCCGAAATCATTATCACACCCGCCCATTGGTAATTAGCTGAAACCAAGCACCATGGAGAGAGACCACTCACACAAAACGCAATATCAATAGATCCCTCCAAACTCATCCCACGTGTGACAAAACTAATGCCATCATGAAAACCTTCACATGTTGTCTAATCATCATTAGGGAAGCTCAAATCCGACATGCACCACTCCCGAACGACATAGTTCTCACTAACTCACTATGAATTCAAGTTGTTTCAAGACCACAATTTTTTTTTAATAATATATTTATCTATCATTTTTACTTAGATTTACCACCCAAAATCTACCACAGCTCATAAATTTTCTCCACTATAAAAGCCACCATGAAACCACAAAATCGCACACATCCCTAAGAAATATGGACAATGCAACATTGGACATCATGAGTATATAGCAATTCTTAACAAATTAAGACACGAGATGACAAGAACACGGTAATTAATTAAAACTAAACATTTTTTAGGTTAAGGAAAATAAAATAGATTACTTAAAAGCATTCACATCAGTGGACGCAAACTTCTCGTCTATTTTACATGAAAAAAGCTATTTTTTCTATTTTACACATTCATTTTTACAAAATATACACATCAATTTATCTATTTTACACATTTATTCAATAAAATATTCATATTTTTACAATTTTTTATTACTCTCCCTCACCGCTCCTCTCTCTCTCAGACCCATCACTACCAACGATCCCTCCACAACCAGCCACCATCATCAAGAAAAACTAACCCACTCAATCCCAATCCCAAACCCATTCATCATCCACCCAACTTGAAACCCAGTCAAGCCAAATCATCACCCACCCAACCCAAAACCCACTGACGATTTAATGATTTGATCGGCGTGGTTTGATGATTGGCGGCAATGGATGATCGGCGTGGTTTGATGATCGGCGATCAGTGTGGCTTGATGATTTATTGGCGGCAAGTGAAAGATGATTGACGGCAATGGAGGATGATTTGATCAAATGAAGAAAGGGAGAGTGAGGTGAGATGACTGAAACCCAGAGACTATGAGAGAGAAGAAATTATTAAAATAGTAAATACAAGTGCTACAGTAACCGTGCATATATGCATGGTTACTGTAGCATTTGTATATTTATACACAACTTTACACCCACTAATGTGGGTGTTTTTTGGGCCAAAATGTATACAATGAAAGGAGTTTTGTATTATAGAAGACTATACACCCACTGATGTGGATGTTCTAATATTATTTATATTAAAAAAAAAAGAGGAAGAAATAAAATAGCAAATTTCTCATTTTATAGATCAGCCATTTGGACCCGGATCCCTCCATCTTTCAATAATTTTTAATTTGTCACTTGCAAATCTAGGAGCTTAGAGCATCCACATCAATGGATGCAAAGTCTTACATAATAGAAAAAGACACAAATTTTACACATTTTGCCTCAAAAATGCTTCACATCAGTGCTTCTAAAAGTGTGCATATTTGCACATTTGCTATAGTAACTGTGCATATATGCATGGTTATTGTAGCACTTGCATTTAATATTTTAATAATTTTTTCTCTCTCCTTGTCTCTGTTGCTTTCACTCTCACCTCACTCTCCACTGCCGCCGATCACTCTTCTTCTTCCTCAGCAGTCGTGACTTGAGTGACTTGAGTCCATGACTAACTGAATGATGCCGCTATTCTTTAATCTGATCATTTTCTTCAATATGATATTCCTGCGAGCCAAAATGATGTCATTGTTCCAACATCCTTCGCCTACATCCAGATCTCTCAAAAACTCTTGATAACCCGTGAGACCCATCTGCCAAGTCGAAGTCCAAGCAAGCCACTTGGGGTAGCTCCATGAGACCCATCTACACCTTCTCCACTTGGGTTTCTTTTGCTTTCTTTCTTTCTTTCTTTTTTTTTTTGTTTTTTTTTTCTATTTGGGTTTTTGTTTGGCTACTCAGAAAGTTAGAATTGTGTGTGTGTGTGTGTGTGTGTGTGTTTTTTTTTTTTTTTTTTTTTTTAAATTTTGTTGATTGATTATGTGTTTGATAGGAATGAATTGGTTGAAGATTTGTGGGTTGATGATGGTGGCTAGGTGGGTTGAAGGTGGGTGTGAATTGAATATTTTATTTGAATAAATGTGTATAATAGACAAACTGATGTAGGTATTTTGTAAAAATTGAAATAAAAAATAGAAAAAGTAAGTTTTAAATGTGCAAATTTACAAAATTTTTGCATCAACTTATGTGGATGCTCTTAGTTGGCTGTTCTGGAAATCTATATATTTCTAAAAACTGAAGCATAGCATTTATTGTTACTATGCTCCAGTTGAGCCACATCAACATTCACGTTATTATCTTTCTTTCTTTTTTTTCCAATTTTTCTATAATTATTTTTAACATTTATTTTTTTTAATATTTACACTTCTCTTTTCTCCCTTTCTTACCTTTTCATCTCTCCCCTACTTCTCCAACCTTTCTCCCTTCCTTACATTTTCATCTCTCCAGTACTCTCCAAATTAATATCATTCTTCCTCTTTCCCTTCATCTTCTTTTATTTTTGTTTTTTCTTATTCACACACTTTTACTATAAATTTTTCACTATCTCTTTCATTCTATGCATAATTTTCCCTCACAACAAAAAGGTTGTCTCTCTCTTCTCTCCCTCTCTCTCTCTCTCTCTCTCTCTCTCTCTCTCTCAAATTTTTGATGGATTTTTTTTTTATTTTTCTTGCATATATGCTTTAGGTTGATAATTTTTTATATTCTTTAAAACTCTTCTTTGGGTTAATGTGATTTAGTTTTTTTTTTTTAAATTTTTTTTGTTCTCTTTTTTTTGTTAAATATTATCCTATTGCATTATAAAGAGTTAAATATAGCATATAAAAATATAATATTATTCTATTACATAGCATGTTTTGGATAATTTGCTATTTATTGTAAATTGATATTTCTTTTATTACATAGCATGATTTTTATATTTTTCAATTTAGATGTTAAACTATGAGACTTTACTAATTTTTGTTTATTCTTTAATTTTTTGTGGTGGACAAAGTACTCTTAATAATTGTATTAGAAGTACATTATAATGTCATTTATTTAGAGAAAAGCAAAGGTTAACCAAACGAAAATAACCGGATAGATGACAAATTTTAGCTTTTGCAATTTTGTTTTAATTATTATTATTATTTTATAATTTATAACAAGCATATATAGAAATTTAATTCTTAGATTTTGCTAATAATTGTTTATTTAATAATATGTTTGGGTGAATGAAATTACAACAAATTGTTTCCTAATTAGTCCAATTAATCATTGTTAAGTTTTATTAATTTTCTTAGTTACATTTTTCGATGTTTTGGATTGTAGGTAGAAAAAAAATAAAGTTTGAGAAAGTTTGTTGAAAACTAAAAGAATAATTTCTAAATTTTATATTCTTTTTAATAATTCACAAAATGTTATAAATAATTTTTATTAAAAAATGAAAAATTTTGTTAACTTGCCTTTTGAATTTTTGAAAAAAATTATATTATTTTTATTTTAGTACAATAAAACTTATATTTATGATTTATGATTGTTCTTATAATAAATAAAATATAATTATAAAATATATTATTTTTTATTAAATTAATTTAAATTAAAAATAATAATAAAATTACCATAAAATAATTATCACGCGCAGCTCAAGACTTCGCAACTAATTGGCTCAATTGCTAATGTATGCCACGTGGGCTGATTGGTCAACTGTCATCTGCCACCAATATTTATGATACAACACAACAGTATGATGCTTTGGATCAATCCCATCAGCTAAAAAGTAATAAAATTTTTAAAAAATTAAAATTTTTTTTCACATTTGTCAATGGAATGTGTTCGTCAATATACGAAGAGAGAGAGAGAGAGAGAGAGAGAGAGGCATATTAATCATTACACAAACTGGATGGTGCACATTACACGGCTAAGACCAATCGCTTATATGGTTTTCGCTTTGGCTTAAATGTTCTATGATTTGTAAGCCTTCAATGTTCTATGATTATTAGAATTGGAAATTTGGAATATGAATCCAGTACCTCTAATATATATATATATATATATATAAAGCACATTATTAAAAATAAATCCACTACCTTGTACTTTTCAGAAGAAAAGACAGACCAAAAGGTTATTATTATTCTACAAAAATAGGACCAAAAGAGGTCAAACAACAAACTCTTTCAACTTGTTTTTGTAATCAATGACACGCTTTCATGCACTAAACATTGACCTCTGCACAAAAGTCAAAACAATCAGCACAAATTAACAAATAATTTGAAATACAATTTTCATCAAAATTTGAGAAGAAATCACCCCGAAAGAATGAGAATACAAAAGAAAAGGAGCAGTACAAGATTAAAAAAAGAAAAAAAGAAAAAGAAAAAGAAAAAAAGAGAGGACAAACTCAGTTCATCCTAGTTGCACCAAAGAATATCTGAATGGTTCCACTTGTATAGCATGTCACCAGGAGCATGAATTGGAGAAAAATATCAATAGTTGCATGTACTGCAATTCAATTTCTGTTGCCGGATTGCTTTTTACTTCGTCTTTACATTGAAGAGTTTGAGCTCGTCAAGGGTTCCTATGTATCTAAGGATGATATTTACTCACAGCAAAGGGCCTGGTGCTCTTTGTGCAGCGTCTCCCAAAGGCATAGCACCTTCCTCGGGCCTTGATAATGTGCAAGAACATAATTTGGTTCACATCCAGCATTGTGAAACCTATCATCATTGATGTAATGCACTTCTTGGCCACTTTTCTTGAATTGTTCAATCCATATGCCCATTGCAACATCTTCTAGTTTAAAAAGCTGAAAATTGTACAAGTTGACAAGGAAAAATTAACATAAGTGAAAGACCAACTTAGCAAATAGCAACTATCACTAAAATACAGTTCTGTGGTGATTTAGTTATTCCTGATGCATGCATCATGGTGACACTGAAGGCCCAAATGATTCTTTGACATAGAATTCCAAACATGCTATCTTGATATACCTTGGAAATTAACTAGTATAGCTTCCCCATTGTAAGTGCACCTTGATGGCTTGCTACTTTGGTTTTTTTTTTTTTTGGAAGGTGGGGTGGTCCTAAATGGAAATTTATTTCAACAGAACAGCCAACAAAACTAGATTACAAACATCCAATTAGATTTTAGCTTGGTGGAGACATAGAAGTGAGCTTTTTTAAAGCAGATGGGTAGTTATGTCAGATTGAGACATGTTGGTGTGAGCAACATGGGATGGTAGGAGACCCCGACTCAACGTGTTTATGGATTGAACGGGATTCAAGCTGTGTGTGAAATGGTTGAATTTGCTAGCAGTGTGAAAGGTGAATGACAAAGAGCCAGTGAGTGGGTAAGACAAGGTGTAGCGCAGTCTGGTCAGCGCATCTGTTTAGGTTCGAATCCTTTCACCTTGGTGTGGCGAATTTTTAAAAAAATTTGGATTAGTTTCCTATGGAAGAGTTACTTAAAGTTGTGGAACCTTTTTATTCAGGCAAGATCAGACCGAAAAACCAGCGGGATAGACTGAGAAAAGGCATCCAACAACATTCATTTACAACACAAGTGGACCAGCATATTTCATTCCTTCTAACCCATTTGAACAAAACAGCTTTACCCCCATAACCACAAGAGAACCTCATGTTCTAACCTTGTAATAGCCTGCACCACTACTTGAGTCTCCCACAAATATTACATTGTTGAGGCCATGGTCTATAATTAAAATAATTGTAAATCTGAATGCCAGGGCCACTGCTGTAAGCAGATTAGTTGTATGGATTTTCATAGACCAGGCTTCTAAAATTTCACCCTCTTCATTTCTAAGAATAGCTGCCACAAAAGGTTCCTTGCAGCAGCATCAGCATTTAGCTTAACCCTGTTTTTGGGAGGGGAGGACCTAGTGGATTCACACTGCAAAACTTTATCCTTGCCAAGGTGGATGTTGACCATCCTCTGCACTCTCCTTACAACCTCTTCTGGCCAAATGGACACTTTCTAAAGACAACATTGTTCCTTGCCTTCCAGATGGCTTCAAGAGTAACAGCAGCTATTACATCCCATTCCTACTTCATTTTTGCTTGCAGTCCTCCTAATGCTGATGCATTCAACAGTTTCTTAACAAACTCCTCTAAGCCATTAACTTCCAGAGTATCACCCTAAATTCCAGTGGTTTCCAAACCAAACTGTACTGCAAACTCACATTTCTGAAACAAATGCAGCCCACATAAGCAGCACTCCACATCTTCAAATGACAATGCTTGCTGATCCTTCCTTTAACTGGGTTTATATCAGCTGCTACCCTCTAAAGAAAGAACATTAGCCTTTCATGAACCCTTAACTTCCACAACTTTCACCAAAGCTCAGAATTTGTGTTGTTAAATCTGTAAAGGTTCTGTAGACAGTACATAGACTCAACAGAGAATCTGCTACATTCTGATCAGCTTTGGGCGCTAGAGGGATGGAAATTTGAAAAATAGAATCGGCTGATTCCCTGTCAAAATAATAATACAACTTCAGAGGATCTCATTCCCACCAGTTTTCCCTTAATAAGCTGCTGACTTAAAGAGGCATAGCTCCTAGCTCAGCACATCTAGGCCTTGGCTTGAAATCTGGCAACCAAGGAATCCAAGTTTCCTTTCATGCATCTATATCGGTATATCCTCTCTATTCCCCACTTAGTAACAACATCCTTTTTTATTACATTTTCGTATTTTCAATATTTCTCCTCACCCATGATGCATTCTTCACCCTGTCCTGCCTCCAAATTTTGCTCTCAACACTCAGGAGCAAATATGCATAGCTTAAATGAAGCAACAGACTCAAGTAATCCTCGGAATGACGTTCAAGACTTGTCAACAAAAATGAGACTATCTAATCTTTCCATTGATTGTTCCAACAAAACCAAAATAACTACCCTCCCACCCGCGCTTTTACTGTACTTCTTTGTGTAAAAGAAGTTTTAACCATTTCTTAAGCAGATGACACGTGTTTCTACTACTTTCTGTTAAAGAGCAATTTCAACTATTTATCAAGCAAATGATACATGTTCTAAACAACTCAAACAGACGCTTAGAAAAATTATTACGTTAGCATTGTTTTTGAGGTTTGTAAGTCAGAAAATTTTACCCTGAGATCTCCTTCCTGACGGCCATAGACAACAGATTTTGTAATGATATGTCAAAGTTGCTTGCACATGACGTTCAGGACTTGTAAACAAAAATGAGATTTTCTAATCTTTCTAATGATTGTTCAAACAAAACCAAAATACTACCCCCCTTTTATTGTACTTCTTTTTGTGTAAAAGAAGTTTTAATCATTTATTAAGTAGATGATACATGTGTTTCTACTACTTTTTTGTTAAAGAGCAATTTCAACTATTTATCAAGCAAATGATACGTGTTCTAAACAACTCAAACAGAAGCTTAGAAAAATTATTATGTTAGCATTGTTTTTGAGATTTGTAAGTCAGGAAATTTTAGCCTGAGATCTCCTTCCTGACGACCATAGACAATGGATTTTGTAATGATATATCAAATTTGCTTTTACAATTTGTAAAAAAGTAAATTTTACCTTAAGCTCTCTTTCATGGTGACCACGAACAATGAATTTTGCAATGTCCCGAGAGATAATGTATCCTGGACCATGGGCCCATGGTGGATATGAAGCAGGTGGCCATTCCTTAAGATAAAAAGTTATCGAAGTCAGGTCAAAGAGCAAAATATCATTCTTGTAAAGTGAAATCTGACAAGATGGATACCTCAGTGCTTATATACCATTTGCTGTCTTTATCCCTATGGGGTGTTGATTCGAAAGAAATAAGACCATACAAAAGTCCATTAGGTGCCTTTCCCTTGAGGCTAGAGAGAACTTCATCAATCCTAACAAAAGCATCATCATCTGTTTTCATGATAAATTTGGCAGGGAGGATTTTGGTCTGCATAGTAAGAAAACAAGATTTTTCTATAAGCAAATACAGAATTTGAGTTTTCAATCATGAACTGCCACATCTAACGATAACCATAAAGAGCATATATTAATAAGGCAACAAAGTGCCATGTTTAGTTCTATTCAGTACTGTAACCAGAAAAAGATTTCAGGACAGAGAACAAGAATGTTATTAATATATATACATAATATAAGATGAGTCAAGGAATAATATTGCTAACAGCCTTAAAGTAGCAACTAGCAAGTAGAACTGTCAATAAGGTGAACCATAAAGAGATGGCAGCAATCCCATGATTTTCTCTTTCTAATATTTGAATCTACTTAACTTACCCCAAAGATGCAAATTGCAACTGTTTTCAAAGCGATCAAGCTGTAATAATCAACAAAGGGCATCAACTGGATATCCCCATATGCTTGAGCTTCTCTCCATAGCTCATAATTGACTTGGTTGTTTTTGTGCTGCAGGTTCAAAAATATTAAAGTCAGCATAACACTTCCTGATCAAGAGTAAATATTGACAGATAGGACTACCATGCCCTATCTATCAAGAGTGTCATAGTATAGCAGTTTTTTTAAAAAAAAAAAAAATCTTTTTCAGATTAAGAAAATTAAGAATGTAGGGAACAGTTGTTTCATTCTTTTTCAGATATGCAGTTTGCTTAGCAACTGCATACAGAGCTCAAGATCTTAGGCAATAGCAAGTTAGCAAACAGTGATACTTTACACAAAAAGTTTAACAAAACTTATCTCAACAACAATAAACAATAACTTATGATTATTGTTAGAATAGTCGTTGAATGGTTAGATTCACCCTTTTATAGTGAGTTAAGCTTTTGGGACAAGTAATTTATCATGGTATCAGCACATATGGTCTTGAGTTTGAATCCTGTCTTCACTCTACCTTCCGTTTAATTTGTTAAAAATGTCAGTGTTGGACCCCACTTATCACTGGGGATTCTGGACCCACAAGTGAGAGAGGTTGTTAGAACAATGTTTAAATGATTAAATTCATCATTCCTAATGGCTTAAGCTTTTAGAACCAGTGGTAATCTATCAATTAGTACGCCTAAACACTCTTAACAGACAACCAGAAGAACCAGGAAAACAAGATTACGGCTTTAGATTTCCTTAAGGGAAAGGCCAGAGCAAATGGAATACTATGAAGAATATCTTGATATGAACAAAGTTACTCCGCACAGTCTACATTTTATCACTTACAAGGCCAATGAAAAATCGGACAGCTACATCCCCAGAGCGAACAGCCTCATATTGCATCCAAGACCTCCTCAGTGCTATACGACGCTCAAAATTATTTCCCGAAGAGAAAATCCCAATCAACAATATAAGTCGTTTTCTTGAAACTGACGGAGCTTTGAGGTGCTCTACTTCAACAACCAAATCATCATCTTCAGAAACAGGTAAGCCTTTAGCCAAGGCAGATAAGAGATCCAAACCACCCGCCACTTTGACTCTGTTAACTGACCATGGTTCAAGTTTCTGCATTGGTAGAAATTGCATCCAGGGTGGGAGTGATCACTCCTATCAAATTGCATAATCTCAAAGTATTACCCAGCTTCTCACTTTAATATGTATCATATAAGTAATCTCACACCTTACCTCCCTATATGCAAAAGACGTTTCATGCCTTCCATTTACGGTCATATGAAAGCCCTCCAGACCAACCCACAATGTGGCAGAGAAGGGATTCCCTTCAACAAATGGGAAACTCACACTTCCATGGGCACTTTCCCTGGAAACATTTGTAAACATGTCACTTGTAGGATGACTCACATTCAGATTATCTTCCACAGTGCTCCTGGAAATTTGTTCATTGCAAAGAACAAGTCCATCAACTGCAAATTTGGCAACATATGTTAGAGATTAATGGCAAGAATCATTCTTTTGAATCTGTTAAAGAACACGTCAAGAAAAAAAAAAAAAAAAAAAAAGAAGAAGAAGAAGAAGAAGAAAGAAAGATAATTGGTGTTGAATATGTGTCTAAATTTACACTTTAGGTACAGGAAACACATGATATGAATGATTCTTCCTATGTGACTTATGCGTTTGTTCTCTGCCAATACAAAGGATGAGACTTGAGAGTAAGGCTCAGTCACCAATAAATCTGAAGTAAAGTTTCGAATGCATGCAAGGCTGCAATATAATTGGTTTGCACTAGTCACACTAGCAGTACTCTGGCTAATAAGAAAATTGTAATGGAACATACCTTTGATGATGTTAGCAGAACCATGAGCAGGACATCTTTCCTCTTTGCCCCAACCAGCTTCACTAGTCCATGTATTCTGAACCATAAATGGCTCCTCTGTCATATTATCTCCAGGAAGACTGACATTGAAATGCAAGTTAATAGGAGGTGTTGGCTCCCCAGAAAGTTGCGATCCTACAAGTTCAATTTGAAAGCTTCCATTTTGTCCATTGGGAATGCCAACTAAAGTAATTGAAGAATCCCCAACTAGACCACAAGGGAGCTCAAGAATGACTCCATCACTCATTGCTGTCTTATCAAGTGTACTAACAGAGTAAGGACAACTTTTATCATCGGAGTTGTTACTGTTGCTAAACTTGGAGGCTTTTTCCTTCTCAATTGCGGAGAGTAAATCTTTCCATGCTATGGAAGCCTCTTTGACTCCATCAGCTGTTTCAGGAAAAGTGTCATTCCTGGAAAGTAGCATACGCATGTGAGACCATACAAGCAGGGCCTTAGACTCTTCCTCAGAAATATTTTTAGAAGCATACAGATCACTGAGTCCTTCAATATCTTTAAGAGGGGGCTTTTTTAACGGCTTTGATACTTTTTTCACTTCCATTTTAGAAGACTTAATGGTACCACTGTCCTTCATTTGAGAATCATTGGTTGGATGGTTTCTAAAGAAATCATATGCTGACTGCTTCTGTGGCTGGATTCCTATAAGGCTGTAACGGAGAACCAAGATCACTGCAAGAGCCACGATACACATGCCTCCAGACCACTTCTTCATTTTCAACAAATTTAAGCTAAATTAAAGTAAGAGGGCTGTAAAACCATAGGACTCTTCTTTTATCCATTTCATAAGGAATAATTGTGACTAAATATGTAGCCCTGTTCATGGATTGTCATCTTCTGTCATTGTCAAATTGTTCCGATCAAAAGGAAGCTGTAAAACAGTTTCAAATGTCAAAACAAAACAATTGATAACGTACAAAAACAAAGCATTTTGGGCCATGGCTCAGGTAATTGAAGGTGTGGGTGGGACTAGGTTATGTCTTAGGATTAAATCTTACAAATTAAAACTCCCAAAAAAAATATCAAATTTGAAAAAAAGAGAGGGTAAAATCAACATTAATTGAAAAGCCCCGTAATTTGCAGAGGAAGTATAGAAAAATGAAAGATATCATAAAATTCTTAATATTTATTATTCATGACCCAAGACACAAAAAATCCTCAACCAAGCTTAATAAATCCATTTGAGTTATTTAAGATGAATCCGAGTTTTGGACTTAAAAATACACACAAAAAGAGTAAAGAACCTAAGCAGCTAAGCTCCACTTTTCTTTTCCTTTTGTGTTCTCAACGGCCAATTGATCGAAAATTGGAAACTGCACAGCATGGCCAATGAAACACAACCACAAAGTCATAACAATTTCAGAAGCTACCAAAGGAAATCAAACTAAAAACTTCCTAGCTTCTGTTAAACTAATGATTAATTAATCAAATTCAACCTTTCTAAATAACTTAAGCTTTTATGACTAATGGAAATTTATCATGGTATCAAAGTAGGTGGTCCTTAATTTGAACAATGTCTCTTCAGTCCTCACTACCTCCCATTTAATAAGTTAAAAATCCCACATGTTAGGCCGATTAATAGTCCAATGGTAATGGCATCTTTTGTGCTGCCGGTTCAAATGCACCTCTCCCTCCTATACTATCTACTTATATATACATATATATATATATATATATATATATAAATAAAAGAGGAAAGATACTCTTTAACCCCACGGATCAAAATTCACCTACTTTCCATGTATGTAAGCAAGCATGTCCACTAACATTAACATAGCATTGTCAACAATATTAACTTTTAATTAACCATTTGAACGACCCAGATCAAAAATAAATCATCCAAGTCCATGTTTGGTACTCAAGAATCATCTTGATGAGTTTCTAATCTTAGCTATAATAGCCGAAGCAATGTACTTAAATATACAACTAAAAAGCTTTAAAACCTTCACAGAAATATAGAATCATGCATACCTTACATGGGTTTTCGTTCTTCAGTGGGAAAGAACAAAGAACTTGAAGATCTCAAATCTGAAAGTGGAGCAACAAAAACTTCTCTGTTTTTTGTTTCAGTTAGTTTTAGAACTCAACCAACTAAACTGGCCCTTTTTTTTTTTGAGAAGGAACTAGCTTTGAGTTTATCTTTTTTTGATTAACTAGCTTCAAGTTTATCTGAAACCATGAGGGAAAGCGTTTTTTGAGTTGTGTTTGTTCAGGTGGGAATGAAACGAGTCGTTTTTGGAAGGTGGCTTGTCAATTCCTGGTCTTTTATTTATTTATTTATTTATTTTTATACAAGAATTCCAATCTAGTCTAATTTTTCTATTTATTTATTTATTTATTTTTATACAAGATAGAATTCTACTCTAGTCAGGGCCGGCTCAATAGGCGATGCAATTGATGCAATCGCCTAAGGCCCCCAAATAAAAGAAGGCCCCCACTTTTTTAAAAAAAAATTATATATATAATATATTTGTCTATATATTTTAATTAAAAAAAATTTAAGCATGTTTATTGGTCAATAAAATGCATTAAAAAGGCTCCATTGTATCCTAAAATACAAAAAAGTAAAAAGGAAAAACCAAAATTAGTCAAACTTTAACTAACAAAATTAAATGATAGGAGACAAATTTATTAACTCATTCTTGAAATATGCTAAAATCAAAATTAATAGCAGACAAATTCATTAATAATATAATATAATTGTCTTGAAATATGCTAAAATATTGATTATAAATTTCAAAAAAAAAAAAAAAAAACCTCTCATCTCTCTATCTCTCTGCCTCTCCATCAATATTCTTACGGTCTTACCTTTCTTTTCTTCATCTTCATCTTGATGTTTTTCCCATAAACTCAGTCAATTTAGCTTGAAATTTCTCTTCGTTGAGTCCAGGCTTCAGCGTACCAGTCTACCAGTCACAGGTATTCTTCTTCAGTCTCCCCTTCTTTCTCTTTTGTCTTTCCGAAAAATGAAAGACTCTTATAATAATTGCAAGTTGCAACCAGTTAAATATTCATCCAAAGAATAAAAAAAGTACCAGTAAAAAGAAATCTTGCCAGAACGATGCTCATCTCGTCGGGCCAAGATTAAAATTTGAAACCAACCAACCTCTTAGTCTTCTTTTTTTTCTCTCTCTCCTTTTTTTTTTTTTTTTTTTTTGAGGAACAAGATGTCAAGACTCATAGTCATCTAGACTTCTATTTATTTCACTTGAATTATCTATATATATATATATATATATTTGTTTGTTTCACACTTTTACTGTTGCACAGCTGCACTGCACAATTATTTGATGGGATGTGACACGTTTTTTGCAGCTATGATAGCTTTTCTGTTCTACCCCTCTTTGAACCTCTGCCATGATAATTGATAGGACACATTTTTTCTTTAAAACTTAGCCATAGGATGATAGGAGTAGTGGAGTAGCTGACAGTTTCTCACTTTTTTTTTTTTTTTTTTTAATTTGACCCTTTATCTATTATTATAAATTATTATACCAATTAATAATTAGATACGTATCATATCAACTCATTTATATTATAGTGACACTAATTTATTAAATCATGTACTAAATTAATTTTTATTTGTGCAGGTTTAAACTTTAAATTGGTCACGGCTTTAAGGTCTACTATATCGCAAAAAAGATTAGGTGGATTAGCTATATTATCAATTGAAAAAAAATGTTAGAAGAACTTAAATAAAAATAAATTTTAAAAATACAAAAACTTAATTAGTAATTTTACATCTTAAAAAGCAATAAAAATAAATTTTAAATAAAAAAAATTCAATATATATATTATTTGATTAATATTTAATTATAAAAAGGTCCAATTTAAAATTTTCACCTAAAGCCCCAAAAGTTGTTGAGCCGGTCCTGACTCTAGTCTAATCTAAGCATATGTATATGTGAAACTCTCTCCTGAATATTTGAATTCCGACCCTTACCCTTCACACCCCACACCTCGCAAACACTTATACTTGTAGAGTGACCATCTTAGTCTTTAGCAGTTGATTACTTGGTAGTTTTGATTAATGCTTTGTCAAAAAATTGGGGTTGAAAACAGTGACTGGGATGTTGAGGGCCTGTTTGATGGGTACTGTTAAGTGTTGACGAATGCCATTAAAAACACATGTTTAGGATTAATAAATGTTTAATTATAAGATGTAATGCATACTTTTTTAAGAAAAAAAAAAACCTTTGTTTGGAATTCTAGAAAGTAATGATTTTTTTTTTTTTGATAGAACATCAAGTAAAGTAATGAAATTAAAACAAGTAAACTTGTCCGAATGTTTTTAAATAAATAAATGAAAACTAATGAAATGTAATAATTTTGTAGTTACATTACCGTTATACCCCTATTTTAAAATTAAATGCCAAATGTTTAGGGGTATTTTGTAAGAAATAAATGGATTTTGAGATTATAAGGAAACATGGAGGCATTAGTGTTGCTTTGATTTCTTCTTATTCATTCTATTCCCTCATATTTAAATTATCAAATAAAAGAATCATTTTTTCATTCCCTCCACAAAACTCTCAAACAAGGGAAGTGAATGAATATTCCCAAAATGATTTTTTTTTGTTTTTATTCCATTCTCTCTTCCCAAATGGAGTATTAATGATTTTAGCCTCCATCCTTAACACACATAAATTTATTGTGGTTGTGTGTGCTTTATTAGATATACTAGTAGTATTTTCTCAAAAAAAAAAAAAGATATACTAGTAGTATGTCCTTGCCATGGACATATTTTATTAAAATTTATATATAAAATAAAATATATATTTACAATATAGATTAAATTATCAAAATGCATACATATATTGAATTACTTGGTGTAAGGATGGTATGTAATGTGTAAAATTTATTATACATATTTTTTTAAATGATGATAAATGATCAAAATAAATTATAGAAGAAAATAAGATTTCTATCAAAGAGAATCAAATGTAAGGCTTTCACAAAAAAATTTGTAGAATTGAGAATGAAGGTTTGCAAGTTATATAAGTTTAGACTTTAGAGTTTGTTTGGTTAGAGGGATGAAAAAGTTGGAGGATAGAAAAGTGAGAGAATATAATAAATACTTAGTTTTCTCTCATATATGTTTGGTTGGAAGGATGGAAAACTAGAGAAATAAAATTCTCATTTGTTTGGTTGAGAAAAAAAATATGAGAGAATGGAAAATGAAGTTGATATAAATTTACAATTATATCCCTATTAAATAATACAAAAAAGACGCTTTTTAAAAAAAATTGTGTATGGATATTTCAATATATTTTTCTTAAAAGTCACAAAGCAAAGGATTAAAAAAAAAAAAAATGAAATTGATGGGTCATAGGTATAATAGAAAAAGACAAAAATTAAAGGAGAAAAAAACAAGGCCGGAGTAAGAAAACTGAGTCAATGGGTCAAGTCAGGTTATGATTTTTTCGCCCTTTTGTTTATTTGCCTTTTCCCCTTTAATTTTCTCTCCAATTTGGGGAGAAAATGTTTTGATGGGCCTATGGAGAAAACTCTCGGACTCCATCAGTTTTCCTTCCACCAATCCACTCAACCAAACACTCCAATAAATTTCTTTTCCCTCTCATTTTCTCTCTTATTTTTTCCGTCCCCTAAAATCTACTCAACCAAACGGAGCATTAGAATATGATTGCACCCTTGATAAAACATGTACTCAATTTTTGGAGTTTGGTGTGGTTCACCGTGCTTGATTTTCTTCCCAATCTTCGTCACCCTCAATAATTATTAGGAAGGCAGATCATTCTTTTAAGCAACTAAAAATTAAAAGAAGAAGAAGAAGAAGATCATATCATTCCTTGTCCCGGAACTCGGCATTGGCGCACGTTGTCCATTTGGGCCCTCGAAACAGGCCAAGGCCCATTTGCAACCCAATTGACTTGGATCAACCACACGGCAACCCCTAGGTTTACTCTACTGTGGAAAATTCCTTGACACTACGTTTGTGTGTTATGGTAAGTTTTATGAACCAATGAAAGCTAAAGCTGCAGCTTGGAACCTTTTAATATCAAATGGAAGAGAGACCTGCAATAAATGGTGGATTTTAATTTTTGTGAAAGACTAACGATTAGAACACAGTTTTTATCTCAACGTTTCACTTGAGCTAGTTGATTGGATTGGAGCATATCACTTTCATTTGGGTCCACATGCCAATCACAATAAGCAATGTCAACAATTGTTAAAAAATTCAAGAAAAATGTTTTGTTCCTCAGCTTATTATTTATGAAAAATGAATGGTTAATACTAGAGATACAGTAAGGTTTACAAAATTTTTCAAGCCCAAGGATCCCATCCAGCATTGGACAAGACACGAGACCATCATGTGGTCATTTAGGCGTGATGGTCATTTAGAACACATATTGTGTGCTAACCAAATACTTTTTCACAGCTTATTATTGTGATAAATTATGGTTGATGCAACATTATTTTCACATAGAACCATCACAAACACTACTTTTATTGTATTCTCAGAACATGTTACTTTAACAATTATTAAAATTTGTTACCTCATTGAATTAGTCCCATGTGTCAAATTGTTTTCAAAATTTTATTATTTAATGTTCAATGGCTTACAATATCTGTCTTATATTCACATGGATCTTTCAGGCAAGGTATCCACTCCTATGTAAGAGAAAATATTATATTCACATTTGAGCCCTCTTTTACTTAAGGTAATGGCAATAAACGCAGTGCGCATGACCGGCACTTTGTTTACTAGTTAAGCATGATCATAGCCTTGGAGGTACTTACTGATTGCCTAAAATTAAATAGAGTGGAATTACTTACAAGTACAGGCATTACTTATCAAGAAAGAACCGTATAAATTGAAGATTTCAGTATATTAAGTGGAGCTATGAACCCCAGTATAACAAGATTGTTTTTACATATAATATTATTGGGTGTTTATAATACAAAGGGCAAAATCAGCAAGGCCACCTCAATGGTGCTGTCCCCGTGTAGACCATAGAAATGGGATAATGGATCATGATTCATGATGCTAAATGTAAATAAAGTGCAAACAGCAGCAAATCATAACCATCTAGTAGTCTGATCCACGTCTAATGAGACTAGTCATAACCTTCACCTGTGCTGTACTCATAAGTGTATCTGAATACCATAAAGATACTAAGGGGATTCTTACCTAATAAGATTCATAAGAGAGATTACTCATTGGGCGATTATCAAATGGGAGGTCCTCACTTGTGTGCAGAGATGGCAATATACATTTCTTTGACATGCTTAACTCCACAAAAGCACTACACGTCAAGCTTGACTTGACTTGCACTAAATCGTGCACGTGGGTGCAAATCATAACATGCTCAGAATCTCAAAATATATACATGAACTTAGAATACAAAATGATGCTTGACATTATGTAATTTTAGCTTTACCAAATATACATAAGGGATTTGACTAGGGTCATTACACAACCATTATAAGAGACCACAATCATAAACCAAGTTTCAAAATAACTAACCAAAAGACATTCAAAAGCCATATGGTATAATGGCAATGCAATCAAAAGTCACAGACATTTTAGGTGATTTGATTCATGCAACCTAACCAACAAGTGGAGAAAATAAAGCATCTGTTCAAGATCTCTGGTAATGCTAAAATGCAAAATCAAGACAGTTGCTGCCTTTTCCAATAGTTCTGTGGCATTGCCTTCACAGGTTAAATAGAACAAAAAGAACTGAAAGATTTACGCTTTTAATCTTCATCTTCATCTTCATCTTCATATGAGTTGCTTTGATTCCAACTCCGAGTACACATCAAAGCTCCCATAATATCACGCCCTGAGGACATAAGATTCCAATCAATCTGCCTTGCTGTTGTATGATACGCATCATACGAAGTGACAACTGAAATGGGGATTGCCAATAGGTCACGAGCCACCCTAGAGAGGATTGGATATTCTGAGCTCGAGGCTCTCCACCAACTAATAATGTCAAAATCCTCAATCCACGGTAGGACAGGTTCTTCCAAATAAAAATCCAGTTCTGACTTTGGGTGCTGACCTATAGGTTGAATGAATTGTTTGTATTCCAGCACCCAATCAAAACCATCTTTAGAACTCCCACAGCCTTCCTCAACACGTCTGATTTTCAGACAAGGACCATCACTACCTTCACACTCAAAAGAAGCTGAAGATTTACTCATAGGCTTCTCATTTTCATCAATAGTGTTCGCATATTCATCGTAAAGGGTCTGCAAGGTATCCAAAACAGTAGCTACCTGAAATTTGCCATCACTGTCCTCATATTTTAAAGAAGAAAATTCAAAATAGGCTAAAATGCAAAACTCACTCTTTAAGTTTTACTATTTTTCATTTCAGTCCTGTAAGTTTAAATTTTGTCAATTTAATCCTCTAAGTTTCATTTTTTTCCAATTAAATCTTCTGTTAACTTGCTGTTAACTTCAGCCGTTAACTTACCATGTTATTCAAGATCCGACCCAATTAAGTCCTTCGTCTTCGTCTAAGTTATTCAAGATTCTTATCTGACCCATTATAGTCCTCATATTCTTGATGGTTTTCGCTACATTTCCAGACCCAAATAAATCCCCTTGAATCCTTATCATAGCCGCACCTTCACTTACTTTGCTCAATGCTTCTCCATGGTTTTCACACCTACAAACAAATGGGCAACGAAGGTTGTGCTTGTTAATGAAATTGTCCTCATCTGCAGGAGCAATAGCTTTGCTCTCGTCGATGTAATCGACCACAATGGCTTCAAGAATCTAGGCCTCGACGAAATGACCGACACGGGCACTAACCATTATGGGGATCGAAACGATGCGCTTCATTTCCTTGATGAGAGATGGGTTTGGCACGCGAGAAATGCCTCATTGAGATGGGTCTGACACAATGAGACAACATGCACTAGCTTGTTCTGCGTTGTGGCTTCGGCAATGGCTCCACCTCATAGCATTTTGGTTAGCCCAGCCTTGAGGGAAAATGGGTTTGTCTTGGCATCTGTGATGGCGATGCTATTGAAGACCATGACAACACCATCTTCAGCCATCACACCAAGTGTTTGTGAAATTGCCTGAACCAAAAAATGATTAGAAAAGAAAAGGAAATGAGAAATAGGAATGGTTGGCTTTTAGTAACAGAAAAAAATAAATAAATAAATATTAACTAAGGTCTAAAATGACACCGTTTTGGTAAGATAACAGCTGAAATTAACAGCAAGTTAATGGAGGATTTAATTGGAAAAAAAATGAATCTTAGAGGACTGAATTGACAAAATTTAAACTTATAGGACTGAAATGAAAAATGATAAAACTTAGAGGGTTAATTTTGCATTTTAACCTTCAAAATATTTCTTCTTAAAACGAGGATCCAACAGCGTAGTAAGTGCCAATAGCAAAAACATATCATTCCAGTACTTATCAAACTTCTGTAACATTTTCTCAGCTATAGGTTTGATGAACCTATCTGTGCTCATCGATTCATGAATTAAACTTGCTCGAAGCTCTTGAAGATTATGAAGATAATTGTTAGCTGTAGTATATTTTGCTTCAAACAAATTTTTTGCCACATTATAAATGCTTCCTAGAAGTTTAACAAAAGCCTCGACTTTATGCCATACATCAGCAGGTGGTAGTTGTATCCCATGATACTCATCTCCAAATAATTCTCCCATGGAATATAACTCTGAAGCCTCTTTTAGCCCCACATATGTTAGATGCCAATATGGGCTTGGTTTCGCACAAACCGCAAAATCAAGCACTTCATCAATGATGTCTGCTATCTCAGCCAATGCATCCTGAACAATCACACTTAACATGTCAGCACAACAATACACATGAAATAGCTGACCATTGAGCTGGAGCCTTTTCTTTTCTTGAACACGATCTTTAAGTATCTTCACTGTAGCATCATAATCATTACCATTTTTCATAGTGATCGTGAATATCTTGTTCTCAATTTTCCAGTCCGAAAGACACTTCAAAAGCACCTTGGAAGCATAATCTTCCTCCCCCCAAACACGGAAAAAACTAAGAACCCACTTTTTCACTTCCCAACCATCCTCAACAAAATGTGCTGTTAAGCACATATACTCATCACACACTGGAGTATTCAACACATCAACTGAGAGGCTGATTTGACCATTGAAATCAGCTAAAACTTGTTTAATTTTCACTCTCTCTTCCTTGAAGATTTTCAAGCACTCAGCTTTAACCATTTTGACATTGAGAGGATTGGCAAGTGGGTTCAGTTTATGAACAAGATCAAGAAAGCTGGGAACTTCAATGGCCCGAAGTGGCACATCTTCTGCACAGACCCATAATGCAAAAGCTCGGGCTCTTTTTGTTTCATCAAAAACCAAATTCTCACCCACATTTTCATTAGTACCACCAAAGCTTTCATTGTCCAAAGAATGGGCTCTCACTTCAGCATCCAAAGCATTCTCTTTTGCATGCTCCCCAGACATTTCTGAAATATATATCACTACCAATTGAATTTTATCATGTAGATAATGAGCTCAAATAAATTAAAATAATGGCAGATGGAAAGAAAAATAAGATCAATCCCTTTCAAATTTTCAGAAACTAAATTACAACCATTTAAATTTGAGTGACATAAACTGAACTCGAACAAATTTTAGGGGCAAAATATGTATTTTAGCCAAAGCTGTTATTATGAAACTCTAGTAACATACACGTGTTATTGTCTATTAATATGGCTTAAAAATGAAATTAAGCCCGTTTATTCTTTGAAGTACAGCTTTTTAAAATCTGACCTTCATTCAAATCTCAACTTATTTTCAGCTCGCCAAAATAAGTTATACCAAACATACACTTAACACGTCTTGAAAAGTAAACACAAATGTTCTTTAAAAAATTCCTGTTGTCTTTGCTCTTGAGGGGAAAAAAAAAAATAGCATTTCCCGATTAGTGGGCTTTTCCCTTTTTTAAAAGAAGAATGTGACATTTCTTACGAACTAAAGGATAGAAAATGACGCTTTGATGTTTTCTTTCTGTCATTATCTATCACCAAACTGAGAATATTTCGGTTGTTCTCTGTGTTAAGAGATATTGACTCATATTTTGAATGGGAATGTAACATTGGTTGGTCTCTAGTCTAGAAGCTTGCGGGTTAGGGTTTCTTCGGAGTCATTATAAAGTCATTGTAACCCCTTTATTTTCCAATGCTAAATTTTTTTTGTTGTAGCGTAGGCATTCTGCCGAACCACGCCACATAAATCATTGTGACTAATATTTCAGTTGTTCTCTGTGTTAGAGATATTGACTCACATTTTGAATGGGAATGTAACATTGGTTGGTCTCTAGTCTAGACGCTAGCGGGTTAGGGTTTCTTCAGAGTCATTATAAAGTCATTGTAACCCCTTTATTCTCTGATACTAAATTTTTTTGTTGTTATAGCGTAGGCATACTGCCGAACCACGTCACGTAAATCATTGTGATGCCTTTCTCTCTATTTTCACTAACATTGCTAAGATCTGAAACTTTCAACACTCTGTTTGGTTAATTACAATATCTTTGAAGAAAAGGAAAATAAAGATAGACATTCCTTTATACTTCACTTCAGTCCTAAGAAATATTAGTCCCAAATTATCAAGTCCTAAAATAAATATTTTTACTTGAAAAAAAACATAACCTTAAATCATCATCCAAACCAAACACACCATATATAAAGCAAAAACTTTAAGCACATTAGCAGATGATATAATTTCATCAGAGCGATATTTAACTAACAAAGAAGCTACGTTACATTTTACTACTACTTTCTTATTTGATTTCTTTACTCACTTTTTTCTCAGTAACCAAATAGAATCTATTTCAAAATAATGAAACGACATTGATATTCAGATTAACGTATGACATACCTTGTGTCGTCTTCTGAGAGAGAAATGTCTAAGAGGCTCTGCTTCAGAATTCAGACCTTTTCTTTTGGGTTTTGCGGTGTTCTTTGATTCGTTTATACTTTATAGTGACAAAGCAAGTGAGGGAGAGAGAGAGAGAGAGAGAGAGAGAGAGAGAGACTTGTAAAACGAGCTGTCGTTTGGTTTTGCGCGGGAAAAACATATCATGGATCACTAATGATTTCCACGTGGCCTCAAGTATTAAATCGGACGATTGAGGGTTTTATTAGTGATGGGACTGATGGGCACAACGCACAAGCTTACTTGCTCACATTGTTCAGCTGAAAATTGTCAGTTTTGGCGGTGGAGAAAGTCCACAAACTCCAGAAATTTGAAAATTTATTAGCGTCGTAAAAAAAGTGATATAAATATGAGTTTATATAATACTAGTCGCTAATCCGTGCGATGCACGGGAGAGTTAAATAAAAATTAAAATACTTATTTTATTTAAAGGTATATGACTTAAATTTTAAAAATGTATAATTTGAAAATGAATGAAAATAACTAATTTCTTTAATATAATGATTTAGAAAAATTCTTTTTCTTTTGTATCATTAGTTTCACATAACACATTTCGACGTGGGCTATTCTATGGTGATAACTTTACATAATATTCAACTGTAATTATATCTACTATTCACTACCAATCTAATCTATGTTATCTTAATAGTAGATCTACTATTTATAGTATTTTAACTTTTTGAAAGACTTACGTTAGGATTAAAAAAAATAAATTTTTTTTTAAATTAGACCTCACGTTAATTTTTTTTTTTTTAAGGGCTCACTTTAGGTTAAAAAAAAAAAAACTCACGTGAAAAAAAAAAGAGACTTCTATTCGGATTAAGGAAAAAAGAGAGAGAGACTCCTATTAGGACTCTCTCACTATTTAGTTTAACAAATTAAAATTTTTTTATAAATTAAAATGATGAGGAAAAAAGAGGGAAAGAGACTCCTATTAGGACTCTCTTACTATTTGGTTTTAAAAATTAAAAAAAATTAAAAATTAAAATGATGATGTGGAATTAAAATTTTTTATAAATTAAAATGATGAGGAAAAAAGAGGGAGAGAGACTCCTATTTGGACTCTCTCACTATTTAGTTTTAAAAATTAAAAAAAATTATAAATAAAAATGATGATGTGGAAAATTGTGGGAGCTTCAAAGGCTTCGGTTTTTAATATATATATAGATTACCAACTTAGACCTCTATGGCCTTTATCATTCCAGGTTGTGTCCTGGGCCTTTTGTTCCTCCTCTTGTTTAGTTTTTAGGCTGCGTTTGGTAAGATGTAAAATGTTTTCCAAGTGTAAAATATTTTCAACTGAAAATATTTTACGGAAAGGAAAACATTTTTTTCTGTTTGGTTGTGTTCTGTAAAATACACTTGAAAAAGTAATTTCATTGTTTGGTTTTGCATGTAAAACATTTTACAGAAAATTGTCAAAAATGTTACTACCTCAACCAAATCAGGTAAACAAGTAAATCCCAAGATCAAAAACAACTCAATCGCAGCAAAAACAACTCAATCGCAGCAAATCCCAGCAAAAATCAAAACAAAAACAAAAAATCAAAGAAACAAGACCAATCGGGGGAGAGGGACAGAGAAAGAGAGAGAGAGAGAGATCGGTTCGGCTCGCGGGTGAGAGATCGGTTCGTGGGTGCGACAAGATCGGGGTGTGGGTGTGATGGAGAGATCGGTTCGTGGGTTGCGATGAGATCGTTTCGTGGGTTGCGACGGAGAGATCAGTTCGTGGGTTGTGACGGAGAGATCGGTTTGTGGGTTGCGACGGAGAGATCGGTTCGTGGGTGCGGCGAGATCGGGGTGTGGGTGCGACGGAGAGATCGGTTCGTGGGTTGCGACGAGATCGGTTCGTGGGTGCGGCGAGATCGGTTCGTGGGTTGCGACGGAGAGATCGGTTCGTGGGTTGCGATCTCACCGGTGCGATCTGGGGTTGGGGGCGGTGGTGCTTCAGCGGCTTTCTATCGCCGGTGCTGGGGTGGGTTGCTGACTCTCTCTTCTTGCTCTTTCTCCCTCTCTCTTTGCTGTTTCGGTCTCTCTTCTATTTTCCTTGGGGTGTAATCGGTTTGAAGGTAAAACAGAAGCTGAATTGGTTTTACAGGGGAAAGGCCACATTTTACGGTCAACGCGGAATTGCAATTCCGTTTGACCAAAATTTCAGTCCCTATCAAACACACATGAAAGCGTAAAAGCATTTCCAGAAACTATTTGAAGCCAAAACAAACGCAGCCTTAATGAAGTTACTTTCTTACCAAAAAAAAAAAAAAAAAAAAAAAAATCACCGCATGTAAAAAAAAGTTGTCAAATTTTTTGTGCATGTAATATTACTTTTTGGGGGGGTTTTTTGGTAGAAAAAGGTGCGGTCAACCCACTTGACAATTAATACATTTTTTATTAATTGGATTGGATTTGAGTTGGGTCAAATTCAAATTAATAGTTTTTTTCAACCAATTTGGTCTAACTCAACCTATTATATATAAAAATTTATTTTATAATCTTATTTTCATTTTCAGTTTGATTATTTTTGGTATCTTGAACAGTAATTTTCATGAATTTGAAATTTTGAAATATAATATAGGCAAATTACATGAATGTCAATAATTTATTTTTTAAAAAGTACTTAAATAGTTGATGAAAACTGAAATTTTTACAAAGCATGAAATATATATATATATATATTGGTAAAGATGGATAAATAAAACTAAACTGAGAACAAGGGATCTCAGGGCATATTCCCTGTTTAAGTACACACCATACAACTCAGAATTAAAAACGCAAGAAACGTCCACAGGCGGACTTAAGAAAATCTCAAAAAGACTCTCTTGAATAGCACCCATCCTACCAAGCTTTTTTACACTTCTATTCGCTTCGTGATAACAGTGTTTAAAACGGATCCGGGGGATACGTGTAGCTAGTTGCCTGCAATCATCCACCAAGGGAGTAATTAGGTTGTTAGAGCAAATAGGGGAGAGTAATACATCTAAAACAAATCTAGCATCAAGCTCTACTTCTACAACGCTAATATTACGATCAACACATAAAGTTAGGCCGTCACAGAGACCCCATAATTTAGCTTGAAAGCTGGTTGTAGTGCCTATATTTCTTGCAAATCTTATAATCCAATTCCCCTCCTCATCCCAAATAACACCCCCACCTCTTGCCAGACCGGGATTTCCCAACAACGAACCATCGGTGTTAACCTTTACCCATCCTTGAGCTGGCCTTTCCCATCTTATCCGCTTGACTATCCGATCTACTGCAACTTTGGGAAATAAGCACAATAGAAAAATTCCCTAGCCCTTTAAATTATTTCTTTCACTAGGTTCAAATTGGAATTTTTGTTTTTGAAAACCACCTAGTTCCTGTTGTTCCAAATCAATCAGACCAAGAAACGGAAGATCACCTTCTAAGGGATAGAGCATCTCACATTACCTCTCTCTATGGTACAGTTCACTACCAGCCAAGTATGGATGTTTTGAGAAAAGAAGTGTTGCTACTGTATGGAATTCCAAGGAGATTCCAGATAGGCATGATGACTAGACAATCCCTTAGAGCATGAGCTATTGATTCGATACCAATGTGGCACAGAGGGTCAGGGCCGGCCCTTCCAATTAGGCAATTGCCTAAGGCCTCCAAGTGGAAGGGGGCCCCAAAATTTTAGAAAAGAAGAGATAGAAGACAAAAAAAAAAGGTTTCAGATGAATCTTAAAAAAAATCCGGCATATTTTTTTGACCAGAAAACAAAATTTCTGTTATATCCGGTTAAACATTGGTAGCACAAAAATTTTATTTGGTCTAAACAAAATCAATTGTTCTAAAAATAACATTATTATCCTCTAGACAAACCAAAATTAAACAAAAAAAAACTACAAATCCGGTCTAAGAAATTAACCACAAAACAATCACAAATAAAAAACCTCAAATCCCTAAAATTTTTATTGTTTTTCATTCTTGCTCAGCTTCTTTCTCTCAACTCTTGCTCTCTGCCTCTCTCATTCTTTCTCTCCACTGTTGTTGGTTGCCTAGCTCAAGCTTCCTTTGATCTAAATCATCCGATCTGAAAACTCTGAGTTGACTGAGGAGCGAGGACTGCCAACTGTCTTTTTTTTTTCTTTTTTTTTTTTTTTGTTGCTGCATTTTGATTCTGCAGATGGATGAGTTTTGACTTTTGAGGTATAAGGCTTGACTTTCTCTACATTTTATTTGTTAAGACTGGGCCTGTTAATATTGAGTTATGGCTAGACGTTTAGGCCTTCAAGGTTTTTTTTTTTTTTTTTTTTTTTTTGGTTATAGGTGTAATACGATTTGTTTTGTGTTTTTTGTGAGTGGGTCTTATTAATAAAACTTGTGTGGCCATCTTGACATCTTCTTGGTTGGGCTGGGCTCTGTGTTTAATTTTTCTTTCTTTAATTTTAATCTCGTGTTTATATATATATATATATATATATATATATTTTTTTAGTTATTGGTAATATAATGAATAAATATTTATTTATGCAAGTTGAGATTGTTAAAAACTTGTTATTGTTCAGTGAAACTACAACAATACTTTTTATATAAATCAGGTTTTATTTCTCATTTGCTCTACACTTGAAAGTTATTTTTTATTTTAGTCTTTATAAATATATTGTTTGATTAGAAATGTATACTAGAAAATATACATTTGGATATGAAAAACTTAAAAAAAGAAAAAAAGAAGAAAAACTAATTAAGTCTCAAAAAGGATCAATGGATAAATTTGTTATTAGTAATAAACAAAATATAACACAAAATTTAGATGAAAATATCACAAATAAACAAGAAATTCACCAAAAATAGATTTTAAGTGAAATATATTATAACATAAAATATTAAATAAATATTAATTTAATGAATCCATAAGTATAAAAAATGCCCCATTTTAGTTATTGCCTTAGGCCCCAAAATGTCTAAGGCCAGCCCTACAGAGGGCATGTCAAGTCCATTATCATCCCCCTAGCTATCAGAAATTCTTTAACACCAATGCTGTCATGGCAGCACTTCCATAAGAAGGACTGAATTCTTGGCAAAGTTTTGAGAGTCCAAACCCAATTGCCGTGAAACTGTTGAGGGAGTCCTAGGCTTACAGCACGCCTATAAGCACTTTTAAGATCAAAACCTCCATCCTTTGATTCCATCCATATCAATCTATCTTGACTAATACCAGTCATAGCTATTGGGATTGCCTGAATTTTCTTCTTGCAACTTGGAGGAAGCTCGAAAGGGATCCTTGCCCAATTCCAACCCGCTGATGAGACCACATCTTTAACTCTTTCTTCCTCACTAGCAAGGGGCAGGGGTCTTTGGATCAGTTGTCTCAAGGGTCCCTGATTCAACCATTTGTCATTCCAAAAACTGAGATTGCTAATTCTTTCAGGCAACCACCTTATGCCTTCTAGAAAAACATTTTTCCCTTTTTTTCATGCTAGACCAGATTTTAGAGCATGGCAATTTGTCACAATTTCTAGATATAATTCTTTGCTGAGAACAATACTTGTTTCTTAAAACTCTAGCCTAAAGAGATTCGCTCTCCGTATGGAACCTCCAATTCAACTTAGTTAACAAGGCAACATTCTTGCCCTTGGCCGACTGCAAGCCCAACCTTCCTTCTGTTTTTGGTCTCATTATCTTTTCTAAACTAACCCAATGCACCCTTTTGGCCTGATCAGATGATCCTTAAAGGAAGTTCTCGTTGACCCAGTCTATACCTTCGAGGATTTTGTTTGGAAGATGAGTACATTGCATCACATAGGCAGGTATGGTGGACGATGAGGCTTGAACCAATACAGATATACTAGCAAAGGATAGCAGAGTTACCTTCCAACTCACCAATTTCTGCTTTACCCTTTCCAAAACGAAGTTGAAGTCCTGACTGGATGATCCTGGTGTTTTGATAGGAATTCCAAGGTATTTCCCTAAGTTAGGTGTGGATTGAAAACCAAGCATGTTACTTAAGGATTCCCTTGTGTCTTTATCAACATTTGGGGAAAAGAAAACCCTCGATTTAGATTCACTAACCGTTTTCCCCGTGAGGTTGCAAAAGTGGTCTAACACATCCCGCATATTGGAGAATTTAACCTAATCAGCTTCGGCAAATAGAACAAGATCATCGGCAAAGAACATGTGAGAAAAGGCAGGGCCTCCTTTTAATGCTTTCACTAGGTTCCAACACTTGGCTTCACATTTTTCTGCAATAAGTTGCCCGAGATAATCTATACACAGGATGAAGAGGTAAGGAGAAAATGGATCTCCTTGCCTAATACCCCTTGATGGACAAAACTCTTCAAGGCTACCCTCATTGAATAGAATCAAAGTGGTAGCTAAAGTGACACAACTCATGACAACTTCAATAAGACTTCTCGAAAGGTTGACTCGATTAAGCTTATCTCTAATAAAACTCCACTCCAATTTGTCATAGGCTTTTTCAAGGTCTATTTTAATTGCCATGCAGCCAACTCTTCCTCTTTTCCTACTAATAATGTGAATCAACTCTTGCACAATGATTGCATTATGTGTCCCCTTTCTTCCTGGCACAAAGGCTGATTGGAATGGGGATACTATTTCGCTCAAAAAAGGTCTTAACTTGGCAACTATTATCTTTGTAATTATTTTGTAGACCGTGTTACACAGGCTGATGGGCCTGTAGTTCCTAATGGTCTCAGACCCTTGTATCTTTGGAATAAGGGCTATATGGGTTTTGTTTAGGTAGCTAGGAACTTTCTTTTCCTTAAACACCTTTTTAATTTATGTTTTGACTGAGTCCCCAACCACTAACTAGAAACGTTGGAAAAAACCCACATGAAGCCCGTCCAACCCTGGTGCTTTGTTAGCTTTCAACGACCAGAAAGTTGTTTTAATTTCCTTATTAGTCACTTCACAATCTAAGCTGCTTCTTTCCTCCTCTGTCAAACCAAACTACCACCTAGATGGGCTGTGGGAATCCCATGAGGATTGACTATGAGAAGTGGAGTAAAGATCCATAAAGCTTTTCCTGATATGCCTCAAAACCTCCCTCTCATCTACCAGCCAATCATTTACACTGTTTTTGATTGCTTGGATCTTGTTTCTTTTCCTTCTCACTATGGTTGACATATGATAGAATGATGTATTGCGATTGCCAAAAACCATCCAATTTAATCTTAACTTTAGAGCCCAGAGCTCTTCTTCCTAGGTAAGAACCAGCTCCAAATTCAACTGAAGCGTCTTTTCTAGCTTTCGATGGCCTCTGGTAGGGGAGCAGAATTCTTCCAGGCATTAGACACCACTGAAGGAAAGGGCGGGTCGAATATCCGAAAGCTTTGAAATTTGAATAGCCTTTCCAAAAACAAGGCAGGCTTGGATTGGGATTCCATCAACACAGGGCAGTGATCGGAATGACAACGGGTAAGATGCATGACCCTGGCTTCAGGAAAAAGGTTGTACCACCCCTAGTTGATGAAAAAGTGGTCTATCCTTTCCTGAATGAGATCATTTATACCTCTGGGGTTCGACCAAGTATATCTTGGGCCTAAGAACCCCAGATTAATCATGTTGCACTTGGCTAAGCACTCCTTGAATAATAGAGATCTGTTAACACTGACACTCCTCCCACCAAACTTGTCATTATTAGAAAGGGTTCATTGAAGTCCCCAGCAATGACCTAAGGAAGATTATGAGAATCTGCTACACTTCTCAAATTATTCCATAAAATAGACCTTTCGACCAGCCTAGGACTAGCATAAAAAGTAGGAAAAATCCAAGTAAAATCAAAATTACGGACCTTAACAGAGATATGAATTTCCTGCTCTGTGCTTGTGAGCTGAGACACCTCCGCCTTGTCCGAATTCCACAGCACCCACAAACCTCTGGCATAACCAATGGTGTCCATATGGATAAAACCATCATAAGGTAGTCTGTCAGTAATTTCTTTTGCTCTCTCACCCCCAAGACGAGTCTCCATCACTACAAATATGGCTGGATCATGAACACGAGTCAGCTCCAGAACATGGTTTTGAAAGTTGGGCTTCAGAACACCCCTACTGTTCCACACAATAATATTCACGATGAGTTGATGGTGGGGGGTGGGGCATTCATCAATCTAAGGTCAGAATCTCGCTTCCTCCCTTAAATTCCATCCTGTCTGCCAGAGCATCTCCTTTGTCTGTCCTTTCCCTGGCATCAAGGTCAGACAATGATCCAACACTTCCATTTTCATCATCTGAGACATGATATGCAAACCGAACTCCAGTGTTGGTTGGAAGACCTGAACAATCTTTTGTAGTATTCCTGTTGCTCCAGAGGTTGTTTGATATCGGCATGGTTTCGAGCATTCTTCTCTCCGATAAACTGTCCATCGAATTCCGCTCGCACAGAAAAGGCTCCGCAGCTATTTGCGGATTTGTTTCCCATACTATCCATCACTCCTCTTCCGAGAGCAGATCGTTTGAGAGAAACACCCACCATGGGTTCGAGATTTCCCCCTATAATAGGTCTGCCAATGGTAGGAACCCCGTCCTTGCACTTTCTTCTGTCAGTTGGAAGATGTATTTCCGCGCTTTCATCAACTTGGTGTTAAACCACCCCATCACATGAGTTGGATTTGCTTGTATTTCTGCAATCACTACTTCCGAGATCTCCACCACATTCCCTTTAGGTTGATTGCCCATCTCGTTCCCTAGTGAAGTCAAGAATTGGAAGTTCGGTTCATGATTTGGCTGGAGGAGTTTCGTCAGAGTGAAGACAGGACCTTGTGGGAATTTGCTAAATAGCGACGATTGGTCTTTAGTATCTATTATCAAACTACTACCTAAACTTGATGATACCCTAAGACGGGCAATTCCTTTCTTGCCCTTAACTAACCCAGCAGCACTAAGTTTCAATGTGGCCCCCTCGCTAATGATCTCTAAGGCCTGGCCCACTAAAAGACTTCCCAGCCACTATAGGGCTTGCTTTATGTTTCCCATCTCTTTTTTGGCTAAACCCAACCCTACTGGCTATACAGTTGGGCCCAGAGAAGGAACGTGTCCCATTAGGAGAGCTTATCCATTCTTACTTATACCTTGCGTTGTTGGCAGACGTACTTCCATTTTTTGGACTTTTGTTCCCACTCCTCTTTCTGGTGACTACTAACCATGGCTCGTAGGTATCCTCATCCATCGTACCAGCGTTACCCTCATGCAACGTGTCATCTTCTCCATACGCATGTGTGTGGGCCACCGCTTCATGTGCCATGCATGTTGTCCTTTCCGGATTACGTTGTGTGCTAGCTTTACCCCTCTCCTTTGGCGGGG
Source organism: Lithocarpus polystachyus (assembly GCA_033629205.1). Lineage (NCBI taxonomy): Eukaryota > Viridiplantae > Streptophyta > Magnoliopsida > Fagales > Fagaceae > Lithocarpus > Lithocarpus polystachyus. The sequence continues at coordinate 14,081,555 of CM066167.1, forward strand.
TGGCTCGAATCAAAAATGAGCAATCATCCTTCCGATGCCCAATCCGACCACACGAGAAGCACAACTTGTGGATGCCTTCGTAGCTGATGGGCTATTCGATTCCCCCTATGATCACTGATGTCGTTGAGGGTTTCTTAACGTCAACTTGGATTCAAAATCTTGCATACCTTCCCCTCGATTTTGTGGCCATATAGGTGTCGATCCTCAAAACATTCCCAATAGCCTTGCCATTTTGCTTAAGCACTTCCACCTCATAGTATTCAATAGGTAGCTCTATTAGCCTAATCTAGACTACAATGGATGAAACATTTGTTGACGAAGGCTTGAAGTTAGGCTACCATGGCCTAATGGAGAGAAAGTGTTCCCCAATAAACTAGAGGCCCTTCTCTAGCACTGCTGAGTAGTCTTCTTTCAGCCCAAAACGGATTAGGTAAAATTCCTTACCCAAGTCAATGATATCCATCCTCCCCGACGGTTTCCAAAGGGTAAGAAGCCTTGCTTGCAAAAAATGAAAACGCACTGTCCTACCTTATACTTTAACAATCAATGAGTTCACCCCAAAGAGCTCTAATCAGTTGTTTCACCTCCTTGGATAGAGTCATCGTAGTAACCTCGTCTCGCAACTCAGCAATCTCATCGTTTGATTCTTCATCTGCTTCCATGTGACCATTTAACTCAAAAGCCTGATTGTAGGCTCCTACTATTTCTCCCATGAGTCTATCTTTGAATGACATGTCACTCCTTCCAGCTCTGTCCTGCTTGAGAGATCCCTCTTCCCTATTAAGATTGAAGTCGGCATAATGGACATCCTTGACTTTCTTGTTGCTACGGGCAAGCTTGACCTCTTCTTCTCTAAAGAGGAAACGGTTCTTGGAAGGGCTCTCCATCTCCTACTATATGTAAAGTCCCAGACTCTTTTCTCTAAGTGGAACTAGTGCATGAAATATATCAGCCCAAAACGGATTAGGTAAAATTCCTTACCCAAGTCAATGATATCCATCCTCCCCGACAGTTTCCAAAGGGTAAGAAGCCTTGCTTGCAAAAAATGAAAACGCACTGTCCTACCTTATACTTTAACAATCAATGAGTTCACCCCAAAGAGCTCTAATCTGTTGTTTCACCTCCTTGGATAGAGTCATCGTAGTAACCTCGTCTCGCAACTCAGCAATCTCATCGTTTGATTCTTCATCTGCTTCCATGTGACCATTTAACTCAAAAGCCTGATTGTAGGCTCCTGCTATTTCTCCCATGAGTCTATCTTTGAATGACATGTCACTCCTTCCAGCTCTGTCCTGCTTGAGAGATCCCTCTTCCCTATTAAGATTGAAGTCGGCATGATGGACATCCTTGACTTTCTTGTTGCTACGGGCAAGCTTGACCTCTTCTTCTCTAAAGAGGAAACGGTTCTTGGAAGGGCTCTCCATCTCCTACTATATGTAAAGTCCCAGACTCTTTTCTCTAAGTGGAACTAGCGCATGAAATATATATATGCACAACCCTTCGACAATCCAACCTAGGCTTATGCACATGTAATAAGTTGAGTTGAGAATTTCTTAATTCAATAATATAGTGAACCTACGGCATAAACTTTTGGGATTAGAGTATATATATACTCTAACTCCATGAGTTCAAGTGATTGTCTAGTGGTAATGACATTATTTATGGTAGCCATGTATGTGGCTTGAGTCTCATCTCCTCCTCCCTTACTATCTACCTCCAAAATAAAAAATAAAAAAATAAAAAAAATAAAACCCTAATCCCGCATGGTGGTCTAGCACTTGCTTCCATCCCATCACCCCTGATTTACTTTCCCCCTATATGCTTTTTGTTTTTGCATCTTGAAATTCCTTGCATGTTGGGATTTTTGTTAAGTAACGAGAGATTGTTTTGCCCATAAAGAGCTGCTTTTTGTATGTGAGATGAGCCTATAGACATCTCTTCTCTTCCTATTTGGGTCTTCCTCTGGTTCTAGAGATGGTGTGGGCCCTCCTCTTTTATTTCTTACGTTAATATTATCCTTGTTTATTACCACACACAAAACATAAAAGCAAGCAAGTCCAGTAACATAGACATAGCATTGTCAAAAATATTAGCTTTTAATAAACCATCTGAATAACCCAGATCAACAAATTAATCATCCAAGTCCATGTTTGGTACTTATGAATCATCTTAATGAGTTTTTAATCTCAGCAATATTAGCCTAAGCACTGTACTTTAGTACTTATATATACAACAAAAAAGCTTCAAAGCCTACACAGAAATATATATTCATGCCCTACATGGGTCTGTATCCTTCAGTGTGTAAGAACAAAGAAATTGAAGATCTCAAATCTGAAATTGGATCAACAAAACTCCTTCGCTTTTGTTTCTTTTCTTTTAGAACTCAACCAATTAAACTGACCTCTATGTTTCTTTTCTTCTTTTTTTTTTTTTTTTTTTTTTATTCTTTGGCAAAAAATAAATGTCAAGCTTCAAGTTTATATCTTTCTTTTGAGACTTTGAGTTGTGTTTGTGCAGGTGGGAGTGAAACGAGGTCGTTTTTGGATGGTTGGCTTGTCAAATCCTAGTCTTTGGCAATTGATAAATGCTTTGTCGGCACATGGGGTTGAAACAGTGTCTGGGATGTAGAGTAGGAGGAAAATGCCAAAAGCTTAAAACTACTATAAATTCTATATGCATGTTGGACAAAAAATATTTCTTAAAATTCTAATATTGATTCTTATATAATTCAATTTAAACAATCTCATCATTCAGAAGATGTAAATAAATATTGATGTGTGATGTTTTAATTATAACGAGATTTCAGTATGTTAAGTGCGGGAGCTATGAATCCCAGTATTAAAAAAAAAAGTTTTTACATGATTTTGGGAGTTTATAATACAAATCAGCGAGTCCACCTCAATGGTGCCTTCCTTGTATCTAGTACACCATAGAAATGGGATAATGCCTCATGATTACCATAAGCACACGAGCATGCACACGCGCGCACTGAAAGGAAAACTTCAATCAATTTGCCTTGATGCTGGAGAGGTCTAGTAGTCGGATCCATGTCTTTTGAGACTAGCCATAACCTTCACCTGTGCTGTACTCATTATCTGGACGCTATAAAAGATACTATGGGGATCTTAATCTAATTAAAGAGATTGCTCATTCTGCGTTCTTCAAATGGGTAATCTTCACTTGCATGCAGAGATGGCAATTAAATTTTTTTGGACATACTCATCTCCACAAAAGCACTACGCCAACTAGTCAAGCTTCACTCGACTAACACTAAATTGTGCATGTGGGTGCAAATCATAACATCATGCTCCACGTCTCAGATGAACTAGAAAACATAATGATGCTTGACATAAGTAATTTTAGCTTCACCAAATATGCATAAAGGTATTTGACTAGGGTCATTATGCAAACATTATAAGAGACTACTATCATAAACCAAGTTTCAAAGTAAAAAATTAAAAGACATTAAAAAGCAAGTATATGGCATAAAGGCAACGCAATCAGAAGTCACAGACATCATAGGTAATTTGATTTATGCAACCTAATTAACAAGTGAAGAAAATAAAGCTTCTGTTGAAGATCTCTGGTAATGCTAAAACACAAAATCCAGACAGTTGCTTCCTTTTCAAATAGCTCTGGGCCTTCTGGCATTCCTTCACAGGTTACATAGAACAAAAAGATCTGCAAGATTCATACTTTTGGTACCCCATTAATCTTTGTCTGAGTTGCTTTGCTTCCAACTCCGAGTACACATCAAAGCTCCCATAAGATCACGCCCTGATGAGATTATATTCCAATCAACCTTCCTTGCTGTTGTATCATACGCGTCATATGAAGTGGCAACTGAAATGGGGATTGCCAATAAGTCACGAGCCACACAAGAGAGGATTGGATATTTTGAGCTAGAGGTTCTCCACCAACTAATAATGTCAAAATCCTCAATCCATAGTATGACAGGTTCTTCCAAATAAAAATCCAGTTCTGACTTTGGGCGCCGACCTTTAGATTGAGTGAATTGTTCATATTCTTTCACCCAATCAAAACCATCTTTAGAACTGCCACAGCCTTCATCAACACGTCTGAATTTAGGACAGGGACCATCACTATCTTTGCCTGCAGACAGAGCTGAGGATTTACTCATAGACTTCTCATTTTCATCAATAGTGGTTGCATATTCATCATAAAGGGTCTGAATGGCATCCAAAACAGCAGTGACCCGTGATTTGCTATCACTGTCCTCATATTTTAAAGAAGAAAATTCAAAATATTTCTTCTTAAAACGTGGATCCAACAGTGTAGTTAGTGCCAATAGCAAAAACATATCATTCCAGTACTTATCAAACTTCTGTAACATTTTCTCAGCTATAGGTTTGATGAAACTATCTGAACTCATCGATTCACGAATCAAACTTGCTTGAAGCTCTTGAAGATTATGAAGATAGTTGTTAGCTGTTGGATATTTTGTCTCAAACAAACTTTTCGCCACATTATAAATGCTTCCTAGAAGTTTAACGACAGCTTCAGCTTTACTCCATACATCAGCAGGCGGTATTTCTATCACATGATACTCGTCTCTAGAAAACTCCCCCATGGAATATAACTCTGAAGCATCTTTTAGCGCCTGATATGTTAGATGCCAAAGTGAGGTTGGTCTCCCACAGGCCACATGATCAAGTACTTCATTAACTGGTATCTCAGCCAATGCATCTAGAACAACTGCACACAACATGTCAGCACAACAATACACATGAAATAGCTGACCCTTCAGCTGGAGCTTCTTCTTTTCTTGAACATGATCTTTAATAAGCTTGACTGTAGCAACATAATCACTATCATTTTTCATAGTGATCGCGAATATCTTGTTCTCAATTTTCCAGTCTGAAAGACACTTCAGAATCATCTTGGAAACATCATCTTCCTCTTCCCAAACACGGCAAAAACCAAGTACCCACTTTTTCACTTCCCAACCATCATCAACAAAATGTGCTGTTAAGCACATATACTCACTGCACACTGAAGACTTCAACACATCAACCGAGAGGCTGATTTGACCGTTGAAATCAGCTAGAGCTTGTTTAATTTTCACTCTCTCTTCCTTGAATATTTTCAAGCACTCAGCCTTAACCAATTTGACATTGCCAGGCTTAGCAAATGGGTTCACTGAATGCACAAAACGAAGAAATAAGGGATCTTCAATGATCCGAAGCGGCACATCTGCGGTGCAGATCCATAAAGCAAGGGCTTGGCTTGCTTTTGCTTCATCAAAAACCAAATTCTCACCCACATTTTCTTCAGTGTCACCAAAGTTTTCATTGTCAAAAGAATGGACTCTCGCTTCAGTATCCAAAGCAAGCTCATTTGCTTGTTCCTCAGACATTTCTGTATAATGGCAGATTGACAGAAAAAAAAAAAAAATTTAATGCCTTTCAAATTTTCAGAAACTAAATTGAAACTTTTAAATTTGTATGATCAAAATTGAACTCAAGCAACCTTCTTTGTGTTACTTTTCTCTATATTTTCACTAACCTTGCTAAGATCTGAAATACTCAACACTCTGTTTGGTTAATTACAATATCTTTGAATAAGAGGAAAATAAAGAATAGAACTTCTACTTCAGTCCTAAGAAATATTACTCCCAAATTATGAAGGTTTCAAATATAAAAAATTCATTTTTTTAAACCTTAATCATCATCCAAATGCACCATATTAAAGCAAAACTTTAGGCACGTTATAGCATAAGATATATGATTTCATCTCATCATCTGAGCAATGTTTAACTAACAAAGAAATATTACGTTTTACTACTACTTTCATATTTGATTTCTTTGCTTTTTTTCTCAGCAACCAAACAGAATCTCTTTTAAAATAATAAAACGACATTGATTATCAGATTAACGTATGACATACCTTGTGTCGTCGTCTTTTGAGAGCGAAACGTCTAAGAGAAGAGGCTCTGCTTCAGAGTTCAGAAACCTCCTCTGTTTTTTTGGTTTTGTGGTTTTCTTTGATTCATTTATAAGAAAAAAAGTAAGGAAGAGAGAGAGAGAGAGAGAGAGAGAGAGATGCTTGTAAAACGAGCTGTCGTTTGGTTTTGCGCGGGAAAAAAAAATCATGGGGTCACTTTTGCGTTCCACGTGGCCTCACTATTAGATCGGACGGTTGAGGGTTTTATTAGTGATGGCAACGAGTTTTCATTGACAAATGAGTTATTACAGTTTTGTTAATGGGCTTTTCATGTTGATTAATCAAACTAAGATCCAATATAGCCCAGAATAAATATTCGATTTGATGATAGTATTGAGAAGTAAATTAATTGTGGTTGTATTTTGATTTTTGCTAAGTTATGTTGATTAACCAAACTACGATCCAATATAGTGAAAGAATGATTCAATTTGATGATAATATTGTTAGTATAATAGTTACATACTTACGTGATCAAATTCTCTCTTCACTAACCAATTAAACTTTTAAAGCAATTGATAATTTATCAATCTTGAGTCTTCATAGCGTTCGTTTATTAATAATCCACCCGGCACAAACTTACGCAATGGGGGGGATATTTGACTTCTTTTTTTTATAAAGTGAAAAATGAAAATAGTAAATGAGACTTATAAGTGTTAGTCTCAAACTTTCCTTAAAATATTATAATATTTTTTAATAAAGTACAGTCGATATAATATATTAGATTTTTCTAAATAAAATTATTTATATTTGTTATTTGAAAGTGTTTTAAATTTTGTATTTTTTTTTAATTTTCAAGGAAAATAATGCATTTCACATTTAATTATTATGTAAGGTAAGATATTTTGTAAATAATGTAATGTGTGGTTGAAATTTATTTTTAATACTTTTAACAAATGGCTCATCCTCTATACATTTTGAATAACTTAAAAATGAAGCAAATATAAATAACTTATATAGTCATATTAGGAAAAAAAAAAAATACAAGACTTTAATAACATGAGAAAAATGTAATTTTATTATGAACCTTCTAATATTACACTGAGAATGTGACATAATTGTCAATGAAGAAACTTATCTTTCTACGCATCGAAGTCAACTGAATGGACCAATGTAGCCTGAAGGACACCAAATGGACCAAAATGGATAGAATGGACCGAAGTTGAACAAATAGACTGAAGTTGACCAAAATGGACTAAATAGACCAAAATTTAACCAAAATGCTACATTGATTTAGCTCAATAGGAGCATAACAATAATAAATAATACGTTTTAGCTTTTAGATGTTATATAGATTTTCACAATTAAAAGGTAACGACTTTCTTTTAATTGTAGGGGAGAGTTAATCCCATTTTTTAAGCATCGTGCCAAGACACCAATTTTTATTTGTGTGTGTTTCTTGCTCTTATTTGAGAACAAGAGATTTTATCATTTAAGTTAATTGAACCAATAAATTGAGGATTTAAAATTAAAGAAATTTGAAGAATAATTATGATAAAAGTGATACAGTTGTTGTATTAAAGGAAAATGAGGGTACCATGTCATTAACATATTGAGGCATACATCGAAATAACTGCTCCTTTACATTTGAAACAATATTGTGAAGATAATTACCGGGTTTATAAAAACACCAATGATTTTGGAATGAGTATAAAAAAGGATAGCGTGGCTCAAGATTCAGGGTTCCATAATTCAACATCTAAAATATTCTTAATCTTAGGTACAAGCCTAACTTCGTTTCACAGGGCTATTATAACTTAAATCTTTCAATTGATTGTACTAGATTTTAAATGATAATACTCTCCGAGTCTTTTGCATTGGGTTTGTACTGGGTTTTCCAGCCGAAATACTTTATAATTCAGCTTCTTAATTAATACACACTAACTTTTTGAACAGAAAAAGCAATGCATTAATGGCTTAAAGAACCAAAAATTCTAGGACCACAAACTTTCACACATTTTGCCACAACTATTCTATGTGGCTGACTATAAGCGGTGGAAAAAATGGAATGAGTCCATATAAAAGTGAAAGACAATCAGTTATAATCTGCCACATAAAATAGTTGTGAAAAATGGTATGATAAAAGTGATTTTAAAATAACTCTTCTAGACTTCTAGCACACTGTCAATATTTGTTGGGAGAATAAATAGGAAACAAGAAAAATACCAACAACATTGTAAACTTATGCAGAGTAATGAAGTTTGACAACAGCAGAAGTAAAAAAAAGCTCATAACATGCTTGACTTGAGTAACGTGAATCTTCAGCATATTACAGTTGCTCTACCAAATCATTGTGAGTCACTTAGAACAGAACAAATAGCTGACATGACACTAGCAGGACACAACTGTGGACAACACAATAAGGCATTCTTTACTGAGGAAGCCATCACCCTTAAAGTAGTATAATATGCATTCACTAAAGAAACTAGGCATATTAAGTAAACCTTTCAGCAAAAGTAACACAAAAAGTATGAGCCACAAGAACCAACAAAATGCACCCAATTCTAAATTAATTCATCTTCCAATTTGATGTCTTCCAGCATTTCCCCAAACCCCAGAGAAGATTCAGCCATGGATTTGAGTTCAGTAGGGACCCAACTCTGAGTACACATTATGGCATTTATCAAGTCTGGTTTGAAGGAAGCATAACGTCGTGGACTGTTTCTTCTTTCCATGGTAAAAAATTCATCTATGGAAGTAACAACAGACACAGGAACTGACAAATAATCACGAGCAATCCTGGAAAGGATAGGATACCTTGGGCTTGCAGCTCTCCACCAACTCAAAATGTTGAAATCCTGGGTCCAAGGCAAGACAGGTTCTTCCAAATACAAATCTAGCTCCGACTTCAGAGGTTGATTAGTAGATTCAATGAACTGCTGGTAATCTTGTAACCGCTTAGAAGCATCAGAACTAAGGCACCCCCGCTTAACTGGCCTGGGAGTCTCACTTTCTGAATTAGAGGAAGTGCGATTGCTCACAGGATTCTCATTATCGGGAAATCAGGTATTATAATCATCATAGAGACTGCGAATGGCCATAAGTACGGTAGAAACTTCAGTGTTGCCATCTTTACCACCATATTTTGAGGACGAGAACTCAAAGTACGTAATCTTATACCGGGGATCCATCACTGTAGCAATTGCCAATACCAAGAACATTTTTTTCCAATACTTCTCAAACCTCTTATGCATTTCTGTAGCCACATCTCTAATAAAACTGTCTGAAGAATTAGTCTCCTTGGTCAAAGTAGCCCGTACCTCTTGAAGATTCTGAAAATAGATGCCTGCCGTTGAATCTTTTGTTTCAAAGACAGCTTTTGCTGCATTATATAAGCTCTTAAGAGTTTACAAATGTCTTCGACTTTCTTCCACTCATCAGCAGATGGCTTGTCCCGGTCATACTCTTCTTTGAACTCTTCCTTAGCCTCACGCTCTAAAGCCATCTTTAGCCTGTCATATACTGCATCCCACCTACTACCACTGGATGGTTTCCCAAAGTACATTAGTCTATCAATTATGTGAATCGTCCTCCATATCACCTCAAATGCATCCTGCACCATACGTTTGAAAATGTCAGCACAGCAATACAGACGAAATGGCTGACTGTTAAATTGAAGCTTCTCTGTCTCTTGAACACAATCTTTGACCTCATCAATCTGTTTGTCATCTACTGAGCCAGTTGGAAATGTAATATAGGCTATCTTGTTCCCAATGTCCCAGTCTTTCAGAACCTTCAAAATGGCTTCAACAATGCAATCATTGCCCACTTCACTTATACGATGAAAATTGAGAACCAAATTCATCAAATTCCAATCTTTATCAATAAAATGGGCTTTTAGGCACATATACTCACAAAAATTTCGACAACTCAGTATATCTACTGAGAGGCTAATCTGCCCATCAAGATTTCTCAATAATGGTTTAAGATTCCCTTTTATGTCCTCATAAAATTTGAAGCATTCATCTTGTACAGAAGCAAAACGCACTCTCTTAAATACGGGATTACTGCGACACAGTGTCTGCATAAACAAACCCCTTCGAGGCAGCACTTCTGTAGTGAATGTCAAAACTGCAAGATACCGGCTTGCATTTATTTGCTCAGAATCATAATCGTAATCATTAACACTATTTTTATCATCTGAAGAGGATCCATGAGAGTTACAATGATCACTACCATGGTCAAATTCAAGACCACAAGCATCACCGTCTCTTTCAACATCATTAGTCTGATAATTTTCATTATCTGCCTCCATTTCTAACAAGCAAGTAAAACAACAGTTAATGATAGAAAACCCATCACTTGAAACACCGGTTCAATATGGATCTAAGAAACAACAAATCTCAATATCTGAATCTTAATGAAGAGGAAAAGAAATACACAAATCACTTTGGAAACCTTAAGGTTGAACACAAGCACCCAATGGATCTTGAACGCACGACCTCACCCTCCCCCTAGAATTTATAAGGGGAGGAGGTGCTAGTTGAGCAAGAGTTCATTGGCCAGAACAATTAATAGCATAAATTCCCTAATAATTTTGACAATAGATGATGGATTTAACTCTTCACTCATGTTTGGATTTGAGGATTTAAAATCAAGGATTTTAAGTCCAATTGCTAGTATAAATTCTTTAATGTAAATGTAGCAACACAGAAAGATTTGAGCTTTAGAGATTTTGCTCAAACAAAAACACCCAAGAAATTATAGATTTGAAATAACTTCTTCCACCTTATCATTTCAAATCCACATATTAATATAACTTAAATCCATCCATAAATTTCATTAATGAAAAACATTTGCTAGTGATAAATTATCAGTTGTTCCAAAAGTTTAAATAATTAGGAAATGATGAATTTATTCACTTAACCAATATTTTAACAACTATTTCATACTTTATACAAGTCATTTAAACTAAATTGGAAATCCAAAATGTTTCTATTTAAATACCTCTATCCAAATGTGCCGGTTGAGGATTTTCATTCAACAAAACACTTCTAACATATGGATTTGAAATGATATCATTACATTTTATCATTTCAAATTCACATACAAGTAAAATACAAAACCACACATGAATTTCATCAATAGAACAAATTGTCATTTCATAGTTCATTCTCTATTTATCTCATTCGACCAAAAATCAAATCCAAATACAACTCCTTCACTTCAAACACTTCCAACCAAAAGAACCATAAAAATTCTTGATTAAGGAGCAATGTTGATACAAATCGAAACAATATGTTCAAATTAAGACAGGTTTAAATGGCAATCTCTTCTTCAAGAAACATCCCACAGACACGATTGTTCTACACCATCTTTTCACATAAGGGTGGATCCCATTTGTGAAAGCCACATGCGGGAATTGGGATCCATCCTTATTTAAGAGAAATGTGTAGTACACTAGCTACACTGAATAATTTCAACTCTAACAAAATCCAAAAAGTTCCACTCTTCTTCTACATTTTTAGTAGCTAAACAAAATATATAACTAACTGAAAAAGTGAGGGGCCAAAAAAAAAAAAAAGGCATACACCAAAAAACTCATAATCGTAAGAGTATGTTTGAACTTTTATATAACAATCTATATCCCATTTAGCGTCTGCAAACAAATATGCAGAGAGAGAATTAAAAAACTCCTAAATCTGAACTGAATAAAAGAAAATTTCTTATCATTAATAAAGAACCAATAATCATACACTAACAAGTAAAGTTATTTTGATCCTAAACGACATATTCTTTTTAAAGTAATTTTATGTTGCATACAGACACTATCCATTTGAAACATAAAAATCACAATCGGCAAGTGAAGACAGAAGACCAATCCTGGTTTGTGGGAAGAGTACATGTAATTGGTTTGATGAGACAGAAAGATTGTAAATCAAAATAGGCTTGTTTTGGAACTGCTTCAAAACTAGGAACCTTAAATAATATAATGAGAAATAAATATACCACTACCAATTGAATTTTAACATGTAGATAATGAAATAAAATAAATTTAAATAATGGCAGATGAATGGAAAACAAAATTAATATCTTTCAAATTTTCAGAAACTAAATTGAAACTTTTAATTTTGAGTGGCCAAAATTAAACTTGAACAAATTTTAGGGATGAAAAATGCATTTTAGGCAAAGTTGTAATTAAAAAACTCTAGCAACATACACGTGTGTCTTTGTTTAATATGGCTTCGCCAAAATAAATTATACCAAACATAAACTACATGTCTTGAAAACACAAAGGTTTTTTTTTTTTTTTTTTTAAATATATATATATATATATATATATATATTAAAGAAGAATTTGATATTTCTTATGAACCAAAGGATTGTGTTCTGTGCTAGAGAGAGTGGCTCACATTCTAAATTTCTTTGAAGGCGCTATAAATTAATTGTAAACCCTTTATTTTTTGATAGTGAATTTTTACGCTGCGGCACAGCCGAACCACTTAAATCTGTGTGTTGTTTTTCTCTATATTTGCACTAACCTTGCTAAGATCTGAATATTCAATGCTCTATTTTGTTAAGGGTCCTATTAACGGTACCCTTAGGAAAATTGTTAATAAACCAGAAGATTTTGCCTCCACTTCCATGAGAAATATAAAAATCGTCAAAAAATTACTTGTTTTTTTCTTTTTTCTTAAAAAATTTCTAAAATTATATCCTAAATCAATACATTTAGACATCCGTTAACTTTTCCATTTTGTTAACTACAATATCTTTGAAGAAAAGGAAAAGAAAGAATAAAACTTCTACTTCAGTACTAAGAAATATTACTACCAAATTATGAAGGGCTTCAAATAAAGAAATTTCCTTTTTTCCCAAAAAAAAAAAAAAAAAAATCAAACCTTAATCATCATCCAAATAATGCACCATATTAAAGCAAAACTTTACGCACGTTAGCATAAGATATATGATTTCATCTCATCATCAGAGCAATATTTAACTAACAAACAAAGAAACTTCACGTTTTACTACTACTTTCTTATTTGATTTCTTTGTTTTTTTCTCTGCAACCAAACAGAATCTTTTAAAATAATGAAACGACATTGAGTTTCAGATTAATGCATGATATACCTGGTGTTGTCTTTTGAGAGCCAAATGTCTAAGAAAAGAGCTTCTGCTTCACTGATCAGAACTTTTTTTTTTTTTTTGGTTTTGTTATCATGTGGTGTTCTTTCATCTTTGATTCATTTATAGTGAAAAAGGAGGTGGGAGAGAGAACTCCTTGTAAAACGAGCTGTCGTTTGGTTTTGCGCGGGAAAAAAAATAATGAAGGGTCACTAATTGCGTTCCACGTGGCCTCAATATTAAATCGGATGGTTGAGGGTTTTATTAGTGATGGCCACGAGTTACAGTTCTGTTAATGAGCTTTTCATGTTAATTAATCAATTTAAGAACCAATATAGCTCAGAATAAAGATTCAATTTGACGTTGTAATGAGAAGTAAATTAATTTTGGTTGTATTTTGATTTTTGCTAAGTTATGTTGATTAACAAAACTAAGATCTAATATAGTGCAAGAATGATTCAATTTGATAATAATATTTTAAGTATAATGGTTACATGATCAAATTCTCTCTTTCTTTATTGCTTAAATTTAGAATAATTAATAATTTATTTTAGTATCAAAACATATGATCTTGAGTTTGAATTTTGAATCACGATCAACATTGATTTATTAATAATTCCTTTTCACAGTAAAAAGTAACGACTTTCTTTTAGGTGTAGAGGAGAGTTAAATCTCATTTCTTTACCATCATCAAGACACCAATTTTTATTTGTGAGTGTTCCGTGGTCTTATTTGAGAACATGAGATTTAATCAATAATAAGTTAATTGGAAAATTAGGAGTACCATGTCATCAATGTATTGAGGCATACATTGAAATAACTGCTCCTTTACATTTGCAACAATATTGTGAAGAAAATTACCTGGTCTATAACAACTCCAATGATCTTGGAATGACTACAAAGAGGATAGCAAGGCTCAAGATTCAGGGTTCTATAATTCAACATCTAAAATATTTTTAATCCTAGGTATAAAGCCTAGAATTTTGAAGGATAATACTCTCCAAGTCTTTTGCATTGGGTTTGTATTGGAGTTTCCAGCCGGAATATTTTATAATTCACCTTTTTAATTATTACACACTAACTTATTGTCTGGCATACTGAATATTTGTTGGGAGAATAAATAAAAAACAGGGAAGAATTCCAACAACATTGTGAATGAAGTTTCACAAAAGCAGAAGTAAAAAAGTACTATTAAAATACTAGACTTTAGCATCGTGAATCTTCAGCATATTACAGTTGCTATAACAAATCATTCTGAGTCACCTAGTAAGAACAGAACTAATAGCTGACATGACACTAGCAAGACACAACTGTGAACTACAAAATAAGGCATTCTTTACTGAGGAAGTCATCACTCTTTGAAGTAGTATAATATGCATTCAAAGTAACTAGGCATATTAAGTAACCTTTCAGCAAAAGAGAGACACGAAGTGTTAACACAAAAAGTATGAGGCATGAGAACCAACAAAATGCACTCTTTCTAAATTAAATCATCTACCAATTCCATGTCTTCCAGCATTTCCCCCAACCCCAGAGAAGATTCAATCATGGATTTGACTTCAGCAGGGAACCAACTCCGAGTACACATTATGGCATTTATCAATTCCGGTTTTAAGGAAGCATAACGTCGTCGACTGATTCCTCTTTCCATGGTAAATAATTCATCTACGCAAGTAACAACAGACACAGGAACTGACAAATAATCACGAGCAATCCTGGAAAGGATAGGATACCTTGGGCTTGCAGCTCTCCACCAACTCAATATATTAAAATCCTGGGTCCATGGCAAGACAGGTTCTTCCAAATACAAATCTAACTCTGACTTCAGAGGTTGATTAGTAGATTCAATGAATTGCTGGTAATCTTGTAACCGATTAGAAGCGTCAGAACTAAGGCACCTTTGCTTAACTGGCCTGGGAGTCTCACTTTCTCAATCAGAAGAAGTAGAATTGCTCACAGGATTCTCATTAATGGGAAATCGGGTATTATAATCATCATAGAGACTGCGGACAGCCATAAGCACGGTAGAAACTTCAGTCTTGCTATCATTACCACCATATTTTGAGGATGAGAACTCAAAGTACGATATCTTATACCGAGGATCCATCACTGTAGCAATTGCCAAAACCAAGAACATTTTCTTCCAATACTTCTCCAACCTCTCATGCATTTCAGCAGCCACATCTCTAATAAAACTGTCTGAAGAATTAGTCTCCTTGGTCAAAGCTGCCCGTACCTCTCGAAGATTCTGAAGATAGATGCCAGCCATTGAATCTTTTGTTTCGAATACAGCTTTTGCTGCATTATATAAGCTCCCTAAGAGTTTACAAATGCCTTCAACTTTCTTCCACTCATCAGCACATGGCTTGTCCCAGTCATCCTCTTCTTTGAACTCTTCCTTAGCCTCACTCTCTAAAGCTGTCTTTAGCCTGTCATATACAACATCCCACCTATTGGATGGTTTCCCAAAGTACATTAGTCTATCAATTATGTGAATCGTCCTCCATATCACTTCAAATGCATCCTGCACCATACGTTTGAAAATGTCAGCACAGCAATACAGACGAAATGGCTGACCGTTAAATTGAAGCTTCTTTGTCTCTTGAACATAATCTTTGACCTCATCAATCTGTTTGTCATCTACTGAGCCAGTTGGAAATGTAATACAGGCTATCTTGTTCCCAATGTCCCATTCTTTTAGAGCCTTCAAAGTGGCTTCAACGATGTAATCATCCTCCAATTCACATATACGACGAAAATTGAGAACCCAATTCATCAAATTCCAACCTTCATCAATAAAATGGGCTTTTAGGCACATATACTCAGAAAGCTTTCGACAACTTAATATATCAATTGAGAGGCTAATATGCCCATCAAAATTTCTCAATAATGGTTTAAGATTGCCTTTTATTTCCTCATAAAGTTTCAAGCAGTCATCTTGTACAGACGCAAAACACACTCTCTTAAATACTGGATTACTGTGGCACAGTGTCTGCATAAAAAACCCTTTTCGAGGCAGCACATTTATAGTGCATGTCAAAGCTGCAAGATACCGGCTAGCATTTCTTTGTTCAAATCATAATCGTAATCATTAACGCTATGTTCAACATCTGAAGAGGCTTTATGAGAGTTACCATGATCACTACCCTGGTCAGATTCATCATTGTCTCCTTCAACATCATTAGTCTGATAATTTTCATTATCTGCCTCCACATCTAACAAGCAAGCAAAACAACAGTTAATTACAGAAAACCATAAATTCAACACTAGTTCAATAAGGATCAAAGAAACAACAAATCTCAGTATCTGAATCTTAATGAAGAGGATAAGAAATACACAAACCATTTTGGAATCCTTAAGGTTGCATGCACGCACCCAATGGATCTTGAATGCATGACCTCACCCTCCCCTAGAATCTATGAGGGTAGGAGGTGCTGGTTGAGCAAGAGCTCATTGGCAAGAACAATTACTACCGTAAATTCCCTTATTATTTTGACAATAGATGATAGATTAAACTCTTCGCTCATATTTAGATTTGACGATTTAAAATCAAGGAATTTGAAGTCCAAATGCTAGTATAAATTCTTTGATGTAAATTTAACAACACACAAAGATTTGAACTTTAGAGATTTTGCTCAAAAAAAAAAACACCCGTGAAATTATAGGTCTGAAATAACTTCTTCCACCTTATCATTTCAAATCCAACATATTAATAAAACTTAATCCATCCATATATTTTGTTAATGAAAAAGATTTGCTATTGATAAATTATCAGTTTTCTTAAAAGCTTAAACAATTAAGAAATGGTCAATTTAATCACTTAACCAATATTCTAACAACTACTTCATACTTTATTCAAGTCATTTAAACTAAAATTTGAAATCCAAATCTTTCTCTTTAAAAAGCACTATCCAAATGTGCCATTGAGGATTTTCATTCAACAAAAATGATTCTGACATATGAATTTGAAATGATGTCTTTGCATTTTATCATTTCAAATCCACATATAAAGTAAATTCAATACCATACATGAATTTCATCGATAGATAAAATTACCCTTTCATAGTTCATACTCCATTTATCTCATTCAAACAAAAATCAAATTCAAATACAAATACTTCACTTCAAACACTGCCAACCAAAATAACCATAAAAATTCTTGATTAAGGAGCAATGTTGATGCAAATCGAGACAACAAAATGGTCTAATTAAGACAAGTTTGAATGGCAATTCTCTTCTTCATGAAATTATCCGGTAGACTCAATTGTTCTTCACCATCCTTTCACATAAGGGCGGATCCATATTTCCAAAAGCCATATGTGGGAATTGGGAACCATCTCTATTTAAGAGAAATGTGTAGTACACTGGCTACACTGAATAATTTATAACTCTAACAAAATCCAAAAAGCTGCACACTTCTCTACTTTTTTTATTAGCTAAACAAGAAGCACAACAACTAACCGAACAAAGAGGGAAAAAAAAAGGTAATGCTACGTAAACACTATTTTTACAATAAATTCTAAATGACAAATTATTACTGGTTATAATATGGGTTTACCACAAATTTTTTTGTTTTTTTGCCCACTAGTAACAGCCAAATGTAGCATTTCTAAAAAGAAAAAAAGAAAAAAAGAAACTCATAATTGTAATAGTATGTTTGAACTTTTATATATCAAAACCATTAAGCGTCTACAAATAAAAAAGCTTAGAGAAGAGAGAGAGGAAAAAAAAAAAAAAAACTTAAATCTGAACTTAAAAACTAAAGAAAATTTGTTATCATTGATAAAGAACCAATAATAATACACTAACAAGTAAAGTTATTTTGATCCTAAAAATGACAGGTTTTTTTTTTTTGAATGAAGTAAAGAGATTAAGATTATGAAATTTAATGTTACATACAGATACTATACATTTGCTAAGGAATCAAAAAAGCAAAATTAGCAAGTGAAAGACAGAGAACCAAACCTGGTTCGCGGGAAGAGTACATGTAATTAGTTTAATGAGAAACAAAGATTGTAACTCAAAATATATAGGCTTGTTTGGTACACTCTTCAGAACCAGAACCTTAAATAATGTAATGAGTATTTTTTTTTTTTTTGGGAATTGGAATCGACGTATGTCGCTTTCTCTTTTGCGCGGGAAGGTCATTAGGGCTCCATAGCATTGTGATTTTTATTTTTATTTTTCAATAATTGTTGATACGACTGTCGTTTTTACTTTTATTTTTTCATTATGACCTACAATTGTCATTTGACCAATAATTTTTTTTTAATTTTTATTGAAATATGAAACTTTTGAAACATATGATAAAATTATGATCGTTTTAATTAATTTAAAATCTTTTGTCATCTAATAAAAAACTTGGCATACACAAAACAAAACAAAACATTAATAAGGGCAACTATCAAAAATAATTACCGTGCAAGCTCTATCTTTCAAAAGTAACAAAGGAGGCATTCTAAAGCATGCCAGCTTGCATGCAAGCAAATCACTATTTTTTTGTTTGAGTGACATGCAAGCAAATCACTATTGGTAGTAATAAATAGCTCATTGGGCAATGATTGGTCCCTTAGGGAGTCTTTTTTATTATTTTATAAAGATTATTCATGTCCTTGTTTATGTTTCTGGTTGAAACAAATTATAATATTCCAGTTCTATATTTGTTCAAATACAATGCTTAGCTAATTTAATGAATTTCCACTTTCCATTGAGAATAATTTGTAATTCACCTTATTAATTAATGCAACACTAACTTTTTTGAGCAGACAAACCAATTCACTGATATTATCTTATCTAGCACACTGTTAGTATTTGTTGGGAGAACAAATAGAAATAGGCAACAGGAAGGAATACCAACAACATTGTAATCCCAACTGCGGCAGAGTAGTGAAGTTTCACAAAATAGATGTCAAAAGATCTCTTTAAAATGCATGATTAGTATCATAAATCTTCAGCCTATTACAGTTGCTCGACCAAAGCATTCTGAGTCAGTTAGAAGAGAACAAATAACTGACTTAACACTAGCAGGACACAACTATGGACTGCACACTAAGGCATTCTTTACTGAGGAAGCCAAAGATCGACCAATCTCTCCTTCAGTAGGATAACATGCATTTACTGAAGTAACTAGAGATATGAAGTCTAACCCTTCAACAAAAAAGAGAGACGAAGTCTAACACAAAAAGTGTGAGCCACAAGAACCAACAAAATTCGTTCGTTCTAATTCTACAAATATAAATCTTCTACAAATTCCATGTCTTCCAGCATTTCCTCACATCCCAGCGCAGAACCGATTGTGGATTTGAGTTCATCGGGGAACCAACTCCGAGTACACATTATGGCATTCATCACGTCTGGTCTTAAGGAAGCATAACGTGGACTAATTTCTCTATCAATGGTAAAAAATGCATCCGTGGAAGTAGCAACAGACATGGGAACCGGCAAATAATCACGAGCAATCCTGGAAAGGATAGGATACCTTGGGCATGCAGCTCTCCACCAACTCAATATGTTAAAATCCTGGGTCCAAGGTAAGACAGGTTCTTCCAAATATATATCTAGTTCTGACTTCAGAGGTTGACTAGTAGATTCAATGAACTGCTGGTAATCTTGTAGCTGGTTAGAACTATCATCAGAACTAAGACGCTCTCGCTTAACTTGCCTGGAGGACTCACCTCCTGAATCAGAAGTAGGATTACTCACAGGATTCTCAGTCTCAGGAAATTGGATACTATAATCATCATAAAGACTGCGAATGGCCATGACCACAGTAGAAACTTCGGCGGTGTCATCATCACCGCCATATTTTGAGGATGAGAACTCAAAGTACGTAATCTTACACCGAGGATCCATCACTGTAGCAATTGCCAACACCAAGAACATATTCTTCCAATACTTCTCAAACTTCTTATGCATTTCTGCAGCCACAGCTCTAATAAAACTGTCTGATGAATTAGCTTCCTTGGTCAAAGTTGCCCTTACCTCTCGAAGATTCTGGAGATAGATGTTTGCCGTTGCATCTTTTGTTTCAAAAAGAGCTTTTGCTGCATTATATAAGCTCTCTAAGAGTTTACAAATTCCTTCAACTTTCTTCCACTCATCGGCAGATGGCTTGTCCCAGTCGTTATACTCTTCTTTGCCAAATTCTTCTTTCTCCTCAAAAGCCGTCTTTAGCCTGTCATATGTAGCATCCCACAGACACGATGGTTTCCCAAAGTACATTAGGTCATCAATTGTGGAAATTGTCCCCGCTATTGCTTCAAATGCAGCCTGCACCATACGTTTGAAAATATCAGCACAGCAATACAGACGAAATAGCTGACCATTAAATTGGAGCTTCTTCGCCTCTTGGACATAATCTTTGACCTCATCAATCCCCTCATAATTTAGAAATGTAATATTGGCTATCTTGTTCCCAATGTCCCAGCCTTTTAGAGACTTCAAAATAGCTCCAACAAGGCAATCATCCCCCCACGATGCATTTATACGACGAAAATTAAGAACCCAATTCCTCAAATTCCAATCGTTAGCAATAAAATGGGCTTTAAGGCACAAGTACTCATAACCCTTTTGACATCTCAGTATATCTACTGAGAGGCCAATCTGCCCATCAAATTTTCTCAATACTTGTTCAGTACTCTCTTTCATTTCCTTGTAAAGTTTCAAGCAGTCATCTTGTACAGAATCAAAACTCACTCTCTTAAATACTGGATCACTGATCTGCAACATTTTCATAAACATCCCCTCTAGAGGCAACACATTTCTAGCGCATGTCAGTAGTCCAAGAAACTGGCTAGCATTTCTTTGCTCAAAATCAAAATCATCATCATTAACGCTCCTTTCACCATCTGAAGAGCATCCATGAGAATCACCATGATCACTACCATGGTCACATTCATCACCACAAGCATCACCGTCACTTTCAACATCATTAGTCTGATAATTTTCATGATCTGCCTCCATATCTAACAAGCAAAGCAACAATTAATGATAGAGCATCTCATCAATTCAAACACTAGTTCACTAAGGATCAGAGAACTAAAAAATTTCAATATCCAAATCTTAATGAAGAGGAAAAGAAATACACAGACCAATTTGAAAACCTGAAGGTTGCATTTGGACTTATGAGTTATGACTAGTGTTTGGATTTTGACAAAATGGTCTAATTAAGACGGTTAAGACTTAAATACACATTCCCCTATATGAATTTTGACAATAGATGATGGATTAGACTCTTGGGTTGCATTTGGATTTGAGGATTTAAAATCAAAATATTTTTAAAGCAATTGCTAGTATAAATTGTTTGATATAAATTTATCAATACATGATGCCTTAAGCTTTAGAGATTTTGTTCAAACAAAAACACTTGTGATATCATGAATTTGAAATAACTTCTTAAACATTATCATTTCAAATCTTCATATTAATAAAACTTAAATCCATCCATGAATTTTAGTAATGGATTTTTTTTTTGCTATTTAATACTCTATTCAAGTCATTTAAACTTCTTCTCAAAAAAAAAAAAATCATTTAATTTAAAATTTAAAATCGAAATCCTTATCTTAAAATACCAGTCATTAAAGATTTTTCATTCAACAAAAACACTAATGACACATCGATTTAATCATTTCAAATTTACAAATAAGCAAATGAAATCCATATATGAATTTCATCAATAAATAGGGGAAAAAAATATGTATTTTAACAGCTCATGAGTCATTTAACCCAAAACTTTAATCCAAGCCTTTCACTTCAAATACTTCCATCCAAATAAACCATAAAAAAAAAAAAAAAAAAAAAACCTCTTAAAGAAGCAATATTGATACAGAATGAAGCAACAAAATCTAAGAAGTTCCACTCTTCTCCTACATGTTTTAGGAGCTAAACAAAAAAGCATAACAACTAAAAAAAAAGGCATAAACCAAAGAACTCATACTGGTAGAATATGTTTGCGCTAAAAGCACGTGATTAAATGATTAAATTTACCAAATTTTAATAGTTTAAACTTTTGAAAAAATCGATAATTTAACATGATAAAAAAACAGTGGGGTCGAGACAATTGGTAATTTAACGGTTTGAACATTTTTATAACAATAAATATACCATTTTGAGTCAAGTGAAAAATCCCTTAAATCTAAACTTAAACAAAAGAAAATTTCTTATCATTGATAAAGACCCAATAATAATACAGCAGACACACACACACACACACACACAAATATAAGAAAATTTTATGTTACATACAGACACTACTTTTGCTTGCTAAGGAAGCAAAGTAAGCACAATCAACAAGTGAAAACAGAAGAACAAACCTGGTTCGTGGGCAGAGGATATGGAATTGGTTTTGATGAGAAAGATGTAAGATTGTAAAATTATACAATATTATATGCTTCTTTGATACTGCTCCGGACCTTGTAGGGTTTTATAATTACGGGAAAATATTCTTCGGGATTTGGGAGCGAAATATATATTGTTTTATTTTATTTTTCCTTTTGCGCGGGAAGATTATTATTAGATTTTTTTAGGATGCGCGGGAAGATAATTAAGGCTCCAGTCCACAACAGTGGTTTTCTTTTTATTGGTTGATACGACTGTTTTTTTTTTTTTTTTTTCCCAAAAATTCTATGAACATATAAAACATCACTACTTGTGCCAAAACTGTCCACCTGCCAGTGCCAGATTATGAGTGGTGAAAAAAAATAAAAAAATGGTTTGTAGGTGAGAAAATAATGGGTCTGACAAATTGTGATTTGTCATGTATAATTGTGATTTGTGAATCATCGGTATAAAGTCAAAAGTCTAAACCCCCAAAACAACATTATGATTGTTTCAAAATCATTAAGACTTAATCTTTTATAAAGTGTTAAAGAATGTTTTAAGGGCATTAGTTTAAAAATTACTTTTAGAAATATTTTATAGGAAAATAATAAAATAATTAATTTTGTTGATAGTTTTTTATATTTTTTATAAAAGTGATGTTGAAACTTTTTTTTTTTAATTTTTTTATGTAGATGTTGAAACTTTTCTAATATAATTTATTAACAATTTTTCTAAAGACACTTGTTAACATGATTCATATTTTATTATATCTATCTCTTCAATCTTAATATGTTTGTTTTTGCCCCTAGTTTTATTTTTTATTTTTTTCCCTAACGTTGATGTCTAGAGTTTTTCTGAGTACTTGACTATTCTTTTTAGCATATTACTCTCGTCTTGAACATTAGATAATTATTACAAGGAAGAATCGCTTAACTCTTGGGGTGACTCTAAGATATTGGCTACAAGTTTTCTTCTTGTTAAATGTTAATATGCCATAATACTACTAATACTATCGATTAGTACAAAAGTATTTGATTCTTTCTAAATTATAATTTTATTTTATGTCATTTTTTATCAACTTAATTTTAAAAGTGTTAAGAATTTATTTCCTATAACACACTATCCCATGACATGAAGTAGCTAGCTCCAAGTCTATGTTTAGAGAAGATAGGAAATTTTCTTATAGATGCGGTAAAATTTGATGTGTGACATGCATTTTATATTATTTACTCTTTATAATTAGGCTAAAACACTAATGAGTTTCTTTTTAGTGTAAGTGGGTTTTGATTTCAAGTCTCTTGTTAAACGACCATGATCTTCATAAGTTGAGCTAATTAGAATCCTTCACCCAAAAAAAAAAAAAAAAAGGAAAAAAGAAGGAAACTTTGAACTTCCTGCTTCCAACCAATTCAATATGTTGAATGCAAGAAACAATCACAGGTTGAAGAGCTTAATCCATACATAATTAAAATAAAAAATTATGAGGCTAATTGCTACAATATTCAACGTGCCCTAGTGATTATGTAACCAGTTAGAATGGTTAGATTTTGTCTCAAATTTCTATTTTGAATTTATTTAGGTTTTTATGGCGTGAAAGAAGAGTCAATTCCTTGCCTCCTATGGAAAGATATTATTTGTCCATCAAGAAGAGTATTACGTAAGATTTCCTTCTAATCAAATGACAAGAAGGCTGCTATAAAGTGTCCAAAGCTCATCGACAGCATCATGACCAAAGTCCAGTATTTTAGCAACGATCCTCATCTAAGATTATTGTACCCTCACCCGCATAGCTGGTTGCAAAGAAGGCCTTCACACCATGACATAGACAAAAAAACCTACATGCAGAGGACTCTCAAGTTTCTTTAGTCTTCCAAAATATAAGCTTTAGAGATTTTAAAGTGTATAAACCTAAAAAATTTAGGTCCGTTTAGATACCACTGAAAACTGAAACTAAAAATTGAAAAATATTGTAGCAAAATAATTTTTAAACGTGTAAATAGTGCTGTAGGACTTATTTTTAATGAAAAAGTTGTTGAAAAGTGATATTTATGAGTCTCGTAAACAGTGCATAAACAGTATAAAATGGGCTGAAAAGTCATGAATATACTGTTTATAAATAATGCATAAGACGTGCTGAGAAACACAAAACGCGCTTCCCAAAAGCACACTACATATGGTCATTCGCAGAGAGTTTGGTTCTAGCCTTCTAGGAGCTGAACATTGAGCGAACATATCCGGCACAGTAAAACCAAATAGCCTGAAAATTTACAGCAGAAGATTTGATAGGAAACTCTATACAAAAGTAAGAACTAACATAGCGATATTAGAGATGAAGAAAATGCTGGATTTTAGTATCATAAATCTTCAGCCTGTTACAGTTGCTCTACCAAATCATCCTGCGTCACTTAAAAGGGAACAAAACAAATAGCTGACTTGACACCAGGACACAACCGTGTACAAAACACCAAGCATTCTTTACCAGTAAAGCCAAAGTTCGACTAATCTCTATTCAGTAGTATAATATGCATTTACTAAAGTAACTAGAGTTATAATGTCTTAACACATAAAGTGTGAGCCACAAGAACCACCAAAATACTTTCGTTCTAACGCCTCAGGCTCAAATACAAATCTTCTACAAAATCCATTTCTTCTAGCATTTCCTCAAACCCCAGAGAAGAACCAACTACGGATTTGAGTTCATCAGGGAACCAACTCCGAGTACACATTATGGCATTCATCAAGTCCGGTTTTAAGGAGGCATAACGTGGACTAATTTCTCTTTCGATGGTAAAAAATGCATCCATGGAAGTGACAACAGACATGGGAACTGGCAAATAATCAAGAGCAATCCTGGAAAGGATAGGATACCTTGGGCTTGCAGCTCTCCACCAACTCAATACGTTAAAATCCTGGGTCCACCGTAGGACAGGTTCTTCCAAATACATATCTATCTCTGACTTCAGAGGCTGATTAGTAGATTCAATGAACTTCTGGTAATCTTGTAAACGGTTAGAACTATCATCAGAACTAAGACGCCCTCGCTTAACTTGCCTGGGAGACTCACCTCCTGAATCAGAAGTAGGATTGCTCACACAATTCTCAGTCTCAGGAAATTGGATATTATAATTGTCATAAAGACTGCGGATGGCCAGAACCACAGTAGAAACTTCAGTGTTGTCATCATTACCATCATACTTTGTGGATGAGAACTCAAAGTATGTTATCTTACACCGAGGATCCATCACTGTAGCAATTGCCAACACCAAGAACATATTCTTCCAATACTCCTCAAACCTCTCATGCATTTTTGCAGCCACGTCTCTAATAAAACTGTCTGAAGAATTAGCCTCCTTGCTCAAAGTTGCCCGTGCCTCTCGAAGATTCTGGAGATAGATGTTTGCCGTTGCATCTTTTGTTTCAAATAGAGCTTTTGCTGCATTATATAAGCTCTCTAAAAGTTTACAAATTCCTTCCAACTTTCTTCCACTCATCAGCAGATGGCTTGTCGCAGTTGTCATACTCTTCTTTGCCAAATTCTCCCTTAGCCTCACACTCTAAAGCCATCTTTAGCCTGTCATATGCAAGATCCCACAGATAGGATGGTTTCCCAAAGTACATTAGTTCGTCAATTGTGCAAATCGTTCCCGATATCACTTTAAACGCATCCTGCACCATGGATTTGAAAATGTCAGCAGAGCAATACAGACGAAATATCTGACCATTAAATTGGAGCTTCTTTATTTCTTGGACATATTCTTTGACTTTGTCAATCCCTTCATCATACGCCCAGTCAGTTAGAAATGTAATACTGGCTATCTTGTTCCCAATGTTCCAGCCCCTCAGAGCCTTCGAAATAGCTCCAAAAAGGCAATCATCCTCCCACGTTGCATTTATACGACGGAAATTGAGAACCCAATTCCTCAAATTCCAATCTTCAGTAATAAAATGGGCTTTTAGGCACGTGTACTCATAAGCCTTTCAACATCTTAGTATATCCACTGAGAGGCTAATCTGCCCATCAAAATTTCTCAATACTTGTTCGGCATTCTCTTTCATTTTCTCATAATGTATCAAGCAGTCATCTTTTATAGAATCAAAACTCACTCCCTCAAATACTGGATCTCTAATACGCAACGTATGCATAAACATCCCCTCTAGAGGCAACACATCATTAGTGCATGTCAAACATCCAAGAAACCGGCTAGCATTTCTTTGCTCAAAATCATAATCATCATCATTAACACTATTTTCACCATCCGAAGAGGATCCACGAGAGTTTCCATGGTCACATTCATGACCACAAGCATCATTGTCACTTTCAACAACATTAGTCTGATGATTTTCATCATCTGCCTCCATATCTGGCAACCAAAACAACAATTCATGACAAAACATCTCATCAATTCAAACACTAGTTTGATAAGGATAAAAGAAATAAAATATCTCAATATCTGAATCTTAATGAAGAGAAAGAATAAACAGACCAATTCGAAAGCCTTAAGGTTGCAATTGGACTTGATGCTATAAATTCAAGGAATCTGAAGAACATTTAGTAGTATGATGGATTAGACTCTTGGGTTGCTAGTATAATTATTTTGATATAAATTTAACAACACATGATGATTTGATCTTCAGAGATTTGTTCAAGCAAAAACACTAGTGAAATTATGGATTTGAAATGACTTCTTACACCTTATAATTTCAAATCCGTATATTAATAAACTCAAATCCAACCATTAATTTCATTAATGGAATTTTTTTTGTTGCTATTTCATACTCTATTCAAGTCAATTAAAATAAAATTTAAAACCCTTCTCTTAAAACATCTCTATTCAAAAGAACCATTGGAGATTTTCATTCAACAGAAACACTTGTGACACATGGATTTGAAATGACTTCTTTACATTTAATCATTTCAAATTTACAAATAAGTAAAAAAAAAAAAAAAAAAGGAAATCCATACATGAATTTCATTAATAGAAAAAAAAATTGTCTTTTAAATAGTTCACAAGTCATTTAACCAAAAACTCAAATCCAAGCCTTTCACCTCAAATACTTCCACCCAAATAAACCAATAAAAATTCATGATTAAAGAGCAATTTTGATATAGATTGAAGCAACAAAATCTAAGAAGTTCCTCTATTTCTTCTACATTTTTTAGTAGCTAAACAAAAAGCATAACAAGTAACTGAAAAAAAAAAAATCCCATTTGGCAAATAGAGAGAGATGAAAAAATATCCCAAAATCTGAACTTAAAAAAAAGAAAATTTCTTATCATTGATAATGACACACTTTGAAGCAATAAAATGAAGTTTACTTTACTACTTTACCTTGCCATAGTAACCCAAAACAAGCTCTATTTTTTTTCTTTTTTTGTTTTGTTTAAAAGAGTAAAATACTTCAAACTAAATATAAAAAAGTAAAGAATTTATGATTCATTATATTCGTTACAGACACTACATTTTCTAAGGAAGCAAAAAAGGCTCAATAACCAAGTGAAGACCAAACCTGGTTTACGGGCAGAGGACAAGGGAATTGGTTTGATGAGCAAGAAAGATTGTAAAATATAATATATATATATATATATATATATATATATATAGGTGTGTTTGGTAACGCTTCAGAACCACAAACCTTATATACTATCGGGAATTGGAAGCGTGTAGTTTTTCTTTTCGTACGGCAAGGTCATTATATGACTGTCGTTTTTATGTCACGTACGATTGCGAGTCATTTGTCTTTTATTTAACTTTTTTAAATTTATTTTTAAGTTGTTCATAAAAAACAGCACTTTTGAAAAGAAAATCCTGGTTGTTTTTCTAAAAAGAAGTATTCTTTTTAATTTTTTTATAGTTGTTATATAATATATATATATATATATATATATAAAAGAGAAATGTAAGATTTTTTACGATTTGCGAAGAGAATTCATTCTCCCTCCACCAATCTATGTTTTGCTCTAGGCTTTGATCCTTGCTACCTAGCTTTGTTTCTCTCTTCTCCAGATCTGTAACTTTTTTTTTCTTCTCCAAATTTATATCTGTGACTTCTTCTTTGTACTTTACACTTTATGAAACCTCAACTTTTACATAGATAATAATCCACATCAGCCTTCGTCAGAGCATCAAAATTTAGTCTATGAGACTTGAATTCCATGCTAGAACTTGAGTGTTTGAGACTCAAGATACTACATAACTATATAATTTGTGATACTTGAATTCCATGCTAGAATTTGAGTAGTTCCAAATTAGAATTAGTAATAACTTTCACTTAAAATTTATTGTAAAATTTTTGTACACGTAACATTTCTTAAAAAGTAATTAAATTTTCTATCAAGTTTTCAAAGCTACCATAATATCACAATATATTTCGAAGACACTAAAGGTTGTCAACTTTCAACAAAATGCCTCCATGATTGTTGATTGTTGTTTTAATTCTTCGAGTTTTATGAAGCAACGTAGGGTTTAGGGTTTAGATAGCATTTCAAATCATTTATCCGATGAAAAGAAACCTATTTTGTAAAGCCATGCATGCATAACTAATTTATTATTTTGAGTAATGATGGCATACAATATCTCATGTTACATTAAGTGACTCTAATCTCATGTGAGAAGGATGAGTATGTAGTTTTTCTTTTGCGGTGGATACAACCATTATACAAGATACCGCCTTCAAAGAAAAACTATATAAACTGAAAATTTCAGCACATAAATTTTCAATTCGTTTTACAATTTTACATACCGATATTAATGGGAACTTGTTATACAAAACACAACATTAACAGATGATAGACCATTGCATCAGAAATGTTAGAAAGGTTGGTCAAAGAAATTTTTTTTTTTAAAGGTATAAAGTTAAATTGTAAAAAAGTCGACAAATTTTGGTGAGTGGTTTAGAAGTATTACAAGGTGCGTGATTCATGAGAAATTGGGCATGTGGACGTGATTCACGAGATCATGCTCTGCCACTCGTAATACCTACGTAAACAAATAACATAATCATGCTT
This sequence comes from Lithocarpus polystachyus, assembly GCA_033629205.1. Taxonomy (NCBI): domain Eukaryota; kingdom Viridiplantae; phylum Streptophyta; class Magnoliopsida; order Fagales; family Fagaceae; genus Lithocarpus; species Lithocarpus polystachyus. The sequence continues at coordinate 14,110,905 of CM066167.1, forward strand.
GACCAAAATTCCATAGAGAGCTTTCAACTTCGTTAATTACACATAAACAACCCCTATTTAAACCAAGTTTCAAAATAACTAAACCGACACATTCAAAAGCAAGGTACACGGTACTGTCAAGACCATAGGGTGTGCAAATAACATTGCTAGGAATTTATTCCCCTTTTCGAAAGGTCCAAAAGTATCTGATTATGTATTGATATCATATTGGTAATGACAACCTTTGTGTTATTCCAAATATGTTGTTAAACTCCAGGAGACCACATTACAATAACAGATGAGAAATCAGGCACTTCGCAACATTTTTACACAATAGGAAAGAGAATTATCATTGAATTATCCCACAATGGGAGATACAGCTCTTGATCGGTGAATGTCAATTATCTAAAACAGCTTACAGAAAAAGCCATGAGAGTAAAAAAGGTGTAACTATTAGGATTTCCTTGCTGATCAGCAAATTAAGGTCTTCCAGAGGAACCAATAAGGGCCAACTATATTTCTGCCTTCTCCAAATCCTACATATACAAGGAAAACTATACATGCAAAAATCTTAAAAGCTGTACATTTGTCAAAGCCACTAACAACTGATTGCAGGAGGAATTACTGTACAAGCTTTAGTTTATACAAAGATATTACTAACATGTGACCTAGTATTCAAAAGATCTACAAAGTCCACTAGCAGCGCTCTTCCCAATGGCTTCTGCTAAATCTCCTACAGGAAACAGCCTCCTATACTAATCTTTAGCACCTGCAGTGGCACACATCATTTCATAAAGGCGAGGTTAATGCAACTTCAATACAGAAATTACACTAGCCACCAAATAGTGCATTGTACAAACAGCAAAAAAATTCCACTACAAAAAAGGGAAACAAAAAGAAAGATCAATCTTATTTATTATATGTAAATACAACTGATGCACTTGCATGGAATTCAACACCCCGTTTTTGGGCTAGGAGATGCCATATGGTCCAAGGGTCACATTGGTTTCCCAAAGTTTCAACTCTTCTATAATGTACAAATTTATTTAATCCCTGTTTGCTCTGTTGATGCTAATTTTTCATTTATAAAAGATAACAAAATGGTAAACACAATGGTGGACCGTTCAAAAAATAATTACCATCATAAGGCCTGATCTGCAGAGATAGAGAGATGATCATTGAAATCCCTTTCTAGGATCATTTCTGCAACCAATCTTTTTCCCATATGTCGGCCCACAACTTTCTCCTACCAATCTGACTATTAAATGAACCAAGGGGCAATGTAGCCATTGGTTAATGGTCATCCTGTAGTTGGAGTTTTAATTAGCATAGCAAAAGCATATTTACTTAGTTCTAAGCGCAAAGAAGCTTTATTTACACATTGGTTCAAATTAATCAAATAATGACTTAGGATTCATTTATTTTGTGTGCTTTATTATTATTATTATTATTATTATTTTCATTTTCTTTTGTGGGGGTTTGGGGGAAGAGAGTTCCACTGGGGTCATGATCCACAAAACCTTCTAACTTGCCAGGAAACTGTTTGTGCTAGAGCAAGGTGAAGGGCAAGGTCGTGAGTTCAATAACAACCAGATGTGCATCTAATTACCAAACGAAAAGTGTGCACAATCATGATCATAAATGGAAAAAGCAAAGTATTATTCAAACACTAACACAGCTGTTTCTTATGACCTGAAGAGTGCAGAAGGCCATGGACGATATTTCCCCAAGGGAACAGACTTTTAAATTCAATCAGAACTGCTGCCAAAAGTTGAACTTAGAGGAACAGATGCAGGCACATGTTGGGGGGACCAGGTGCAAATGACTTCCTTCAAAGTAACTTCAGCAATGCCACCATCAGCAATTGGTGAATATGGTTTTGTCACTTTCCTTCTTTTCATTTCCTGGAAAAAATTCAAAAATGAGTTATCATTAAATAGAAAAACATTTACGTAAACTTTCAGTAAGACATTTCTAAGGATGTGTTATCTGGGGTAATATGTTCCCATAATTGAAATGTAAACACTAGTTACACTACCAGATATGCATAATCTAATCCATAGATGACAGGTGAAAGATGATATACTCAAGACAAACTCATGCACATCTATTTCAGAAATGTTGAGCCCACAAATGCATAGGCACAATTTCTATGCTTTAAAGTTCATTTTCATACATTTTGTAGCATTCTAATCAGCTTTGAGGAAGAAAAAAAAAATGATTGACAATGTTTTTGAAGGAAGGTGTAGACCTTGACCACAGTATCACATGCTCTTATGCCAAATGAATGGAATAACATATGGCATTGGAAACCAACCTTTGAAAGGTTTGACCCGTAAGTGTTCGCTGCTTGCTCAATTGAAACGTAAACTTCAAAAGCCTGGTTGGATTCAGGTTTGCATTTTATAACACGAACCTGCTCCTTTAACTCTGTTGCTCTAGTCTTTACATAAATAATAAGCCGTGAAGGTGGAGCTTTTTGATGGTCTTTCTTTCCATGTGTCAATTCCATTGTCATAAGGTCATTCCACAATACATCCCACAGTACTGAACAAGGATCCCTTGCTGGGCTGAACTTCCTCTGAGCAATTATGTTGGAAGGTTGCTGTAATTGGAAAAGGGGCAACAAAGAAAAAAGAAAAAAGAAGAAGAGGATTTTATCTTTGTTAGTGACATTGGGCATGGAAAAGGTGGATGGGATGCAGCACCATAAATTGTTCATTTCAAGCTAACTTACTTGCAACAATATGACCCTACGGTGGGTGACCACAAGGATTTTTTCTTTTGGAAGTAAAAAGTGATCTTCATAAGCATCTGACAAGGCAAACTTTCCACGTACTTTAAATAGATCAACCTGGCCAAAAAATGAACCATATTCTGCCAGCTGCAATATAACCTTCATGATGCAAACAATGCAAATAGATTCAGAATCAAGGTCACATTTATAACAATACAAACGAAAACCCTATATGAGCTGTCAACACTATTAAATAAAGGAAGATAGCTATGACAAATTTTGCAAAAAAGAAAAAAGAAAAAAAGAGCTGCTGAAAATGGCCACAGTTGGAAATTAGGTAAAACCTACAGGTCTGCACAATATTGGATAATAAAAAAGAAGATATTTACACCTCAAGACTTAACCATTAAAAAATGGAAAATAATCATAAAAATCTTAAGATGCAAGCATAGGCATCCAAGCTGTTGGCAAAAATGACCATTTTCTATGGCTGCATTAGATTTTATAGAGTAAAAGTGCAGCTCACTCGAGTGTCTAAATACTAAGTTATATGCCAGGAAACCAAGGCACGAAAGGTATGGACAGGATTGCAACTAATTAACTGATCTTTAGGAAAACAGGATAATTCACTATGTAATTATCAACAAAAGTATAACGCACTTCTTACCAAAAGGGCTAACTAACCAGGGCTAATTTTGTAAAGATGGTCCTGAGAGAAATATCTAGATATAACTATAACCTTCAGCATTTTTGCATGAACCGCCAGATCTCCAAACTTATTCCATTTCACATTTAAAATAAAAATAAAAATAAAAATAAAAATAATAAAAAATAAATAAATAAAATAAAATAATAAAAAATAAATAAACTAATTTGAAACATTCTTTCTTTAAATCTCTTCACAGCGGGGATATTAAAAAAATAAATATGTCCAAGTGAAATGTCTAGTTGGTCTTTAAATTAGACAATTATCTCCTTTAAACCAATCATCCCCAAAATACATTGGTCAACCAGATGCCTCATGGAAGTTCAGTCAGCAAATGGGATATTTTCTAAAATTATTATTAGATAAATCACAATTCCCCCACCCCTCCAGCCCTCCCCCAACAGGTGGGATCTCTTGGTGCTCCCCACAAGGAAAATTATATCATAAATTTGTTAAGTGTACTAATATAAGTTAATTGGATCCACTAAGTTGAGTTTAACTTTTTATATTTTCATGTTGCAAGGAAAAAATATAATGTTTTCGTCGATTAATGGCATAGGGGAGGTATTTGAAGGACAGTATGGTAAATGAGGGAGGAAGAGCTTGAAGTCATAACAAATGAGTGTTATTTTGCAAACTTGGAGGGAGATCAATGTAATTGCCCTTTTTTCCTTATATGTCTGCCAATATCCATATAAAAAGAATCCAATTGTTTATAACAATTTAATCCATTTATCTTGTATAACCATATCTAGACAATGTGAAAATTACACTACTAATGTAAGCAATCCATAGTGTGATGAAAAACTAGTACCTGTCCCTGTGCTTTGTACTCATCATATGGTCGAAGCAAATTATCACCACCAATTACGCGAGGCAGTCTCCTGCGGAGGAGTTGTTCATCTGAAGTTATAGCAGCTACTATCTTAACTCTCATAGCATTGGCCCCTTCGGTAGTTTTTGACAAAAGATCTAAAACTCCACTCACTGGTTGTGCAGCTGCACCTATTATTCCTTTTCCAACACCCTGAACAAATCCCTCAACACCAGAATTTTTGGCACCTTCAAGAGGCTTTGTCAAAATGCCAGTAACGCCTCTAAATAGGCCTTTTGCAAGTGCTCCACCTCCCTCTCTGATAACATCACCAAGGTCCTCCACACCCTTCTTTTCCTGCCAGAAAAAAAGTTCATTACACAAACACACACACACACACACGTATATACATATATGTGTACATTTAAGCATACATATTCAATGACCAGCAGATGATCAATCGGTGAAAAATATCTATGAACATGTCAAGGAGGAAAAGTACTCAGGTAAAGAAACGCTATCATGCACTGTATTTATGCAAGGTCAAAAGGGACACAGTTTCATTTACAACGAATATATCATTATTCTGAATATGAAGGAAATATCCAAGATGGAAGGAATAGGCAAAATAAACTGTGTATAGACTGCACTCATTCATGTGAAGTAGGAACATTGAAAATCCCCTTTGAGCTTATCCTACAGCTTATAAGTGTAGAGTAAGTGTTGAGTAGGCTAAAGAATGAAGGAATGGCCAAAGTAAACTGTTAAATAGTCAACTCTTATTAGGGTGCAGTAACCTAAAATACATTTGCTTCCTTTGAGCTTCTTCTACATATTTGGATTGTTTCATTTCAATGAAAAATTATGGATATAGTAAATCACCTATATGCCGCCCAACATGAATACCAGCACATGTATTTTTCACCACTCAGTATATAGTCACTGCGGTCTACACTATGCACAACAACAACAACAACAACAAAGTCTTAGTCTCAACTTTTTTAAGTCAGCTATGAATCCTCAACAAGATTAGTCAAGGTTGGTCACATGTATTATTTTCCTCCATTCTATTCTATCCAAAGTCATAGCCTCTGTTACTTCTTTAATTGACATGTCCTTTTTAACCAATTCTACTAATGTTATTTTTGTCTTCCTCTGCCTTTTTTCAATATCTCAACTTGAATCAAGTAACTCTTTATTACCGGCACCTATGGTCTACAATACAAAAACAACCACAAGAAGCCTTAATCCCAAAATTTTGAGGTTGGGATCCTTAACAAATTAGTTAGAATCGGCCACATTTATTCTTCCTCCACTTTGTTCTATTTAAAACAATATTTTATGTTACTCTCTTAATTGATAAGTCATTTTTTATTACTTCTACTAATGTTATTTTGAGTCTTCCTCTACCTTTTATAATTTCCTTCAACTTGGATCAACTCACACTTTCTTACTCGTGCATTAATTGCTATGGTCTGAACATGGCCAAACCATCTCAAGTGACTCTCTCTCACCTTTTCATCTATAGGAACTACCTCTATCTTTAAGTGGATTTTCTTATTTCAAATCCCCCCTTTTTGTGTATTCACAATTTTCACTTATCCATCTTAACATTTTCATTTCAGTTACACTTATTTTATAAATATGTTGCTTCTTAACTGCCCAACATTTGGTAATATAAAGCATAATTGATCTTATAGCAACTGTTAAATTACCGATTGTCCCAAAAGCTAAAGCTATTGGAATATGGTAAATTTAATCATTTAATCATACAATTCTAACACTTCCTCTCATGTGTAGGCCGAAACTACCTTTTAATAGGTGAGACCTAGCACATGAGAATTTAAATGGAAGGTAAAGTGGAGGAGACAATTATCAAACTCAGGATCTCATGCTCTAATACCATGTTAAAAACGAGAATAAAATAAATATAGAGAAGCAGAAGTAAGAAAGAGCAAAGAACACAAGGGGAATAAAGCCCTAGCTGCTCCATTCTTACTTTATACTCGAAACTATTACAATAAACCCTAATAGAGTATATATAGAGACTAGAAGTTAGGGTTAGCCCAATATGGGCTTATAACATAACTGGATCTCTTGGGCCATTACATCATCATAAACCCAATATTTTAATAGAAACCTTATAACACTTTCCCTTTTAACTTAATAGGTATTCTATGATTACGCAATACTCTTGATGCACTTCCCCACTTCATCCACCTTGCTCTTATCCTATCTTTACGTGTATGGTCTGCACTAGATCTTAGAAGTTCATAATGTCCAATTTGCAGCAATTATAAGAAAATGAATGACAAATATGCAATATTTAGTAAACCTGTCTCTGACGGCTTTGAATGAACTTCTTATCCATTGATAATGCAGCTACACCTTTACTCATATGTCCAAGTGCACTACTTGCATTACCCAATATGTCAACACCTGAGAGCAGTTGAAGAGGTTGGCTTAAAAGATCCTTCCGAATGTTTGAAATAGCAATACTAATCATGGAACTCTGTCTCATGCACACATTCTCATGGAACCTTTGATTTATCCTGACCTGATTAACAGATATAAAAATAAGTCAAACTCATTTTTTACACTATAATAGAACAATGTATGATGCCTCAAGAAAAAGTAAGTTCCAATATTACAAGAATCATCCACCACTTTCTTTTAAAGAGAGACAAACTCTCAAGGGTAACTCCCAATATTTATGGAATCGATAGCCTAAGGTTCAAATGACCGAGCTTTATCAAATATTATTTTGAGACTGAAGTGGCAGGCTAGGTGGTCAGGCATACTGGAAATAGTTTACATGCAGTGTTGTAATCTGATGCTACTACAGACACCATGCTTATGAACGAATTGAAATAATCTAATGGGATGGGGCAATAACAGTCATTGACACTTAGAAAGTCATTTTCTCAAAACAAATTTGGACCAAATTAAATGATAATGGTCTCATCACGAGCCTGTTGTTTACAAATAATATTGAGGGTGGTAATTTAGATTCAGATGGAAAGTTTGAACATAAAACATCTAAAAAATTTCTCCAAGCTAAAGAATCATATTAAGACAGATCATAACACATACTGGCATACTCTCGGTGTTGCCCAATGCAGTCATCAAGGATGACCAAAATCCAAGTACACCCTTTGGCCGTTGACTTGGTGACATTGCCATTGAAACTTTGAATCGAACTTCTGAGGTGTTAAAGACTCTGAAATTTTCAAAGATGGTATTATTGGAGCAATTTCAGGAAACCAAATGCATAAAATAACCAGATTTAGAATTACAAGCTTGAAGAGAGGTCCTTGCATACCCAATCTGAATGATTGGATCAACTGAAACAGCAGTGGTTTTAGTATCATATAATCGGCTGAGGTTCACTTGCTGAACCATTTCATGAAGGCGCCAAATAATGGGTTCATGAATGTTCACTAAAAAGGCAGAATTTTCAGGTCCCTGTTATAAAGAAATCGGTATAAATATGATTAACGTATGAAGGAAACAAATCGTTATATTTCTGCAAGGTATTTAGAAAATTGACAGCTCACTTGGACTCCAATATATGGATAGACACACAGATCTAATGAGCCATTTGATTGCATTGTCAAGGAAAATTTCAAGATATACTCAGTTCCCTCCCCAACTCTCTGTGGCCGGAAGAGGACTGGCATTGGACTTAGGGGCAACTGGTTATCCACTTGTATTCCATGCATTCTTAATTTGAACCTGTAAAAACAGAGGTTGTGGAAGTTGCTTAGTTGAATGATGGAGATGATTGGATAACCAAAAAGAAAATAAAAGCACACCTGAGTAACCTGACCTGCCAAATTAAGCCGTGTTTCATACAATCATAGAGTAAATTTTCTCTTAAAAAACAAAAGACACCACCTATGGCTTAAAAGACATAAGCTCATCAACAACATCTAATCCATCACACCTTTCTTGCCACATGTAAACTTATTATATACCCATCACATTTCAAAATGTTTTTGAATTGCATTTTCCATTTAAAAAAAAAAAACAGAATTATATGTATATATAAAAAGTTATATCCATCCATGAAAGTGTATTCATGCACTCTGGAGGTATCCTAAACTCTTAAGATGTTTTACCATCCAAAAATGAAGTACTAAATGGAAAGAAAATCCTACCTACTGATCCCAGAGCCCAAGCCAGTTGAATATGCTAGAAGAAGATTCTGCACTGAAAGGTATAATATTTCCTCAGGTGTATGGTCAATGATAGAGATTCCAAGCTCAGCAAGCTCAATAATTACATGAAATTCACAATCTGAGATTGATGATAATTGTTGCTGTTGAAAATCATTTCCAGAAAGCTGTGATGAAGCAGGTAAATGTCTTCTACTCAAGATTCCTTTAGGCTCATTTTCTGGCATCCAGTCACTGATCCTAATGATGTTCATCTTCTCCTCTTTTAGAATTGTAACACGTAGAGCTTTAGCAGGTCCACCCACCATGTGAATTGGTTGGTGATCAAAAGTTTCATCAACATCATACTTCTGAGATTTCAATGGATCGGCCCCGTCTACCAGGAGTTCCAACAAATGTCTTCTACCAAGATCTTCCCACAGAAAAGAAGCAGCTGAGTTAGGTAGAAGAAACTGCCACGAATCACTGGTACCATCCGCTTGTCGAAAGTGAATCGGTAAAAACATTGAACGATTTTCAATCCTGCTTGTAGAAAGTTGATTATACTACTGGTGCATGAACCAATACAACATATGCATAACAAAAATAGAAAAGGAAAATTAGAGAGGAGATTATTTTTTACTAGAACATAATTGTTAAAGGATTTGGTTTATGTTGATGTAATGGCCCAAGAGGCCTAGTTATGTTGTACGCCCATATTGGGCAAACCCTACCTTCTAGTCTCTAGATATACCTGGTTAAGGGTTCACTGTAATTGATGACATGAGTATACAGTAAAGATGCAGCTACTAGGGCTTTATTCTGTGGATGTAGGCTGTTGGCCGAACCATGTAATCCCAGTGTTCTTCTCTCTTTCTTGCTTCTGCTTCTTTATATTATTTTATTCTTCTTTAACAGTAACATTGCACTCACAATATGTAGAATAGAGAAAAGGAAACGAAATAGTTTGACTTAAAGAAATAAATGGAAGACTTTGCAGGCCTATTTCTACAGTAAGAAGCATGGACACAGGTACGGGTACAACACGACAACACAAGCTATTTCGGAAAAATTATGACATGACAAGGCAAGTACAACATGGGTATGGCACCCCAAATGTAGCGTCCGTGTTTCCTCGTTTCTACATTAGTTTTTGTATCCATTTACCAGTTCAAGAAAATTTCACAACTTAACGAGAAGAATACTTCACCTATTTTATCATGCCTTCAGCAAGTTTTTACCGTTCAGATTGCACTTAAAAAAAAGAAAATAGAACAGATACAGAAAGTTTCCTGAAAAAAAGAAAAGAAAAAAACCTGTAAGTGCTTGATAATGAATTTGGACGGAAAATAACTTCATAGCGCGAGCTCTTTCCTCCACTTCTTACTGCAACCCTTAACTGCAGCTGATCATCTCCAATATCCTTCTTCAAACAAATGCGCATCACACCTTCATTACAAACACTGAATGGTGTACTCCATTTGTATCCATTTACCCGCATCTGAAATGGGGGAAAAAAATTCACTGTAAGTCACAGATATCATATTTTCCAGGAAAGAATAAAGATGATTCTATTGAACAGACCTTCAAAAGTTCAACTTTTGCAGAAGACTGCCAGCCAAAGGGTTTTGGAGGATCAGAGGGATGAACCCATGCCACTGACTGAGAATCACATTGCTGCAGGCAGAGACTGCAACCAACCCTATTAATGAACAGGGTGTGTGGTTGAAAATGAACCACCTGTACATGAATGAATAAGCAATTGTTAATTATTGAGGAGCAAATAAAAATTCACAATATATATAAATATAATATAGGGAACCTTTTTAAAGAAGAGTCCCTTGGACTTGCCTCTAGCATAAAACCTGCGGGCAACCAATCGCACTCTCTAGAACCAATTGCTGGGTAATCTAGGGGCTTTCACCCCTAACAGGCTAAGTAGTGATTCACAAATTATCATAGCTTTATTACAATTAAAAATCCTATATACAACAGACCAGCGTATGAAAATTTTCTGTTGTCACCTTAAAGATTTAGATCTAAGGCCTTTGAGCATTTTGGGATTTCCGATTTCCCTATAAATCATATGATGCAGGGATTCTAAGGGGGCTGCTGTTTACGCTTAGAATTGATTAAGGGAAATGAGAGTTGTTTAGAACAGTGAACAAGGTGTGACAAAACCTTCTTAAGAGAAATCCATCTCTTGAAAATAGCACTAGGTTAATCTATGTAATTGCATTCAAAAACTAATCACAAAGTAACTACAATGTGGTATTTATACTATTTTCTTGGCATTGGAGCCTTTTAGAGGCTTGACAAGTGTCTAAAACCTATTGGCTAATGCTTAAGCAATCATCTAACTAACAAACTAACTATTCACAAGAGGATTAGGATGCAATAACTTGAAATGCCCTGCGTCAGGACTCTCCCTCTTAAGAAGCACTTGACCTCAAGTGCTCTTGATTGCCACAAGATTTGTATGAATTTCTAGCCTTCTAGGATGATGTAGTTGCATTGTGTAATGAGTTTTCTACAGTTAGCAGCACACCAAAGGCTGCTGCTTCTGCACAGCAAAGTCCCACACAACTGAACCAACCTTCATCTTGACCATTGGCTTGGGGCTTACTTTCCTCTTCTTTGGTTGCAAATAGTAGGGGTGTACCATCTTGTACATAACATGTGTGCTACACCTTCTACCATGGATGGTTTTCCTATCATGTTGACGTGGCCTTCCACTTGCAAGGAAGAGATGACAAACATTCATGGTCTTCTTATCATAAAGAACACAATCTTGAAAGCTTGTGATCGATAAGAACCCTAAGCACCCTGTTGAAACTCTTAACTTCACCTCCTTCTTGCTCTTTATTAGCATGTACTTCTTCCACAAATGGATCATACACAGGTTCTAGAATGCATTCCTTCACTTTATTGCTTTCAATTGGCAATAGGCTATCACTAACTTCCTCTTCTTCTTCTTCTTCTTCTTCTTCTTCTTCATACACGGGTGCATTCATTAGCATATCTTCTTTGGGTGCTTGCAAGGCATTATCAACGTTCAAAGTTACACCTTCTTCTTTAACCCCTTCCGCCATCAAGGATTTCCTTCCAACTGCATGGCTGACTTCCACTTGTTAGGGGTTTCATAGACTTATCCTCCACAATTGTAATACTTGAAAATTCCATTGCTTGTGCCATGCTTGCATGCAATGGCTGCCTTTGATAGACCAGGTACTGTATTAAAAGAAAAACACTCTGCTGCATTTCCCTTGTCCTTCTTGGTCTGCCAATAATCATTCTTGGTTGGCCAAGATTGCTGCTAAGGATTTGCACTTGCTGGTACTTGGTTTCTTGAGGCTTCAAATTGCAATGACTTCGTGTGCAAAGTTTGGAAGATAGTTTGCATGTAGTTGAAAGGCAGGAATTGCTTTTGTAATTGTCTCTTCATTTTGAACCATTCTTGCACCTTTCCTTTTCCTATTCTCACTCTTTGGACCTGCAATTGCCTCCACCAAACAAACGCCCTGCCCTTGAGTTTATTTGCTACCAATTTCACCTTCTTTATAGTCTGGTACCTCATGAAAATCAAAGATTTTGGTTGCAGAACAAGAATTTGCCTTCCATGTCTTATCCTTGGGTTGTAGGGAAGAGGATCCTCATAGCTTTCTTCATATGATGCCTCACTTCCATGATAATCGTAGTTGTTTGGCTGCTGTATTTCGTCTCTTTGAACCTGCTCAGTCAAGGCATGGATTTGCCTCCTCAACGTTTCCACTTCATGTTCTAAGGCAGAGTGCTGCTCCAAAACTTCTGGATCATTGGCTGCATGAGTCTCCAAGGCTGCCTCTTGAACCACTACTTTCATCCCTTTGTCCTTCCTTTCCTTCTCAAACACCATCTTTCACTACTGCAGAATCTTGCCAGCACAATTAAAGGCTTCTATTTTGATAAAGGTAAGGTATTAAGACTCGGAATGAAATCAAGATAGGATCTTGACAGGTTCTTGATGACAGAAAATGAGAAACAATACAAGAACTTAAATCCTAAGGATCTCAAGCTCTGATACCAATTTGATGCAGGGATTCTAAGGGGGCTGCTGTTTAGGCTTAGAATTGATTAAGGGAAATGAGAGTTGCTTAGAACAGCGAACAAGGTGTGACAAAACCTTCTTAAGAGAAATCCATCTCTTGAAAATAGCACTAGGCTAATCTATGTAATTGCATTCAAAAACTAATCACAAAGTAACTACAATATGGTACTAATACTATTTGTTTGGCATTGGAGCCTTGTAGATGCTTGACAAGTGTCTAAAACCTATTGGCTAATGCTTAAGCAATCATCTAACTAACTAACTAACTAACTATTCACAAGAGGATTAGGGTGCAACAATTTGAAATGCCTTGCATCATCATAGCCTCTTGTAACATGAATAATCAACAATTTTGGATTGATTTTTATCCTAAGATGTAGAGCTCCGTTTTAGGTATTTCAGAATATCACTTATTTTATTTGTTGATTAATTATCTTTTTGGCCCAAAAACAATCATTTCACAGTTTATTTTAATTTTAAAATCTTTCATACAAGACCAGGCAATACAGTCTGCGTCTGGTAAGGTTGTACAGAACAGACCATTATAGTCTCTAGCTGTGCATAATAGACAGGATAACCATTTAGGTTTTCTAAAAACCTGTACATATTGGCTGGTACAGGTTGAGATTAACAACAGAAGATACACAACCACTGTGCAAGTGAGTGAATTATTAAAAATTATAAAATGATAACAAATGTGAGATCTACATACTGCAATTAATCACAGAAAGAAAACCAAGAAACAAGCACCGAAATTTATTTCAACCTTTGTTCTGTCTGACGTCATGTTCAGCACTGCTGAAAGCTTGAAGTACGATCCATCTGAACTGTATGCCTTGACTTCAACCCGTTCCTGAGGAGAAGTTTCAATGTGTATCACATACTATGAAAAATTCCACACATAAGAGGATAAAAAACTATATCTGAAGTCATCATAATCTTGGGAATATTTAACTCTGTATCCAAGTCACCTTGTTTTCCAGCTCATGAAGAGAAATCCCAGGACTGTAAATTTCAGAATTACGAATGGCAACAGCAACGCCCACCCGTGAAGACAGACGTGCATCTTTGTTAGATGTAAATGATATAACTCCTGTTCTGCTTGCATAGTCTTGTGGAGAAAGCATGCTAGGAACTGGAGTAGTATCTTCAATCACTTCAAGTTCTTGAATATTTCTTCTTAGGCCAGAATGCCTCCTGTCCATGGAGATTGTAGGATGTTTCAAGGCTATTTTTGCAGATTTAACCGCTCTGGAAAGTAACATGGAGTCTGCATCTGATTTCTCCAAAGGCTCCACTTCCACAACTCGATATGCTAAAGGCAGAGATGAATCATTAATAATCCAATATGGAACGAAAAACCTAATGGTTTTAGTAGCAGCACTTGTTCCTCCCAAGTCACGGTCAATGGTCACACGCAATCTCCTGCACATAGAATAATTATCGACATCATGCATACCATATGAAAAGTTATTCTTCATTTTAATTTTTTTTTTATTGGTTAGTTACACATGCATCCACTAGGTTTTGAACCCACTACCTCACCCTCGGTCCCATTATTATGGAAGAAGGAAGTAGCAAATGAGCTATGGTTCATTGGTATTCTTCATTTTAAATATTACAAGAAAGTAATGTGTTCTATTCATCACCATGCAGATAATTTGTCTAAAATGGGGGAAAAAATTTGTTGACGAGGGCTACAAAATTTCACAAAAGTTCATATATATTTTCGTTCTATTTCTTTTCCAACACCATCTAAAGCAACATCAAGGTTGTTCACTCTCTCGGTGTCCCCAATTTATGTTTTCAAGGTTCCTTGTTTGATTTGGGGTATTTGGTGTGAAGAAGTGCTAGAACTTTTAGGTGGTGTGAACCGACTATTTTAGAAGAGAAGCAGCAGTTTTTTAAACATTGTTTTGAGGAGATGCTGATTTCAGGAACATACCCTTTTGCTGAGTATTTAGATGTTATGGATTATTTTAATCTTAGAGCTTAGTTGGGTCATTCATCTAGGATACCCCCTGTGTACTTGATGCAATAATATTTTCATCAATCAAAATTTTACTTATAAATATATATATATATATATATATATAAATGCCTAAATATCAGGTAGAGAAGCTGTTTTCTGTATAAACAGCAAAAATTAAACTCAAACCAAGCTCTACCTCATCATCAAGCTAGATTACATATCCAAGCTCGGTTCATTTTCTTGTCGAACAAGCTCAAGTTTGTTCATGAGTTAATTGACTAACTTATCCCCATATTTAGTAAATACAACAATCAAAATTTTTTACCCCTTAACAAGCCTATGCTAATAATTAATAATTGAATTATAGAAATTGTTATTTGAGATAACTAGATATAATTATTTTTATTTGTGAACTTATACAAATTAAATTCACCAACCCTGTACTGTTAAAAAATTATATAAAATCATTATCACGAAATGGACTATTTAAATTATCAATAAATTATAAATAATAATTTGAAATATTATGAACTTAACTACTAACTTAAACAATCTAATCTCAAGTCTATATAAGTATATTTTTATACATGTATAAATAATAATCATATAATATTATATACACTCAAATTGAACCTCAAGTCAATATAAGTATGTTTGTTAAAAAAGCGAACATAAAATCAAGCGTTTTCCCATGCCAAGCCCAAGCATTTTTGTTTATGAATAGCTCAATTCATTCATAGCCCTAATAACATCACATAAATACAGTACTTGTTCACAGAAGATTCGTATTTCATTTGTTTATTTCTTTCTTTCATTTGTTCAGAGAGAGAGAGAGAGAGAAAGAGAGAGAGAGTACATCCATAGAATGTAACAGGAACAGCTTTCAGAAGTGAAGTGAAACTTCCACACATTGCACAAAAAAGGAAGATGTCTAATCAAACAAGAGGTGTTGACACAACAGAAAGACCGAATCTGGTGACTAATACCTAGTGTCCCTAGGAATTCAAGTGATAGCCAAGCCAGATTTTTGAACAACCAGTGGTAAAAATGTTGAAATTTATGGCTTTGTGGAAGCCATGAGCAAATCAATTAGTAATGTTTGCATTTTCAAAAGCCTAATGCTACAGAGGGGAGTAGATGTTTACATTGTATAGGTATAAAAGATCAATTAAGGATGAATCACCTTGAAAGAGCAGAGGATCTAGAAAGAGAGGGCCCTCTTAGGTTGAAAAGGCACAACATTCAAATAAAAGAATCAAAGTGCTTTGGAGGTTTCAGTTAAGCCTATATTCATCCACATTTCTTGTAAGGAAAAGTTTGATTTAGTCCTGACAAAAAATTTGATATTGTAGACAAAAAATTTGATATTGTACGTAACATAATCTATGCAAAGAGATTAACGTTAGTAGGATTTCTTAGCTCCGGAACTGCAATTAAGAAACTTAATAACCAGAATGCAAAGAGTCGGCACACCCTTGTATAACAGGAAAAAAAAAAAAAGGTTCATTTGGAATCACAGACCTTTTACTTTTCTGGTGGTTCATCCAGAAAGACGAAACATGGTTACTGGAAGAAAGATCCAAAATAAGAATAGGGTCCTGCCAAAAGAATAAATAAAGGAAAAGGAAATAATATGTATCAGAGGTAAATATTCCACGTATAGGAGTATTTACATACAAAGAACAGTTGCATGTATATATTTAGACTAAAGTTAATACCTTCTCCAGAACCCAACCACCCTGAACAAATAATGTAAGATATACAGATTTCTGAATATCTGCTGAATATATGTGTACACTCCTGCGTGAAGAGATTATACCATGTTGTCGCTCAACATAATTCCCTTCTTTTGTTTTTTCCCAGACTGTGAACTCAGCTGGACAAGGAAGTCGATTTTCCAACTTCAAAGGAGAATTAATAGATATTCTCCAATCATAAACAGGTGCATTTAGTTCAGTATGAAGAACCGAGGCATCTGCACCTACACTGAGCCAAAATTGTCTGCTTCCAGTGTTAGAACAACGCAGAAGTATATCCTTCTTCTCAAGTTGATTCAAATTGAATGTAAAATTGGGCAATTTAGTTTCCTGCTTTTGTCTATAGAGTGAACCTTGATCGATGCAGGACTGGTCCTTTCCATATGCATAACCAGAACCAACAGCGACTGCACAACCCCATGAGTAAGGGGGCTCAGGAAGATCAACACAAGGACGGACTAGTAAACACTCATCAGAATCCTTGGACGTACTTCTCCAAGGTAAAACAGTAGAAGCACCAGAAACTATGTTAAAACTACAGGTTCCTGAAGAGCGATTCTGACCATGAATTAAAGACGCATGACATATGGAAATATCCAATTTAACATCTGTATCATTTGCAACTGTTGCAAGACCCCTGAAAATTACGTGCTTCTTGCCATTTTTCATGACAACTTCCATAGCAAAAAAATCATTCTGTAACAATTTGGGGACCACTGAGACTGGAAGCAATGACCGAATACATTCCCATACATTCTCCGAGCTAAGCCCAACCCAAAATCCTATGTCCCTATCTATAGCATTCTCACTTTCTGCATCTGCTTTTAAGTTTGCAATAGTCTTCCTCTCAAAATAAGTTGTAGATGCCAATAGTGAGCCGTGGTCATGCATGTCTTCAACATTGTTTTGCTGGGCCAGCAAAAAGGAACAATGAAGCCAAAAATTATATTTGAGAAAATGAGTTTCAGTAAGCATAAAAGAAATGAAATAAAATAGCTCACCATTCTCCTTAAAGGATATGACACAAGATTCTGAGCATTATATGGTTGACTCAACATCCTCACTGAAGCTACCTTCTTCAACATATTTGCACCATGTCCAACAGAAAAAGAAAGGGACCCAATGACTTCACCTGGTAACGAGGCACCAATTATTAGATTATATTAAATATAACTAAGAGGAAAATTCTGATGAGTTTCCATAACAAGTGCAAAGTAGCGTAAAAGGTAGGCGGAAGAAAACCACGCCAAGACTTGATGCAACACTATATCTTTCTGAAAACAGAACTCCAGATAAATTTTGACCCTTTCAAAGGTACCACATGAAAGAGATCACTCAAACAATACAGATTCTTGTTTCTATAATAAAGTGAACCTGAATCCCGTGAGAACATTTCAGAGGAAGCATCGTTGAAGATAAACACATTGGTTTCCATAATAAATACAAGGTAAGGGTGCTTATGCAAGGAGTAAGAATTCACTTGACCAATGAATGCCGCACTAATCTTAAATTTAATAGAGAATGTGAAGCAGTCCAAGTGCAGAAATGAATAAAATCACAAAGTTTGAACCCATAGATGCCTTAGCAACTTTATTTGAAGAAATTCTAATACAGAGGTTCATGGTCCAGTAACACATACCTTTTCCAGCTTTTGCTGCAAGGTTTGTCACCTCCACTTCCAACTTAGCTGGGGCCTGCATCATATACATGTTGGGATTCTTTTGAAAAGGTAGAATTGTAGGCAAGTTTACGAAAACTTCATCAAGAATTAAAAATAAGAAAAAGTACAAATATAAATGTAGGGAGCATGTAATAAGTGTGGAAACAAAATAAATTTACAGAGATACAGATGAACTTCTAAAACACCAAATTACATGCAAAAGTCAAATAACAACAGAAGTATGCTGTTCTATAAAACTGAAATGCCCATATGGGGATACATTTGTATGAAAATAATCTTGCAGTCAAAGAAGCACAAGGAAGCCTGTAAGAAATTTACCCCCAGAAAATTTTCAAATAAAGTTCGAAGAGGGGAGAGAGAGTAAAAAATAAATCTTGTATCATGATGTAGCAAAAAAATATAAGACAAAGCAAAAGCATACATTTCATGTAAGGAGTTCATAAAATACGGAATAAGAGGGAGAATGATGCAATGAGGAGAAAAAAAACCTCTTCCAAAAGCAGGATTCCACAAAAATTCATTACAATAATTAATATAAATTGCACCCTCCACTTTGGCTTATAGATACACTTCTGGATTAGCAAACCTTTTGACCAATGAATAGGCTGACATGTCCAAAAATCTGACTAAAATTAGACTGGCATGTCCACAATATCCGTCCAATAAAAAACAGTGTATATCTACAGGTTTCTGTAATCCGTTCTTGCTTGATAATTAAAGAATTCTCAAGACTAATTGCTTCATCAAGCCCTTCCAACAAACCCAAAACCTTGGAAATTTGCTCGACTCCATATCCCGCTAGTTTGAAGTAAAAAAGGAAAAATCACCTTCCTTTGATGGTCCAACTATATCCTCCAATACAAAGCTGACCTAGGATAACAAGAGAATACCTAATATTCTTTTTGATAAGTAAAAAAATTATTGATGAGAAAGAAGTACCTAGTGTATACTGGATGTATAAATAAGATAACTTATAAGAAAACAATGTATTACAAACAGAATCACAGAGAATCTATGAAATCTACGATAGAAGACATTTTGTTCGGACTTGAAAAAAGAGAGGGTTCAACAAACCATGGAGGTTTCCACATCCTCAAAAGTATGCTGATTCCTTCCTCTCCAGTCTCCACAGTATCCCCAATAGACATTGGGGGACTAGGTTCAGACAAGAATTTTTTCAAACCAATATACCAAGCTGTCTTAGGCTAACAAGAGAGTGCTCAATATAATATATGTTTGGAGGACTTTGAAAGGCAAAGGTTTATAAACTGTGACACTAGGATGAAGATGCCTCAATCCAATCCAATCCAATCTAACAAAGAGGCAAAACGAGATTTTATTTATTTATTTATTTTATTTTAAAGATTGCAGCTCAAATGGCCCAAAGAGACAGTGAAAGATAAGCCTTGGCCAAACTAAAGAAAACATTCTAGTGTGCTAGATATTATGATAGATGCTTGCAACCAACACTTAATTTTCTGTATATTTTTATACCCACTGATTATAGTTTTGGTGCAATGTCTCCCTTCTAAGCCATCTAAATTGACAGATCACAAGTGAAATAAGTTAATTCTAATAAGAACATAGAAGCAAAAGAGAATAAGCATAGCACAAATTAAAGCTATCTCATAAGATCTTTTTTTTGATAGGTAATAGAAGTTTTATTGACTAAAAAGTACACCGTGTTCATGATGATCAACACACTGTACTTGAAACAAATAAAAACAAATCCAAGAGCAGAATACGATACCTTTCGAGGAACTTCAAATATGAAAAGTTCATTCCACTTCACAGTGCCTGTATCGAGCTTATTGATTTTTGAAACTAAAGGCTTAACACATTTAGTCCTTGCACTCTGAGGAAAAAGCTTTTGTTGATCTGTTGCCTGACTATCAATGACAAGGCGCAAAGCACAAAAAAAGTTATGGCTATTGCCATCATCAATGACAGGTAGACCCTGGAAAATATAGAAAAAGTTATTTTCTTTCAAGAGGCAGTAGTGAATATGAAAAAATGAATATCTTGACTAAGAATTTCATAATCTTTAGCCAGATTTACAACCTTAGCTTCAAGAATCTGTACAGCTATATAATAACGTGTATCCCTCGAGTCATCTGCAACATTCAACCTGTCTGAAAACCTTGGAGGTGGAATCCAAACAGAAGCACTGTCACCATGACGTAGCTGGTCAACTTTATCTGAATTTTGCTCAACTTTTTTCAGATAAATATCACACCCAAGTTTATTTTCTAAAATCACAGTCTGAAAATCATCTTCATCCAATGCAGAAAAAGTTGGATCTTCTCCTTGTCTCTGATGATCACCAGCTTCCTGCAAAGATAGTGAGCTAGTAAAGCATTGAAAAAGTCTTCTTAATATGAAAATCAGCTCAAGATCAAGACCTCATTTAGCTTTGTTGCTTTCTTTTCAAGTTCTAATTGCCTTCTCCATGAAAGAATGCTCCCTACAAAAGTCTCAAGATTTGCAGCACTGACATTTATGTTCAGCATATTTGTAGCAGCAACACGCACTCTCTTCCCAAGTTTTGATGGTTGGTGTGTATTGGTATCATAAGTTTCAAACCTTAAAAAAGGTGAAGTAAAATAACATTAAATAAGGGCAAAGAGATTTAAAATTTATAAAAGGAATCAAAAGGAAAACCAAATTTTACTTAAATATTCCATCAAATGGCTCAATAAGGGGCTCCCAGGCTTCTAATTGTGTGTTGAAGGCCGATGAGGCAATAGAGCAAATCAGAACTGCATTCATTGCCTCTAGTTGACCATGCGTTGCAAGCTTGATATTGGTGATTGTTGTGTCAAATAGTGGTGTCATCTGAAAGGGTTTAAAATGTATCATAATAAATACATAGATTAGAAGAAACGGAAACTACTTAAACTTCAGAATCTAGGTGTTCAGGTCATTTAAAAAACAAACCATTCCACACATGCTGTCAAGAATGGTCAAAGAGAAACGTCTTAGCTTCAATTCAGCAGTTATGTTCTCCTGGGCCTTTGGCTTCACTGAATCACCAATGGTGTAAGCCAAACGACTTGATGGTTTTTTCAGATCAGCACGAGCAAGAAAAGTACATGCCTACAGAAACAAAAGGCTACTATAAACATTATAATTTCCCGCTCTCTAAGTAAAAGTTTAAAATGAACACTAAGCTATACAGATAACATTGGATCTTATCATTCTTATCCAAAAGTGAAAAGAAAAATCTAAATATAAATAAAAGAAACAGTAAGAAGTATGTAGTGAAATAATTAAATTATCGGTAATTTAACATGGTATCAAAGTAGGATGTCTTGAGTTCAATTCCTGTCTCCTCCACTCTACCTCCCATTTAAAATCCCACGTATTAGGCCTCACCTATTAAAAGGGAGTTTGAGCCCACATGTGAGGGGGAGTGTTAGAAATATGTGGTTAAATGATCCTTTTGGGAGAATCGATCATTTAACATAAACATTTGAGGAAGGAAAGAGAAGTTCAAGATTTACAATTATCATCAGATAGGGAAGCCAAAAAAATCTAGACAACAAGATCAGAGTCCTAGATCAATGAGCATTCATTTTAACCTGATTTTCAACTTTCCAAATGCTCCAGCATTGAGATGATTTTGTACTTGAAGATCTTGAAATGGGATCGTCAAGAATATTAGCTTGGCCAACAAGATCCATTCTGGGGCAGCAAAATGAATCCAGGCGAGGTGCTTCATCTATTCTGGAGACTACACATCCTAGAGAAGCATAACCAGGAGGAGCAATTGGGTACCAGAAGAAAATGTCATCAAAACCTTTTCCCATGATATGGGCAACTCTAGTAAACTGCACAGGCTTTGCAGAGATTTCAGGACTATTGGCCTTGAATATTATGCCCAAAGCAGGTGGTTCTAAGCTGAAAGAGATAAAATTTAACTAGACATTGTAAATAGGAACTCATAAAGAGATTAACAGAAATATAGATTAAAAATAACTAAAATATACTATAAAGAAAATTTGCAAGATAGAAAGGTCTCACCCTTCGGTAATGCAGTCACCCAGTATGGCATAACCTGGACGTGCAATAGGTCGCCATATTGAGACTGGTCGCCGGAGGTCACTACCCTTGTCCCACCAGATTCGTTCGAAGTTGGGGATTGCCATATAACAATTAGTTGCTTTTGAAATTGATCTAACAATGTCCCATCCAGATGAATTTGAACTCTGTTCATTTGTTTGACTTCTGTAGCCATGATCATCAGTCAAATCTGAGGCTAACTCTTCAGGGGCAGAATGATGCCGATTTGGGTTCACTAGAAGATGATTCAGGTCAAAACTCTTTTCTTTGGTAGGGCATTCAGCTGAAGGATGGGCAAAATATGATCCAACAACATTGTCTAGACGCCAGATGCTAAATCCATTTGTGAAACACGAATTTGAAGGGGCACTAAGTATACATTCTAAACTCATTGTTGATGTGACTAGGTCTGAACGTATACAATAGACAACATGATTTGGTGGCGGCTGGTTTCCTATATTTACTACACACCCCAATGCTGTGTATCCAGGTGGTGCAACAGGCATCCAAAGAGAGCAATCACTATCAAGATCAGAATGGCCTTTACCTCTATCAAATCCTTGAATACCAGATAACATTCCAATGAGATTGAAACCAATGGGCTTCCTCACACGCCCATATGTATTACTCACCGCCATCACTGCTTGTGAAGGCGGAATTGGCCTGAACATATTATGACAAACCAAATTTATCAAAACATAGCATCTAAAATATATATACTCCACATTAATAGTCTGTTTGGATACCGCTTATTTTGCTGAAAATTGAATACACTGTAGCAAAATAATTTTTAAATGTGTAAATAGTGCCGTGAGACCCATTTTTAATGAAAAAGTTGTTGAAAAAAGAGATTTGTAAGTCCTGTGATCAGTGCACGGAACCCACTGGTGTGACACATTTCAATGCAAAATTTGCACTTTTAAAGAGGTAGTGGGTCCCGTGCACAGTGCACGAGACCCACTGGCAGGTCTGTCACTCCCATGTTCACATGCTTCTCAAATTAAAAAAATAAAATAAAATAAAATATAAAAAAGCTAAAAGAGAAAACACAGACGCGCAGATAGTGCTTTTTAGCACTATCCAAACGCATACAAAGTCCACAACCAAGCTATCATACTCACCCCACCCCCCTAAAAAAATACAAGAAATTTCAAAGTCCTCTTTCCTGAAATGTTTGTCCTGGTCCCCTAAACATTACTATTTCACCCATATTTGAGGGGGCTGAATGAGAAGGACAAGAGGCTTCAAATTAGGAATCTTATTAGAATATGACGGGAGCGATGTCATTTGCCTACAGGAGACAAAAATGGAGCTTATCACTATGGGTTTAATTAGAAGCCTTTAGGGTTGTCAACACACTGATTGGGTTTATTTGAGTTCAAAAGGTGCTTTAGGTGGGATTTTGGTTTTGTGCAGTAGGAGAGTGGCAGAGAAGTTAGAAGAAGCCGTAGGTAAATTTTTGGTGTCCTGCAGATTTAGAATATGGGGAATAATTTTGAATGGGCGTTTACCAGTGTTTTTTGTCCTAATGTGGATAGTGAGAAAAGGCTGATCTGGGAGGAATTGGCGGGCCTCTATAGTTGGTGAAATTTGCCTTTGTGTGTGGGTGGTGATTTCAATGCTGTTCACTTTTCTTTCACTTTTCTTCTGAACGTTTGGGGGCTGAAAACTTCACTCAATCTAAGCACTATTTTTCAGATTTCATTTCCATTAATGGGTTAATGGATATCCCTTTGGAGGGTGGTAATTATACTTGGTCCAATTCCTTGACTAGGTCTAGGATAGATCGTTTACCCTTTTCACCTAAGTGGTAAGAACACTATCCAAATATCCATAAAAAACGGCTTGTTAGGGTCTAATCAGACCACTTCCAGATTTCTTTGGAGGTGGAAATTATCATAAGGGACGAAGGCCTTTTCGTTTTGAGAACATGTGGCTTTAGGTGGATGGTTTTGTGGGGAAGGTGAAGAATTGGAGGGACTCTTATCACTTTTATGGAGCTCCTAGTTATAGGCTAGCTATAAAGTTGAAAGTTCTCAAGGAAGATTTAAAGAAGCGGAATGAAACAAAGTTCAGAAATATAACCATTAAGAGAATGAATTTGTGGAATGATTTGAATGCCTTGGATTCTAAAGAGGAAAGGTTTTCTTTATCAGCTGATGAGAAGCTTGAAAAAGAAAGGATTTGCATGGAAATAGAGAAGACCTCCTTATTGGAAGAAATTAGGTGGCAACAGAAATTGAGGGTGCTATGTTTAAGGGAGGGGGATTGCAATACAAATTTTTTTCACCGAATGGCTAATTCTAATAGAGGAAATAATAGTATTGGCAGCCTCAAGATTGAGGGAGTGTTGACATCAGATCAGGAAGTTATTGACAATGGGATTATTAAGTTTGATAAGAACCTCTACATGGACGATAGGGTCCATCGCATCAAAGATCCTCTACATGGAAGATAGGGTCCATAGCCCCCACCCAGATTTTTCCCAGGAATTCTGAGGATAGGGCTGACTGGTTGGAGTGACCTTTTGATGAAGCAGAGATTTTTGGGGTGGTCAAGAATTTTAATGGAGATAAAGCTCCTTGACCCAATGGTTTCCCTATGGATTTTTGACTTGTTGGGCCATTCTATTACAACAGATATTCTGGAAATCTTTTAGTATTTTTTTGATAATTTAGTTTGAGAAAAGTTTGAATGCCACTTTCATTTCCTTAATTTGTAAAAAATTTGATGTCCATGTAGTTGAGGTAAGCGATTTTCGGCTTATTAGTTTGATTGGGGGGTGAATAAAATTATTGCTAAAGTTTTAGTTAACATACTAAAAATGGTGCTCGGGGACATTATTTATGAATCTCAAAATGCATTGTCAAAGACATGCAGATTTTAAATTCCATTCTTATCGCCTTGGATAGTAGGCTGAAAACAAAAGTTTCTGGGGTGTTGTGTAAGTTGGATGTAGAGAAGGCAATATGATCATGTGAACTGGGGCTTCCTCATTTATATGTTAGATCGCTGTACTTTTCCTGAAAAATGGAGAAGGTAGATTTCTTTCTGCATCTCTATGGTCAAATTTTCTATTCTTATTAATGGAGCTCCTTGTGGGTTTTTTGAGAGTTCTAGGGCATAAGACAGGGTGATTCGTAATCCCCTTTATTGTTTGTCATTGTTATGAAAGCATTTAGTAAAAAATGTTGGATAAGGCAGTGAGGGATGGTCTCATGTTTGGAGTTAGTGTGGGTCCCATGAGTAATTCCTTGCAGGTTACCCAACTTCTCTTCGCCGATAATACCTTGGTTTTATGTGATGCTGATCTTGGTCAGATTCTGCTTCTCAGGTTGGTGTTTTTTTGGATTGAAGTAGTATCTGGACTGAAAATTAACATGGGAAAGTTAGAATTAGCCCTGTGGGTGTGGTTCCAAATATATCAAATTTTGTAGATGTGCTAGGGTGAAAGCAAGGCTCATTCCCAATGAAATATTTAGGTCTTCCTTTGGGTACAAATTTCAAAGATAGTTCCATTTGGAACCCTATTATTGAGAAGATGGAGAGGCAATTAGCAGGAAGGAAACGGTTGTATCTTTCAAAAGGAAGTAAAGTTACTTTAATTAAGAGCACTTTATCTAATCTAACAACTTATTTCCTATCTTTTTCCTATCCTGGTGGAAGTTGCAAACCATATTGAACAACTTCAACGAAACTTTCTTTGGAGTGGTTTAAACTCACCTAGTGAAATGGGCTGCGGTTTGTGCTCCTCTTCAATCAAGAGGCTTGGCTATTAGAAGTTTGAGAAGTTTCAACAAAGCGCTGTTTGGAGATTTGGGAATGAGAAAAAAGCTTTGTAGAGGAGAGTGATAGGGATTAAGTATGGTTGTGAAAGGGAAGGTTGGTGCTCTCTTCCCATAACCGGTCCTGATCGAGTGATTGGCCTTCTTTATCTCATCACATCCAGTTTGGGATTGGGGTTGGGCCTACTGTTAAATTCTGGCAAGATGTTTGGTGGGGGGACACCCCTTTGAGAAGCTTATCCAAAATTATTCACTATAAGTCAAAATAAGGAGGTTAATGTGGTTGATCTGATGAAATTCCCAAATGGTGTTCGCTTTTGGGATTTAAATTTTGTAAGAGCCATCCAGGATTGGGAATTGGAGTCTTTATCCACTTTCATGGATAGTATTTACGGAGTCTCTTGGAGGGGAGTTAGGAAAGATAAGATTTGTTGGATGCCTGCGAATAGGAGATATTTTTAGGTTCGTTCGTTTTAACAGATATTGACTAAAATATTAGACCAGTCCTTTAATTGGGAGACTATTTGGAAGCCCAGGATCCCTCCTAGGGTTGCTTTTTTTGTTTGGACTATAACTTTGGGGAATATTTTGACAATTCGTATTCTTCAGAAGCAGAAAATTTGGATTTTAGATTGGTGTTGTATGTGTAAAAGAAATGGGGGAAATCAGTAGATCACCTCCTTATCCATTGTCCTATTGCTTCTGACCCGTGGTCTACGGTGTTCACCTTATTTGGCATTCATTGAGTTATGACAATGATGGTGGTTGAGCTTTTGGCTTGTTGGCAAGGAAAGTTTGGGCGCCATTGGAATGGTGCTATTTGGATGGTGGTCACTCATTGTTTGATGTGGCACATTTGGCAAGAGAGAAATAACCGGCACTTTAAGGATTTTGAAAAAGTAGTTCCAGATCTTAAAATTTTCTTCTTTAAGATTCTTTTGGACTGGGTTGCAGTGTTAGACTTTTGTTCTATTTTTTCAGTCCATGGTTTAATGGACACTTGTACTTTAGGCACTTGACTGTACTTTGTCCCTGATGTATACTTCTTGTATACTCAAGTGACATTTCTTTTCTTTTTTTCTTTTTTCTTTTTTAACATCTTTTTCATTACTTATCAAAAAAAAAAAAAAAAAACCATTATAGATCCAAAGACCATTCATTAAGAACCAAGTACAGGTCTCTCTGTCTTTGTCTCTGTCTCTATCTCTGGTAAGCAAATTAACTCGCACAACCATTACAAATCCAACTCATGACCTAAACCTCCACCAATTATTTTTCCCCTAATGATAAGTCACACATGCACATCGAGTCTAGAACCCACAACCTCACCCTCCAATAGTTGTTTATGAGAAGAGATGCCTTTTGATCCAATGACCATTCAATTAACCATATGAACCAACTAAAGGATCATTGAAGAGGCACTTCTATATCTCATCCTTTGAATCTCAATTTAAGTATTGATTAACCATTAAAGTAGAAAACTACAAGAGTAGATGTAGCCACACAAATGTGGAAAGGAAAGAAAAATATAAGGCAGGATGGTTTATGAGAAACTTATAGTCAACAGAAATTACACCAAACTGGAGTAAGAGCCTGAATTTGTCAATCATAAACAAAAGATAAAAAATGGTGACTAGTTCAAACTACTAGCAAGCTGCAAAGGATGTTACTAAGTTATGTCATTTTCTATATTCTGTTTTGTCTTCAAAATAACTAGATGAAAATACAAGGAACCACAATTTTATTTCAAGTCAAAACAACATCATTGTATCAAAGAATCATAAGCAAGTATGTGGCACATTCCTATCTAAACACTCATTCTAGTAACATCACATATTATTTTATTAGTCACTACTATGAAAACTATAAATTATCATACTAAAAAGAAAAATTTACAAATCAATTTAATGTAACTCTACCTTGAAGTCACACAATCTCCCAATATAACATAACTTGATGGAGCTCGAGGTCTCCAAAAGGTAAGGTTATTACGCGTCCCATTTTCTGCACAATATACCCCAATATGCATGTAAGAAAAGAGCAGAAAGTCAATTAAGACTCAAGAGTACCAGTTCATAAAGCTACAGAGCAAACTACTCTAAAGAACAATCATTGATGTCTAACAAGAATGTAATAACCAATCAAAATTGATTTACTCTAGCTGATGTGACGACAACCTTTTCGGGACACCCATAGCCGGTCAAAGTAGGTACAGGGAGCAAGGGGTATTGCATTTCCAAATTCTAATGCCGCAGCTGCCTGATTTTGCAGATTGAGAATGACAGAAATGGCACTAAGTGAAAGATGGATACATATATCAGTTGATATCAGAGAAATATTTGTTTTGTCTTTAACAGAAGTATATCCCCCTGAAATATCAACTGGATCAAGAATGACAAAACCAGAACCAGCCTCAACAGTGAGATCTTTCACCAAGGCTCGAATCCAGGTATCATTTTCTTTTGATGCATACCTGTTCAAATAAATAAGTTATCTACTAGTAAAAGCATAAAATTTGTGGTAAATGTTTGCATGCACAAAAAAAAAAAAATGAAGATATTATTTCTCAAAAACAATGCCATAAGAGTATTAAAATTCCTTCTCTATAAGGCTGAAAGAAAGATACAAATTTCACAAGTAGACCAGACAAAAGAAGAACAGACGTAACAGAAACAAGTGAAAGGACTTCTGATACAAATAACTCTCAGAAACTCTTCATTTGCTAAAAGGAGATTCTCAAGTGAAAGCCCAAGCAGGATGGAGATATTCACCTCCATAGAGTAATATCAAGTATGGCACACAATACAAGTAGGCTTCTGAGCCAGTCATGTGGGCCACACTATACTAACAAAAGGCGCAGCTCAACAACAATGCTTTACTTAGAAGTGCAAAATGCACAACAAAGGATATAACATGTTACACATGCACACATCAACATAAGGCAACAAAATATACCTTCCTATGATCTACAATTATGAAATTTTAGAAGAATGTGTGTTACTCAGGAAATATGCTCGAAACTGTTCTTTAAAAAGTTTTCTTTTAGTTATCATGAGATTTAGCAGCTAAATTCGTCTGATAAAATCTCTCAATCTTTACCATAAGCCTTTTCCTGTATACCAATCTTGTGTTTCACAGAGAGAGAGAGAGAGAGAGAGAGAACTAAGTCTTAATACCAACCATATCAGAGGCATTAATTTCTTGTTAATCATAAATTTTTACTCCATTTATATCTCCTATAAGACACTCCTGGGAATGAGGACAAACTAACTAGCCCATCAGGGGTGAAAAGTCCCTAGATGATGCAGTTCATTTTTAAAGCTAGCTGTTACTAGCTTATGTTGTATAATAAGTAGTTTCCTTTTACTTTTTATAGCCTTTATCACTTGTAACAGAAAGTTAGTTAGCTGATAAGTTGTTAGTGATAAGTGCACTAGCCTATTAATTAGTTAGAGAAATTAATTAGGTTTTGGCTAATCACATGGCAGCCACATGGTAGGTCTTCTAACTAACTCAGCAGCTTGCATATGTAACTATAAATAAGCAAGGCTGCCCTCATTATAACTAGTTGAATTTGAATCCAAGAAATCTCCACCTATGAGGTATTATTCCAAGAGTGTGTCTCTTGAAGAGCTAGTTCATTCCTTCTTTTCTCTAAGCAACTTAGCTTTCTAAAACATCTTTCCTTTTCACCATTTTCCGCAATCACTAGATTACCCAGTAATTGGTTCTTGCAGTTGAGGTCAATTGCTTGTAAGAGTTGATTAATAATGAGGTTGTACAATATGTTCTGCGACGTTCAAATAATTTGAGTGAAATTCTCCTATGTTATTAAAAAAAAAAAAAAAATAAAAAAAAAAAAAAGTTATATCCTATAAGGCTATAACCATAGTTGTAAGTATCGAATACGCGATAAGGGCATATCGTAAGTGCTCATGAATAACCTGATACATAAGTGCGTATCATATGAATCGTATGAATTGTACATACCGTACGAAACATAGACATGAGGTTTTATTTGATTTAAACAAGTTGTAGACTTTTTCCTAACACAAAATTATTGGGATACTTAACTAAGCCTAATAAAATAACATATCCATGAGTTTTCTTCCCCCCCACTTCTCTTTCTCCTACAAAATTTAGACTATACACTTCACTTTCATATTTGCAAATTTCTTTTCTATACTACGAATAATGTATTAAATAAAAATATAATTATTTTTTACTTTGTTATTATTGTTATAAGCCTACGAAGCTAGAATGCCAAGAAAAAATTATTAGAATAATAAAACAAAAAAGAGATAGTAAATGATAATGAAGAAAATGTCAATGAAAAAATAATTTTGCAAGATGAACATAATGATAACAAGCTTAGATGGAGTTGATTAAGCAAGATGATGAAAAGAAATTATTATTTTGGCTCATATATCATGTTTTATCACTTGAGTTTAAATCAATTTCAATGTGGACCTAGGAAGCATAGGTGTGGATTTGGGTTTGGGTGCGGCGACTCGGCAATTTTTGAAAAAGTAAAGTGTGGGTGTAGCGGAAGCGGGATACGTTTATTAATAAATAATTAAATATATTTTCTTTCTATATATTACTAAGCATATTTTTTCATATAAAAGTAAATATATACCAATTTAAGAGCAATAGTAGATAATAAAGTAACAAAATTTAGAGTTTGAGATGAGTTTAGGGTTTTTCTTTAAACTAGGATGTCAAAATCAACGTTATGAATACCGTTTCGGACCCTGTTTCGGTTTCTTTATTGGAATGAAATATTTGATACTTTTGGCATACCGTTTCAAGGTGTACCATTATAAGATTACCGATAATTTTATACCACATCAAATAACTCAATAACCAACATCAATATTCAATAACTCAAGGCAAACCACATATAAGAACCAAAATATATCACAAATCATCCTACATAATTTGTATATTTATACATGTAAAACAATAACTACTCTTAAAATAAAAACTTATAAATTTCATTAAAACAAATGACACAAATTTTATCTAAATTGCTATTTTAAACATAACCTAAAATCCTAAAGTAATGTTATATTCAAAATATTTTTACAAAAAAATCTTAAGTAACAAGTTGTTTTAGGTTCTCATTTGAGCCAAAAACTATAACATCTTTTTTTACCACCATTACTAGTTTACCACCCCCAATTTATTGTAAAATTATTGGGAAAAATAGTGTCGTGGAAGTATCATTACATAAATTCCTAATCCAATAAATATATAAAAACTTGTCTCTTTCTCTTTATTCACCTGCTAGTGCCAGCCAACGTTTACTCTCATCCACTTTTTTATTTTTTATTCTTTTTATTTTCCCAATACACTCCTCTTTCCAAAGTCTAATCTCCATTCTCCACCACGTATTCTACAAAATATCTCACACCATATACTTCTTCAGTCTCTTCTTCTTCCTCTTCATTGTCTTCTTCGACCTGTTTATTTTTCTTAATTTGTTTACTTGAACCAGTTGACGCAACAGGCCATCTAGAGACAGGAGAATGCATAGTTTTAATTTTGTTAATTTATTTCAGCCCGTTTCGGACCATTTTGGGCCCTGTTTCTTTTTCCCAAAAAAAAAAAAAAAAAAATTAAGGGTCACAGATGCGTGTGCAGCCGCGTCCACGGCCACACAGCATGTCCATGCATATTGGACTCAGGTGTGCTGACCCAATCGGCACACCCGTGCTTTCCAGATGTGGTTGTTATAAACATATGTTAATTTGATTTATTTAGTTAGTTTTGTTAAGAATATTAGATAGTAATGATTAAATTGGTCATTAGTTGAATATATTCCAAATTTATAATGAATATAATTAGGTATTTGTGTATCTTACAATATATGATACAATACAATATGATATACGATATAGAAAAATAAAAAATCGATTCACAATACGATTCAAGTTTTGACAATTATGGCTCTAACATTATACTTCCAATAAAAGTTTTCTCACATTTTTTTTTAAAAAAGTAATAAGAAATTCTATTAAAAAAATCTCTAAAAGAAAGGCTTCCTAAAAATTAGACAAGCTTTTGAAATTTATTATAAATAAGCTTTGCAGACATATATTATTTAGGGAAAGGATTTGCTGCAACCTTGTATGCAGCAATTGCTGCATAAAGGGTAAGGTGGCAATCAAAGAGAAGCGACAAATGTCCAAGGGTCATGCGCAATGAACATGACCAGCTTAACCCATGATTTGCTGTCACTTCTCATTAGTGGCCACCTTACCCTTTATGCAGCAATTGCTGCATACAAGGTTGCAGCAAATCCTCTCCCTATTATTTAATCCATCAACATCAATGTGTAATCTAGAATATGGGCATACTCATCTCTATTGACCTTTAAACCTCTAACAATAGCATCTTATCTAACCCATTATGTAACATAAAATGTATTAGAATAATAGTAAAATAATTAAATCCAGTATTCTCTAACAGCTTAAGCTTTTGGGACAAGTGATAGTTTATCATGGTATCAAAGCCTCTAATTCCATCTCCACTCAACCTCCCAAATTATAAAAATGAAAAATAAAAAAACGAGTTAAAAATCCTACATGTGAAGCCTGGCATATTAAGAGAGAGTTAGGACCCACATGTGAGAATGAGGTTAAAATAATGATTAAATGATTAAATTTACCATCTATAATAGCATAAACTTTTCAAAAAAGGTAGTTTATCAAACTGCATCCAAGATGACCTCATGGAACTCTTTCTTTTTTCTTTTCTTTTTCCCCTTGGAACTGGAAACTGGAGCCACAACAGCTTTTAGGGAACAAAAATGACAATTTTGCAATTGAAAACTGTTGAGAAGTCACTTAATTAGGGTGTGCACATGTGTGTGAATGTGGGGTTATGTGTGTGTGTGTGTGTGAGAGAGAGAGAGAGACAGAGAGAGACAGAGAATGAAGTAGAATAAAATTGGCAAGGACATATGCGCAGAAAAGCAAAAAGCAGAAAAGTTGCACCTGCAGAAGGAAAATTGGCTGCACTTACATGAAACTCAAATCCAATTTTGCACGGAGAAGCTTTTCACCATGGGTTGAATCATCCAAAGAAGACTTTGTACCATCATAGAAGGTGAACTCAGGAGAAACCACCTAAATGTAGATTTAAGGAATTCAAACAAGAATATCATCAGATTGCTACCCTAAAATAAAAAGAACTTAAGAGAAAGAGGCCCAACTTGATTTTTTTTTTTTTTAAGGCTCAATTTGAGGAAAATTCAAAATTTATCATTTTTAATTATTACCATAACTAAGCAAGAGCAAACAAAAGTATTAGCAAGGATGAAACCTGTCTACCCAATTTGACAAAACTACAGTTAAGTCTAGAGAAATGGACATCATCATGTGATTATGTCATGCAATTAGTTAGGATTATGAATAAACAGTGTACAATATTTGATCAACATTAAATTCCATAAGCCAAATCTGTCAGAAGCTTGCTAATAAGCTACAGTGTCTTTCTGTCGGCTAAGTACCAGAGAAAGTTACAACACTTGAATGGATTTGTCTAGGGGAGAATATTTGTAAAGCCATCTGTTTGATACGTCATTTTCACAATGTATATCAAGTGCCAAAGAGCAGTTTGAGCAGTTTTTCCAAAACTGTGCAGTGGGACTATGCATAGTGGCAAAGGTATAAGGTCAATTATAATGTTCGTGTTCCAGTTGAACCAGCTAAAGTTTGCAATATGAGAAGCAAATAGGATTGGAATATGTCCACTTTACTATATGAACTAGATAAACTACTTAGCCCGTCACTACTTAGCCCGTCAATGATGAATGCCTCTGGATTACCCAACAACTGGTTCTAGTGGGTAGGGTCAGTTGGCCGTAGGTTTTACTAACTAAAGATGAGTCCAAAGGGTTATTCTTATAAAAACGTTCCCCATGTTATCAAAAGAATAAAAAAACAAATTACTCTATGAACTAGAATTTTTCTTCTAAAAAATAATAAAAGGACTACAGGAGGACAACAATGGGGAAGATAACTCACTTAAATTTAACACTACTATGGAGAGGGGATTAGTAGGATGGAAGAGAATGTATTTATCAAAGGAAGGTAGACTTACTTTGCTCAAAAGTACTCTTTCAAAATTTACCAACATATTTCATGTCTTTGTTCCCTATTCCTGTAATAGTAGCACATCAAATTGAAAGATTGCAGCGAGAATTTCTAGGCAAAGGCTTGGCTGATGAATCCAAATTCCATTTGGTTAGTTGGGACAAAATTTGTAACCCATATTAGAATGGGGGGTTGGCTGTTTGGAATATTTCTGCTTAATGAAGCCCTACTAGGAAAATGGTTGTGGAGGTATGGTGTGGAGAGGGAGGCTTTGTGGAGGTGGGAAGTAGATTGGAAGTATAGGTCAATTTTTTTTTTGGGGGGGGGGGGGGGGGGGGGGCGGGGGCCGCCACGCTCCAAGGTTGTTTAAGGGACATATGGGGTTAGCTTGTGGAAGTATATCCAACAGGGGTGGAGAACTTTCCATCACTTAATATGTGACTTGATGCTTCGTGTGGTAATGAACGAGTTAAGGAGTCTTTTCCCTGAGCAGTTTCAAATGCTCGGGATAAGGAAGTGCTAGTGGCAGATCGTATGAAATTACGCAATGGCTCAATTCATTGGGAGTCGGAGTCGCTTTCATTGTTTTTAGAGTTACTTTTGTATTCTATAGAAGTGCGAGGCTGTGGAGATGATAGGCAATGCTGGACGCTGGCTATTCAGAGGCAGAAGTGGATCATTTGTTATTGCACTGCCCTATTGCCAAGAGTGTCTTTGCTCTTTTTGGGGTTCAGTGGGTGATTCGTAGGAGGGTAGTTTATTTACTATTGCGTTGGCAAGGCCGTTTTGGGCGACACTGCAATAAGGAGATTTGGAAAGTCATTCCTCATTTCTTGATGTGGTGTATTTGGAGATAGACAGATGCAAGAAATTTTGATGGGTGTGAGAGGCCTACTGTAGATCCGAAGACACATTTTCTAAGGACTTTATTCCAACAGTAACGGACTCCAGGATGTTTTCTTTCTCAAACTTGGTGGAGTTAATTGATTATTGTTCTTTTAAATCGCAGTATGTATATGCATCTGTATACTACCTGTGTACTTTGTTTATTTTTCTATAATAAAATTATTACTTATCAAAAAAAAAATTCAACAAACAAAAATATATGGATTCAGATGGAAAGGCAAGAGGCACCTTGGTAGAACTTCATTATGAGAACATCAGAAATCTAAGAGAAGCAATTCAAAAGAAGATGACTAAAGTCCAAAGCATAACAAAAACAATTCTGAACATGTCTAAAGGCTTTTTGCCCATAATAAGAGATCTATTCTCAGAGAATTGTAGTAGGCTTAAAATGGATTCATCAACACAGGATATCTGTTTGACTAAAAATTATAAAGAAGGATCAAACTTCAATATCTAACAGAAAAAATAAGGTTGTAAGCAATAATACAAACCGTAAACTAAGGGGGCGTTTGGTTCACCGTGATGTGCCCTTGATGTGATGCACATTACAGTAATGTGACATTAAAGTGTTTGGTTCACTTAATTTTTTCTAACATTAAGGTAATGTAAGATTACAAAATATATTACATCGCCTTAATCACATCACCCTCTTAAATGGGGTTATCTTACATTACTAATGGGTGGGAGATAATAATATAATGAAATGACAAAATTGCCCATAATAATATATTGTATTTACAAAATTGCCCATATATATTTTCAAACCCTAGCCTCTTTCTCATCAAACTCAAATCCCAGCCCCCTCTCTTTCTTCCTAAACCCTAGCCTCCTCTCTCTGTCACCAAATCTCAAGACTCCAGCGTCAATGACAGACACCACCGTGAGCATCATCTCCGGCGCTCTTCTTCATCAACGTCTCTTTCTTCTCTCCCACGGTATCCACCACCATAGTCTTTGTTGCCCATGGTTTCAAATTCGATTTCGTTGGGCAAATTTCAATTTTGATTTTTGATTACCTGTATTGAGCCCTAGAGCTTCGATTTCGTATCCTCCATCTACATTTCACGAAGTGGTGGTGGAGATTGGAGAATATTCTTGAATTTTGGTTTGGCCTTTGTTTGTTTGGTTGGTGAGAAAGTGAAGAAAATGACTAAATTTTGTTTGGTTGGTGAGAAAGTGTGGGAAATGGAAACAAAATTGTTTTATTTTCTATGGATTTGAGTTGTTTTGGTTAGTGAGAAAGTGTAATAAAAATGTGTTCCGTTATTTTCTGATTTTTAATTAAAAAATAAAATTTTGTTTAGTTAGGTAAAATGGATATGTTTGAAAATTCAAAAGTAAAAATTGTAATGATCCTATGAATGTTAGGAGCCAACCAAACACAATAAAGTTATATCATTGTAATGAGAATACATGAATCTAACATCACAAAAATATCACAAGAATGTTACATTACTGTAATGTAGCATCATATGAACCAAATGCCCCCTAACAGTAAACAAAAGGTGAAAACAGACTAAAAGAAAACTTTATCTGCAAATCAAATCAATGTTGAAAGTTTACTCACCTGGGTTTCAAATGTGAAACTCTGGATCCTATTTGGATCATTTTGAGAATATGAAGAGATATTTGAGGTGTCTGATGATTCGTGCAAGTAGTATATACTTTTTTTGTCAACATCAGATGAGGATTTGTCCAGCAACATAACATCAACACCATCCTCCAATGAGACTGAGTAGCTACTATCATTACTCAAGTATGTATACTTCCTCAAAAGATCGCCATTCTGGATACATGAACAAAAAAATCAATTTAAATGTTCATAGAGCTAATCCAAAAGAAATGTCTGTGGAAGAGTTTTGGAAACATCATGAGGTGTCAGTTGAGCTACAAGACTCTTGACAAGAGAAAAGTCACAAACATCATCCTAATAAATCTTGAAATAAGCCAGTGTGGTATTTTGTGAAGTATAATGCCTGATATTCAGCAAAACTGAATTCATATTCATATTTGGATGCCATTAGAAACTAAGATGAAACTACTTAGCACACATAAGCAAACAAACAATAGAAATGTTCATAAAGAAGCATTCATGGAATCCTTAAAACTTTATTTTTTTTTTTTGATAAGTAAGATGAAATATATAAATGAAAGGCTGCTCTAAGCAAAAGCTAAGAGCAAGCCCTGAAAGTACAAGAAAACAAGAGAAACACACAAGAAGACAAGACAGCACAGAAATTACAAAAAAGAGAGGGAGCAAAGAAAAGAGGGGAGGGAATCACTAGACGTGAGTCCCCACGCCCGAGACCAATCAAAAAGGGTTCCACAAAAAGTGGCAAGCAACTGATCCCCTGAGCTGTCCAAGTCCTCAAAAGTCCTCTAGTTTCGTTCCATCCAAATACACCAGAGGATGCACGATGGGACCAAGTTCCAAACTTGAGAAGAACGCTTCCCCAACCAATTCCACCAGCCAAAAAGCACATCAGTAATCGACTTAGGAATCACCCAACACATGCCGAAGGTTATGAAGACAAAGCTCCATAACCGGTAAGCCCACTCACAATGAAGAAATAAATGGTTTACCGTCTCTCCACCACGGCGGCACAAAATACACCAATCCACAAAGTCGAGATTCCTCAATCTTAAGTTGTCACCCGTAAGGATCTTATTCCAAGCAACACACCAAACAAAAAAAGAAACTCGCCTGGGAGCCTGAACTCTCCAAATGGCTTTCCAAGGGAATATAAAAGGGGGGGCAGCCCTTAATTTATTATAAAATGACCGGGTGTCAAAAAACCCATTGGATTTCAACATCCATCTCATACAATCTCCAACACCCATTATAATCATTTTACAATGAAACAAATAAAGTTTTAAGGATAAAGTTTTTATCCTTAAAACTTTATTTGTTTCATTGTAAAATGATTATAAATGTGAAATATTTTCAATGAAATTATTTTACATTTAAAAACATTTTCAATAAAATATTTTTAAGTGTTAAGTGTGATATGTAAAAAATTTCAAGCACAAACCACCAAAAACAAGCAGCTTAGCCACCGGTGACCAAAGCCAACAGTCCAGCGACCCAACCACTAGATGGGGGAGGAAAGCCACTGTGTGTTTTTTTGTAAAATGTTTTACCAAGTTTTTAAAGGTAAAACATTAACAAAGGATTTTACAGTCAAACATTTTTAGGTTTGACCAAATTTACAATGAAAAAAACACGGTAAAATGCTGAAAATATTTTCCGCAAAACATTTTTCAGCAAAACAAACGGAGCGAGCCTTAAAGATTTTTATACATTGCAGAATAAAGGTCTAGAATTCAGCATTAACAGGAACAGTCCATGTTAGATTAGAATGTCGTTACATGAATAGGATAAGACTAAGGTAGAGCTTCTTAGGTATTATAAATTAGGTTCCCCAGTTAGATTCAAACATATGGTTATACTGAGAATTTAATAATCTTTGGGAAATATAACATTGCTTGTGTTACATTGGTTAACAAAAGCATGTTTTTGAATCTAACTGGGGAACCTCATTTACAGCACTTAAGGAACTGTCCTTAAGTTTTGCCCTGCATGAATTAAGGAGGTACCATGAACATCCTCAAACAATGGCTACTTAAAAGAAATAATAATTAAACAAGGTCACATACTTAAACCAATAAAAGGTCAGTACAGACTTTCCATCCATACTCACACATTTCAGAATTACATGGATTAACATGTTATTGAACTGAATTTGGAATGCTTACATGACAAAAAATACATTAGCTATATGATATCCACTATTTGATTCTATGCATACAAGGACAACTTTTCATTCACATATGGAATATGTTATGTTTATTATTCTCATGCCCAGTTCAAATTGATGTTTAGTAGCTCCTCATTCACTTTTTCTTTTTCTTTTTTATTTTTTATGATTCAATAGTTACAAAAGGGGAGGGGGGATTTAAACCCTGGATGTAATGGATGCATTAGGAGGTGCCAACTAGTTGAGCTACAAGGCTCTTGGCAACTTTTTTTTTTTCACTGTCCTTACAATGAAATTTTTGCCTCCTTCCTTAGCATGAGTTTCCTTACTGTAATCTGTTTTACTTTGGATTTTTTTATTCTAAGGCATATTTTTACTCCACCTATATAAATATGAAACACATTTAAGTAATATCACAAATAATAAAAAATAGGTTGGAAGCGTTTGTACCTCAATTTTTACATTAACAAACCGCAACCTCTTACCACGTCCAATAATTATAATCGGTCGATATCTGGATGAATGGAATTCCTTCACATCTGTTTT
Source organism: Lithocarpus polystachyus (assembly GCA_033629205.1). Classification (NCBI taxonomy): domain Eukaryota; kingdom Viridiplantae; phylum Streptophyta; class Magnoliopsida; order Fagales; family Fagaceae; genus Lithocarpus; species Lithocarpus polystachyus. Next base: position 14,149,954 of record CM066167.1, read on the forward strand.
CTCACTTAAACAGATAATCTTTCCACAACCATCATATGTGTATTCATCAATGCCCAAAGAATCAGCAACTAATTGTCTACTTGGGGACAGGTGCACCACATCTTCGCTCTGCTTGTAAATAGGTTCCGAGAGTACAACGCTATTTTTCATACTTATTGGATCGTTTCTAGGATCCATGGTTTCATCCCTTCCTGTTATTGTTCCCAAAGCTGGAACAAAGAACTCACCCACGGCAAGAAGGAAGTCAGGTACAACAAGAACTCGAGGCTGCTGAACACGAACCACAAATGATTGGGATGATATTCGCCATCTATAGTCCATCAAGAACATTGTCGATATTGGCACATCAATGTCCAGTCCAGCTTCAGAATTTGTTCTCCTAGAACTGCCCTTGTTCAAGAAAAACGGAAAATTTCCTGGAGAAGCTTGTTTGGAAGCATCGGTAGATGATCCAAGCATCAGCCGCATCTCAGGTTTTGTATCAGGGCGAATATCTAGAATAGAAAATTTGGGAATGGTCACATAGAGGTCAGTTTCAGACAACGACGTCATCCGATATGATACCCAAAGACCTTCTAGCTGAAAAACCAAACAAACAAGGCAGGTAAGTCATACCAGCCAACGCTAGAAAAAAATATATTGGCATATAATATGAATGTCACTACATATAAAAGAACATTTATTTATTTAATTACATATATAGTCAATCTCAAAATCCATTTGCATTTAAAAGACAAAATTACTCACTGCAATCTGAGCTAAAGGTGATGACTCCTGAATGCCGTTACACAACTCTAACAAAGCATGGTCGACCACAACACCCACTATAGTAACAGTATGAGAGAGTAGCATTTGACTATTCATGTTGACCTTGTCAACCAGAACCTTCATGGCATCCTTTGAATCAGATTTGCTGCCTCGAAAACTTGGAGGAAGCCTAGGCTCTTCACACAAGTTCATTAAACCACAATCCAGAATAACTTTGTATTCTTTGTCAGACATTACACCATGCAATAAACCTACCTGCTTAAAATATCACCCATCAGTGTCAAATAAAGAATCATACTACACGCGCATACAAAAAATAAATGAATAATACTCCAATATAAGATACCATGAAACTAACAAACCAGAAGCATATAAAATGCACCATAAACCTAAATTTGAAAATAGGATATCTCTGCATTCTCATTCCTCCACCTTTGCCAGGCTGCCCAAAATACCAGTGTCATTCAAGTGGAATCACTCATATTCTGACACTAGTGTTAGGCAGTCACAGTAGAATCATAATACTAAAAAATATTATCTTTATAATTCATTTATAATACTCATTAATGAGTATTATATTTGAGAATTAATTATATTATAGGTCATTAAAAAATGTAAAAATTATGATTAATATAATTCAGCATACAAACATATTTTTTGAATGAACTCACAAATATTTAATTTTTTTGACTAACTACATAATTATTTTCTATATCTTTGATTGCATGTATTATTAAATTTCCTTTTGTGTTTTGCTGATTTTTGTTTCAATTGTTGCTAAAGCAAATAAATTTGAGCAGGAATGCCATATTCCAAATCAGCTGTTGTTTTTATATAAATCTTAGAAAAATAACCATATAAATCACTAGGATCAGTGTGTTTCAGTGACATCACTTGAAAGAACCCAAATTTAAATCCTCCCTCCCCCCTTAATGTGAGCAAAAAAAATATAAATTCCCTTTTACATTAATAACTAGTGCAACACTTATAAAAAATTAATACTTATAAATGAATTTCATGTACCTCAATAAACACATGACAATAGATTAATACTTTAACATAAAAGAAAAACGTTTTTTTTATAATTAAATAAAAAAATTAAAAATTATTAAAAAAAAAAAAACTATTGTTTTGATGAATAGAAAAGAATACTAAAAATATTTAAACAAATAATTAAAAGTTGTGGCAAGGTGGAGGCTAAATAGAGACTAATCTATTTCCTTCTCAAGGAATGCACCACATGGCAAAACCTAAAGGCTATTGCAGCTTAGAAGAGCAAAATTATTAGTTGGGAACTTGGGATAATATATAGTAGATACCTTTTATATTGAAGATTTATCAGCCAACGTATTTTTTTTATAGGTGAAATAAATTCATTAAAAAGCAATCATCTTTTATTGTGTACATCAAAAAGACATAAAAAAGGAAAAAAGAAAGAGAAGTGAGTTTAAGAAACTTCATTTCTCAGGAAACACCGGCACATGACCTTACACACTGGTTTCTCAACAAATAAGTCAAAAGAAATCCAAGACAAATCATAAATATGATAAATAAAATTATAATTAGAAACAAACAGCATCAATTGAGCATTTCACTGAAGACAAATACTGCAAGGGCACCTATTGATGTTATGAAACAAATCGCACCAAAAGTTCATATAAACTTACCACAACAAGAACAGACTTGGGTTTAAACTCATTGGAACGAATAGAACTGGGAGAAGTAAGCAAGCAACCCAAATATATTTTAAATACCTCAAATACAAGTAAGATCTGGCTTGAAATGAGTCAAGGAATATATATCTAGAGCTATAAAGATATCTCAGACAACAAGGGAGATTAATTTTCCTCTATGACAGTATAACAATGTGCGTGGTTATTGCCATTGCAGAAACTATTGAGCACAAAGAAACCACAAAAATTTCAACACACATTTTTCTACTGTAGTATGAAAACAATCTCTGGAATTTCAAGCACAAAACTTACCTTCACTTCTAGAGAAAATGTTGGGACTTTTCTAAACACGTCTCTCAAACTTCGGCGCACATAAACCTCAAATCCTTGGACTTCCCTTATCATTGGCTTACCTATACAACCATCGATTCCTACAGACATGTTGATCCCCAAAACCTGCAACATTGTGCTGGTGTGAACAATAAGTAATTAAAATTGCAACACTATAATTTTTTATTTATCTTTTCAAAATACCCACCTCAGCATGAAGAACATCAATATGGACAGCTGAAGGATCTTTCTCTGGGCTACCATGCCAACTAAATTCATTTGTCACATGCAGCTGGCCCAGGTCAAGTTGAATGAAACTGCAAAATACCAAAAGATTACACTCAAGAACTAAAAACAACACACATTAAGCTTACAAAACATCCAGTCAAAGCAAGAAAATAAAAATTCTATTTGCCTACAATCTTTAAAATCACAAAAAAAAAATAAGGAAATTATTATTATTATTATTTTTATATTTATAAAAGATAAAAAGAGGAGAACAAAAGGTTCCATAACCATATAAATCCATGAGAAAGAGTTTAGTACCAGACTTTGTAGCCCTAATCTTAAAATAAATAATATAAAATTCACAGCACAGTAAGAAGATGATTTGACTCAATTTCAAAAACCATGCTCCTTTTGAAAACTGAAAATGTGGTGATGGGTATAATCTTTTAGCCACAACTATGTTTATGTATGTGGTCTTTCAGCAAAATTAGACCTACAAGGGTGCAGTTTGACGAGAAATTGTATGAACTTGGGAATTTCATTGTTGGGTCAATAGAAAAGGATTTCAAGAAATCTTGGAGGAACTTGAGAGGACGGCTATGGAAAGCCAAAATCTCACAAAGCAAAATGAGAAAGAGAAAAAGGGGGTGTTTTCTATCCAAATATTCCACGTAAAAAAGTAACGATTGCCAACCCTGTCACTCAACTCACATGATGACCCACCCACACCCACACCACCACCAACATTGCCACCATTATCCAAACACTACTACCATTTTTTCATTGTCAACACCACCATTACTAAGACCTCCACCATCATTGCCACCAACCATTAACATTACTAAAGGTCCAATGTTCCACGGCAAAAGCCACCATGTAGCTGCCAGTACCACCACCATTACACAATGCAACACCAAAGCCACCACCATCTCCAATGCTACACCAACCTCACTGCCATCATTCATGACAGTCGCAGCCACACCACCAACACCCATCATGTAGGAACTTCCATCTATTACTACCAACACCACATATACCAGCCACTGCCACCGTCAACGTGGCCAAAACTGTACATAGATTGCCACTATGGCCACCACTAACTCATCGCTTCCTCATAGTTGTCCGCAATACCACCACCACTACCAAATAGTTATTGCCATTGCCATCACCACCACCACTACCACCTCTGCCAGCACCACGCTCCATAAGAGCAAAACAACTGAATTACTTCAATTGACATAACTTTGGAATGAGTATACTCTTGTAATAAATACCCTTCCCTCTGAGATTCCCAGGTTCCAAATAAGTCATCCAAAAAACTACCTAGAATTCATTCAAATCAGCATTATATAAGAAGATGTAATGTGCAAATCTACGAACTCTTTGCTCTTTGAATTTCTTGGAATTATGATTATTGGAGTGTCAAGTGAAAGGTCCAGCTTTAGAGAAGCAGCTCCATCTATCTCATATTTCTGAATCAACCACTCAAAGTCACCAACTTTATCAGCAAGCTTAATTGCTTCTTCAGTGTGTGGGGTGGCAAGCTCCATAAAGTACGCTGTTATCTGCAGAAAGCAAGTGTTTATAAATTTTTCATACACTTAAAACAGAAAATATCAAAGAAAAAACGAAGATTAAGGAACAAATTTGCATAAGTACTTAAAAGAACCCAAGAGAAAATTAAACAAGTTCAAGAATGGTTAACACAGCTTAACATGTAAATGATAATAAAATTGTTAGAATATTGGTTAAGTGATAAAATTCACCCTTGCCAAAGCTTAAACTTTTGGGAGTAGTGGTAACTTATCATGGTATCAAAACAAGTGGTTCTAAGTTTGAACCTTATCTCCACTTAACCTCTCATTTATTAGTTAAAAAATACCATGTGTTGGCCCCACTTTTTGAGGTGGAGTGTAAAGTGATTAAATTCACTACTTCCAATTAGTTTTAAACTTTTAAGACTAGTGGTAATTTATCAAAAACCATGCTAACTCAACTCAAATAATCACAAGTAGTTTAGAAACCTACCTCCTGAACAAACCTATAGAGAAACACAATGCGAACAGCAGAAAGTCGACCACTCAAGCTGTAATCATATCCTTCGTAATCATCATCTTCAGCACAATAAGATTTGAATTGGAACTAGAAAAGAAAGTGAAAAGAATAAGTGTCCAACACAATTAAAAGGAATATAAATATAAACGAAGAAAACAAAACAAAACCTGCAATGCATTAGTTTCTCATAGAAGAGAGGATAATGTACCTTGATAAGAGATTCAACTCCTGGATTACGTATATCACAAAGCCAACCCCAACAATTATCTGTTGCAAGAGACATATCACGGAGTCTAAGATTTCCTAATGTGCCTTCAATGTTAAGAGAACTCGGGTGGACCTTTAAGAAAACCAAAAACAAATTACTCATGTCAGAAGAAAAAAATATTAAAGATAACAGAGATCTAAAAAAGATCTAACCTTGAACAACATATGAAATTTTAATTCAGTAATGGAGAAAAAATGTAATAATAGGAACAAAAAACAGTGGGGCCACACCCATATTAACATCAAACAGTAATAAAACTCACAAAAATAATTCATGTAACAATTCCTTTTTATTGGCAAGCTACACACACAACTGATGGGTCTTGAACCCACCCTCTGCCGAGCACTTACAAGGATGTGCCAGTTGAGCTATTGCTCATGGGCAATTCATGTTAACAATATTGAAACAGAATAAGTTAAAGGCTGAAAGAAGTTGCTAATAACAAGATTTGCATCACCTTAATATCCAACAGGAAACTTTCTTGCACAAACATGGCAAGCTGGGAACCATCCTCCTTGTTAAGATACACAGCAACACTGTCAACATTCATGCCTAAGAAAAATACTACACGACCTTTACCAAAACCCAGCAGCCCTTTTACATGGCCACCATCTTCAGTCTTCTCTTTGTTCATCAAAGGTTTATCTTCTGAAGTTTTTGTCATGTCTGTACTACTTGCCGCATAACTCACAGAGCTTATATCCAAGCCAAAACTAATTAAAGCAACAAGAGTGGGTCTGTTGCAAAAGAATTCTAGTTTGGACATGCGAATACTCATCTGAAAATTTTTCAATTGAAAATATTAGCATAGCAAACCAATATTGATTTTATCAACAAAAAGCAAACCAATGTTGATGCATGTAGACTCAAAAGTCCAAGATGCTCATCTTAAGTACCTGTGTATCTACACCATCATAATCAGGTGAAACAGAACTCCTTGTAGAGAAGGTAACAGATACAAAATCTGAATTATCACTGCCTTCTGCCTCATAAAAGATATCACCAAAAGTGCCCTTTCCTTTTCCCAGATCTTTTTCATGAGAAAAGTCTTCAGAAGACTCAAACCCAGTAGGGTCACTGATGTCCCCCATCACCCCACAATGAGCCATATCCATTATTTGCGAATAAATTCCTGTATCTGATAAAGACATAAACTCTGGCAAAGCATCCTTGAATATATCATCATCCTCAGGAAGCATAATAGACATCTCCTTCGCATGAGGATCAAATATGCCAGGGGAAGCAGATGATTTCTCATTCTTCTGCACAGAGCAAGCTAAATACTGTGGGCTCAAAGAGAGACGACCTTGAAGCTCATCTATAATCTTTAAGGAGTGCAGCTTCATCTTGACTCTTAAGTCACCTTCCCGACGAATTAAGTGAACCTATAAAACAAAATGGCCAAATGTTTAATGGAAAAACTACACATGAAGAATGAAAGACGATCCAGCTGCAGATATTTGATTGAACTAAGAAATTTTACTAGAGGAATAGCTAAATGAAAAGCAACATAGAAAATCCAGTTGTAGGCATCACATATACAGCTAACATATGTTTTCAGAGCTATCTAAATGGAGACTAGCATGCAAGAGGCGGTATCTCATGTAACATGTGAATGTAACCTCTCTTTCACACAAAAGTGGGATCCAAGAATATGGGTCCCACAAATTTGAGTCCATACATTTATGAAAGGGGGGATACATAAACCCAATGAATAAGCTAATTTCTGTACATGCACGTGCTGAAAGTACAGATAAAAACCTCAACACAAAAATACCAACAAAGGATTTTGCATATTCTCATACAACCCAAAACAATCGAGCAAAAACTGATTGGTTATTCCCTATGATGACAGGGCAAGTCTATGACGGGGAGCCCAATCTCTCTCAATCTCATTACAAAGAGAACTCTCTCCAAAAACATGTCATAGCCAGTGCACTGAGGCAGAGACAAATTAATTTGAAAAAATTGTGATATTCAATATTGTGCATGTCCCGAAGTAAGAATACCCTGCATCCGTCATACAAGGATAACTTGAGTTCAAAGAGGGAAGCTTGTGTTGAGGAATCAAGTCCCTCTTTTCCTATTAAACTTCCATATAGGACGGGGCTTTTCTGTTCTTTTTTCATTATTGTTACTTAGCTTCAAGGAAGCACGGATACGGACACGACAAGATACGGGACACGGCGACATGGCATTTCTAGAAAAACTAGAACACAACAAGGCGGGGATATGGAAACTAATTAAGTAATTAATATATTTTAGGTGTATTTTCTATATTTTAACCATATTTTATGTTTATTATTTTAAGTTTAAGAAATAAGTAAAACCATAAAAATGTTTGAAATATACCTATAATTAATTTAAAAGTAAGAATTGATAATAAAAAAGTATATTGATACAGTTATCATGAATTCCTTTTCTTAATAAACTTTTATTTTGTTTAAGTTCTAATAAGACAAAAACTTGTACATGGTTAATTTGTCAAATCTTTTTTTTTTTTTTTTTTTGATGTGTTAATTTATCAAATCTAATACTATATATAAAAGCAAAAGCCTTACCCTACAATTAAGGCTATTCTACCACGTAGGAAAAAAAAGCCCAGCTAAAAATCCGTCATGCTTACAATTAAAAAGCGAAACATTATACTGTTTCAGCAACACTAAAACACCATTTAATATCCTCCTAATAAAAAAAGAAAACTAACCGGTTAAAACTTAAAATATGTCCAGAAGGCTTGATAAAGAGATAGAGAAAGATCAAAGTTCGTCGGAACTAAACACAAACCAGTAAAATAAATTTCACTCCATCATTTCAATATTCATTCTAACTGCAACAGTGCCCATCCCTTCTCTGCAATTATTAGGAAGGTAAGTATACTCTTTTCCAATTCAACTACTGTTTCTTGATTTTTCTGGAACTTTCGGTAACAGTAACAGTAGATAGTAGATACCATACCAGTAAACATACAAAAACTCAAAACTGGGTGAAAGAACTGAAAATGGGATGAGCTCTTTGCAGCCATACCCATCCAGAAGAACAAAACATCACCAAAGCTAGCCAAGAGAGACAATCGCCAAGAAGCAATAAGCAGTGGCCAATTAATGCGCTGATATGAGGTGGGAGAGTTCCACATACTTGATCAAGTGATGGAGAGAGAGATCTGAAAAACTAGGTGATTTTCTTTTTTTAATTCTAGTTACCTAAGTGTCGCAACTGTGTTCCTGCCGTGTTGCGACCATGTCGAAAATCAATACATAATATATCAACAACAACAACAACAACAAGAAGCCCTAATTCTAAAATATAGCTTAGTTAGGATTGGCCACATGTATTATATATGGCCAACTGCATGTCAATACTCCAACACATCAAGGTTTTTGCCACATTCGTGCTTGCCAGCTTAGCTTGCAAAACAATGTCACTATTGTCTAGTATGACTTCCACCATTTTTGAAAGCAGGATAATACATATTCAGTTAAACAAAAGAATATAACTAACTAAATATGATTGCTGCTCTCTTCATAAACATTAAAATGCAGAGCTTAGAAACAAGGGGGCACTCCAACTACAATATATTTAAAATAGACACAATAACAATGGGAGTTTTCCTGGAACCAGTTCAGCAAATTTACTCTTCTTGAAAACTATTAAATTACCGTTTGTCCCAAAAGCTTAAGCTGATAGAAAATGATGAACTTAATCATTTAATCATAATTCTAACACTCCCCAAAATGTGTGGGCCTAAAATCTCCCTTAATAAGTGGGGCCCCACACGTGGGACTTTTAATATTTTTAAATAGGAGAAAGAGTGGAGAGAGAGATGGAACTTAGGATCTCCCGGCTTTGATACCATGTTAAATTATTGATTGTCCTAAAACTTAAACCGTTAGGAAATGGTAAATTTAATCATAATTCGAACAAAAACCAAAAGGGACTTATTTTTCACTGGTCACTTCAGCCAAATTATGTTACATGAATGAAAAGAGCCACATTTTACTTCAATTAAAATTCACAACCAGAAACGGAAGGTACCATAATAGAAAACAAAGTAGCTTATACAAACCTTTCCCCCACCAGCAAGAAGCTCAAGAATTAGAGTCTCATCAAGTTTCTCATCAACGTCATCTCCAATCTGGATGATTATATTAGAAACCAAATTGCACAATCAGTAAGCCTTAGAAACCAAAAGAACTAGGAAAAATAAGTAACAACAACAAAGCCTTAGCCCCAAATTTTTTGGACTCAGTTATAGATCCTCAATAAATTAGTCAAGGTTGGCAAGTAGGGGCCGCCCCAACAAGTATTTGTAGTGGAGTAATTAATAATAGAATGACTAAAATTTATGTTGGTTGTCAAGCTACAGCAATCCATCTGACCTTTCCATATATAAATAACTTTGATTCCAACAATGCCCCATTAATGACAAGGTCAGCTGTTTTCAAATTTGTGGTTTGAGGTTCCCCAAACTCAGCTTCACGATCATTTTCTCCAAGTACATCTACTGATGGAGGTGCCTATATGCAGCATATATACAAATTAACTTTTCCAGTAATAAGAGACAAGAAGATGAATAATTCAAAGATTAATTTAAAAAAAAAAAAGATTTAGACCATACAGATGCTTGATATGTGGCCAGTATTAGTCCTTTCAACCAAGTGGTCTTTTCCTCCTCATCACGAAACTCTACAATCAAAGTACTAGAAGATTCTAAAGCCTGGAAAATATATATTTAACATAAGTTTTTCTTATGCATAGAAGAAAACAAATTCCATGCACACAAATAAAGCATATAGTAGATATAATGATATGTTTTCTCCCCCAACACATTAAGCATTTCACCACACAACATAAGAAAGCATGCAAAAATTTCAGGACATTGCATATTGAAAAATTGCCAACATTAACTTTCCAGATAAAGTAAATATCCCTCAGAAGCAAAAACAACATAATTGAAATCTCCCATTAAGTCAAATTAACCAAAATCAGCATCAACTGTTGGCCTCCACATAATTGTATTAGTTTTACCCATGTACGTCAACAAGGAAATAGTGCCGCTCATGCTTTGGCTAGATGGGCAATTAAGACACCAATTTAATTGTCTGGATGGAAGATGTACCACCAAACATTCGTCATGTTGTTCAGGCTGATTCAGCCTCTTTTGATTAATTAAATGAGTAAGTTTCATTCTCAAAATAAAACTGTTGGCCTCCACAAAATTCAATGTTACTAAGATGGAAAAGTTTAGTGAATATTGGGAAATGAAAGAGAAACATTTGCTAAGAATATTTTATCAGCTGGAGTTGATAGGGGCTCTTCTTCATCAACTGTGGTCTCTTATTCCTCTCAATGAGGATGGAGATTGAGTGAGGTGGATGTTGAAGAAGAATGGAGATTTGATATTCGCCCTTTTTATAATGCTCTAAGGGAATCTTTTTCTGTCATTTTCCCTTGGAAAGGAGTTTGGGGGTGAAAGCCCCATGAAGGGTTTTCCTTCTTTGTTTGGACGGGGGGAGAAGATTCCCACAGATGATAATCTTAGGAGAAGAGGTTTTATAAAAGCATATTGGTGTTGCATGTGCCAGTGTAACAGGGAGGATGTTGACCATCTCTTGATTCATTGTGAGGAAACCTCCCAATTATAGAGTTTTGTTTTTAGATCTTTTGGAGTCTTTTGGGTCCAACCTAAGAGAGTGCTTGATCTTTTGACTGGATGGAGGAATTGGTTGGGAAGCATTCATGAAATATTTGGAACATGGTACCGCTATGTGTGATGTGGGTTGTTTGGAGGGAGTGCAATAATCATGTGATTAAGGATTTGAAGCATTCAAGGGACCAGCTCATTGCATTATTTGTGGGCACTCTATTTGATTGGTCTCATACTTGGGCACTCACTTCTAGTGATTCCATTCCGATGTTCATAGACACTCTTTTCTCCTGTACATAATTTATTTTTCTTCTTGTTTGTACATATTTCTTTTGGATATTTCATCCTTTTGAATGAAGTAGTCCTTTCTTTTCAATAAATTTCATTTACATATATATATATATATTTATATTTATATATTAGGGGAAAAAAAACATTTGAATATGCAAAGGTATGTGTAATTACCAATTGAAAAGGACCATACTGTTAGTTTTAGTAGTAAAGCATGTACATCAACAACAACAACCAAGGTTAAGTCCAAAGTTATTGGGCTAAGCTATGAATCCTCAACAGAATAGTCAAGATCAGCCACATGCATTCTTTTCCACGCTTTATCTTATTTAAAATCATACTTTCTATAACTTCCTTAATTGACATGGGAAGAATTAAAAACAACCCCCTTTTAGACTACCAAATAAAAATTACTGAGAGGCAATAATTATTGTAATCCACATGAAAGAAACAACAAACCACAAAACAATATATTACTTTAAAAGAACTAAACTTACCTTCTGAATGTCCATTCCCCTGAAACTCACAGCAAGACAATATGAAGAACCTCCAACACTTGCTGGAGGAACCTCATGCACTTGTCTGCCAGCCATACTGCAATATCCAAATAATTTGAGTATAAAAGAACCTAAATACTGTGATTATTAAATCACTGAGAGCCTAGAAGATTAAATATCCAAGAAATACTCGGAAGGAGAAGAGGAAAAGGAAAACCTTGTGCATCGCTGGTAGCTCTGGGACTTTTCTGACTCCAAGGCATAGAGATATAAACCTGACAACACAAGGAAACATGGCTGCCAAGTAGCCACAGAATTTCCAATCCCCTGAAATAAGAAATTCATATTAGGAAATATTAAAACTAGATACATAAGTACAGTGAACATCCGGCCAGCTTATTTCCCTTAGAAATTAAAAAACGCACCTTCCAGAATAGGATTCTAGCATCATTTGCAATATCTGCGGGACTCCAAGGAGCAAGTTCTTCTTGGAAATAATCAACAGTAGACTGACCACGGGATTCCACTGTACCGTATAATATGTTTAACAATTCCATGAGTCTGCTATACCTTGCTGGTGAAAAGTGAATGCCAAGGTTTGGCACTTGAATAGAAATGCACGTTGATGGGTACCTTGGATGAGGTACTTTGATCTTCAATAAACAGGCGCACAAGTGCAATTAGCATAAATTTCATTACTGAAAAAAACCAAAGTAACACATGTATCAAGCAGCATAAACAAATTATGTGATCATCATAGAAAAAACAAACCTGGTCAACAAGTACTACCATTCCACACCTATCAACAAGAGAACAGAAATTCTCAACTTTTTCTGTCGTAGAAGATACTATTCGCTGACTTTTGTAATTTTGTGTGCCCAAAGCGCAGTTCTGACAGTTAGAACTAGAATCTGTAAAGAAAGCAGAAATATCTCTCCCAGATATTAAAAAACGAGAATATAGATTCTGCCTCTGGTCATCCGACTGACATTCCTGCAATAATGACTGATCATTTCAGCCAAACCAAACACACATAGAGCAATTGAAAAATTCATAACTCAAGTTACGTACCACGGTGTGCAATGTGAAATGACCAAAATCCAAAAGAAAATGGCTATCACATGTGGAGGAGCCACAAGTTTTGATAGGAATTCTAACTTTAGGGGCATCAAAATCAATGTCAAGAGCAAACCTGAAACACCAATCAGAAGTAGAAATGGAACAAATGGATAATTATTAATTCCATAAGAGAGAAATAAAGCACACCAATAAAATGACATGATAAACCGAAAAGGCGACAGAGAATATAGGGTAGAAATGAGACACGTGTGTTAACCTGCTCTGTTCTTCTAAGACCATATAAATGAACAGAGAAAAACATTAAGAAAGAAAATTGAGAACATGTGTTAACCTGCTCTGTTCTTCTAAAACCATATGAAATTGCTCCTGTGCTCTACGAGTCACTTTCTCAATCTTCATCTGCACTTGGCATTGAATAATAGAAGTTTAGTTCGACAAAACTTCAGTGCCATATAAAATATTTTGACATACATATTAACATTATTACCTGCAAAACAGTTGCAGTTTCCCAAGCAACAGTAGGACTAACTGCATTACTTCTCTTCAGAAACTCTAGAAAGCGATCACAACTTTCCATCAAAAGCTGCAAAACACAAGGATTTAGGAAGCTTCATACAATGGGGGCAGCAAAATGGTAGGGGGAAGGACAAGAGAAGGAGAAAAATGTACAAGTAGTTCACACACATATTAAATATTGCTGCATTGCCCTATTGCTTCAGATCTGTGGTCCATGGTTTTGGGTTTGTTTGGAGTTCATTGGGCGATGCCAAAATCTGTTGTTGAATTATTTGCATGCTAGCAAGGTTGGTTTGGTTGTCATCGGAATGGTTGCATTTGGATAATTATCCCCCATTGTTTGAGGTGGTGCATTTGGATGGAAAGAAATAACAGGAGTTTTGAAGATACAGAGGGAACTATGCCAGATCTCAAGTTATTCTTTTTTAGAACTTTATTGTACTGGCTGTCAGCTTTGAAGAGTCTTTCTTTATCTTCTATTGTTGATTTACTAGATTCATGTATTTTTGTAACTTATTGTTTACCCCAATATACTTTCTGCATACTTGGGTGACTTTTTTTATATCAATAAATCCTTTATTACCTATCCAAAAAAAGGCACCTTAGAAGACTATGAGTAGTGATTGCCACTAGTCCCAAAAGCTTAAATCAATAGGAAATTATGAATTTAATCACTTAACTATTATTCACACCTCCACTCACATGCGGGCTTAAGACTACCTTAATAACTGGAACCTAACATAGAAATTTTTAACTTTTAAATAGGGGTAAAGTGGAGATAATGTTCAAACTTAAGATCACCTACCCTAATACCAAGATAAATGACCTAGTCCCAAAAGCTTAACCTTATAGGAAATTGTGAATTTAATCACTTACTAAAATTCTGATAAGTAATCTACAGAAGAAGATAGAGAGATACAACATCAATTATATATACAGCAGGCAAGGAAAATTAACTTTTGGCTACCCAACTATGGTACCATCAAACTAAAAGGAAAAAATTAGAAAGGTTAGAGAAAATGTGGATGGCTTTCCATCTTTGTGGATTAGTCAAGAAAAAGTTCTTTTGCAAGTGCAATTCATAATGAACCTCATATAGTAATTTTCTGGAGTGAGACCCAATACTAAGCATATTCTTAAAGTTGAAAACACAAGGTAGGGGGTATCAAAAAGGCATCTTAAGCAGAGTAAGTAACGACTTCTATATGTATGTTGTTGAAAGCACACATCACTCTCAGTCCCTCTGTCCACAACTATAACTAAGAAATTACCATAACATGGCAAGGAGAAATTGTAGCTGAAAGCCTCCAATCAACATTCTCCCCAACCGGTGAGTGTACAAAACTAGCAGCTAATGCATTCACTTTCTGCTCATTACAGACACTCTGCATAATAAATGACAAAAACAATTACAAATAGTACTACAGCACAATTAATAAATTGAAAATAGGGTATCAACTGTATCTCCAGCAAACATAAGAATAAACACCCACCTAATAAAATTAGAAAAAGTAGTGAAGTACAATAAAATTGGAAAACAAACTATTCAAAATAAGTTCAATTTGTTAAATTTACAAACAGATACCTATTCTGGAACTCACTCAAATTTTTCAAAATTCCATCACAATCTAAAACATTTATATTGCATTTGCAACTTAATACCTTCCTTCCATCAAAACCTTGTAATATAAGGAAACAAACCTGCGCAAGTGAACCTTCAGGCGCCGATAATCCATAGAATCTCAACAACACATCACAGTGAGTACTGCGATGCTTAAACTTGGTAGACACATGAAGTTGTTCAAATCTACCACAAACAATCTCAGTCTGATTTATATTGATGATCCTGGCAGCAGCCTGACCAATTGATACAGTTACCAAAAATTGAATCATATTCTGCATGTCCTTTCCTGAATGTGATGTCAACTCGTCATCCGGCTGATGACTCAGTAAATTATTTATTGCCTGCCATTCCTCTTTAGTAAGTCTTTCCTCTGTTAGCTGTGATCCCTCAGGAGCATCCCCAACAGAGTCATCCTCAGTGTCTGCATGCCTAAGATATATAGGAAACAACAATAAATTCCCATGAACACACAAACACAAGCTACAAGCAGAAGTTTCAGTGAAGCCACAGATAAGCAAGAAATTAGGAACGGCTCATAACCAAAAGAAACAAAGACAGGGTAACATAATTTATTTCCAAGAAAAGGTAGCAAGATAAGAGTCCCCACAAACCATCTAAATGAAAGCCAGCTTCTCTTTTTAAGCCTCCTCTGTTCAGCTGCTTCCTTAGATTTCACAGATTCAACCTTGGCGTGTGCAAGTAACCTACATTATACATGCACATGCACTAATCACAAATTAGGACAAATTTTGATATTATCTATTGTCCCAAAATCATAAATTATTAGGAAATGGTAAATTTAGTCACTTAACCATAATTCTACATTCCCCTCATGTGCGGGCCTAAACTCCCCATTAATAACTAGGGCCCAACACATGAGATTTTTGACATTTTAAATGGGAGGTAAAGTGGAAACAGGGATCAAACTTAGGACCTCTTGCTTTTTTTTTTTTTTTTTTTTGATTGAAGGACCTCTTGCTTTGATACTATGATAAATTACTGATTGTTACTTATAAAAATAAAAAAATTACCGATTATTTCAAAAGTTTAAGCAGTCAGGAAATGGTGAATACTTAACCATAATTCTAACAAATTCAAAGACTATATTCTCTGTTTAGGTAACAAATTTTTATCAAAAAGGAAAAAAGATCATTTGCGTAAAAGAAAATTAAGCAGTAACTAAAGAAGATTAAAAAAAAAACCCTCAAAAGTTAAAAGGAACGCTAATTTGCGTACCTCCATAAAAGAATTACTTTGGAATCAAGGTCTTTCTCAATTTCTCTAATTTCTGCACTGTTAACATTTGGCATATGTTGCAGTGAAACAGCATACAACTGAACATAACGACGACGAAGATGACAGAAATGCTGAATTCGGTCCCATGAGAATCGGTAACTGAGTTCGGAAACAGGTGTAAAGTCAGATTCAACTTTAAAAGTGACTCTTCAAAGAGCAAACTTCAAAACACAGGGCATAGCCAATATAGATGTGAAAATATGAACCACATTTTCCAAATTATAGGACATTTTTCTATTATCTATAAGTTTTCTCATTATTGATTTAACAGATATTGACAGAATAACACACATATTACCACAATTTCTTCTGCTGCAGGCCAGCTTGAGCAGCATACCGCCACCACAAATGAGGGCCCTCTGAAACTGGCACAATAGGTCTTAAGTGAGAAACTTCAACATATGTTTTGTATCTTGACACAACCTCCAGTAGTCTTATCCAATCATGATATTGCGCCTATGCAACAGGGAAAAAAAAAAAAAAAAAAAAAAAAACTTAAAGAGACATCACTTAGGACAAGAGATTTGCAATCCACTCTCTTATAAAATTGAGCAAAAATTATTGAAGGAAGACAACCTCTGTAATTGTTAAAGAGACATCACTTAGGACAAGAGAAGCCTTCTCAAACGGAACCTCTGGATCAGTTCTTTCTTGATTCCCAAGGCGATGATATTTTAGGACTCCATTAATAGGTGACACCACATAGTTACGATTCATTGCCCACTTAGACACCATTCCATGGTCAGCAGCTGGTTCATTTATACCATCTTCAAATATCTAGTTAAACATCAAACCAAAGAGGTGAACAGAACAAAAAATAACACAAAATGTCTGATTTTACTATGTTACCAAAAGCAAATGCAGTTAATTATTAAAGTACATGGGCTGGTACTTCAATAGTACTGGGAACAAACCTCGATCCACTCTTTTGGACTGAGATCCTCCCATCTCTTGTCTATGTCCCAAGGAAGCCTATCAGAATCATGATACATAGCAAGTCTCTCAAGTTGCAACGACTGTAAGAAGAATAATATGCATTAGTGCAAATACTTTGGTACTAACTTTGGTCATGCATTAACCCAAAAATAACAAGAAATAAGATCATCCAAAGAGCCTTCATCAACACACAACATACAAACTCTAATAATTTCCCTTTAATAATTTCAAAAGCTTAGTTCCTTAACTACACACAAAAATGTAATCCTAAATCGTGATTCATCCTTCATGGGATGGAGATGCATCTAGATTTCCTTTGCAAATTCACCTATTCAATAATTACTTTATGGGGTCCACGTGTAAGGGCCAATTGAAGTAAAATTCATGTGGTTTTATTAAGAGTCTATGTATGAGTCTTTAGGGTTAAAACAGTTTTTTATTTGGGTTCTTATTTTATTAGTTATGGTCAATTTTATATTCAGGAGCAAATCTGTAATTTCAGCAATTCCTAAGAATTAGGAGTCTTTACGTAATTTAGTTGAATTTAGAATCTTCTTGGAAATCCTAAATATCTTAGGTTTTATTTTCTTTGGGTTCAATATATTCACATAGAGGCAAGTTGGCCTTCGTGAGTTCTTTTCTCCCTTTCTTCTTCTAGGGTACAATTCAAACAGCCCCAAAAACACCATAAAAATCTCTTTTTTCTTCTTCCTTACAACCCCAAATCAACCCCTTTCTATTACCTATCAAAACTCTAAATCTCCACATACTTTTTCTACCAAATAGCCAAACTCATCAAATTGCCTTCTAATTCCTATGACACCCCATTACCCCTTCTTAAACAATTCTAAACCTAGATCTACAAGTTCTCCAATCCCTAAGCCCATCACAAACACACCTAGACACCTTCCGCAATTTTTCCTACGTCATCCCCAATGTAAAAGCTCCTTGGCAGAATTTGAACTGTGTGCTAAAATAGCAACAAAAATTACTAATCTTTTATTTAAAAGTAAAAATTTTATTAAAGAAAAATAAACAACAAGTATGCAGGTAGTATACTAGATGCAAATACAAACTACAATTCAAAAGAACAATAATCAATAAACTCCATCAACAAGAAGTATGCAGGTAATATACTAGATGCAAATACGAACTACGATTCAAAAGAACAATAATCAATAAACTCCATCACGTTTGACAAGGAAAACTTCCCTGAGGCCAGTAACCATTGGGACAAAGTCCTCATAAAATGTATCTTTCTCCATTTGTTTATATTTTCAAGTGTTTGTTTGCAGGTAAAATTAAAGTGTGATCAAAGTTGTAAAATACTTTCAGTTGACTGAAAATCCTTTATAAAAAGTTATAAAACCTTTTACCTTTAAAAATTTGGTAAAACATTTTACAAAAATAAACAATGGCTTCCCTCACCCCATCTAGTGGGTAGGTCACCAATCTGGTGGGTTGGGCAGCTGGTGTCGGCTGTCCTGTGTCTAAAGCCGTTGTTCCAACGATCGGTACTGGAGGTCTGATAAACCGAAGCTGCCGTTCCGGCAACCGATTCTGGCGATCCGATCACCAGATCTCCGACACCGGCAACTCCAGTGGCTGATCCACCGGCTTTTGGTGGTTTGCTTAAAAAAATTTACTTGTCGTACCAAACACCTAAAAAAAATTTACATGTAAAATCTTTTACTTCAAACAAATGGAGCGTTCATGTCTATAGTTTACCTCTCACACCCATCAAAATTCCTTGCATTTCTCTCCCTCCAAATACACCACATCAAACAAAGAAGAATGGCCTTCCAAATCTCCTTATTGCAATGTCACCCAAAATGGCCATGCCAACTCGCTAGTAAATCAACAACCCTCCCAGGCAGTCCCCAAAAAGAGCAAAGACCATATCTCATAACTTGTTGGCAATGAGGCAGTGCAATAACAAATGATCCACTGTCTCTCCATAACCCTTACACATGCAACAATAATCACTAGAATAATATTACATTCTCACGTTTTCTGCTGTTGTTAAAATTTTCGCAAATGAAGCTGCCCAAAGAAAGAGTGCTACTTTTGTTGGTGCCACAGGCATCAGATGTTTTTCCAAGGAAACAACTCATCACCCTTAGGAGCAAAAGATCTATAATAAGTTTGGACCTAAAAACCCTTCCAAATAGCTGGCCTCCAGCATAGCCTATCATCTCCACAGCCTCGCACTTCTATAGAATACAATAACTCTAAAAACAATGAAAAATTACTCTAACTCCCAACCCTTGAGCCATTGTGTAATCTCATATGATCCGCCACTAATGTATTCTCTTTTTTTTTTTTTAATGAAAATTACTAATCTTACTTATTTGTGGGTTTAATTTCATGGAATCTATAACATATTCATATCATTTTCCTTTCAAGATATGCAATATCTCTGTATCATATTAAATCACCATGTATCCATGACATATTCATGTTATCATCATTTTAAGATATAATATATCTATGTATCATGTTACAACATATCCATGATATACAAACTGCATGTAATTAATAATTGAAGTCAATAATGTCACTTAAACAAGAGGACTCATTAAAATGAATTTTCTCACCCCCACCCCTATCCGCCTATAAAGGAGGGAAATAAATAAAAAAACCTTCATTTTGATTCTTTTTTAATTCTTTTCTAAAGAAAGAAATTCTTTATTCACACTTATCAAAAAAAAAAATCACTGATGACATCAGCAAGGGGATCATGGCTCAACACAGTTTACCCAAACAATTGAGCCACAAAATATATAAATTAATCCTACTTTTAATTGATGACAGCAATGAGGGATAAAGGATCAATATGTTTAACAAACAATAAGCTTTGAGGGGAGTGGGGAATAGGGATCCTATGATAGGTAAATGTAACTCACAACCCCATACAGGATTGAACCCGTGACCTCACCCCCTGCCCATTACCTATAGGGAATGGAAATGCAACTTAGTCTAAAGACCATCTCATAAGATTACTTAAGTGTGGGATCAGTTCTTTTTCTAACTCTTTTCGAAATCTTATAGAACTTTTTTATGGCACATTTGGTAACGCTATAATAGACCATGTAATGGAATAGCTATTCCTTAGGAATAACCATTCAGTTGTTTGGTTGTCTTTTTATTACAAGGAATAGCAATTCCTAAGGAATGACCATTCTTTAAAATGTAGAATAACAATTCCAATTTTAGAGAAGATGGAGCGAAGACTAGCAGGTTGGAAGAGATTGTATTTATCTAAAGAGGGCAAGCTAACTCTTATTAAACGTACTGTCCTTCTTACCTACTTATTTCCTTTCCATTCTTCCTATACCTAGTAAGGTTGCTAATCGCATGGAGAAATTACAAAGAGATTTTCTTTGGAGTGGTATTAGTGGTGATTCTAAATTACACCTAGTGAATTGGGCTAAGGTTTTAAGCCAATGCAGGTTGGGGGGTTAAGTATAAGACAATTGCGAAGCTTTAACTCTGCCTTGTTGGGTAAGTGGTTGTGGAGGTATGGTTTAGAGACAGATGCGTTTTGGAGGAGGGTTATAGAGGTGAAATATGGGAATGTTTGGGGTGGTTGGTGCATGAAAAAGGTGACAAATGCTTATGGTGTTAGCCTCTGGAGGTTTATTAGAGGTGGCTGGCTTAATTTCTCTAAGCTCCTACGGTATGATGTGGGTGATGGTACTAGAGTGAATTTTGGCAGCAAATGTGGTGTGGGGATTGTACCCTCAAAAAGGCCTTTCCATATCTTTTTTGTGTTAGTAGGGCAAGGGACTCTTCACTGGCAGAGGTTATGTGTTGGTTTGATCGAAGGATGCATTGTAATTTTCAATTTTGTCATCCACTGCAGGATTGGAAGAAAGATTCTTTTGATCGGTTTATGGACATTATTTACGCTTCGAAAGTGCGGGGGGTTGGCCCTGACAAGGTTTGGTGGAAGTCAGCAAGGAATAGAGGTTTTGGGGCTAGAAGTTTCTTTCTTTCTACCCTCCTACTCTTTCCTTCCCTTGGAGGTTGGTGGGGCAATTGAAGGTTCCTCCAACGGTGGCTTTCTTTTCATGGTTAGCTTCCTTAGAGCACTTGCAGTAGTGGAGCTAAAAAGCAATATAGCTATTTTAGCTCCACAAAAATGCAAAAAATGGCCACACAGCAGTGACTGTAAAGCTAAATTTTTTTAGCTCCAGCCTCCCCCCTGAATGTATATTTAGAGTCGTACGGTAGTGTAGGTAAAACTAAAAAACTAATATTTTAATCTTACTTTTATTAAAATAATATTTTTTTATTCTTTTTCTCTTTACACGGCAGGTCTCCTTCAGCACAAAATCTTCTCTCATTCTCACCCTCTCTTCAGATCAAAATCTTCTCTCATTCTCACAAAACTCTTCTCTCATTCTCACCCTCTCAACGCCGCCGGTCCGAGTCAAAGCTGAACGCCGCTGGTCCGAGTCGAAGCTCAACGCCGCCGGCCTAGTCGAAGCTCAACGCCGCCGTTGAAGCCGAAGCTCGATCCGATCCACGCCGCCGTTGAAGCCGATCCGATCCACGCCTCCAGCCCACCCAATCCGACTCGCCTCTCTGATGCTCTGACCCACCGACTCCGCCTCTTCTCTCTCAAAATCTGACCCACCAACTCTGCTTCTTCTTTCTTAAATCTGACCCACCAAGTCCGAAGCTATTCTTGCTGATCAAGTGAGTTTTCTCTGATTGCAGGAATTTTTGTTTTTGTTTTTGTTTTTAAATGTTAGTTTGGGAATTTTGTGTGTGCAGGGAAGGCTAAATTTTTTTTTGTTTCTGTTTTTGCTTCTTGCTGATTTTTAGTTTGTTGAAGAGTCGGCGGCGGCGGCGGCGGCGGCGGCGGTGGCGGCAGTGGCATTGGCGGCGGTGGCAGTGGCGGCGGCTGCAGTAACGGTGGCGGTTGCAACAAGTTGTTTATTGTAATGGAGATATTATTTTATTATAGTGAATATATTATTTTATTGTGATGTTTATATTATTTTATTGTGTTAAAAGCTATAATAGATCTACTGCTGCAGCATGTGTGTAGGTAAAATAGATAAAGTAACTTTTAGTGAAGCTTAAAAGCTAAATTTTTAGCTCCACTACTGTGGATGCTCTTAGGTAAGATTCTTACAACTAATAACCTTCGCAAGAAGGGCATTTTTCTTGTTTAATATTATATTAAAAATTCCAAATGTCAAATGATCCACTGTCTCCCCACCATGGTTTTCAAACTCGACTTTTTAACTATCGGGACGAGAGATAGAACCTGAGATCCCCACCTTAACTAAAGCTTATACTAACACGCTAACCACCAAGCCAAGCTACTTTGTTGTGTCATTCTTAGATTTCATATTATATTTATTTAAAGTTTAGATTATAATTTTTCAATTTATCATATTACCTCTCTCTCTCAATCTATATTATTATTTGATGATTTTATTAATGGTTCAAGAATTATGCTTTTACATGTGAATGTGCAATTTGTAAATTCATGTTGAAAATGATTTTATTTCAGACTAAAATGTTTTTTATTTGAAAGATTACTAAACACAATTTTTTTTAGACTTGTTTATGCTTTATTATTTTCTATTAACTTTATAAAAATTGCGAAAATTCATTTGAAATTTATTTAACTTTGTTTAGACATTTTTTTAGTAAAATTTTGTTAATTTTTATCATTTTAATACCTTTATTTTATTTTAATTATTATTAAATTAATTTTGACGTCATCATGATTCGACCTCGGTTAAACCTCAGTCCAACCTTTAAAACCTTGAATCTCTCCTTTTACCATTTCTTTGAACGGTCCAAGTCTGAAAAGCACGCTCCCCACTACACTTGACACGTACAACACCGCCCTACTAACTTATAACCTCGCTTAAGGAGATTGTCACACATGAGGTCTGTTAGAATTTCTTATTGATTGCTTGTAATAGATTCAAGTACTTTATGCTCATCAACGTGAACATGAAATACTCTTCTATAAATAAAACTTCTAACACTTATCAAAAAAAAAAAAAAAAAAAACACGATCCATGAAATACTCTTCTATCAATAAAACTTCTATTACTTATCAAAAAAAAATCGCAATTGTCACACGTGAGGATCTTCCCCCATGCCACACTCCAAGCAAAAAAAGAGACCTGCAGTAAAGGCTTAACACTCCAAATACTCTTCCAGAGGATGCCAGGGCAATGCCTTGTGACACTCTTCACTTAACTATTTTGGTAAAAGAAACTTCACAAGAAAAAAGAAAACCTCACCTTTCGCAATTTATCCAAAGCACCACTAGTGTCAAAGGTTTCATTTCCCCGCTCATCCATTGTAACAGCAGCAAGTTTGGCCAAAGTAACACCCGAAGAAAATGGATGTCCGGGATTACTGCAAAACAAACAGTTGTTTTTCAACAGTCAGACAGTCAGTATTTAATCCCATGCATAAACAAATCAGGATAGTAAAAATAAACAAACAGATAAATAAAGATCTCGCGCTTCAACAGAAGACAGAAACGTTCAGAAAAAAATGTGTCCACCAACCTGACAGAATCCTCATATCTAATATGTACATTGCTAATCGATATCTTAAGATTTCCAATAATAGTAGCAATTAGAGAACCTAGCCACGAATTTCCAGAAGGTGGCTGCCAAAAAAAAAACAATAATATGAATTGGAACACCAAAATGTGAATATATCACCATGTTTTCTCACAAACACTGGAATTTAAGAAGCAAGCTTGAGCAAAACATACTCATGCACTCTGAAAATACAATCATAAAGAAAAGGAAAAAAAATAAAACAACTTGGCCAAACATCATGCCAAAAATAAATGAGACAGAAAAATGTAAAGGTGGACTTGAATAATTTATAATAAAAAATTAGCAGTATATACTGGCTGCCTAAAAGTATAAGTATGATCACTAGTAGTTAGGAATCAATTGCTAAAAAGTTTGAAATAGCAAAGCTCCTCGTGATTATAATGACTTCCACAAATATCTAATTGGGCCTTATTTAATTGTTCAACCATGCAAATACCATCTTACACCACTTTCCCTTACCTTGTCATAAATTGATGCTACCTCTTGCTTTGTCACAAACCACCCATATTAAATTAACTTGACAAACCATGAACATAGAAAGCTGCATGTACCCCCACAACATACTCCATAACACCTTACTAGACCAAACTATATTTATCCATTATAGATGCAAAAAAGACAAGATCTGAATGCCAACCCTCAATATAAAACAGTACAACACAAAATCACACCAAAAATAAAAATAAGTGAACTACAGTGGTATCTCTTCTTTTTGTTTTGCATGACAGAAATAACAAGTGGGTTGCAACCACATTCTTTTCTAACCTGGAAAAGAAATAAAACAAAACAAACAAACTTACAAAAAGCCAAGTAGAAAGTATGACAGAGTAATACAAAATTTGGGCAAAAGATCTTGCTTTTAAATTCCAATCTGATTGAGAACTTCTTCATGGCTTCAACAAAAGACGCAACCCAAAATTTTGGCTTCACAATAGAAAATACCATGAACATCAACCAAGACAATCATAGCAGTCTTTGTAGCCAGGATGAGAAATTGTCAATGCAAGTACAAATTAGAAAGTCCGACAATGTAACTATGATAGACAAAATTGAAACATTCATTGACAAATGAAGCAAGATAAACGTAAAAAAATAAAATAAATAAAATAAAAACCTACCGAAGTATGAAAATCACTGCTAAAAAAATAAATTAACACTATCTATAAAGTAGCTCTATTAGATCATGATTAATTCCTATACTCATAGGGGCATTAAATTTATAAGCTTACACTTCCTAGCTTTGACCTTGATATTGCTTCCAAGGTTGCTGACTCTGCTTCCTGCATGCAAGAGGGAAAAAGTATTTTAAATATAATAATCATCAAGGACAAAGAAGGAAAGTATCTTCCCATATGCAATGGTAATAAAAACACCAACAAGCTTACACAAGTATGCCATTTCAACATAAACATATCACAAATCCAAATTCTAGGCTAATTACTGAAATTAACAATTTTTATGATTGCAAGATTATGTGTCTGGGAAAGGAATTTACTATGTTGACCATATGCTTTTACCTATTTTTCTATGAGTAATGAAAAATTAATTAAATGGAGGAGAGACAACAGTTTGTGTAAAGAATAACAAGAATAAAGAATTAAATATGAAATGAAAGAGAATCAATAAAATCTACAACCGAATGTATGTCACATGGGCCAAGGGAGCTAAACCACTCAAACAACATTCTCACAAATGATCATTTTAGCACCGTAATTGAGAGCTCCATTCCATTAAAAGTTCAGTTGTTTCTATCCCTGCATCAGGAGGTTGGACATGATAGAGTTTGGAACTTGAGATTTTATAGGGACTTCCACGATTGGGAACAAGAAGCAGTCTTCTCTTTCCTTGACTATATTCAATCCTGGATTCCTAGGGGTGTTGGGTGTGACAGTCTTCGTTGATGCCTTAATGGTAATGGTAAGTTTGATACCCGGTCCTATTACCATGAGATTCGGGATGTTCCTGACTCCATTTTCCCTTAGGAGGGTATTTGGAAAGTTAAGGTTCCTAAAAGGGTAGCTTTCTTTTTGTGGACAGCAGCTCATTGTTGGATTCTTAATTTGGATAATCTCATGTTTAGGGGTCTCTCTTTGGCGAATCAGTGCTGTATGTGTGTTGCAATAGGGAATCTACGTACCATATCCTTCTTCATTGTCCAGTAGCACATTCTTTACGGGTGCATTTTTTTTTTTATAAGTAAGAATGATATATATACAAAAGGCTACTCTATACATGAAAAGCACAGAGCAAACCCAAAAATCACAAGAAAAGGTAAAGAGAAAAGAAACAAAAGAAAACCAAGCAACAGATTAATTACAAAAGAGAAGAGAGCTAAGAAAAGAAGAGAGAAAATCACTAGCCGTGAGTCCCAAGCCCAAGACCAATCAAATAGAGTTCCTCAAAAGTCCGCATATGCTTCAAGTCTTTGGGATTCAATGGATCATGCCAAGCTCTAGGGAGATTTTGCTGTTTTATTGGAGCCATTGTGCCAGTAAACTCTTTTTGATTGGTCTAGGTGTTGGGGTTCTTCAAATTGTTCTTATATCATAGAGTTTCTTTTTTTCTCTTAGAATAGTCTCAAGTTCTTTATTTCTTTGTCTCTGTTGGTTGTTTTTTCCTGTGTTCATCATCATGAACACCTTGTATTCTCCTTTTTTTTTATTATCTTTTATGAATAATATGACTCTTATTACCTATCAAAAAAAAAAAAAAAAGGGAACTCTGAAGTTTACCAAACCAAGCCCCCACCCCAAGAGGACCACAACCTTCTTGGGCATCACCCGACAAACATAAGAGCCAAACTCTGCAAATCCCAAGCTATCAAATAATGGATTAATAAATGATTCACAGTTTCACCACTAGACTTACACGTACAGCAACAACCAACCAAAACAATACTCCAATCCAACAAATGATCCATATGCTTTTACCTATGTGTATTTGAAGATGATTCATAAGAGAGGAAAATCATGCTTGGAAAACATCTTAAAGTGCCTCTCACAAGGTATAAAGAGACGCATGCACAGACACACATGTATATCAGAATTTTACCTCAATCTGTTGACGTTTGGCTTCAAAAAGTTTTTCCCTGTCCTCCTCCTGAAAAGAGTATTGAAACAAGATAAATTCAAACAAGCCACAGACCTCTCTTTAGTGATAACTGATAATGATATCAATTATTTCCATTAAAGAGAACACCATCCTACCTTAAGAGTTCGACCATCAGGAGCTGGATGAGCAAGAACAAAAACACGATCAATGAGAACAATCACAGGTTCTTTTCCCAAACTTTTCCAAGGTACCTGAAATTAATAAGGCAAAAGGTGAAATGAAAGGAATTATAAAAATTAGAACATAAACAGCATATTTCAAAGCACATTAGGAAACTAAATTATAGTCTGGATTTCCAGTCACTGTGAACATCAAGTGAATTACTATTTTGATGACAATGTTTCAACAATATGTCATCATATCTCCAACCAACAAAATTTGACACAAACATGCATAACCTATAAATTATATTTGAAGGCTGATAGTTTCGCTTCCCTGACTCTAAATGTTTAGTACTTTTCAAGTTCCCCACTTAAAATATTTCAATCTATAATTTTTGTATAAAAAAGCAATACACTGATAGCAGCAAAAACTTAAAATTTCTAAGTATCATCAGTAATAAGAACAGCCTAAATGGATATTCAATTGGATCCCCTCTTATGGCAGCAGAAAGGGCCATAGAAGACACCTGAAGTATCCTCCCAACGACAACAAAGGCTTTTCTTCACAAGAACAATTCCCTTCTGATGTTCCAAAAAAGGCTACATGAACAATTAATTTTACTAAAATGTTATCAATCAAGATAATAAAAATTTCTTTTAAAAAAAGGCAAAACATAATGGATCCATATACGACTAAGGACAAAAATTGGGTATATTTTATCAAGACATGTAATGAAATGCGGCATACAAACAAACTAGAAAGACCAGACCATGTCTCATCCATCTAAAAGAACAAGAAATAATTCTACCTAATAAAAGAATGATAAAGAAATAAGATGAAATTGATGGGAAAAAATAAAAAACAAGGGTTAGGATCCAAATGTCAGCCATTGTGCAGTAGATACCAAGAAATGCTACCTTTAATGTTATGGTACCAACAAAACCAGCTTTCACAGTGACCGGAAGTTTTAGTGAATTTAGTGCCTCTGCCTTCAATTTCAAATCTTTGAGAACAACATCACCTGTGAAAGATATACAAGGAACATTTTAAATATATACAAAACTCTTTAACTTCATAGAAAGAATTAATCATCACTGATTTTTTTTAAGTAAAAAAATTATATTCAAAATAAATAAATAATAATAAAGATAGTACCTTGAATACAAAATATGTGTACCAAACTACCCCTTAAGAATTACAATCGCAAGTCCATATAGTCTATAAATTCTAAAAAAGGTAAAAAGATATTCTGCCAAAGGCAATAATTCAATCATGCAAGCATCTCAGCACAAATTATTTGAGATTTGACACGATTTTGTGAACCAAGGTCTCATCAACAAGTCAAAACACATTTGTACCAATGAACTCCAGTATGTTTCACATATTTAGTAAACATATTGCTTCTAAAGGAAACAACTCAAACAGCTCAAAAAGAGAGGTGCAGAATCAGTACACCACGGCATACAAGCAAGCCAAAGATCAGGGAACAAACCTTTCCAAACACTGATTCTCAAAGCCTCAACTGAGAGTCCATGGACATATTCACCCAAATACCTTCGAAGCAAATGCAGAACCTGCCAACAAGGATCATAAGCAACCGCTTTATCCACATGACTTCCAGACAGAATTATTAAAATATAATGAAGTATAACACCATCTCACATCCATATGCTTTAGAAAAGTAACATAAAACAAGCTCCGAATCAAGGATGTAAAAAAAAAAATTTGCGCAAATTGTCTTAAAGCACAGTATGATGATAAGGAGGAAGAACAGAGAAAATAAGAAGGGATTAACAAGCACGAGTTCATAGTCCAAATGAATAGTTCAAACTTCCCATGTGAAAGGAAGACCAAGAGTGCACCAAGCTCTCTCAGATTTTTCCCTTTTTTTAGAAGTAAATAAATAAGAAAAAAAAATTATAAGTACAATGGTTACAATAGAGTAAGTAAATAAGTATTTTATTGAACACGACTACTACATACACACAAAAGTGAACATTAAGAAGTCTAAAGAATTACATAAAGTTATGTACATAAAGATAATGATTCTAAAAACTCAGGAATTGAGTTGGTATTAATGAAACCCCAAGCCCTAGACCAATTAAACAATGATCTAGAAAACAGCTCTATATTACTTATCAAAAAATTGTAGCTCTGAAGATTCCACAAACTCAAATGTAGAAAGATTATGTTCCTGCAGCAAATTCCACATTAAACATAATGGGACAAAGTTCCAAATATCCAAAGACTGCTTGCCTACCCAATTTTGCCATCCATCCAAACAAAAGCTTAATGACCTTTTCCAGTAGAACCCAATGAAACCCAAAGGAACAAAACAAAAAAGTCCACAACATGAAAGCAACACTACAGTGTAACAAAAGATGCTCTACTGTCTCCCCACTACAACGACACATACAACACCACCCTACTAGTGTGAATCCTCTCTTAATGAGATTATCACAAGCAAGGATCTTCCTCCATGCTGCCTGACCCCAAATGCACAATTAGAATTTTAGAAGGGATATCTACCCCTTGTTTCCACAAATTCTACTACCTTTTTTTGGTTGAGTACAAATTTTACTACCTTAGGGCAACCATTAGTCATCCTCGTGCATAACCAGGACATTTCAGCCACAATTCTCTTATCCTGCTTCCGTAAGAGAGTACCCCTAAACTTTCAAAAAAAGTATGAATTTCAAGCCTATCATCCTTTTTTGTCTTGTCTCTCATCTATCCCAATGTTCTCAATTTCATTGTCAACTTATAAATTTTTTTTTTTTTTTTAAATAGGGAATCACTTTACAGAAACGAGACTACTTCATAAAAAAGACACAAAGTAGCCAAAAGAATTACAAATGGAAAAAATATCTACACATGAATTGACACTATGAAAGATTAAACAAAATTACTATCTGTGAAACCCAAAGCAAAAGACCACCCATAAAGAGAATTAATGAAAGATGCTAGCAATTGAGTCAACATGTACTCCACATCTTCAAAAGTACGTCAATTCCCCCCCCCCCCCACCCCCGCATACAGTCCACAGCAAACATAAAGGGAGAAATAATAGTATTTATTTTATTGTTATAAATAATTTCACTCAAAGTAAACAAGAGAAAAAATACATAATACAAGACTTCCCACAAATGGAGATCACAAAGTCAAAAGCATGCTATCTAAGTAGCCTAAGGAACAACAAGACGGGATGTTGCCTAAGACAACCATTTAGTCAAACAAACACCTTAGCAAGGACTGCCTCATAACATGAATTGGATGATCTACAACATCAAAAGTTCTACCATTATGCTCTAGCAAAATTGTCCACAAGACGCATAATGGGACAGAATTCCAATCTTTAAATCTAAGATGACGTTGAAACCTCCATTGCCCACAGCTTAATAATTGTATAACTGTCTTCAGTGTAACCCATGATACTTCAAACAACGAAAATACAAGCAACCATATATCTCTCACCACTGTACAATGACGCAAAAAATGATCAACAAATTTGCTACTAATAAATATATTGTGGTCTGAAAAATGGCCCACCATTAAAATTTTGTCCAACCAGATGATTTTGATGTACCATAGTATAAAACCTGTGTACTTAAGACAATTTTTCAATTATCAATAATAAATGTTTTTATTTATCCAAAAAAAAAATATTTGTCCAATGCTGCTACCCAAGCAAAGAACGAGATTACGAGACCTTCCAAGGCACCTTAACACACCATCAGATGCTTTCCCCCAAGGAAAATTAAACCTTATAGAACCCTTGAAAACACCATATAAATAGATTTTTTTAAGTGACTTAAACAATAAAGCATGATAGGACCTCTTCTTAATTTTATATTGGTAAGTAACACAGCCCGTGATTGCAAACTTACAATCACCGACAGTGTGCGATTTGAACTAGTGCTTACTAAGCACAAAGACGATTTGACATACAATTGCCCCGTAAAATTATCCCTTCTGCTATATTGTATCACACTTATCTTGACAAACTAAAAAACAAAAAAAATGAAAAAGGAGGCAATGAGAGACACTTGAAAACTAAATCCAAATTCAACAACTTCAACTATTCTCGGTTTGGTTCATTCACCTTCACAACCCCCATTTTGTTCGCTAACATTCACTTCCTATTCCACTTAACAGTCTTTAGATGCTTAAACTTAGCTCCGAGTACAAAATCACTGCGTATCATACTATCATTATGCTATACCACCTAATTAACAAAGAAGAACGATAACGTGATTTCAAAAACTGAAAGAAAAATGGAGTTAGAATGATGCATGGCCAATAACACTCCACAAAACACTAACAAAAGTGTAATTCAAAGAAAAATTATCAAAACCATACTACAAAGCAGTAATTCAAGCTTTTTCATCAAATTTTCACAAACTACACAAAAATCAATAAGTTCATAGCCACGAAACGAAAATTTAATAGTTAAAACCCTTACGTGAGCTTCGAACATGTTGAATAACCAAGCCGAATCGAATCGGCCACAACCAGAACAAGCTCTATAGGCCGATCAAACCGCAAATAGACGACGATCGAGGGCGCGAAGCCGCCATGGAAGAGCACCAAAGTTGCAGAGAAGATCGTAGCTCGCCGAGAATTTGAAAAACGAAATCGCTAGGGTTTGTTTGTTGAAAGCTATTCAGAGCCTTTCAAATCTGAGAGGCTTTGTGAAGAAATGAGTGAGAAGGAGAGGAATTAATTAGAATGGAATTTATTTATATATATATATATATATGTGTAGGAAACAGTGTCCGCGCGAGTGAGTGAATGACGAAATGGAATATAGAATAGAGTAGAGCTATAGAGGGATCGCGGTCATTTGCAAAATTCTTTGTGTGTGAAATTACGTGAGGGTGCTCAGTTCAGGTGCAATATGTCAGCGCGGACCCTTTTTTGTTTTCTAACTACTGTTCAAAGAGGTCCTTTTGATTTGAATTGTTTCAAACCTTCTGGCTCCATTGTAACGAGACGGTTTGTCCTCTACGTGTGTAATAATGATAATTTGCTTAGGGATAAAGCAAAATAAATGACAAGACCTTCTCCAGATGGCAATTTACCGTCCATGACCGTTTAGAGGGGGAAAAGAAAAGACAAAGCGAAATTACAAGTAAAGTCCCGTGTTTTTTTTTTTTTTTTTTTTTTTTTTTTTTTTACAACAACTCCGTAATTGGGGAAGGAAATACCAATGTTGAAACTCTCCTTATTTATAAAAAATAAATAAATAAAAACTTTATGATAGTCTCACCAAATTTTCATAATACTTTCACAATAAATCGAAGGTGATAAGTTGTTACTAGTTGTTGAGGCTCATTTCTTAAAGTCCAATAAAGAGATAAGCCCAGCAACATCAGAAAGAAATAATCAAAGAATAAATAAAAGAGCCCATTAAACCTAAGCGGCAGGAATAATAGAGTATAGATCCGTAAAGCAAATAAACGGGTCTTAAAGAAGTAAATGGGCCTGAAAAGGTTCGAAAAGAGAGAAATGGCAAACCATGGGCCGCGGATGTAGAAAAATGAGGATGGGCCACACCCATTGCGGCAGGCCCAAAGTAAAGCAAGTATATAGAGCCATAGGAAATCTATGAGCTCTAAAGAAAATGAGGAATAGTTGAGCCGAGGAAGCCCAACGAGGTAGTAAAGGCCCATGAAAAGCACGAGGTTGTAAGGGGCCAAGGACGTCCCAAAAAAGGATAAATGGGACACGGGAGCCCGCAGGCATGTATAGCAAGAAAAGCCTAGTGGGCTTATTAAGCCATTGAAAGAAAGAGCAAGCAATGGACCTAAAGAGGCCCAATTGTGTTAAATGGCCATCTTGTTAAAATGGCCGGCAAGAAACAATAGAAAAGCTGTGAAAAACAAAACACGAAAGGAAGCAAGAAGACCGAGGACCACAATCAAGGGCGAGCCCAAACCACAAACGGCGAACCAATGAATAAATAATCCACGCCACAAGAAGTTAGAAGTAAACGACAGGATAAGAAGGCAGACGTCCAAGCCGCGGCAAACGCATGACCAGCAGGCAGACTTTGGACGGACATAAGGACAGGGCACGGGCAAGGCCCAGGTCTCACCAGCCTGTGCCCAGAGCCTGTGCCCAGCCAATACGGGTGAAGGTGGGCCATGGGTCAGAGGTAAAGGGGGTGTGGTTTGGCGGAGGAAAGAGGGAAGAACCCATTTCAAGGCTCCCACTCAGGCCACTTTCGGGTGAGTGTCCTGCTGGGATGGCATAGCACCCGAAAATGGCAAAACTGTGTTGGAACCTTTCGGTGCATGCCATGAGGGAAAGAGAGAGTACTCTGCCGTGACAGGTGAGAATGCCACGGCAAGCTAACGGACAAAATGCCCTTGTCTTCGTCTGGTGACGTGGCGCTGGCTGAGTACCTGACCAACCAGTAATGGTCGGCGAGTACACGCACCGGACAAAGACTGTTAAGGGGGTAAAAGAGTAAAAGTAATACCTCGGCAGGCACTATATAAGAATGTTCCCTGTGCACGAAAAAGGGGGAGGCCAAGTAAGGAAGAATTAAGGAATAGAAAAGAAAACAGAGCAAGTAAAAAGAAAAACAGAGTAAGAAAAGAAAGAGGGAAAGAGAAGAATTGCAACAGAGAAAGAAGGGAGGGAAAAGTAATTTAAAAAATGAGATTGAAATAAGAAAATAAAAGGGAAGAAAGTGAGAGGATAGGCATGCACCGAATTGGGTTATTATTTCCTCTCTCCCTCTTGAAAAACCACACTTTCCATTTGCTCATGCTCGGAACAGAGGTCATCTAGGACCGTTCCTTCAAAACCATTAATTTCTCCTTTGAGAAATTAGTTGCATTGAGGGGGTGTCGTCTCCTTTTTGGCTTGGATTCCTTTAACATACCACGGCAGACTAATAGTTTTATCAGCTTGCCGTCATTCCTTGCTCATTTCTTTTTACACTTACTTCTCTTAAGTTCATCTTTGTTGTTCTCTTTATGTGTTCATTCCAATGCTTATTTATTTAAAGAATGGCAAACGCATTTCTCTTATATTTATAATATACCTGTCTGCGGTAATTATTTTAAAAGGATCTGCCTGCCACAACTACGCAACATAAATTGTGACAGGTCAGGGCATAGCTTGCGCACAAGCCGGGTCAGGGTGAGTTGCAACTGGACCGGTCCCGACTCTCCAATCCAGAACATTTTGGGCTTAGTACGGCAGGATGAGATAGTCCAGCCCAATGTCACAGTAGCAGCCCAATCACCGTTACACTAGTTAGTAACAATAAATAATAATTTGCCATTTGAAATATATTGTGAAAATTTTATAAACATAACATTTTTCATGTTTAAATTGTAACTATTACATTTTCTCTTATTATTGACTATAACTAGTTCATATCCCATGTGTGACTTTGATGGCCATATAAGACAATATAATATGGAATTCATTTCTCTTCCTTTCATTTGGAATAGATATAATCTATTTTATGGTTTTTATTTTAGATTTAACAATACACAAAATGTCAAAATGTCATATTATTTAAAATTTTAAACTACATGATCCCCCCCCCCCCACACAGAGACATATATATATATATATAACTTTAAATAATAATATTTAATCTTAATTATTTTGTTGACATTCATGATTTAAATTTTTAAATAATGTAGCAACCTTTAAATTTTTATTTTAAATTTAACACTTGTCTCATATTCTAACATTCATTTATTTATGTTGTTAAAGTCCACCAATGTCTAGGTGGAAGACGCCAACTTAGGTTGCCCCCCTCTTCTCATTTTTTGTTACTAAACAAATAAAAAAGTTAAAGTCTACCAATTAAATTTATTGTCACTTTATCAATTTGTGAAAATTTTATGGTAAAATTGGTAATAACTTTAGCATTTTCCTTTCAAATAAAGAAAATCATTTTCTATATATATATATATATATATATATATATAGTTGGGTTCAAGTTACACTTAGTGTAACTCTAAACGATCTTATACCACTCAATATTTTTTAATTGGATTCAAATTTTGACAAATCCACCATTAGATTACATTATCTTCGTATATTTTTCATGCTTGCAAATTTTCAAGGTAATCAAAATTTAATAGTTATGTCATCAATCAATTGTTTAAATTCAAGTTTTTGTAGTTTAAAATAATGCATAATAAATGAGTTTATGGATCGAATAGTAAATAACATCTAATTAACATAAAATTGACAAGAATGTTAACAACATATAAAACATGTAATTCAACCATAGAATTTTCAAAATATGGATTCTATAACAAATTATTGGATAATATAACATTGCTTAGAGTTACGTCAGGTGTAACTTAAACCCAACCCATAATATTAATATATATATATATATATATTTGACTTTTGGTTTGCCTAATAATATTTTGCCACATAAATTTTTGTGTTCTCACAATTTTACACTTTAATAATTTAATTGCATTTAAATTCTATTTTATATTTAAAACTTCAATTAAATTATAGTATAGATAGTCCAATATACAAACACAAACATCTTCTAAAAAAAAATACAAACACAAACATAATAAATATTTATTAATAGCTACCATAATTTTGTATTAAATAGTTCCATATAAAATAACACCATAATCAATGTCCATTAACAAATATCATAATTATCATATTTCATATACAAGGGTAATTATTAGATACTCCCGGAATACCATAAATGTGTACTCCCCCCTTCTCACATAACTGTGGATCCCACTAATTAAATTTATGATGGGACCCACTATTCATGTGAAAGAGAGGAGTACAGATTTATGGTACTCCCGAAGAATTCAATAATTTTTCCATATTTGTACGAGCACAAAAAAAAATGTTTACAAATAACTATCATAATTATCAAGTTCCATATCTATATACTAAATTAAAGCGAGAGAAAAATCATTTTTTTAAATTAAAATGATATTTTATTGAACCTTTTCATTAGGACCGTAAACAAGCCGAGTTTTGTCGAGTAGGGCATATTCAAACTTGGCTTGTCAGGAAAAATCAAATGCTCGAGTTTGGCTTGAACTTGTGACAAGCCTAAAAATAGTGTTTGAGCTTGAGCTCGTGGGAAAGCCAAAAAGCTTGAACTTGGCTTGATTTATTAGTCAAGCCAAACTCAAGCTTAATATCAAGCTCAATCTCAAGCTCAGGTCAAGTTTTTGAGCTTGAAATCTTAAAAAATTACATTATTAAATGCTTAAATCTCAAAAATTAAGAAAAAATAAATAGAAAATAGTATACTCATTTGATCATGCATCTAGTCTTACTTATGATTAGCTATTATTTAAATTAATAATTTACGTAATTAAATTCATTCATTCATCATTCATTGTCTACAGCTTCAGCAATTGTTCAAAATACAATTTTTACATTCACGTTAAATTGTGAAGGATTAGAAAAATACATGTTTGTAACTATTATGAATGAGAAAATACTAACATTTTTCATAACTTTATTTTAGATA
Organism: Lithocarpus polystachyus; assembly: GCA_033629205.1. Lineage (NCBI taxonomy): Eukaryota > Viridiplantae > Streptophyta > Magnoliopsida > Fagales > Fagaceae > Lithocarpus > Lithocarpus polystachyus. The sequence continues at coordinate 14,186,486 of CM066167.1, forward strand.
ATTGATAGGGAATGATCATATGTAGCCTACTTAATTATTTATTAATTTTTAAATGTGACTATAGTCTAAAGTGGTTCTTGATCAATTCAAAGAAAAGGAAAAAAAATTAAGGTAATATAGATAGTGGTCTCATTTTGGCTATATCATTATTAAGATATGTGTAACTATTATATTTAGCTAACACATATAAACTTATAAATGAGTCTATACTTGAATTATTGTGTATTAAGCCTAATAGCTCACGAGCTTGTTTGTAAACAATTTTTTTTGCTTGGGCTCGGCTTGTTTATTAAACAAATCTAAAACTAAAGCTTAAGCATGGCTTATTTATAAATAAACAAATATGAACAAGCTTTTTATAGAGCCGAGCCCGAGTTGTTCATTATCGGCTTGGTTCATTTACAGCCCTACTTTTCATGCGTTGCATGAGTTGATGACTAGTATTATATTATTGAGCAAGACTTATGTACAGTACTTAGGTGCTGTTTCTTAGGTTCCTCCCTTAAGATTCTGCCATGTGGCTTTTTTCTCATTAATGAAAGTATATTTTTTAAGTTAAGTAGCCACATGACAAAATCTTAAAAGGGAAATCTAAGAAACAGCACCTAAGATACTGTACATAAGTTTTGTCCCATATTATTGGTAAGGACAATATTATGCATGGTAGTTAATTATATAAATGGTTACTATAAAGACCATCAGCTAAAATTTGACCATTTCAATGACATAGACAATTATATATAAATGCTGAAATTTTGGATCATATGCTTACCAAAAAATAACATTTACATTTGTGGACGCCCCCAAACAGAATTTTGAAAAATATTTTTTTGGATTTCATTGCAAATTAGGTTATTGGCAACATGACTCATATGTGCTTGTGTATTTAGAGTGGGGTGTGTGTGTGTGTGCGAGTCCCTTTTTTCTTATTTTTATTTTAGGAGTCACCACCAACCATTGGTTTTGTATTAGGAATAATTAGTCACCTAAATGTCTAATTTATTTTTTAAGTTACCTAATTAACTAAATCAAAATTTAAAGGTTCGTTAATTAAGGTAAACCAAAAGTCTTTGAACCAAAAATCTTGGATTCGGAAGTTTAGTTACGTGTGAGGAAGGTATTAAGCACCTCACAATACCTATCCGAAGATAGTACCTCATTTTAATTTATTTCAAACGCTAACTTTTTATGAAGAAATAGAATACTTGGCATTTTGTTTTTTTTTTTAAGGTCTTTGCAAACAATATACATATGTACATGTGAATAAATATTTATGTATAACTATTATGTGAATAGTAACTCCAACAAAATATGCACAATCAAAACATGTAAGATATATACATAAGTACCTTGTGAAAAAGCATACAAATAAAGCATACAATAACATGTGAATATCTATTTATTACATAGCTAGCACGTGAATACTAAAAATTATACAAAAACAAACACAACATAATGAAAAGAGAGAGTTGGAAGAATAACACATTGTTGTCATCCACCATTTTCTCTCTTTTTTTTTTTTTTTTATCCGTGCAAAAAGATGACAAAAAGAAACTTATTAGTGCCAAGAATTGTTAGGGACAATTTAAGCTTACAAGATGTTCAAGGACTCAAGGGAATGAGTCTTGAATTGTTAGTGCCAAGAATTGTTAGGGACAATTGGTCTCCTGCACCTTTTCTTCTTTCTCGAGGTGGTCTTAATTCTTAAAAATCAAAACCCCACTTTTTCCCTCTGATGGAAGGAGAAAACCGAAATTTTGAGGTGCTATTGTAGGGACCAGACGCCCAAGTACTTGCATTGGGCCTTGGGTTTGTCCGAGGAGGTTCAACTGTCCAATACGAATCAGTAGCGTATAAAACGCAGGGCTGTGATTTTCACAAGTAGATGATGGCTGTGTAGGTTGAGGAAGGTGATCCGAAGAGGACCATATCCTCGACTAAGCAAAGCAAAAGTCAAAGTATGTGTTTTATTATCTGTGATGATATATCAGAAGATTCTATTGGTAAAGGTATACCCTATGAGTATACAGGACAAGTGGGAGTTGAAAAATATCTTGATGAAAGCTGCTACCACCGCATTGAATGCTCTACAGCTAACTCTCTGACCGCATTAATGAGGAAATGATATTTGAACAATAACTTTCAGCCTTACAGCTATCATCTGAAGACTTTTTAGGGGGGCTGATGGGATAGGTTTGAAAAAGGATGATCTGGATTGCACGTGGAGGGTGGTGATGCAAGTGGAAGAAAGTATAAAATAGGGGGAGGACCCTAAGAAGAGGGGATCGATAAATGAAGAGAAAAACATTGTAGTAATTAAGAGTTAAACTTGTAGTCACATTTGAGAGAAATATATAAGAACTGATCTCATCGGATTGTGCCGAGGACGATTTTCTCTAGGCGAAACTTGTCTATCTTTATCTTTTTGTCATTTGGATATGCTTTGATTGTTGTCTGATTCATTAAAGCCCAATTTTCTAACTCATTCTCTACAAATTCATTGTTTTGGGCTTTTGGGCCTAAGTCCATCCACATTGTGGGTCAGGCATTCAAACTGTGTTCTTACAATTGGTGCCGTCTGTGGGAAAGCTGGTGTGATTGTGAGTTTAACCTTTAGTTATGGCAGGTTCAAGTCTAAACCAGGCGGAATCTAGGGGGTCCCAACATGGGGACGATTTTCTCTGTCTTGAACGGGAAAGGGACCATGAGGGAAGTGTGCACACCGTCCATGTTGCTAAAAGCCATTCTCGATGTGAGAATCGTCTTACTCACAAGAAGAATGCTAGAGACATGTAGCGGGAGATTGATCATTTAAAGAGACAGTTGCGCCACGAATAAAAAAGGCGAACTCCTTCTATTTCTGACCTCTCTTCTGATGATAAAAAGGATGGTAGTTCTAGACATAGATCAAGGACTTCTCCTAGTGAGTCTTTCTCGTATGATGAGGAACACCATCATAAGCACAGACATAAAAACTCATCTGCCAAGGGCTTAGGAAATGATGCTATGAGTAGGGCACTTAGCCAGATTTTCAGGTCACCCTTCATGTGCAAAATTGAGGGAGGGAGACTTCCTCGGCCATTCACCCAGCCCATGTTTACCATGTACAATGGTAGAACGGATCCTGTGGAGCACGTGAGTCATTTTAATCAGAGAATGGCTATACACTCCAGGAATAAAGCCTTAATATCCAAGGTGTTTCCATCTAGCTTAGGGCCTGTCGCAATGAGGTGGTTCGATGGCCTTGCAGCAAGTTCTATTGGTTCCTTTAAAGAGCTCACGAGGGCTTTTTGCTCTAGTTTTATTACATGCAACAGGATTTCTCGGTCCTTAGATTCTCTGTTATCTCTATCCATGCAAGAAGGGGAGACCCTGAAAACGTACTCTGACAAATACTAGGAGATGTTCAACGAGATTGATGGGGATTTTGATGACGTGGCTATAAGAACTTTTAAGGTCGGTCTGCCCACCGAGCATGATTTGAGAAAGTCTTTAACTAAGAAGTCGGTGAGGAGTATGTGTCGGCTTATGGATCGTATCGATGAGTATAAACGTGTTGAGGAAGATCAGCAATAAGGAAAGGGAAAGACAAAGGTTATCCCTTAGGAGATGAGGGCTTTTAGGTTGGACCACTACAACAACAACAGACCCCAAAGGGATTTTGCCAGGTAATCTGGGTCTGTGGTTCCTCAGGCGGTTAACACGATGTTCTGAGAGCCAATATATCAAGTCCTGGAGAAGATCAAGAATGAGCTATACTTCAAATGGCCAAACAAAATGGGAGGAGACCCCTTAAAGCGCAACCAGAGCCTTCGTTGCCAATACCATCAAGAGTGGAGGCATACTATAGAGGATTGTAGAACGCTGTGAAATCATCTGAAGCAACTAGTTAGAGAAAGAAGGTTACTGCAGTTTGTGTATCGGTCCAGTGGGCAAGGAGACCAATCAAGGTTAGGGGCTCAAGGGAGCGCTTCTTCAAGGCCCCCATTGGGCACGATTAATGTCATCTTTGCCGTACTTAGGAGGACTGATTCTTGTCCCTCCAGGATGATGTTTGTAGCTCTGCTAACAGCCGAGGACTCTAATTCTGTGCCAAAGAGGGCCAAAGTGGAGTCCAACCAACACTAAGTTTCTCAGACGGGGACAAGAAGGGAACCATCCAACTGCATGATGACGGGAGATACAATGTAAAGAGGGTGATGGTGGACCAGGGCAGTGAGGCAGAGATTATGTACCCCAATTTGTACAGAGGTTTGGGCTTAAAACCTGAGGATTTGACAACATATGATTCACCTTTGGTAAGTTTTGATGGGAAGATTGTCATTCCAAGGGGTCAGATTAGGTTGCTCATGCAAGCAGGATCAGAAGTGGTTAAAGTAGATTTCATCGTGGTAGATGCATACTCTCCCTACATAGCCATTGTAGCCAGACCCTGACTTTATGCCCTGGGGGCCGTTTCTTCAGCTCTGCATTTAAAGGTGAAGTACCCGTCAGGGGACCGAATCGAGGAGCTTTTGGGAAGCTAGTCCATGGCTAGGTAGTACCTTGTGGCTGCCATTATGCATCAACCTATGGCTGAGTCTTTAGCTTCCGTTGAGGGGGGCCCATAGCAATCAAGGGTTCCGATCCTACCTACTGTTGTGGGGTCAGAAGAGGTGAAGTGTGAGAGATTGGAGGAAATTGTTATTGATGGAGATCTAGAGAAGTTTTTTCAGATCGAAACTCAGTTGCCCCTTCGGAAGAAGGAAGAACTGTTAGTACTCCTTAGAAGGAATATTGTTGCATTTGCCTGGAATGCTTATGAGGCTCCAAGGGTAGATCCAGAATTCATCTGCCATCATTTGAATGTTAACCCAACTATCCTCCCTAATAAGCAACCACCTCAGCGCTCATCTAAAGAGCACTCTGATATTGTCAAGGAAAAGGTAAATAAGCTTAAGCAGACAGGGGCTATTAAGGGGGTGTTTTATCCTGAATGGTTGACTAATACGATGGTGGTGAAGAAGAAGAACAGGAAGTGGTGAGTATGTGTAGACTTCACAGACTTGAACAAAGTTTGTCCAAAGGATCCCTTCCCCATGTTTCGGATTGATCAACTAGTAGATGCAACGGTAGGTCATCCTCGAATGAGCTTTTTAGATGCCTTTCAAGGGTATCATCAAATACCATTAGCCCTGGATGATCAAGAAAAAACAGCTTTTGTCACTCCTACCGAGAATTACCACTACAAGGTGATGCCTTTTGGTCTAAAGAATGTAGGCTCCACTTATCAAAGGACGATGACCAGGATATTAGAGCCACAACTAGGGAAAAACATTGAGGTTTATATAGACGATATGGTGGCAAAGCATATTAAGGACCTCGAGAATATCTTTGAGATCTTGAGAAACACAGGCTGCGACTTAATGCTATAAAGTGCTCCTTTAATGTCGGATCAAGGAAATTCTTGGGGTACATGGTTACGCATTGTGGAATTGAAGTCAACCCTGATCAGATCAAGGCAATCGGTAGTTTGCAATCACCTCAAAATCCCAAAGAGGTTCAGATGCTAACAGGGATGATCGCTACTTTAAACCAATTCATTTCTCGGTCGGCAATAGGTGTAGGCCTTTCTTTCAGTTGCTGAATAAGTAGAAGGGATTCGAGTGGACTGAAGAGAGTGATCTGGCTTTTCAGCAATTAAAATAATATCTTTCTCGGCCTCCTATTATGTTCAGACCAGAGATTGACTCCCCCATTATTTCCAAGCGCATACAGTGGTTATCTTAACCCAGCTTTCGCTTAGGTTTTTGCTTCGGAGTGCTGATTATACAAGGAGGATTGCCAAATGGAATACAATCCTAGGAGCCTTTGATATCAAGTACATGTCTCGCACCTCTATAAAGGGCCAGGTCCTAACTGATTTGGTGGCTGAATTTGCTGAGCCCTCGTTAGAAGAAAGTGCCGAGAGGCCAGGCATGGATGAAGATTCAATTGGCCTGATCGCCATATAAAAAATTTTGTCATAAAAGGTATACGTTGACAGAGCGACAAACCAAAGAGGTTCCGGAGTGGAGTTAGTTTTAATATCTCCTAAGAAGATCACACTATTGAGAAGTCCTTAAGATTGGGCTTCTCGGCCACAAATAACGAGGCTGAATATGAAGCTCTATTGGTGGGGGATGGCCATGGTTCAAAAAGTGGGCGGAAACTTAGTGGAAATATTCTCAGACTCAAGATTGGTTGTTAGCCAAGTGACAGGAGGGTTAGAAGCTAAAGACGAGAGAATGCAAGAGTGCTTGAGTCATGTAAAACAATTGCAGTTGGGATTCAAATCTTTTAGCCTACTACATATCCCTTGGAGTGGGAATTCACATGCGGATTCTCTAGCCACTCTTGCAACCTTCTTGGCACAAGGTTTACCTCGAGTCATCATTGTAGAGGATTTGTACAAATCTATTTAAAAAAAGGAGGAGGCGACCCGTGTCCACCAAATTAGAGTGGAACCCAGCTAGATGGATTCTATAGTACTATTTCTTAAAGAAGATATTTTGCCTAAAGACAAATCAGAGGCTGATAAGATCCAAAGAAAAGCTCCTCAGTTTTAGCTGTCCAAGGACCAAAGATTGTACAAGTGTTCTTTTTCTGGGCCATACTTGCTCTGCATACACCCTGATGCATCAGAATTGCTCCTTGAATAATTACACGAAGGGATCTGCGGAAACCTGCATATCCCTTAGAGTGGGAATTCCCATGCGGATTCTCTGGCCACTATTGCAACCTTCTCAGCACAAGGCTTACCTCAAGTCATCATTGTTGAGGATTTGTACAAATCTATTGAAAAAAAGGAGGAGGCGACCCGTATCCACCAAATTAGAGTGGAACCCAGCTGGATGGATTCTATAGTACTATTTCTTAAAGAAGATATTTTGCCTAAAGACAAATCAGAGACTGATAAGATTCGAAGAAAAGCTCTTCAGTTTTGGCTGTCCGAGGACCAAAGATTGTACAAGTGCTCTTTTTCTAGGCCATACTTGCTCTGCATACACCCTGAGGCATCAGAATTGCTCCTTGAATAATTGCACGAAGGGATCTACGAAAGCCACACGAGAGGCAGGTCCTTATCTCACAAGGCCCTCACCGAGGGTTATTGGTGGCCAAACATGTAGAGGGAAGCACAAGAGTATGTGAAGAAGTGTGATCAATGTCAAAGGTTTACACCAAATATTCACCAACCAGGAGGAGTTCTTAATAATTTAGCCCTTGGCCATTTGCTCAATGGGGCTAGGACATTGTAGGTTCTTTCCCTAAAGTAGCTGGGAATAAAAGATATCTGCTGGTCGGCACAGATTACTTCACCAAGTGGGTCGAAGCCGAACCATTGGCAAATATCAAGGACGTGGATGCTAAAAGATTTATATGAAAAAACTTTGTCACTCGGTTTGGAGTGTCTTGCACACTCATCTTGGACAATGGTCTTCAATTTGATAACAAAGCATTCAGGAGGTACTATTATGAACTAGGCATAACAAACATATATTCCACCCCAACATATCCACAGGGGAATGGACAGGCTGAGGCCATCAACAAGGTCATAGTGAATGAGTTAAAGAAGAGGCTAGATGATGCAAAAAAAAATGGGTAGAAGAGCAGCCCCATGTCCTCTAGACTTATCGGACAACTCCTCGTAGGTCCACTGGGGAAATGCCCTTTTCAATGACTTATGGGGCTGAAGCTGTCAGTCCTCTGGAAATAGGATTCCCAACACTGAGAACGAGTTCGTTCACCCCAAGCACCAATGATAGACTATTAGAAAGAAGCTTGGACCTGATTGACAAGTAGAAAAAAAGTGTCATAGTCCAATTAGCCTATTATCAACATAAACTCAAGCACGGATATGACGCCAATGTAAAGTTAAGGCTATCGGCGCTTGGATATTTGGTTTTGAGAAAGGTTATGGATACTGCAAAGAACCCAACCTGAGGAAAGCTAGGACCCAACTGGAAAAGACCATATAACATTCTATCAGTGGCTGGAATAGGTGTATACTACCTGGAGGATTTGAAGGAAAGGGCTATACCACGTCCCTGGAATGTAAGCAATTTAAAAAGGTATTACTATTAATGAAAGTTTCGATTATTGCACTCGAGTTTGTTATATTACATGACATGCGTACTTCAATTCATTCTCACTAAGTGTTAAACAGAACTTTGATCATACCTGGTCTCTCGGACCACATACCTTGGGTAAATTAATATTTCAGTTCATTCTCACTAAGTGTTAAATAGAACCTTGGTCATGCCTGGTCTCTCGGATCACATACCTTAGGTAAATTAATACTTTAATTCATTCTCACTAAGTGTTAAACAGAACCTTGGTCGTGCCTGGTCTCTCGGACCACATACCTTGGGTAAATTAATACTTCGATTTATTTTTACTAAGTGTTAAACAGAACCTTGGTCATGTCTGGTCTCTCGGACCACATACCTTGGGTAAATTAATACTTTAGTCTATTTTTACTAAGTGTTAAACAGAATCTTGGTTATGTCTGGTCTCTCGGACCATATACCCTGGGCAAGTTAATAATCCCTATCATTTTTGTTGTATATCAAGGGTAGTTATTTTAGTCTTCTCGGATTACATATTTAAAGTTCATGCAAATGTTCATGAGCATCACTTAAAACATTAGTAAATTTATCTATATCCGATTGAGAATGGATTATCTCTCTGGACCTTCAAACTTGCTAATGAGTAAAAAACAGAGTAAAAACTAAATCTGAGTGTGGGCTATGTTGTTGTATGTAGTTTTGAAGTTACATTCTTAATCGGTTTTATTGCTGACCATGTGATAATAATTCTACTACATTACTACGATTGTTAAGTGTTAAATAAGATAGAAATATATATATATATATATATAAACACAAAATGAGAAATAAGGCTTTTTCATTAATTAAAAGAAGCAGTACAAAGAAAAGTAAAGTAAAAAAAAAAAAAATCTCAGCCAAAAAGGCTACAAGATAAAATAAAAAAAATACATATACATAGAACCCTGGCACTAAGCTTTGGCTGTTGGAGGAGGGAGGTCATCTCTTGTGCTCGGATTAGCCTCTTTGGATTTGGCTTCTACCTCTTTTGCCTTGGTTGCTGCTTCTTTGGCCTTGGCAGCATCCTTGGCTTCTGAAGAGTTTGTGGTCTTCTTACCCTTAGCTTTGTCTTTTGCCACTTCGTCTCCCTGGCCTTGATTGCCGGCCACGGGGGGAAGAAGGGCGTCCTGCATAGTCAGAGATTGCTCGAAAGACTCTAGGACTTAGGCAGGGGGAGACGAGAGCGCAGTTGGGATCTTGCGAATGTCAAGGTGGAAAAAGACGCTCCCAAACTGCCTCCACTTCGAATCTATAGGGACCCCTGCAAGGTTAAGGTCTTCTGCCCATGTCGCCTTGTAGTAGTCTTTACATACTTTGGCCAACTCTTCGGCCAACCTTATCTCAGTCTCTTCTATTCCGCGAAGGTAGGATGCATGCTTCTCGGCCTCTGCGGCTTCCTCGGCAATTTGGGCAACAGTTTTAGCCTTCTCTAAGTCGGCCTTAAGCTCCAAGACCATCTGCTTTTGAGTAGCCAGCTCTATCCCAGTAATATGCAGTTTCTTCCGCTGGTCCTCAGCTTGGTCTTGGGCATTCTTTAGCCCAACTTCGACACTTCTCCTCTCCCACTCCTCAATGGCCAGCTTCTTGGCCAGTTCCTGTTTTTCATGCTTCATGACTCCTAGAGACTTCTCGGCCTCTATGCGAGAGTGGGTCTCAGCCTTAGACTGATTACGGGCTTCCTTGACCCACTCTTCGGCCACAAAAATCTACTGGGTGACCTGCACAAGAAAGATAAAGAAATTCCATCAAATCAAAATGAGCATAATAAAAAAAAAATTTAACTTCTATCTAGAAGAATTAGTAGAGAGATTACTATAGCAAGGTCCCTCTTCAAAGACATAAAGAGGTCCGGCTATAGTAACTTCTAGGAGGCCCATAAAAAAAAAATGAGCAACATAAAAAAAAAATTAACTTCTATCTAGAAGAATTAGGAGGCCCATTTCTCCTTGGCATTCGTTTGTTGCTTAGCCCCCTTTTGAAGGGCCACTTCGCTTTCTTCTAGATCCACCACCTTCCTTTTCTTCTTTAGATCAGGATTGGGGAGCAGGCCGACAGTGGTTGTTGGAGGAAGGGGAGGGGGGAGTTTGTCAGGAACTTGGGATTTGGGGGCATCTTTGGAGGATTGCCCTTTACTCCTCCTGGCCATAATATCCCTTAATCCTTTCCTCGGATTTTGGGCCATTTCTTCCTCCTCTATGCTCTCACCTACTTGGGCTACTATGAGTTTAAGGGAATGAACGACGGAAGCTTTGTCAAGCTCACCCTCGGAGTCCAAGACTTCAAGAGGTTTCTCCTGCACCTTTTCTTCTTCCTCGAGGTGGTCTTAACTCTTAAAAACAAAACCCCACTTTTCTCCTCGAATGGAAGGAGAAAACCGAAATTATAAGGTGCTATTGTAGGGACCAGAGGCCCAAGTACTTACATTGGACCTTCTGTTTGTCCGAGAAGGCTTAACTATCCAAGGACAAATCAGTAGCATATAAAACGCAGGGCTGTGAGTTCCACAGGTAGATGGCGATTGTGTAGGCTGAGAAAGGTGGTTCGAGGAGGACCGTATCCTTGGCTAAGCAAAGCAAAAGTTAAAGTATGTGTTTTATTATCTGTGGGAGCTGAAAAATATCTTGATGAAAGCTGCTACCATCGCATTGAATGCTCTGCAGCTAACTCTCTGGCCGCATTAATGAGGAAGTGATGTTTGAATAGTAACTTTCAACCTTACAGCTACCATCTGAAGACTTTTTAGGAGGACTGATGGGATAGGGGTGAAAGAGGATGATCTGGATTGCATGTGGAGGGTGGTGATGCAAGTGGAAGGAAGTATAAAATAGGGGGAGGACCCTGAGAAGAGGGGATTGAGAAATGAAGAGAAAAACATGTAGTAATTAAGATTTAAACTTGTAGTCACATTTGAGAGAAATATATAAGAACTGATCTCCTCGGATTGTGCCGAAGACGATTTTCTTTAGGTGAAACTTGTCTATCTTCATCTTTTTGTCATCTGGATATGCTTTGATTATTGTCTGATTCATTAAAACCTAGTTTTCTAACTCATTCTCTACAAATTCATTGTTTTAGGCCTTTTGGGCCTGAGTCCATCCACATTGTGGGTCAGGCATTCAAACTGCGTCCTTACAAAACTATTTTGAAAACAGTTTTTTTTTTAACAGATTCTTATAAAAGCGGCCCTTTTTTATGAAAATAGATTTTATAAAAAGTTTTTTAAAAAGATTTTTTTTATAATAGTTTCGGGTTTCCCCCTAAAAATGGATATTTTTCTTTTATTTGAAAAAACTTTCTTTTTTAAAAAAAAAAAAAGAGGAAAAAGAATTTTTAAAAAAAGGTTTTCTTTTGAAAAACTTTTAAGAAGAACATTTTTTTTAAAAGACCTTCCCTTTTTTGTAAAAATAGATTACATTTTTAAACAAAGAGGTGGGAAAATTTTTTAGAAAAAGCATTTTCTTAAAATAGTATGTAGGGGAAATGTTTTACACAAGCATATTTATTTTATGACACATTATTAATGAAAAAAAATAAATGAATAACAAAAATAAATTGCGGAAAAATAAATTGCAAGGAAAATAAAGAGCTTGAAATTTAAATGACATAAAAGTAAAGACTTGGAATTTAAATGACATAAAAGATGAATTCTTCAACATAAAAAAAAATGGGAGTTCTAAGTCATCACCATTCTTACGAGGCATACCAATATTGTGCTCTAATGGAGGTTTAAAAAACATTTAAGAGAGATAGTATAAAATCTCTTTTTAGGTGTTTAGATATAATATACATGCATGCGCGCACTCACACACTTAAGTGCAATGAAATAAAAGGGGAGAGGGGATGTGTAAGGAAATAAATGGGATGATATAAAATAAAAGGGATGGGGATTGCTTGAAAATAAATGGGATGACATAATTCAAAAGGAGATGGGGATTGCTTAAAAGTAAATGGGATGACATAAAATTAAAAGGCAACAATAATAAAATCCCTAGATGCCTAGGTGGGATGAGATTTCTCCCCCCTAAGGGTACTTCCCATACATAGCCTAGGAGATGGTCCAATACCCATCTAGGGATACAAACACGATAATATAAACCAAAAACAATAATATGAACATTGAAAAAAAGAGATAGATATATACACAATATGTACAAGAGCATAGTAAAAATAAAAGCAACTATGAACAACAAGCAAAGCAAAAGAAATGATTTTATATATATGGAAATGATGATTACAATATAGTAAAAAGGGAGGGATGGGTTTAGTTATTAAGAAACTAATCCATCCCAAAAGCCTTACCCACAGAGATTATAACAAAGAAAAAAGGATGAGGCTTTTTTATGTAGTATTTCTTAGAGAGAGAGAGAGGAGAGAGAGAATTTTTTTTTTTTTGATTTTCTAAAACTATTTTTTCAGAATTTTCTCAATTTTTTCTGGTTTTCCTTACTAATTCTCTATTTTTTCCACACTTTTTATCCTATTTTCCCCTATTTTCTTCTTCTTCTTTTTTCACAAATATTGGGGGGAGGGGGGGTATTTACACTAGTGCTAGCCACCCATTGCAAGGGGTGGCAAAATCAACCCAAACCCACCAATATAAATGAGACCCAAACCCACCCAATTATTAATTGGGTATTAACCCAATTAGACCCAATTATGATTCAAATATCATTTTTACAAATCACCTAACTCTAAAATATCCAAAACCACTAAAAATTACCAAAATACCCCTAAATCTAAAAAATGATCAAAATAGCACCTAAACCTAAAAATAACCAAAATACCCCTAAAACCTATAAAAAGACCAAAATTCCCCTTAAACCTAAAAAATGACCAAAATACTCCCAAAACCTAAAAATTGACCAAAATACCACTAAACCTAAAAAATGACCAAAATACCATTGAACCTAAAAATGACCAAAATACCTCATAAACCAAAAAAATAACCAAAATACCCCTAAAACCTATTAAAAAAATACTAGAATTCCCTCTAAACCTAAAAATTATCAAAATATCTACGAAACAAAAAATGGCCGAAATACCCCCAAAACCTAATAAATGACCAAAATACCTCCTAAATCTAAAAATGAACAAAATACACCTAAAACCTAAAAAACGACCAAAATATCCCCTAAACCTAAAAATTACCAAAATACCCCCGAAACTTAAAAAATGACCGAATACCTCTTCAAAACCTAAAAATTACCAAAATACCCCGAAACCTAAAAAATGATTGAAATACCCCCAAAACCTAAAAATTGACAAAAACACACCTAAACCTAACAATGACAAAAATACTCCCAAAACTGAAAAAATGACCAAAATACCCCATAAACCTTAAAAAAAAATGACAAAAATACCCCGAAACATAATTATCACCAAAATACCCCCTAAATCTAAAAAATGGCCTAAATACCACTAAAACCTAAAAATTACCAAAATACCCTTAAAACCTAAAAAATGACTGATATACCCCCAAAACCAAAATACCACATAAACCTAAAAAATTAATGAAATACCCTTGAAACCTAAAAATGACCAAAAAAATCCCAAAACCTAAAAATTGACCAAAATACCCCCTAAACCTAAAAAATGATCGAAATACTCTCGAAACCTGAAAATTAAACGAAATGCCCTAGAAACCTAAAAACTGACTAAAATACCCCTGAAACCTAAATATGACCAAAGTAACCCCAAAACCTAAAAAACAACCAAAATATCACTGAAACTTAGAGAATGACCAAAATACCACGAAACCTATAAAATGATAAAAATGCCCCTTAAACCTTTATGACGATAAAAATACACCCTAAACTAAAAAATAACCAAAATCCCCTCCTAAAACTAAAAAATGACCAAAATACTCCCTAAACATTAAAAATGACCAAAATATCCCCTAAATCTAAAAAATGATTAAAATTCCTTGGAAACCTAAAGAACGACTGAAATATCCCCAAAACCTAAAAATTTACTAAAAAACCTCTAAAACCGAGAAAATTATCAAATAGCCCCAAAATCTAAAAATTAACGAAACACCCCTAAAACCTAAAAAATTAGTGACATTCCCTCGAAACCTACAAAATGACTTAAATACAGTTAAAACCTTTAATTTGACAAAAATACCCTCGAAACATCCAAAATACCCCAAACCCCTAGTTTGGAAAATTTAGAGGCTTCGGGTGTATTTTGTTCATCTTATAGGATTAGTGGTATGTTCGTCATTTTAGATATTTTGAGGGGTATTTCGGTTATTTTATAGGTTTAGAGCTATTTTGGTCGTATTAGAGGTTTTCAGAGTATTTTTGGTAATTTTAGAGGTTTCGAGTTATTTGTGGCCATTTTAGAGGTTTTGGGTTTATTTGGGTCACTTTAAAGGTTTAGGGGTATTTTCGTCATTTTATAGGCTTGAGGGTATTTTGGTCATTTTTTAGGTTTAGGAGGTATTTTCGTCATTTTATAGTTTTATGGAGTATTTTGGTCATTTTTAGGTTTCAAGGGTATTTTGGTTATTTTTGGGTTTCGGGGGTATTTTGATCATTTTTAGTGTAAGGACCAAATTTGAGTCCCTTGCCCAAAGGATGAATGGACTTAGGCCCAAAAAGCCCAATACGATGAATTTGTAGAGAGAAGTTGGAAAACTGGGTTTTAGTGAATCAGATAACAATCAAAGTGTATCCAGATGACAAGAAGATGAAGATAGATTAGTTTAATCTAAAGAAACTTGTCCTCAGCACAATCCGAGGAGATCAATTTTTATATATTTTTCTCAAGTGTGATTACAAGTTCAACTATTGATTGCTACAGAGGTTTTCTCTTAATTTCTCGATCCTTTCTCTCGGGGTATCTCTTCTATTTTATACTACCTTCCCCTTTCATCCCTACCTTTCACGTGCAGATTAGATTGGTGATATTGATCCTTGTCCCATCAGCATCTTCTTGAAGTCTGTGGATAATAGTTATAAGGCTGAAAGTTACTGTTCATGTATCACTTCCTCATAAATGTGGCCAGAGAGTTAGCTGCAGAGTATTGAATGTGGTGGGAGCAACTTTCCCAGGAGATATTCCATGGCTCCCCCTGGTCCTGTTCGTTCCTGATACTTATCCTCATCCGTGGAATGATCAAGAATGCTACTCTTGACAGCAGACCACACCCTCTAACCTCGGCCTTGCTCAACTGAGGAAGGATTCCTCTTCGGACCAACCTTCTAGATGGTTTTAATCAGATTCCACTTCCTCACTTACTAACACCAGTTTTTATGAAAATGTTTACCCATCCTCGGATTGGGCCCTTGGCTTAATATGCACATAGATATATGGGCTCCTAGGCCTATCACCCCTACAATAGCCCTTCGAGATTCTTCTTTTTGGCTCCTCGGGAAGAAATGAGGATTTTGATGTAATAATAATTTCTCAGTGCTCATTTTACATCACCTCTGACTGTACAGATGCCTTTTCAACTGCCTAAGGCACGCTCTTGATGCTTCGTCATCTGAGACATGTCTTCATTAAATTTTTACGGCTCCATGTTCCCCACATTCAACGGTGCAATGCGGATCCAACGGCTGAGGATTTTGCTTGGAATTGAGTGGGAATTTTCCTACTTGTAACACCCTTTTTGGTATAAATACCACTCAAATCAATCACTTACCTCACTTTAGCGCACATTCACTGAACCTGCATACTTCCCCAACTTACTTGTGCCCTTACAAATACCAAAAGCTTGTCCGATAATACTTTTCTTCTTTCTGTAAGTCTTCATAAACCTTTTCCCTTTATTTTTCCATATACTTTTCTTTTCTTTGTGTCTTTTCCTCCTCAGCTCCTCTTCCTTGTCATTATCTTCTTAGTGTCTCCAAGTCTTCCTTAGGAATGGATAGATTTGCTCATTTGGTTGACTCTGAGGAGGGAATAGAAAATTTTAGAGCTCTGTATAGGATTCCTCTAGGAGCATTCATTAGGTACTGTAAAGAAGGAGAATGACACAAAAAAAGACGAGAGGGAGAAGTGGTAATCTCAATGATTGCCTTCATAGAGGGTGGGATGAGAATTCCCATGGGTATCGTAACCAGGGACTACCTTAGGGCTCATAGGTTAGCTCCCACCCAGTGTGCCCTAAACATGTTCAGAATTTTAAGGAGTGTAGATGCCTTTAATGAAAGAATGGGCTTAGGGTTGACCCACCATGATGTCAACTGGTTTTACAACCTCCACCACTTAAAAGGACAAGGGTATTACCTAAAATCTAGGTACCCCGAGGTTAGGCTCATTCAATGTCTCCCCGAATCCAACAAAGGCCTGAATAAGGATTTCCTGATTATGTCAGGGGAATGGCACGATGGTCTTCTCTGCCCGATGAGAGAGGGGCAACCAGGTGGGGTTTTAGACCTAAGATGATTATTTTGAAGTTACCCCCTTCTTCTTTTTCCTATGCTTATGTTTGTACATGGAAATTCCTTTGATTTACATTATTCTTTGCTAATGACATTTTTTGTTTTTCCTAATGTTTTTACAGATAGGAACGCTGCCATTCACAACTTTAGTCTTGTGAACTATAGAGTTTGGACGACATCTTGAAGGCCGAGGTTTTCGTCCACACAGACGGCCAACTTAGTGCAGCCTATTTAATATTGGACTACGTCCCTATTTCCAAAAGTTTCCAAGCACCGAAGTGCGTCATTAAAGCTAAGGATCCTCCTTTGCACCGGATCAGCGTTGTTGCTCCAGGCTTTCTTCTCATCGGTCCCGTTCCAGAAGGTAGGCTCACCACCACTCCTATACTAGAAGGCATACCAAAAGTAGCCTTACCACCACAATGTACAGCCGAAGAGGCCATTTCTTCTCATCCTGCCATCACAAAGGAAGAAGAAGAAAAAGAAGAAAAAATAGTTGAAGTATTTGATTCCGAGGACGAGTTCAACGTTTTTAATCAACCTTTGTCCCTAGAAGCTTCAACTGGTGATCTAGGGTAGCCTTCCCCATCCCAATCTAGCCATCACTGAGGATCTCCTTTTATACCAGACAACATTGGGATCCAACGCAAATCGAGGTCCACTTTGCAAGAGTTGCTGGAGTCCTAGCCTAGGGGGAATGCACTTGCGAATGCAGCCCAGACTAAGCTTCCCACCCCTCCACCCACCCAACCTTTCGAGTTGATCCTATTGATTATAAGAGGAAGAGGAAATAAAAAGGGAAGGAGGTGGCAGAAATAGGGAGGACCCACCCCCCTCAGGAAGTTGAGCCTCAGAGAGGGGCCAAGCATCCTAGAGGCATGCAGACAAGGTCGGCTATTGAAGGAAAGAGGATGGGTAACCACCGAGATGCAGCCCCAGCCTGGGCCCCACACATGGAGCTGGATGGAGCTCCTCTTCTCAACGTTGCCTCCATCCGAGACTTCCAGCAGGGCACGGCTGGGTATGTTGTTGATGCTGTAAAGCACTTCTTGCTGTTGCCCAAGGATATGGCTGACCTCAGATCTATGAGGCAGCATG
Organism: Lithocarpus polystachyus; assembly: GCA_033629205.1. Lineage (NCBI taxonomy): Eukaryota > Viridiplantae > Streptophyta > Magnoliopsida > Fagales > Fagaceae > Lithocarpus > Lithocarpus polystachyus. Next base: position 14,204,100 of record CM066167.1, read on the forward strand.
AGGTCTTCCTCGGCCTGAAGAGGGACCTGGCCATGGTAAGTTTTATTTTATTTATTTTTTTAATTGTATTTTTCTTCCCTTCTAAGCCATCCAAGGCACATTTAGGGCCGAGGATATGGTGAATTAATCCCATCGAAAGATGAAGGAAGAAGAGGGGAGACGAATAGTGGCCGTGGATGCCTTCCATGTGGTCGAAAAAAGTATTCAAGAGCTTAAGAGCAAGCTGATTGAGGAGGAGAGGGTACGAAAAAGTGTTGCAGTTGCCTTGGATAGTGCTGAGAGGCAAGCAGTAGGCCAACGGGGTGCTTTTTCGCAACGCCGAGGACCAGCTGGCCGCCTCCAAAGAGCAGATCATTGCCTTGAAGAAAAAATTGAAGGAGGTTGAAAAGGCCAAGGATCAAGCAGAGAAGGCTAGGGAGAAGGTAGTGAAAGCTAGGGAGGAGGCTGAGCAGCAAGGGTATGACATAAGAGTGGCTAAGACCAAGAAAGCCCTTAGGGTTGAGGTTTCGGGGGTATGTAGGAACTACTGCCTCCAAATATGGCATGAAGCCCTCAACCAAGCTGGGGTTGAGGCTTCTTCTATACTTAAGAATGCAGAGAGTGTCTACTACCTTCCAGCCATTCGTGCCTCCTTCTCCTACAGCTCCAAGGCAGACACCCCTCTTGAGGTGGCAGAGTCTAAGAAGAGCAGCCCCAATAAGATCCCTCCCTCCTCTAGTAGCCCTCCAAAAGTGGTCGAGTAGCTTAGGGCGAATGGAAAAGAGACTGAGGTGACTAAGGGAGTGGCCCCTGATGCTACCAAGCCCCTGACTGCTCCCTAGGATCCTGCCAAAGACAAGAAGGCACCCAGGATGGAGATTGTTCTTGCAACTTTTCCACCATCTGCTAAAGGTGACCCCAAAGGCACAGACCAAGGATCCTCGGAGGCTACAATCCCCTAGTTCAATGCCCCGCCCCAAGGAAAAATTGTAATAAAAAAGAAGTAGATTTTAGTTTAGTTCTTTCTTTTTGTTCTTATTTTCAAAACTTGTAATTCAGTTGATCTTTTGTAAGCAATTTTCCTTTTTCCAAGGCTCAGATTAATGATAATTTACAAGTTTTCTCCATATTTGTAATGTTGATGTTGATTCTAACACAATTTATGTTTTATCTAACACTTAGCTACCATGGAAATGAGATAAAGCTCCATTTAGTTTTCTGCATAAGTGGTAGCATATTTATCCCCCCTTATATGATTAGAAGCAAGATAAGTTGAATCTGTTAACATCAGGCCTTACTTAGTTTTCCATTTATCAGTAAGTCTAAGGAATTGGGGATGACAACCAGTTTTTAAACTTAATCATGGACATACTTTCAAATGCTTTAAGTGATGCTCATGAGTGTACATTTAATCATGTTATTATAATATAGAGTTTTGCCACTTAGCATGGCTAGTTTTACTTGATACTTAGATAAATAATAGAAAGTATGAACTTGCCCAAAGCATGTGGTCCGAGGAGCCAAGCATAGCTGAGATTCTGTTTAACACTTAGATAGATGTTAGGAAGTATTAATTTACCCAAAAAATGTGGTCCAAGGAGCCAGGCATAGCTAAAGTTCTGTTTAATACTTAGATAGATGGCAAGCAGTATTAATTTACCTAAAGTAAGTGGACTGAGGAGCTAGGCATAACTAAGGTTTTGTTTAATACTTAGATAGATGTTAGGTAGTATTAATTTACCCAAAGCATGTAGTCCGAGGAGCCAGGCATAACTAATGTTCTGTTTAATACTTAGATAGATGTTAGGAAATATTAATTTACCCAAAGCATGTGATCCGAGGAGTCAGGCATAGTTAAGGTTCTGTTTAATACTTAGATAGATGTCAGGTAGTATTAATTTACCCAAAATATGTGGTCCGAGGAGTTAGACATAGCTAAGGTTCTGTTTAATACTTAGATAGATGTCAGGCAATATTAATTTACCCAAAGCATGTGGTTTGAGGAGCCAGGCATAGCTAAGGTTCTGTTTAATACTTAGATAAATGTCAGGCAGTATTAATTTACCCAAAGCATGTGGTCCGAGGAGTCAGACATAGTTAAGGTTCTGTTTAACACTTAAACAAATAGTAGAACGCATGACACACAATATAATAAACCCAAATATGGTAAAGAAAACTTTCATTAATAATAATACCTTCTCAGGTTATTTACATTCCAAGGGCGTAGTACAACCTTTTCCTCTAGGTTTTTAAGATAATATACACCTATTCCAGTCATTGATGTGATACGATATGGTCCTTTCCAGTTGGGTCCCAATTTTTCTCATGCTGGATTCTTTGCAGTTCCTAAAACCTTTCTTAAGACCAAATCTCCAGGTGCCAGTGACCTTAGCTTCACGTTGGCGTCATACCCTTACTTGAGCTTATGTTGATAGTAGGTCAATTGAACCATGGCATTTTTTCTTTGTTCTTCAATTAAGTCTAAGCTCTTCTTCAATAGCTCATCATTGCTGCTCAGAGTGAAAGAACTCATTCTTGGTGTGGGGAATCCAGTTTCTAGAGGAATAACCTCCTCGGCCTCGTAAGTCATTGAAAAGTGGGTCTCCCCAGTGGACTTACGAGGTGTAGTCCAGTATATCCAAAGGACGTGCAGAAACTCTTCTACCCATTTTCCCTTTGTGTCGTCCAGCCTCTTTTTAAGTCCACTCACTATGATCTTATTTACAGCCTCGACCTATCCATTTTCCTGTGGAAATTTTGAGGTGGAATATCTATTTGTTATGCCCAGATCACAGTAATACCTCCCGAAGGCCTTGCTATCAAACTAAAGACCATTATCCGAATGAGAATACGAGGGATTCCAAACCGAGTACCCCTCCAGGTTGGTGAATGTTTGGGAAAAATCTTTGGCATTGATTGTACTTCTTCACATACTCTTACGCTTCCCTTTGCATATTTGGTCACCAATATCCCTAAGTGAGGGTCTTGTGAGACAAAGACTTGCCTCTTATGTGGCTTCCACAAATCCCCTCATGTAATTCTTCTAAAAGTAGTTCAACTGCTTTAGGACGTATGCATAGCAGATATGGTCCAGAAAAAAAGCGCTTGTACAGCTTTTGGTCCTCGAACAGCCAAAATTGAGGAGCCTTTCTCCATACTTTGTTGGCCTCAGACTTACTCTGGGGTAAGATATCTTCTTTAAGGAATGACACAATAGAGTCCATCCAGCTAAGACCCACCCTTATTTGATAAATATGAACCCCATCTCCCCTTACCTTAGGAGGTTTACATAAGTCTTCTACAAGAATTACCCATGGTTAACTTTATGCAAAGGAGGTTGCCAGCGTGGCAAGAGAGTCAGCATGTGCATTTCTATTTATAGGGATTTGTGACAAATTAAAAGACTCAAATTCAGACTATAAGTGTCTAACTTGGTTCAAATATTCTTGCATTCTAAGATCTCTCGCTTCCAACTCTCCTTAAACCTGGCCCACAACTAGCCTTGAATCAAAGAATACCTCTATTGCTTTTTCACCGATTTTCTGAACTATGGTCATCCATACCAATAGAGCTTCATACTCGGCCTCACTGTTTGTGGCTGAGAAGCCCAATTTCAATGATTTCTCAATTGTGATCCTATCAGGAGATATCAGAACTAGCCCCAACCCAGATCCTCTTTGGTTTGCTGCACCATCAACGTACACTGTCCAAGATAGAGGCTCCTGTAGTGAGATCACGCCAACTGATTTTCCATCCATGTTCTACCCCTCAAGTTTTTCTTCAAATGAGGTTTCAGCAAATTTGGCCATTAGCTCAGTGAGGACTTGACTCTTGACAGATGTGCGAGGCACGTATTTAATATCAAAAGCCCCTAGGATCATACCCCACTTGGCAATCCTCCCTGTGTAATTAGCACTCCATAGTAGAGATCTAAGCAGAAGTTGGGTTAGGACAACAACCGTGTGTGATTGTAAGTAGTAGGGGAGCTTATGCGTAGCATGCACTACTACCAAAATGGTCTTCTCCAGTGGTAGGTAGCGGACCTCGGCCTCATGTAGTGACTTACTCACATAGTAAACTGGTCTCTGCACACCATTATCAATCTGTATAAGCATTAGGTTTACCACATGGGAAGCCACAGCAATGTAAGCAAACAAAACCTCATTCACCTTGGGCCTGGACATAATGGGTGGCTAAGATAGGTATTCCTTCAACTATTGGAAGGCCAGAATGAATTCCTCGGTCCATTCAAATCCCTTCCACTTGTTCAAAAACTGGAAGAATGACCTACACTTGTCTACTGATCGAGAAATGAATCGGTTTAGGGCCGTAGTCATTCCTATTAACTTCTAGACCTCTTTGGGATTCTGAGTTGGCTTTGTTAATTGCTCTAATCTGGTCTGAATTGACTTCAATTTCACGGTGTGTAACCATGTACCCCAAGAACTTCCCTGATTCGACACCAAAAGAGCATTTGGAAGCATTAAGTCGCAGTTTGTGTCTCTTTAAGATTTCAAAAATATTTTCGAGATCGTTGACATGCTCGGATTCCAACTTACTCTGATTTCAACTTACTCTTAACCACCATGTTATCTACATAGATCTCAGTGTTTTTCCCTAGCTGCGGTTCAAACATCCTGGTCATCATCCTTTGATAAATAGATCCTGCGTTCTTCAAACCAAAATGCATCACCTTGTAGTGGTAATTTCCTCTAGGAGTGGCGAAAGTTGTCTTTTCTTGATCATCTAGGGCCAGCGGTATTTGGTGGTATCCCTAGAAGGCATCTAAAAAACTCATCCGAGGATGGCCTACGGTTGCATCCACCATCTGGTCTATCCGAGGTACAGGGAAAGGGTCTTTTGAATAGGCCTAATTTAAATTTGTGAAGTCCACACACACTCGCCACTTCCCATTCTTCTTCTTTACCACTATAGTGTTAGCCAGCCACTCAGGATAAAACACCTCTTTAATAGCTCCAGCCTGCTTAAGCTTCATCACCTCGTCTTTGACAGCATCAGAATGATCCTTAGATGAGCGCAGAGGTGGTTGCTTTTTGAGGGTGACAGAGGGATTGACATTCAAATGATGACATATGAAGCTTGGATCTATCCTAGGAGCTTTGTAAGCATTCCATGTGAACACGTTAATGTTGCTCCTAAGAAACTCTATCAACTCTTCCTTCTCATGAGGAAGCTGCTGAGTTCTGATCTGGAAAAACTTCTCTAGATCGTCACCTATGACAACTCTCTATAAATCCTCACACTTCGCCTCATCGGCTATCCCATCCAAGTGTAACATCGGAGTCTTTGACTACTATAAACCCCTATCAGTAGAGGCTGAGGCATCGGTCTCAGGCTGATGCATAATTGTAGCCACCAAGCATTGTTTAGCCATAAATTGGCTCTCAACCAGCTCCTCAATCAGATCCCCGGACGGATACTTCACTTTCAAATGAAGGGTGGAGGAAATAGTCCCCAAGGTATGGAGCCAAGGCCATGCCACAATGGCAGTGTACAGAGAAAAAGCAGCCACCACAATAAAATCTACCTCCACCATCTCTGAGCCGGCTTGAACGAGTAGTCTGATCTGATCCTTTGCAATAACAACCTTTCCATCAAAGTCCACTAGAGGTGAATCATAACTCGTTAAATCTTCCAGCTTCAAATTTAGTCCTTTGTACAAATCTGGATACATAATCTCAGCCTCACTACTTTGGTTTACCAGCACCCTCTTCACATCATATCCCCCAATCCTGAGGGTGATCACCAGGGCGTTATCATGTGGTTACTGTTAGGTAATAATCATGTTTGTAACGAATACAAAACATACGCAGCGGAAAATAAACGGATCTACTTCATTCGCAATTGATAACATTCACTATGTAAGTTTCAGAATATAAGAACAAGAGAGTGTACCTTGATGCGGTGAATTTCAAAACCGAATGAAGAAGTACTCGGGAATACTTTCAATCTTCACTCCAATTCCACTCGATGCCCAAGATGTGTGGTCTCTCAATCAGTTCTTTGTTTCTAGAGAGAATATGAAAGAGTGTCTCTCTTCCTTATTTCATTACCTTTCACATACAAACCATTTCATACAATATAAAATTCTGTATGTTTCTCTCCACATAACTGATTATCTAATTGGGCTAGCCTTTTGGGCCTTCCCAATTGGGCTTTAGTGTGTGGCTTGGAGTGGGACCAAAAGGGAACAAATAAGACACTAGCTCCAATGGGCCTTGGGCTTTTCTGTTAACTCTTGACAAGTCCAAAGTTACCATTAATTATATTTAATACCACTATATAAATATAATTGCACTCTAGGCCTCATTAATAAATTATATCCCAAGACTCTATTATACATGCAACCCCTTCATAAAATATTCGTAGTAATACAAAGTCATAAATATAGACTGCCACTTTGTAAATTACTACATCTTAATCCTTGAGTACCCGGTTTAATCCTTTTGTGTTATTCACCATATATTTATGAAATCCAATTTCATAAATATATACTTTAGTCTTACTAAAGTGGTTAGGCCTAACTCTCTGAATAACTGTACCCATTAAACTTATCTCAAGGGAATATTTTATATCTCCGTTAAGAGACTATGAATTCCATCTTGAGAATATATGTTCCATCAACACTAAATGTGGCTGCCCAACATACTGAGGTTTTGACCGTTACTTTAGATCTCACTCCTGATATATCAAAGCAACCTACATTTCATGATCAGGTCCATTATTCTCTCAAGATTAAGAGTTCATGTGAATACAAGTCGTGAGATTTATTATTCAATTGACAGTCGTTAGGAGAATAATAAATCTCACAGCGGTCCAGTTCAATATGTCTTAACTCTTAAAACATATCAACATATTAACTAGAAATCACCATTTCCATGATCAAGACAAATCATCGTAGTTAATATGTTATAGTCTTCGCAGATGAAATGCCCAATTTCATCACCGACTACGAACCAAAATTCTGAGTTTACAAAGAACTTGTGATCTATATCTTCTGTGACTTTTCACATAAATCACATACTATGCATCTCATGGACTATTTGATAATGTCCGCATATTCATGTTACCATTATTTTAGATAAGAATAAAACAACTTTATTAAACATAATATTAAGTCATACATCATTTCTCAAATAATGTCATACATAATATCATACATAGCATCATACAATAGGATTTAAGGGCACATATCCTAACAGTTGCATGGTCTCGGCCTTGTCATTTTCCGTGAAGCTTAATACTGGTCGGATCCCTACTCTAACCCTCTTCAGCTTACGTTCAGAATCCTTGGTAGATGGCTGAGCCACAGACATCATCCTAGACGGATGAGATCCAGTTCTCCCTAGAGTGGCGAGGATGACGTGGATTGTGCCTAAAGGGGGCCTTGAAGAAGCATTCCCCTAAGCTCCCGACCCTGCTTAGTTTCCTCACTGCTGCAGATGATTCCACAAAGTTCTGCAGTCCTCGGTGGTGTGTCCTCGTTTCGCGTGGTGTTGGAAATTAAGGCTCTGATTATGCCTTATGGGGTTTCCTCCCATCTTATTTGGCCATTTGAAGTATGGATTATTCTTGATCTTTTCTAAAACCTGATGTACTAGCTCTCGGAACACCGTGTTCACCACCTGAGGAGCCGCAGGCCTAGATTACCCAGAAAAATCCCTTTGGGGTCTGTTATTGTTGTAATGATTTGACCTAAAATCTCTCATCTCCTGAGGGATAACCTTAGCTTTTCCTTTCCCTTGCTGTTGATCTTCCTCCACTCGTTTGTATTCTTTGATATGATCCATAAGCTGATGCACACTCCTTATCGGTTTTTTGGTCAAAGATTTTCTCAAATCGTGCTTGGCAGGCAGGTCGACCTTGAAAGTCCTGATGGCCACACAGTCAAAATCCCCATTGATCTCGTTAAACATCTCCTAGTATTTGTCCGAGTACGTTTTTAGGGTCTTTCCTTCTCGCATGGACATAGACAACAGGGAATCCAAGGGCCGAGGAACCCTACTGCATGTAATGAAACGAGATTCAAATGCTCAGGTGAGCTCTTTAAAGGAATCGATAGAACCTGCACCCAGCCATCAAACCACTTCATCGCCATAGGCCCAGGCTAGATAGGAATACCTTACACATTAGGGTCTTGTTTTTGGAGTGCACTGCCATCCTCTGGTTGAAGTAGCTCACATTCTCCACAGGGTTAGTATGACCGTTGTATATGGTAAACGTTGGTTGAGTGAAACGCTGAGGAAGTCTTCCTCCCTCCCTCAATCCTACGCGTGAAAGGTAACCTAGAAATTTGGTTGAGCGCTCTGCTCATTGCATCACTTCCCAAGCCTTTGGAGGATGAGCTCTTGTTTCTGCGTTTATGGTGGTAGTCTTCATCGTACGAGAAAGACTTACTGGGGGGAGTCTTTGACCTGGGCCTATAACTATCGTCACTATCAAAGGGAGATTCAGCGTTTGGAGGAATCTTCCTCCTCTGCTTACGACACAACTTTCTCCGTAAATGATCTATCTCCTATTGCATGTTCCTAGTATTTTCTTCATGAGAGACGTGGCCCCCATCTCGAGATTGGCTCCTGCTAGTATGAGTGGTGTGCACACTTCCTTTGCGGTCCCTTTCTCGTTCAAGATGGAGAAAGTGATCTTGACATTGGGAACCCCTAGACTTTGCCTGGTTTGGACCTGAACCTACCATAACTAGACGTTAGACTCACTACCACACCAAAATTTCCCACAGACGGCACCAATTGTAAGGACCAGATTTGAGTCCCTTGCCCAAATGATGAATGGACTTAAGCTCAAAAAGCCCAATACAATAAATTTGTAAAGAGAGGGTTGGAAAATTGGGTTTTAGTGAATTAGATGACAATCAAAGTGTATCCAGATGACAAGAAGATGAAGATAGACTAGTTTATACTACCTTCCTCTTTCATCCCTACCTTTCACGTGCAGATCAGATTGTTGATATTGATCCTTATCCCATCAACATCTTCCTAAAGTCTTTGGATAATAGCTGTAAGGCTAAAAGTTACTGTTCAGGTATCACTTCCTCATAAATGCGGCCAGAGAGTTAACTGCAGAGCATTGAATGCGGTGGTAGCAGCCTTCCCATGAGATATTTCATGGCTCCCCCTGGTCTTGTTCCTTTCTAATACTTATCCTCATCCGTGGAATGATCCAGGATGCTACTTTTGATGGTAGACCACACCCTCTGACCTCGGCCTTGCTCAGCCGAGGAAGGATTCCTCCTCGGACCAACCTTCTAGATGGTTTTAATCAGATTCCACTTCCTCACTTACTAACACCGGACCTTATGAAAGTTTTTACCCATCCTCGGATTGATTAACGTCCTCGGATTGGGCCCCTGGCCGAATATGCATATAGATATGGGCTTCTAGGCTTATCACCCCTGCATTTAGGTTTCGGGGTTATTTTGGTCAATTTTTAGGCTTCGGGGTTATTTTGGTCATTTTTTAGGTTTCGAGGGGTATCTTGGTCATTTTTAGGTTTCTAGGTTATTTTGGTCAATTTTTAGGTTTCCGAGTTATTTTGGCCATTTTTTAGATTTCGCGGGTATTTTGGCCATTTTTTAGGCTTCGGGTTATTTTGGTCATTTTTTAGGTTTCAAGGGTATTTTGGTCATTTTTTAGGCTTTGGGGGTATTTTGGTAATTTTTAGATTTCGGAAGTATTTCGGTCATTTTTTAGGTTTTAGCGGTATTTTGGTCATTTTTAGGTTTCGGGGTTTTTTTGGGAGTTTTTGGGTCATTTTTTTAGGTTTTGGAGGTATTTTGGTCATTTTTAGGTTTCAGAAGTATTTTAGTCATTTTTTTTATGTTTCGAGGATATTTTGGTCATTTTTTAGGTTTCGGAGGTATTTTGGTAATTTTTAGATTTTGGAGGTATTTGGTCATTTTTTAGGTTTTAGGGGTATGTTAGTCATTTTTTAGGTTTTAGGGTTATTTTGGTCAATTTTTAGGCTTTAGGGTTATTTTGGCCATTTTTTAGGTTTCAGGGGGTATTTTGGTCATTTTTTGGTTTCGGGGTTATTTTGGTCAATTTTTAGGCTTCGGGGTTATTTTGGTCATTTTTTAGGTTTGGCGGGTATTTTAGTCATTTTTAGGTTTCAAGGGGTATTTTGGTCATTTTTATGTTTCTGAGTTATTTTGGTCATTTTTTAAGTTTTAAAGGTGTTTCGATCATTTTCAAAGTTTATGTGGTATTTTGGTTAATTTTTTTTTTTTAGGTATATTTTAGTCATTTTTTAAGTTTCATGGGTATTTCGGACATTTTATAGGTTTCAGGAGTATTTTAGACATTTTTTAGGTGAATGTCTAATATTAAAAACCATAAATTGTGGGTCCCACCATTAATGGTCATTTTTAGGTTTCGGAGGTATTTCAGACATTTTATAGGTTGAGTTGTTGTATCCCGGGGGCTGCACGTACAATGTTTAGTTTACTATATTAGAAGCCCCGTAGACGTGTGTATTGTCTAAGACAATGACTTAGTCCACACCTCAACCCTGCCATCTATAAACATATATGAATTATCGGTAATTTGCTTCTAATGTTATGAGACTACTTTGAAGCAACATTGTGGTAATATCTCTCAATGTTCTCTAATTTTATGGTAAATTCTAATTTGTGTGAATTTTAACCTTTTATATGATATGTTGAATATTATGAAATTCAATTTATTTATTAATTATTGTTCTTGGGAACAACACACATTAAAGGCCTGTTTGGTAAAAGTATTTAAATATAATTTTTTATTTTGCAATCCATAAGATGGTGGGTCATACTCTTGAATTTATTGTTTGGCTAATATTTTCTAAATACAGTTTTTAAAAAATTATATCATATTTTCCTGATTTAAAACCTGATTTTGAAAACTATTAAGGGGTATTTTCAGGATATAGAAAATGTTTTTAATGACATAGTTGTAAATAAATTGAAAACAATGGACCCCATATATTGTCCAAACTCTTTTATCTCTTAAATTAAAGAGCTTATCTTTATCACAAAAAGAATGTACACACTTCAAATTTGAAACTTATCATTAAAAAAAATTTTTTTTTTGATGAGCTCTATTTCCTTATCATTATCTAAAAAAAAAAAAAAAAAAAAAATTCTATAGGTTCTACACGTTACTTTTTGTAAATATTTTTTTTTTTAAATCTCAAATATAGAAATGGACTTCCGAACAATTATTTTTTGTTTTTTGAAAATTTATCTTAAAAATGAGGGCCAAACACATAAAATATAAAATTTATCATCTGAAAACTAGTTTCCAGTTCAATTTTTTGAAAATTGTTTTTATACTGTTTTGAAAACAAAAACAAAAATCCTCCTACCAATCAGGCTCTAAATCACAAATCAAACAAATTATATTAAACATGGAAAACTAGCAATTAAATAAACACACAAGGAAAACATATCAAATTAACCTAACATGGAAAACAAAATATCAATCAATTAACCTAAAACATGGAATTCAAAGTCAAACAAATCACAAAACATGATGAAATAAATTAAATAAAATAAAACATGATTTTCTGCCCAAATCTAGGTTTGAGGTGCGTACGCAAGGTTGAAACCCTGTTTGCCCATCCTTGAGTATGCGTTCGCATCCTTAGCACAAAAATTGTAAAAATCACATGCTTATATTAAATCAAGAGAAATGATATGTCCACAACATCTTTACAATATTTTCACAACAAATCTTATGTAGCAAGTTGTTACAGGTTGTTATTGGTGGAGCAGAAAAGTAATTTCAGTGGTAAGTTCAAATTAAAACTAATAATAACTAACCACCTATGATTTGTTGTAAAAATGTTGTGGATACAACACCTCTCTTAAATCAATTGTCTACTTGAGTTTAAATCAAAGAAAAATACAAAGGAGACACCAAAACTAAATGAAAAAAATACATCATTGTCATATTAACATACATCAAACAATATATCACTATAATAAAGGGAAACACATGTGAAAAGTTCTACATCAATAAACTAACTTGATATTTAAGGACATAAACTATAGAAAACACAAAGGAAATACCAAAACGAAGCAAAATTAGATGATGACCAGATTAAAACATATCATACAAAACATATTATCATCATGTCAAATAATATACCAAATCAAACAACAATACTTGCTCGACTTCAAACGACCATAACTCATTCATTTTAAATCCAAACTACACAAAATATATGTTCAAATTGAAGCCCAAGATGTCTACTTTCCAATAAAATAAACTTAACTCAAAAATTATTTGCGAATCAAAATTTACGGTAAAAATAGTGAGAAAATATCATTTTTCAGCATTGTTATTAATGTAATTTGAGTACTTTTGAGTTGTGATTACCTCCAAACTATTAATAACTCTTTTATTACCCTTGGTTGATGTCTGTCTACAAATATAATAATTTTATTTTAAAAAAAGTATTAGCCCTCAAAATTACAAAACCCTTCTTAAAGGATCTTTTGAACCAATTCCTATTCACCACCCATTAAAGCCATAATATGAAAGGTCAAGCCTTCTTTTGAAAAAGAAAAAAAAAAATCCTAATCCCACAACTCCTTGATTATATGTATGAAATTGATAATATATGAAGAATTAAAGAAGAATTGGTGGAATAATTGCCATACAAAATACTGTTGAATGGCTTTAGGATGGATAAAAATTTTAGAAAAAAAATCTTAAAAATAATCTAACAATTTTGTATGATAGTTACTCAGAAAGTAGGTCATGACAACCATGACCACCATGTGTCAGAAGTGCCACCAAATCTACAATCTTAGCTATTAGAGACACCAAAAAATAGGAGCCTAACATTTAAGTTGTGATAAATTTGAATCTTACCTATTATATGACTAGAAAAGTCATATTACTGATCATAACTAATATATATTTTGGCTATGCTAATAAATCGTTTTCTCCTATCTAATCCAAAACTGATAACTTAACCTAATGAAATTCTCTACAGATTGAAGTCTCAGGTAGATAGTAGGTTCAATAATTCATAAAATTTCTGAAAATAAATATTTATATATGATAACATGGAACAAACAAAAACAAATAGACATAAACATAAACTTAACAATTATTACAAAAGTGCGAGAGTGGAGATTCAAATATAAAGTTCATAAATTCGCTTAAATCAGAGTTAGGTATGCTAAATACTAGGATAGCCAATTTTGGGGGATTCCAGCCTTTTGCCTTGACGGTGCAAAATATTTGGCATTATGCCCCTGTTTCGAAACTATATAGGGGGGTGCCCCTGTTTCGAAACTCGGCTTTAGAGTGATCGAGTTACTTTAATAACTCGATTACTCTGTGACCGAGTTCTAGGCAGGTTCTCGCCACACTGGCACTCCAGCGTGGCTTTTGGGCAATAAAATATTCCCGTGTAACTGTTCAGAACTCGGCAATAGGGAAACCGAGTTATATGCAAGATGTTACATTCCCTGTTTCCACGTGAAGCTGAACCCGATGAGTGGGAAATCGAGTTATTAATGTAACTCGAATCTCTTATAATCGAGTTGTTCTGCTATTTACTTCCACCCCCACAGATCAGCTTCTCATGCAACATTACTTTATACCATCCTTTTCATTTTCTGATCAACTTCTCCTCCTTTTCTGAATTTTTTTGCTGGAAGTTGGTGTTATCTCTCTATCATTTCAGGTGAGAAACTTATTTTCTTCTTTGAAATACTTAGAGAATTTTATTGTGTTACTTAGGCATTGTCTTGAATGAGTGTTATGTGAGTAGATTAGGGTTATATTAGTTGTTTGGTGTTGTTTGATGCTATAAAAGAAGTACAATAATTTATAAGTAATGAATAGTTAATCTTTAGATTTGCAAAAGTTGAATGTACATAGTCATTATTGGTCAGACATTAACAACAACATTTTTTATTGTACACAACGTGTAGACATTAACAACGTCTAATGTTTATGGTCAAATGTGAGTGTTAGTATTTCATTTTGAGCATGTAATAGTACACAAATTTATGAATGTGTTTGTTGTGCACCATCTGATGCAGCATTACATTATTCACCAATAGTTGATGGACACTGTTAATTTGATTATTTGATGTTATTGTATTCAGCGTTAATGTCTGGTTCTGGCAACCCACAACTCTATAGGCCTCATGATGTGTTCACTGCTATGGGTCGTTGCTGGGTATTGGAAGATGAGTTTAGCTATCCAATCAATTCGAATTTGCGAAATAGTGTTTACGTTCACAATACCATGAGACAGGAGTGGGCTTGGTTATTTCGTGAACAAGAAATGTTTTATGATGAGTTGGTTGGTTATAAGTTGCTAGTGCCTCGGTGACTCGCATCGCAGATGCCCAGAGACACGATCGAGGAACTCCGTAAAGCATTGAACCGCATAAGAGAAGAAAATAATCGAATGAAGATACGTCTTAATCGATATCGGACCCAAGTTGAGATTCGAGAGTCAGTGGAGGGAGGGTGGTACGAGCACGCACAATTCATGCAATCACTTCTTGCTAATCCCATTTATCAGTCAGATGTGGAGATGTCAGATGAAGAGTAATTCTGTCGTGCTGTAATTAGACTTTGTTAGAGAACTATTTTGCTTAACTATGTTTTATATGTATGTGTGTCACTGTTGTTGCATCTGAACTATGTAAACATTATTATCGGTTGTGAGGAGCATGCACGTTATTCGTAATCTAGATTATTCTCACATAACGCAAAAAAGTTTAATATTCCCACACATAATATTTTTCAATAAGCACGTACAACATAACAGAGAAAACTTAAAATAACTTACACGATGCCACCAATATGCATGCATTGCATATTGAACAGTAACGCTACTAACATTATTAACTTAACTGCAGACATAACACACAGACACCATATAGGTATTCACTCAGACAAGTAATCCTCGTAGTTGAGGACATTATTACGTTCTGTCGGAGTGTGTTTTCTGTTGGCTGCGGCTGCTGCACCTACGACATAATATAGAAAACTTAAATATTCTTACACGATGCAACCAATATGCATGCATTGCATATCGAACACTAATGCTACTAACATTATTAACTTAATCCGTAGACATAAGACACACACCACATAGGCATTCATTCTGACAGGTAGTCCTCGTAGTTGAGGACATTGTTACGTTCGGCCGAAGTGAGTTGCCTGTTCGTTGCAGTGGCCAGCTCTTCCGCCAGTTGTAGCATGTGATACCTGGACCTACGAAGTATCATAAGATTGTTCTCTTTCTGTATTGTAGTCACTACACGCTCATATTGGTGCATGTTTCGGCGTGGCAATATGAGTGAGATACGATCGAAAAAAGGCGCTCCGACTCTCACAAGATCATCGTGCAGAGCATTGGACTCGTTCACACGAAAGTCCCACTCCCGCCGTAGTCCGGCATAGTATTCCCTCTCGTCAGAATTTCTCTCCCTCCTATAGTTATCTGGAAAATGAGGTAGCATCCAATTGCGCATTGACATTGGAAAACGTGACTTCAAATCCGTATGTGTAGATGTTTTGCAAGTGTAGATGTAAATGGGACTTCGGTGTGTGTAGATGTTTTGCAAGGGTAGTTGTAAATGGGAGTTTATATAGGAGTTTTGCAAGGGCAAGCATACTATATGTAAGGGTAAGTATTCACGTGAAGTTCGCAATTTTGGCCTCATGCTCCTTAACACCTCACTGATCAATGCACTGTCGAGTCATATCATCTTTATTCACGTGGATGTGACTACATGTAACGGTAAGTATTCACGTGAATAAAGATGATATGACTCGATAATGCATTGATCAGTGAGGTGTTAATGAGCACATGCAAAATTGCGAACTTGACTTGGCTGTACAGTGGCGTTTGTTGGTGCATGTGGTTCACTGAGGCAGTTGTTTGATATGGCTATCTAACAAGTGCTACAGTAGCGGGCTGGTGATGTAGACTGCAAAGCAGGTTACGTATTTATTCACGTGAAGACTATTCAGTATTCCTGTGGTTCATCTGACATGCGTTGACGAGACAATGCCGAGCTGTGTTAAATATATCATAAACAACTTTTCAGTGATGCTCTGCATCCTTGAAAACGGTGCATTGCAAAATGATGCATATTTGTGCATTGACATGCGTGTAGGTGATATGACTAGACAGGGTTCAACAGTGCGAACCTGTTGAGCAGCATATGCAACACTATAGCTACAATTCGACATGAAAACTAAGGCATAAACTTTGAAGGGATGCTCTGTATTTTCATGTGAGTGTAGATGGGTGGTCAGGGTTGAACAGTGTTGAGCTATCCACTATAGCTACACTCACTACTCCCTATAGTGGTATTTGGCAAGTGGGATTGTAACAAGCTGATAACAACATGCTGGGGTTTTGTAATGGTTGGTAGGATTTCTTTGAATACCATTCTATCTGTTATGGTTATTCTTTAGTCTTCAGATATGAAGCAAATTCAAGCTTCCATGTTCTTATATTTGATAAGACTGCCATTGAGATTCAACATCCACCTAGCAAGAAATGTAAATTGGAAGATCGTCAGGTAGAATATAATAGACTTAGCTGAAGATGATACAAACATATCCCTCAGATGATTTGCCCACAAAACATGAAGTCAGAGAAAAATTTGTTATGAAAAAAGTTTCTTCTACATAAAGAGGAAGAAAGAATGAGTGGTTAGTATAGTTTGGATGAGTCTGTATGTAATATATTTATATAAAGTAGTACAGTAGCATTCTTAACTTACACAGATACGGGTATATGATACAGTGGCTCATGGTGTCACAGATATGAATTATTTGTATTATTGAATCATATGAGCCCATGGTATGTGTGGTTTGGATGAGTCTGTATGTATTGAATCTATTAAATTTTCATACAAGTAATGCGCAATAAATCTAAGTTGGGTGATGACATTATGTGGGTAACATAATGTATAACACAGACAGAATATTGGAAACATAAACATATCTAAGGTAATTAAAATACATGTTTACAAAGCAGAGGATATTGTCCAACCAAAGCACAATAATGATATGTAGCAACAAAAGAACAGTAGGGAAAAAATAAGCACGTGACTTCATATACATTTAGCCAATCCATTGAAAAACATTGCAACTTATTGACATAGCAATGTAATACATTACCATTTTCATGTCACGCATGGTGGAAGGGAGTATTATCTTGAACAAATGTGAGTGTCTACACCTCGATTGTGATGGTCCCAGTTGGGCCATACTCTACTTCGGCATGTCCTTACTTTAGGAGCCATATGGTTTTTCTATCAAAGAGTGGTTGCTTTGTGTGGTTTGGATGAGTCTGTATGTATTGAATCTAAGAAGTTTTCATATGAAATTTTCATATGTACCAACAAAGAACAGAAGGGAAAAAATGAGAAACTGATTTCATATAAACTTAGCCAAAAGTAATGAACAGTTAATCTTTAGATTTGCAAAAGTTCAACGTACATAATCATGGTAAGTCAGACATTAACAACAACATTTTGTATTAACAACAACGTCTAATGTTCGTAGGTAGAAATTTTTAAAAATCATCATTGCTTGAATCTGAGAAGTCCGAAAGATCTCTTTCATCATCTACTGCATTAATTTCATTAATAGACTTCATGGCTCGCTCTTGCGCCTTCCCCTTTAGATGCTTCTTAGCTTTTTGGATTGCGTGAAAACGGTCTAATCGCCTTTGCATTTGATTGTTCTCTTTTTCAAGACGAGCAAGTATGTTAGCAGGTTCATCTCTAGGTAACTCAGCTGAGCGTGCCTTCGGAACTCGTAACCCGTGCCATCGACAATACACCTCCAACTCACACCTCTTCTCGTATAGAGTTGACCATGGTGGTTCTGCTATGGTGAACTCTATTGCAGTGGTGGTATCTGTACTTAGTTTTGTAGGTTTGCCGATCATGTTGTGCCCGACGCTTCCAAGACTCTCGTACATGTATATTGACATATTAACAAAATCTCTCTTCTGTCTAACCCATTTCCCTCCATAGTGGTCTGTGTATGTCTGTAGTTGTTGATCTGCTGGAAGTTGTGATGATCCACATGTTGAAGTAGACCCAAACTTGTTTCGCATTTTACGATTTGACGTTGAGGTGTTGCGACTCATAGCTTAGACAATCTACGAAGTTACTGGAGTAGAAAGAAGATTTGGCATTGTGGTGCATATATAACCTCATTCCATGGTCCCAGCATTACAATCCAAAGTTATCAGGGCTTGTCATGTCAATACAGGCTGGAAAAGCACTATCCACACAGGATACGTCTTGTTGCCAATGTCACGTGTCTAGCTGAATGTCAGGACCACACAAGTTTAAATATGAATTTGGTGTCTACTTTTCCTCCATCTATCTAAATGTAACTATAGCTTCATTTTGTTCTGGACTGGTTACATTTAAATAAAACCCGTGTTAGAAAATATTGATGCTCTTTTTAAATAAGATTTCGGTTTTCATCTTTCTATGGTCCAAAACTTTTTCAGTTTAACTCTGTCTATTTTTATATCAAATTAGTTAATATTAGTATATATGGTAATGGGGCAGCATATGC
This sequence comes from Lithocarpus polystachyus, assembly GCA_033629205.1. Taxonomy (NCBI): domain Eukaryota; kingdom Viridiplantae; phylum Streptophyta; class Magnoliopsida; order Fagales; family Fagaceae; genus Lithocarpus; species Lithocarpus polystachyus. The sequence goes on from CM066167.1 coordinate 14,222,684, forward strand.
ATTTTTATATCAAACTTCTCTGTAATATTAGTATATATGCATTTTTATATCAAATTATTGATTGAATATGCACATATTATAACTTTTGCAAATTTATTTTAATTATTATTATTTTATAAAAATGAATGTATAGAAATTTAAAAAACCATTTGGTTCAACTCGGTCCATTTGGTCTAGTTTAGTCCAATTTGTCCACTTCATTCTAATGTTCCCCAACATTCATATCGTTGTTTGTTTTAAGCATGCCTGAGTTAAATTGAGTCTAGAACAATTTGATTGAATTAGTACATGATATGAATTTTTTGTGATTTCATTCTTGTTAATAATAACAAACAAAGGTGCATAACATATCCAATTTCTTCCGTAAATGTTGAAGTACTAACCGCCTCAAGTCACGTTAAAACTATTAATTATATCTCAAAAATTACATTAATATAATTTATAACTCAACAAAATGACCCAATCAAATAGTCTTTTAACATAAACACGTAGTGTGGGACTCACGTTCTTGGTAGTTTGGAGAATACATTATCTTTTCACTAAAGTTTATCTGAAATTCGTATAACATGCACGCTAGATGCTTTATTAATTTTTAAAAATAAGTTTGAAGCTGCAAACAAAAATTATCTAGAAATAAATAGAAAGTTAGAATGTTTTGAATAAACTACATAAAAATTAAGGATGATGAACTACATGTTTGTGAATATACAAATACTTGAAAATCACATTAAATCACTTTCATACAACCCTTACTTCCCCTGTCTGTTATGTATTGCCAAAGGCAATCATCAAGAGTCGAAGGGTGGAGGAGGTGGAAAAGCATTCCTATACTCTGAGAAATCCGCTCTCAAAGCAGCAACCTCAGCAATGAGCCCATCTAAAAGCTGTCCATGAGCTGCTTGAGTTGTCATAAAGGTCTCCATCATAGCACGAAAAGAGAGAGGAGGAGCATCGGTGGGGTCCGCAGTAGCGCTGTCAACGTGTACCTCATCAGCACCATCGTCAGCAACAACAGTCGTGGGCTCAACAGGACTTTCCTCTGCATGAACATCTCCATCCCCATGTACTTGAGGTCTTTTTGATGAACCAACACTTGGTCCAACATTCTTCTTTTGTGCACTCCGCTGTTTGAGAAAGGTGGCTCCTATAGGGGCTGTGATGTGGATCAACTCTAGGGAAGGATAGTTTTGTAACTGTAAAAAGTTTAAAACCCTATATATGAAAACTGGAAAGAATAGAGCATGCTTCTTACACTTGCTCCTATGCGCCTCAGTAAGCGTTTGAATGAAAAGGGAAGGAAAACAAATGGAGGCATCAATCACGAAGGCGTACAAAAAGAAACACCTCTCTATAGGAATAGTATGGACATGGGAGATAGGGAAGATGTTGTGACAAGCTATCCTAAAGAATATATAATTAAGTTCTGTTAACTTACTAGAGTTAATTCTTGGGTTAGATCCCCATGTCACTGATCTTCCGCAAAGAAGAGTCATAACATCTGATATAGGAGGACGCTCTGGGTATGGTAGGTAGGTCTACACACACGAGGTACATTAAAAGCATCGGATACAACATTCTTAGTTATGACAAAACTTTGACCTCGAATCCAAGTACTCAGATTATCATCAGAACGAATATGGAGATTGGAATAGAACTCCCTAATCAGGGCAATTGAAGGGGCTTGTAAATCTTTAGCCAGAGACAACCAGTTCCTACACTGTAAATTCCTATGGACAGAAAGAGGTAATTCATCTAGATTGATTTGTCGTTCCGGCCAAATATTCCTATACTGAATTACGTTCTCAAACCTTTGCTCATTTGTAATTGTTTCAAACCTTGTTTCATCAAACGCAATTGCAGGCTCAGATAAGGAGGCAGACACTCTTTTGGCTTTGGGTTTAATGGTTTTTGACTTTTTCGGAGCCATAACTAGGATCTATAGACAAAGAACGAAAGCAGAACAATAAAACCAATATTTAGAACTGCGTTAGAGACACATAAAAACAGTGTACATATGCATGAGACATGAGAAAAATATTACATGATGCATGGATACAATACCGATTCAACACAAATGAATTCATTTACACTCATCAATTTCTTCGAAATATACGAACACTGACGCATGCTTCTCACATTATAAGAATACCTGTGTGAATCCACACTGCACATTGTGCAATGGGTGTCAAACCAGTGACTAACAATCTATCAAACTTATAACTTGACTGCAGTCAATTTCAGGTAATTATACCAAATTCAACACAAACCCATATTCCATGAAGAATAACCTGTGACTAGTGAACCAACATGCACACCATCCAGATGCGAAACATTTGAATATAAATGATAGAGAACGTGTCACCAACATGCATACACAACAACCCATACACCAATTCAAATCAAAACTACTCATACTCATCAAAATTCCCAAATTCTCAAACCAAGACATGAACTCTAATTTCCATGTTTTTCACAACCATTAAACTTCAAAGCATTAAAGTGTTGACAACCTATTAACAACAGATGTACAAAATCAACTCATTACATATCTCACATCAAAACTACTCATCAATAAAATCCCCAAATTTCATATGAACACATGAACCCGAAATTAATGTAGACTTGACAAATCAGCTACTGTTTATGCAGTTAACTATATACAAATCATATGAAACATGCTTCACACGTAAAAACCCATCAACCATTGCAGACCACAACACCCAAAATCATGAAAATCCCCAAAGACCTATCGGGTGCAGAATTTAGAGGGAGATTACTGCAGAATTTTCTAAGAAATTTGAATTGGAAACAAGGTAAAAGAGTCTTACTACAGTTGATGATCGATCTTTGGAGCGCGGGAAGTCGATTTGAGCGTGAGCAATCGAAGGCAATCGACGGGGTGCTTCAGTGGGGTCTCGAGTGCAGCAGTTAAACAAAAGAGAAGAACATAACTTAAAGGTGGAGAATGTACATAACTCGCTTCAACGAAAGTCGAGTACGAAAATACTCGCCTTCAGAAGTACCGAGTTTTAGTGAATGACCGACCAAATACCAATCGAAGGAGGGCAACGAGCCACAGTACTCGACTAATAAGAAATCGAGTTATTTAATTATAACTCGTTCTCTCTAAAACCAAGTACTTAGTACTCGCTATTAGTAAACCCGAGTTTTAAATTAGACCGATCGAATACCGCTTACAAACCTATCGATTTTTACAGAGAAGTTTGGCTTGAGCGTTGAATGAGGCACAGTACTCGACTAGGCCGGAATCGAGTTATTTAATTATAACTCGATTCCTTTAAAACCGAGTACTAACTCAATATTTAATTACCGGCAGTATAGTACTCGCTATATATAAACCCGAGTTTTATAAATCCGACCGATCGATTACCGATCAACAGACCTATCGATTTTTACAGAGAAATTTGGCTGGACAGTTGTATTTTCGATGGGTCGATGGTTGAGTCGATTGACGAACTAGATAACTCGAGTACTTTGTTTTCGAGTTACCTACTCACTTACTCTGAGTCCGAGTACTGTTTGTAGATTACTCGATAACCATATATTCGAGTTATATAGTAATCAGACTTTACATGAAATTGTTGTCAGCTGCAACTCATTTTTAATATTACACTGGGGGTGCACACTTGTGCATATTGCAATAAATAAGGTTGTTGCTTTTCAGATTGGCCCTACTCTAAATAAATCATACATCACGTTTTGGAAGCTGAAAATCAACATTGTCACACAAGAGGCAGTGGTAGTAATAATATTATACAAGTAACTGAATTGTTCGCTTGACCAGCTCATAGTCTTACCCCATCTAGTACATAACAGTAATGCCATTAACACAGTGCATGCCCACATAAGTACATAACAAAGTTCCCTATTAGTATCAACTTCCAAGCAAAAAATGACCACTCTCCAGTTTTCCATGTGTCACGTGCCTGTTCAACTGCTGTCGTTTGGGTGCTTTATCAGGCGGTAGGGATCATCCTCTGGCTGCGCAACGTACGGCCATTATCACCCATCCACCTTCGCTGCCGTACATACTGTAAACGAGTTCAAATATGTTATGTACATTGGACCCTATCTAAGTTATTAACTAGCAAAATAGCCACAACAATGCTCAGCCCGATCACCACTTACAATGAATGATGTAACAGAACTATTGAACAACCTCATTTCACGATCCTCCAATGACCATCATATTTAAATACCCTTGCATTCACACCAACATTTGTTTCATGACTGAACTACTTACTATTGCAATAGAGAACAATTTACTACTACTAAGGTGTTAACAGTCACGTAACAATTTATATGACAATAGTTGTTAAGAAATTGGAAGCTTTACCTATGATGCAACTCCACTGCTCGTTGACTCCACATTTCGAGTAGGACATGCTCTACGGTTGTGCCCCTCTTGGCGACACAACCCACATCTTGACTTTGGTCCATTCTCGATCCAGAGGGAGCTCGGCAACTCCCTATCATCCTCGTCCATCTCATTGCGGATTCGTGTCGACTTTGGCCGACCTTTGTTCCGGATCAATCGCGGGTTGGGCATCACTACTCTAGTCTCTTCCGGTTCCGGCCATGCTAATCTGTCTTTCAACGGTTGGAATACTGGTTCGTAGCTGTGGTACCTACGAGTCACACTATAGCAATGATCAATAAACTGTTGCGCATCATGCTTATACTTAGCACAAATTGCTTTTACGTGTGAACACGGGATCTTGTACGCTTGCCATTTCCTGCATGTGCAGGTTATACCCCGAAGATCAACCTTATGCATGTGTTGTCCACCCCCATTACTCAGAGGATTACCCGGTGTGTCAACCTGATATAACCGCGCTTGAGCGCACATCCGTGTCACCATATGGTCCTTTGCTTTCGCTTGATTTTTTTCAAACTTGTCCATGGCATACTTGCACCATTCTTGACCTGCTTCCAATTGATCTAGAGTGAGATTACGACGGGCGTCAAAGTACGAGTTCACTTTGAAGAAGGTGAACCTGACCATTGCTGTTATTGGCAAGCTGTGTGCACCTTTCAATACTCCATTAAAGCACTCTGATAGGTTGGTTGTCATTGCTCCATATCGACGCCCGCCGTCGTGTGCAAGTGTCCACTTTTGTTTGTTTTCAGCTTCAAGGTACCTGTGTGCAGCCGGCTTGACATTGCGAATTAATTCTAGAGTGGCTTCAAACTTTCTGACTTGATTCGTACTTGCTGCCCTCCATACCAAGTTCTTCAACTCCGAAATTTTCCATTTTGTGTTAACATTGCTGGCTACATGGCGGAGGCAGTACCGGTGATGGGCCTTGGGGGGCTGCAACCAAGTCATACTTGTGTCATCAAAGCATGCTTTTATCCCTGAATGTCGATCAGAGATGATGCAAAGATTGGTCTGGTCCGTAACAAATCGTGTCAAGCATGCCAAGAACCATCCCCATATCTCCTTGCTCTCACTCTCAACAACGGCAAACGCGAGTGAATAAACCTCGTTGTTAGCGTCCGTTGCCATTGCTATCAACAACTTCCCCTTGTACTTGCCATGGAGGTGCGTTGCATCGATACTTATCACCGACCTACAATGCTTGAACCCTTCAATACACGGACCAAAAGCCCAAAAGGCACAATTAAATGTGCAAGTTCCCAGCACACCATGGTTGTCGCACTTCAACTGTGTCACTGTGGTCGGATCTGCATCTTTTAACGCTGCTAGAAACCGAGGCAATTCTGTGTATGACTTATCGAAATCCCCGTAGATGGCTGCAACCGCCTTTTGCTTTGCATCCCAAACCTTATAGTGAGACGCCTAATGGTCATGCTTTGCATGCAGAAGACTGCGCATGGTTGCTATTGTTCTTGAAATGTCTTCTCAGACATACGACTCAAGTGTGATGGCAATGAACTTTGAATCCATCATCCTTCCGTCATGATCCACCTGGAGTGATGAGCAACTGTAGGGACCGTTACATGTTGTCATCATCCACATCTTGTGCCTTTTGCTACAAATAGCTCGAACTAACCACGGATATGCATTGTGTACACACTTTACAACCAGTCTCTCGGGGTTTGACTTCGTGTACTTAAATTTCTTATTGAGCCCACAGAGAACATGGTTAACGCATGCTGAACCGCAGCTTTGTTCTTGAATAGCATCCCCTTGCTCGGTTCGTCCCCTGGTCGCGAACACATCAGACCTGATTCTAAGGAAGGTGATGGGTCATGAGTATTATCCCATGTGTTTGACGTGAACCATTCGGGGTTAGGGTTCGGATTGGGGGAAGCTTCCACATTGTTTTCAACTTCAACTTCATCTGCAAAGTCCATCCTCCGCTCCATCGTTATCAATGAACTCCTTGTACACATCTCGAGTGTCATCCATTTCGATTGCCTCGTCCAAGTAGGTTTGGTTATGTTCATTTCCATTAGTATTCCCGCGACCCTCACTGGGATGGATAGACCCTAACACTTCAGCGTCTTCAAGATTGTCTATAGCAACCGCATTGCTTGGTCGAACGTTGTAGGGCAAAGACATCTCAGCTGTAACTGAAGGGTACACAATGGTTACAGGAATCGATTCTTGCTCTCTAGCTCTAGTGGCACACTGCGAAGCCCCGTCAACATTAAACCCAATAGTGTCAACAGTTACATACAAGTCAGAACCGATGAATTGCGGTGCCCGCTTTATCACTCCCCACATGATTGACACATCATCGTCGCACTGTAACTGAATTGAATTGTAGAAAACTTGGGTACCCACCAATTGCTGAGGAGCCTGAAATACAATGGAGATGTCATGGAAATCCTTCTGTAACCCCAACGTCGACATTATCTTCTGTTTCAGTTTTGTCATGCATATCCCACGTTTCACTTCAACAAGCTTCTTCTTCTGGTTTGGACCTCGGTATGATAGCCCATGCAAGTCATTAATATATGCTTCCCCGTCATAGTAAACGTAGAAGTAATGCGGACTCATAATGGACCTGAACCAGAAATAATGATAAATGTATCATGATGTGTAATATTGTGCAACCATAGGCTAACTATATATTCCCTATACTTCGATGTTCATGTAGGTAAACAAACCTAAGCAAATTGTGCTAAAAAACCCCATCTTCGTTATCATAAATTTTAGGCGAGTCATAAAGTGTTGACTCGCCTAAAATTGACAATTGTTACCTTCTAAATAATGTAGTTCATCAGACTGAAATCATCGAAAATAAAAATGTGGGCACACTGTGTTTGGTTCATGTAGGATATTGTTAAACAAATTAGAATTCAGAAGCATTGCAAAAGTCGAGGAAGTTAATTCATGCCATACAACATATGCCACATTTATTTTCATGTTGAAATACCCCCCCTTGAACACCCACAACATTCAAATAATTTGCATTATCATAAATTGTACCACATTGTTATGTTCAGATAACCCCCATTGAACACCCATAACATTGAAAGAATTTGTGTTATCATTTAGACATAGCACATTAATACGTTCAGATACCCCCACTGAACACCCACATCATTCAAAGAATTTATGTTAGTATAAATTAGACCACATTCAAACGTTATCTTCAATCATTGAAGAGCCACAACATTGGAAGAATTTGCCATGTTAAACTTTGTTATCAGTTGTTACCTATAAGGTGAGATGTTGACAAAACGGAGATAATGTAGAGAACAGACAATTGTGCATAGAAATGGACTTGGTCAATCTCCCGTGAAACTGGCAATAGATGGTCTAACACAACAGTCGAACTCTGGGACCGGTCCACGTTCAGAAGGCAACTGGATTTTGTGCATGGCAAATGGTCAGTGGTCCCAAGGAAATTGAGGAAATGCAAATAGAACTCGAATTTAGGTAAATCGAGTTACAATAACTCTGTTACTCAGAAGCCGAGTACCATTAAAAGTCCGTACCCGAACGGTGTAAAGGGCTGTCAACTAATATAACTCGGCCCTGAGAAAATCGAGTAGTATTTACTTTGACTAGTACAGGTGGGGGAGCAGCGATTATGAAACTCGTCCTTCTCACAGGCGAGTTGTATACGTTCAGTGCAATTATTGCCCTAGCATACTCGACCATAGGGAAGTCGAGTAGCATACCCTTCATAAAGGGCAACTTCCTCTCATTCTTTTAGTTGGGTATGTATGAGCAGAAGAAAATAGTCAGAAACGGAGAAGAGAAGCCTCCTTCGCTGAACCCAGGTAGCATGCCCACATGTTTTATACTTGTGCTTAAACAATTTACCACTATGCAATTATAGCTTATGCAAATGTTTATCAGATCTTGAAAGAAGCAAACGTCAAGGGTGTTGTAGTCCACTGGCAGCTGTTGGCAAAGCGACATGGTACATGTTTATCTAGTAGCTCAAATTATAAACTTGGTAAGTTCTAACCCCAGCAACACCCTATGCTCTTTTCACATACAATGCTGTTATATGTTCCTCTTTTAGGGTGGCAGATACTATGTAGTTTTCATTGGTCGTGCTCCTGGCATATACGACAATTGGGCAGAAGCAAGTAGACAAGTTCATAAATTCGCAAACGCCGAACATAGGTCATTCAAAGATCGACGGGAAGCAGAATCTGCATACATGGAGTTCTTGCAACGTAATGTTAGGAACGTGCAGTATGGTGCTTCCCCATCATTCACATCTCCTACCCAGAACTCGGCATCAAGCCCAGGGGGGACGTCTCAAAGCGAAGGTCCCAGCTATTTCGATGGAGACGTTAGGAACAGATTGTTAAGGTATCAGTTAGACGTTGCCATTGAGGAGCGTGACCACGCAAGGAGGATTGCAACCTTGAGAACTAACATGCTCAGTGATGTGGTAGCCCATGTTCTGGGGGATGATGAAGTTCATGATTCAACACGACAAGGAGGCACAAAATGAAGGCGAAACTATGGCTCCTGCTTCTGGCATACCTATATCAAGTAATACTAATGACGTGTTTTTATGCTGGCTGTGCCTGAGGTTTGCACTACAGATGGGCTGAAATGTTGTTGAATTGCATTTTCATTTCCCTTTTGAACTTTAATTTGGAATCTATCTTGGACTGTTGCCCTATAATTGCTTGTATTGTTGTTGAAATTGGCTAGGTATGTGGACTTATGTGATTGTTTCGGACTTTGGATATCAACAAGTACTTTCGGACTTTGGCTACGTATATTGTTCCACATTCAGAAGCAATTGTGCATTCAGCACTGTACAAGTGGTTAAACATTCAGTTTGGGTAGTTTTAACGGTGGGATTTTATTTTACTTTTACATATTCATCTACTTTTATTTTAACTTTTATGGCAAACAGAACAAAAAAAAAAAAAATTTCATTTAGACATTTATAAGTATAGATAATGACATTATGGTTCATTTTATAATAAAAATGCCAAGAAATAACTATCTACGCATATTTATCTTATGCTGTTGTAATTTTATATCTAATTTTGTACCAATTTCGAATCTACTATAATTTAAATATTCATAACTGTAGAATGAAATTTGTACACAAGGTAATTAAAACAATCACACTCTTTCAGTTTATAGTACCATTATATGGGTCATCCCTAACACGACCTGTTTATTAAACGGATTACTTGACACGACACGTCTAACCCGTTTAATTAGTAGGTGATGTGAAGGTCGACGAAAATAACAACTTGTACTCGATTATGACCCGAACAACTTGTTCAATTATACATTATATGTAACTCGAATAACCTGATATCAACCAATAACCATCTACATTCAGAATTCAACCATAAATGAAGTAATAAAATAAAAATAATAACAAAAGCAAATAATACTGATCAATACTTCCCAAAAAAAAATCACTAGTCCAAAAGGTTACACCCTCCATACTACACAGAAACTGTAATATGTCAAAGTTCCATAATAAAAATACACATGCAGAGTATTAAACAGTTTGACACTTCACATAAAATACTAAAAGACATTACACATTCCCATAAAATAGTGACCCAAAATGATTACATGGCATATCAAAGTATCCTTCATAGCAAAATCCTGACTTGACCATCCAAGTGCCTTATTGAGCCCCACAGAAGCCATCACTGATTACCAGCAACATGCTCATTTAAAGAGATTGAGGGTTCTGGACTTAGAGGTGTCTTCTTTGTGCTCATCGTTATTGATATTCATGAGCATTTTATCTGCAGTGAGCTCTTCCAATTGTGATTGTGATTGTGATTGTGATTGTGCAAGTTCTACATCAAATAAATTTAATGAAACATTAAATACCATTATAGTGCATCATAAATACATTCATATGAAATGTAAAAACTGTGGGTAATCCAGCAATTGAAGCAATGCATCAATTAAATAAATAAGTCATTCACAAGCAATAAAATTAAAGATCAACTATCTACCAAGTCTGCCACAAAAATCTATAAACTATTATATTTTGAATATGCCTGAATATAATTTGTATTATACAAGAATGCTCAATGCCATCATGCATCAGTTGTGCTGAATTTATTCCATTTAAATTATCATGTAGATATCTACATGATATATTTAACTCAATTCCTCTGTTGACGTGTCATCCATTCCGTCGTGTTTCAGTTTTCTGTACACCCTTTCATGATTAATATTTAACATACATATTGTTTTTGTTTTCTCTAGTTTTCTCTACACCCTTTTATGATATGGGAAATCCAGAACCTTCTTGACATACATTCAAATAATGTAAATTGTACAACATTCAAATTGGGATTTAAATTGTACAGCGTTCAAATAATTTGTATTCTCATAATTTGATAATACGTATTTTTTGATAAGTATAATTTGATAATAATTTGTATTATCATAATTTGTTTTTACAAAATCATCATAATACTTAGAACTCATTCAGCCAACATATAAATAGAAAAAACATTACCTATATTTGCAACTGTAGAAATAGGAATGCTCAATGGCACCTCAGAATTCCTTGGACATAACTCCAAATGGCGCTTCAAATCTCCAGGACCATCTGCTCCAGAAGCAATAAGTTCCTTTCCACAGTCCTTGCTGTGGGTAGACATTGCTTTGGACATTGTCGGAAGTAGCTAAAACCAACGCGAAACAGTTGAAGTCCTCCTCTTGTAGACCTTCACATTTGTCTTATCCTTAGACTCAGTCTTAGCCTTCTTTGGCGGAGGAAGTGCAGTCAATTCCCCTGTTACTTCATAAACTTCATCTTCAACTGCAATGGCTTTTCCTTCACGCTTAATGTCAATAGGAATCATCTCATCACTTTCCATCTAGACAAATTTCAAGAAAAATTATTCATAAGGCATTTAGTAATTATAAGAAAAATTATAGAATGAAAAATAAATTTTAAATCAACAGATCTACACTGAAACTATAATAAAAAATAATTACGGCTTGAGTAGGAACTCGATCTTCAATTATTTCATTTGAAGATGGTGGAAATAGGAAAAACTTGAGAAGCATTACGAAATCATAGACCAAAACGTGGTGGCATTGATAAATTCAGTAATGCGGACCCAGGGAAAACAGGTGATGAAAGCACAGTGGTGTTTAGTATACTTTATGTAACATGTGGTTAAATCCTTTATATAAAAAAGACGATGATGCTGTGAATCCTAAGCCAGGAATGCTAAGATATGCAGTGATTCAGACTGAGCTTCTATGGATTGTGTTTCCCAGCAACATGCTCATTAAGCTGTCTCAGGAGCTCATCTTTAATAGCTACAAGACTCTTGATGGTCGAGGGGCTAATGTGCACATTGTGGGTGGTGGGTGCATTACTCTACAGTTTATAAGCAATGTCATTATATACATAACATTCATATCCACCATTGTAAAGGGCTGTCAGGTTAGAAAATTCTTTCTGGTATTTTTTCTTCAAAATCTGACTATGCAATTATAATTTGTATGCAGGTGATATAGTTCCACAGTTTTTGACCTTCTTTCAGTGTTACGAGAGTATTTTCATATGTAACCCTTCAGAATGCATAACAAATAACAACATATTCATAACTAACAAAGTAAGATAAAAAACAAATACAAAAAAAAAAAAATTTGTAAGAAAGAAAAAAATAATTAACTGAGAAAATACAATTTCCCTTCTTTTTTTTTTCTTTTTTTTATACAAGCTTTTAAAGTTTGGATTAAAGCAAAAATAAGAAGAATTCCCCTCTAACTATCTTATTTCAAACGTTATCTTATTTCTCCTTTCAATGAAACATGCTTGTCACAAATACGTAATATGTGGTGAAATCCTTTATCTCCAAACAAAAATAAATAAAAAATAAATTGCCAAAGAAAAAACCCACAAACATCATATATCATTTAACAGAATAAACAAACGGAAGAAAAATTATTTTGTTTTAAGATGACAGAAACAAAGAAACTTGAAACAAAATCTTCGAGCAAGACCCAATTATTTTAAACTCGCCTAAAATACAAACAAACAAGTCTACTATTACATTTAAACAATGAACATGATAATGAGTCATATAGTAAACAAAATCTACAAGTATAGATTAATTTCATTTGTAAGAAAACAAAACAAGTATATATAACATATATACCTTGCTACTGGATTCGGTGGTTGAAAGCTGAAGAAAAAGAACAGAGCGCAGCCACGGTTTTGAGAAGAAGATAAATTAGAGGGGTCGGCTAGGGATTTGAGGGGGTGAGAGAGTAGAATGTTCTAAGACATGGGAAGGCTAGGGTTTTGATAGAGAGGCAGTTGGGGTTTTGGGAAGAAGAAGAAGAGTCACAGACCGAGTAAAGGCTGATGGCGAGTAACGAAGAGACACAAGTTCATAAATTCGTTGAGAGGGCTAACGAGTTCTGAGGATAATTGAGAAGTTTGTATTTGTTCAAGAGGTTTGAGGATAATTGAGAATAGGAAGCACTCTGAAAATTTCGAGAGTTGCATTTGTTCAAGAAATACTCGACTACAGGCTAGGCGAGTTCCAATTACTCGCTTCGAAGAAAACCGAGTACATAGGTGGTAATATAAAATAGTACTCAATCGAAGTATAGCCGAGTATTTTGTTTGACCGATCGCCAACCAATCGCGAACCAATCGCAATTTACAAAGAAGTTTGGCTGCACTCATGCATTGTGTCGATGGATCGCAATAGACTTCGACTGATCTAAATAATAAAAGAGTAGAACTCGCTACGCCCAAACCCGAGTAGTATAGTAGGAACTCGATAACAGGAAACTCGATTACCTCAACCAAGAACTCGCTTCCTCGACAGATAATGACATAGTGCATAATATACAATAGTACTCGATGGGAGTATAGCCGAGTATCTTGTCTGACCGATCGCCAACCAATCGCGAACCAATCGAGATTTACAGAGCAGTTTGGCTGTTTCCACCCATTTGGTCGATGGATCGCGATAGACTTCGACTGATCTAAATAATAAAAGATTCTTACTCGCTACGCCCAAACCCGAGTAGTATAGTAGGAACTCGATAACAGGAAACTCGATTACAACGACCAAGAACTCGCTTCCTAGAAAGCCGAGTACAAGGTAACCAACTAGGTATGGGGCGGTACACAGTACTCGATTTCTATAAGACCGAGTTCCTCGACCAATCGCGACGCAAACGATTCTTACAGAGACATTTGGCCTAAAATACAATTCGATGGGTGGAAACCCAGTTCGACTGATCCATAACTTCTCAAAAATACTCGGCCACCTGTTTATCGAGTTTTTAATTATTACTCGCTTTCCTAAAGACCGAGTACTAGTTAATATTTTCACAAATATCAACAATTAAATTCATGCTGAACCCAGGTACAACCCCAAATTCATGTATACTCATTTCAAAATACGTAAACATATTATTATTGTGTATTGTTAATTAATACAATACTATGAACCTTAAAATCTGTTTTAGTATAAATACTTAATCATTGTTCACGTTTCACTTCCAAGCAAAAAATGAATACCGAAAAAAATCTTCCTGACGAGATATTGGTTAAAATCTTTTCAAAAGTAGGCAAAGATTCGGCAACACTCATGGGGAACATTAAGTTAAGGTATCAAAAACTTTATTTCAAGTTGTATGTATTTATTTATTCCCCGCTATATAAATTATCTACTCTATTTATTAAACTTTTTTTTTTTGCTTTTTTCGTAGTTGCAAACGCTTCAACCAGTTAACAGAAACCAATTTAGTCCTCCAACAAATTCAACTGACTCCATTCTTCAATCACCCAACTCTACTGAAGCAAGCAGAAAAAACCCTACTTTTCCAGTGTTACGAAGCAGAAAATCCCGATGCGCTACTGATAGTGGGAAGCTGGCAATACTTTTTGAATGAAGAAGTCGAGGAAGGAAAAAATTTAATTGAAAAAGCTCTTCCATGTGGCAAGTTTATTGCAACTTATATACAGGGAAATATGCTACTTTGTGAGTCAAATCGGGGTGGCATTGATAACCTTTTGGAAGTTTTAAAGGATGAACATGGGAAACATTGGCTTCGAAATTGCCGAAATACGCTTCGACACGTAGTTGTGGGAACCACCCTGTTTCAAATTCCGAACTTTCAAGCATGCCACAAAGTTGGAATGGGACATTGGAACCGAAATGAACCTTATCCTCACGGTTATTCAGAATTTGTGGTTACATGCAAAAGATGCTCAATCGACCTTGAAATGTTTAAGTTGGCGAATAGGCTTCTTTAATTGTGTATTGTTTTAAATTTTCGCTATCATTGTAGCATCACTTAAATAATAAGATGCAAATTTCTGTTCTTATATTAACTGCTTGTTCAGCTTTACAAAAGTTTTACAATTATAAATAAAAGGCACACAATCAATTACATTTTATTACATTCTCAACCCAATATCAATAAAAGAATAACATTAGTTTATTACATTCTCCTTGGTTTGTACTCTAAATCCATGTAAAAGTTTTTGTAAATGAACTCTGAAAACTAACCAAGTATCAAAACTAAGAAATACATTCAGTGTTTCATTGATACTAAAAATTAGCATATTAATAGCAACATACTTGGCTTCAATGCTTCATGGAATGCTTCAAAACATATGTCTGGCAAGTAACATTGAACTTCATTGCAGCAAAGGCTAATATATTATCCTGCTAATAAGATATCATACCGACATAGCTATTAGTTATTACTCCATATAATCGTTTTCGAAAATAAATGGGGAATTAAAAAGTGCATAAACAAACCCTTGTTCGTAAGCTCAGTTGTGCCCAAATCCAACTGCAATTTCGGCTTTATTGTCTAAATTAGTACCATATTTGTATAACATAGAAATGCCCAAGTAGAAAACAAGTTAATAATTGAATACCATATCTATATAACATAGAAATTCCCAAGATGAATTAAAGATCAACTAGAAATAATTATTATTATTTGGTAAAAGATAAATAGCATCACCAAAATTTCAAACATTCTTTTGAACCAACATAGCATCAGCAGAATATGTTGGAAATCCTTAACATATAAACATCAAGAATTTGGCCTAAACTTGTTAGGCATGATTGGTAACAATTCAAGAAACAAAAAATGCAAATATTTCCACAAGCAACCAAAAGAGCCACGGTTTATATCTTTAAAATGAACTACAAGAAACAAAATATATTATCCACCAGCAAAATACCCACAGTTTATTAATTACCTTCGTTGGCTGCGTTTTGGAATGATCATCTTCAACTAAGGCTGTGTTTTGGAATGATCTACGCATATGTTGGATTGTCCCAGTATCAAAATTTTACTCAGAGGCTACATAATCAATATGGACATTGTCATCAAGAATTATTTCAGATTTTGCAGTCTATGCACCTGATGATTGCAACTGTAGCAATGGAATGTGTTCATATGCAATGATATAGTTTTGAGTCTTAACGCAAAAGGTAGTAAGTAAAGAAAGAGGAGGTAAAATGTGTGTGTGTGTGTGTGTGTGTGTGTATAGCCTCAAGTAGATTCCTAACGCCTATAGGTAGCAATATAGCTTAGAAAACCAGTTGTGCATAACAAATCATGAATCATTATCCTAAACTCCCAAACAATGTACCTCATTACCTATCAAGAGCCACAATTGTAATTAATACAATCAACAAGTAAACCAAACTCATTTTTGTAAGTTATTGACAAATAGAGGACTAATTCCGATCACGTTCAAGTAGGCTCTGCCACACACAAATGCAATCGTCCCGCTCATCCTTAACCTCTTAACAAGAGAAAGACGTAAATAGCATATTACCCTGCCTACAATGACCATCAATTTACTCCCCAATCATCCTCATTTGTTTCAAATTTATCCCTTCGAAATAGTCTACAGTGAAAACAGGACACAAACCAGCTTTTCCTCAAGAAAACTAAGTTTCTTGCTTTTACTCGAAATATGCTATACAAACACATGGCACTTTCATGCCATGTGGGCACAGATGTGCATATGTGTTCATCAAAAAGAATTAAATACACATGGGCAAAGGTTTCTTCCTTTACAGCTAATGACCAAGAAAACAGGGGAGGTAACACTCAAACAGGGGAGAAAACATGAATGCAAGACAAGCGGCTACCCCATCGAGCCCACAGGCATACCAACACGGCCAAAGCAAACCCAAAACCCCAGAAACCTAAACCAAGCCCACTTTGAAAATGGTTGTGAATTCAGTTGCTTAAAAGTAACAATCAACTAATTGTGGCGAATAAAAATCTCAACTTTCTAATATTGTTTTTGTCAGTTCGTTTAGACCCCTTAAACCCAACAGATTAACCTAGCGAATTAGCCAAGTGATTAACTTAGGTAATTTAATTAAAACTAGGTTATCACAAATAAGCAAAAATAACAAAGCAGCGGAAAAATAAATAACACAAAGATATGATGACCCAGGAAACCACACCGGTAAAAACCTGGGGAGGATTTGACCTAGCTATCCTCAAGGTAAACTGAATCCACTATGAAAGAATCGAAGTTTACACAACAAGACTTAGACCACTAACATCTTATTGCTACCCAAGTGTAGGAAACTTACTACCATGACCCCATGATAGCTCCGAGATCCACGGACTCCTTCTTTCCGGAATTCTTCAGCAAATCCACAAGCACACCTGCTTGTATATCTTTGTGCTCTATTGATTCTGCAACTGTATTGATCTACACAACTCTTGACATCAATCTCAAGTTTGTAAACCCTAAGTGTATGTGAAGGTAAACACCTCTAGATCTCACAATGAGATTCACAAACACAACAATCAGAACTCTAAAAACGTGGCTAGGGTTTTCCCTTATATACTTAGGGCAAAACATAAAACCCTATACATTAAATGGACTAGGGCTGAGTTGGAATTTTCTGCAGAAAAACGATCTGCCCGAATTTCGATCAATCGAGCCTAATTTTCGATCGATCGAGTCTAGCAGAAAGTGAACAGTAATTCTGCATAAAAACTCGATTCCAACTTTACATTAAGACCCATACTTTGAGCAAGTCTAACACACGACTAAACATTGTTTTGATCATGGTTTGCCAACATACAAATTGAAGTTCTAAATACATTAGATCCTAATCCTTAGAATCTAACAAACTCCCCCTTTGGCAATCCGTGACAAAACGCAGACTTAACAAAAAGCTCAAAGTTACAAATTGAAATAGCCCATTACAATAAAAATAGCCACTTAGACAATTCAACCTAAACTACTATCTAACAGTTGCAAGGTAGACAGCAGCTCGACTGAAAGCAACCTGCATATTCCTGTAACACTTAACAAACACATAAACGCATGTGTGGAAAAAGGAAACAAGGAATATAAAAAATTTCTTGATTTCACATAACACAAAATAAAGACATATATCATGAATAACATCATAAACATAAATCAATAAGCAATGAAGTATAGTGAAATAAGAAACATATACATAAAGATGTATATAAACAAAAATATCTCCTAAACAAGAGCTAAAAAAAATAATACACAGTGAAGCACCTAGATACAATCTAATAACTCCACAAGCTCCGCAGTATCACTACCAAGTAAACAAAAACTCCCCCTAAAATGTAAATCTCTAAAACAAAATCTCCTGGATACAAATGAACTATGCACTCTCCCTTTTTGTGACGAATTGCCAAAGGGCACTCACTCATCATCAAAAGGGAGGTGGAGGAGATCGACGAGAGCTCGCCAAATCCGCTCATAACGCACGTAGCTCATCAAGGATGTCCACCAAAAGCTGACCATGAGCCGCCTGAACGGTCACGACAGTATCAAGTGTCCGACGAAGGTCAGAAACCTCATCAAACGGTGGAGGAACATTAGCAGCAGCAGCAGCAACAGCAGGATCAGAAGACGTCCCAGCTGCATGAGTATCTGTAGAAGAAGACGGGGGTGGAGTGACACCGGAAGGCTCTACCCTAGGACGCTTAGAGCTAGCTCGAAGTTGAGCAGCCCTTTGCCTCAAAAAGGTAGCACCGATAGGAGCAATGACATGTACAGGCTCAGAAGCAGGATACTCACCAAAATCAAGAAAAAGGAGAATCCGATGAATAAAAACAGGAAAAAACAAAGCATGAGCCGTAGAACTAGACCGATGAACCTCGTTCAAAGAACGAAGGAACAAATGTGGAAAACTGATAGGCGCATCAGTGACAAGAGCATACAAAAACACACATCGCTCAAGAGGGATGGTGTGGACATGCGAAATAGGCCACAAAGAATGACACGCTATCCTAAAGAAAAGATAGTGAAGCTCAGAAAGCTCAGCAGAAGTGATCCGAGGATCAGAACCCCACTGGATAGAAGACCCAGTAATGTATGACAGGACGTCATCAAGGGGTGGAGACTCCTCGTAAGGAAAAACGGGATGATCAACTATGGGCACCCCAAGAGCATCAGACACTACCCGAGGGGTAATGCGATACTCCACATCACGTAACCACACTTTTACCAAAGTGTCGTTATCGTAGACATGAATAGAGAGGTTCGAATAGAACTCTCTAATCAAGGTGGCAGGAGGAGGAGAATGCTCATACTCGAGCAAAGGTAACCAACCCCGACGTGTAAAATTACGTCGCACCTCAGGATCTACCTCATCTAGAACGACCCTACGCTCAGCCCAAATATGACGCCTAAGGTTCAGAGTCTCATAGGTGACTTGGTTTGACTCACTAGGGAACCGCTCAGTGTCAAAAGAAGGAGAAGGATCAGAAGTCCTATGGGCTCTAGTTTTCCTAGGCATAGTGCTAAAGAAAAGAGATAGACACAGAAAGAAAAGAGCAAAAACAAATAACCAAGGGCAGACTACAAGTTAGCACAGCATAAAATATAGAAAATATCAATTCTATATGATGCATGAGCATGAACATAAAATGATGCATGTACTAATGCAGTGACAAGTTCAATTGTGATCCAAATTAACAAAATTGCCTTGAGCATGTAGTTGGGGTCAAAAATACCCAATTTGAAAAATCCAAGTTTTCAAAACACAACAAATTGATTAATTGATCAACTCAACATTCAATTAACTCAATATAGTGATCAAATTAAACAATCCAACAAGCCAATTTCATCAATTTCAATCAAATTGAACAAAACCCCCAATTTGCTCAAATTCAAGCCCTAGAATTTCAAATTTTCCTCTAAACACCAAAATAATCAAATTAAACCATATGTAGAGCTTAGGTACGGTGTCCCCACAAAAACCCATGAAAAATTTGAGAAAGAAACACTCAAAAACATTCCCAAAAAGACAAAAATCCTAAATGTCGAAAATACCCAAAAATGCATGAAAATAATGCATGAAATATGAAAATAAATTCAAAAGGAGGGGCAAAAAGGACTTACCGGCCTTGGGAGAGAGAGATTTGGCAAAAAGTTTGGAAGAAAACGACAAAATCTCCAAGAAACAAGCCTTGACCGGTTGGTAGGGAGAAAAAGTTTGAAAAGTGTTTGAAAAGTTAAGAGATCACGTGAAAAAGGACCTTTTTTAAAACAGTCGACCCGATTTTCGATTGATCGAAAATTATATTCGATCGATCGAAAATACCTTCGATTGATCCAAAACAAGCTTGGACCGATCGAGCCAACCATAAACTTTTTCATTGATTTTAAAACATTTTCGATCGGTCGAAAATCAGTTTCGATCGATCGAAATTCTGGAAAAATTAATTTTTTGAAAAACAAACAAAATTAAGTGTAGTCACTTCTCAAAGCATCAGAATTTATGAGAAAAATGCATGAGTATGAGATGAGATGTTTTCCAAAAACATATGAATTCAACTCAGATTTCTTCAAATCAAAAAAAATTCTTTCAATACCCCAAAAAAACAAGCAAACATGTTTTGCATCAGATTTCAGAAATTCTCAAACTTGGTTGGTCAGGCCAAAAACACACACAATATCATGTACACAGCTTAGCAAAGAATAACTTGTGTAGTGTGTGCACCTAGCATAAGCTTGAGAAACATGTGAGGTGATATACACATAGAGATCAATCACAATTTCTACAAAATCCATCACATGAATTTGAAAGAGACTATTCCTTAAAGAGTTACATCCTATAACTCCCACATCTCCTAGAATAAAAGCTTGCAATCATGTAAGTTTTTTGATTTGCCTCATTATTAATATTCAAATTATTAGAAACTTAATAAAAGCCGGGATAATGTACACACCAATTTTATTTGAATTTGTGAGATTATTATAGCCCAATAATGTACACACCAATTTTAATAGAGGCAACACCTTATGTTCTTTTTGTGCATGTGCTACACTTTCTCGAGCACAAAATCTTACGATATGCACTAAAGTGTTCATGATTGGCTAATAAACAGTGGTGAGATGGTTATTTATGCCTTTCTCAATAAGTTCAAGTCCAACAATCAAAGACATAAGACTTCAAGATCAAGATCACGTGATTAACAAATATAGCATCTTCCCACACAATATGCACAGCAAACTTTAGCTAGTAAAGTGCAATAGAATAAGTGCATCAAAACTAAACAAGGTACATTCATATGACATGTAAAATTTGATTGACCAACCTTGTCTTCAAATCTAAGAAAAAATAGCAAAACACAATTTGCAAAATTTTTTTTTTTTATTAAACAAAGAAACAAACATCCTAGAATGAAATGCATGAATGTAATGCAATGCAAATCCTAGAAACAAAGGTCACAAAAGATTGAGCGATGAAGCACAAGGACCATGAAGTCAAGAATGACTAGGGACACAGAATCACACCAATGACTTGACGAAGAGTTTCAAACTTTCCTCTATCAAGTGGTTTGGTGAAAATATCAGCATTCTGACGTTCAGTAGGAATATACTCTAGAGCAACAATTTTCCGTTCAACAAGATCCCTAATGAAGTGATATCTAATCTCCATGTGTTTGGTCTTAGAGTGTTGAACAGGATTCTTAGAGATATCTATGGCACTAGAGTTATCACAATAAACAATCATGGTGTCTTGTGATATTCCATAATCACTCAAAAGTTTCTTCATCTAGAGAAGCTGAGAACAACAACTTCCAGCAGCAATATATTCTGCCTCAGTAGTAGATAAAGAAACAGAATTTTGCTTCTTACTCATCCAAGCAACCAAATTAGCACCAACATAAAAACAACCACCAGTTGTACTTTTTCTATCATCAGCATTACCAGCCCAATCAGAATCAGAAAAACCAACAAGAGAAAGATTTGACTCTTTACTGTAAAATAGACCATAATCACAAGTTCCAGCAACATATTTTATGATCCTCTTAACAGCATTTAAGTGAGAAACCTTAGGATTAGATTGAAATCTAGAGCAAACACCCACACTAAACGCAATATCAGGTCTGCTAGCAGTTAAGTACAAAAGACAACCAATCATGCTTCTATATAGGGTAACATCAACAGACTCACCTGATGGATCATTTATTAGTTTTGCATTAGCAGCCATTGGTGTCCTAGCATGTGCAGCCTTGTCAAGACCAAATCGCTTGACCAAATTTCGTGCATACTTAGCTTGGTTGATGTAGATTCCATCATCCGTTTGCTTTACCTGCAATCCCAAGAAATAAGTTAGTTCCCCAACCATACTCATCTCAAACATGGCCTTCATTTCATCTGCAAAAGATTGAGCAAGAGAATCATTAGTAGCACCAAAAACAATATCATCAACATAAATTTGAGCAACTACAAAATGATTCTTATCCTTTCGTATAAACAGAGTGGTGTCAGCAAAACCTCTCTTGAAGCCATGATCCGTGAGATATGCAGTTAATCTATCATACCAAGCCCGTGGAGCTGGTTTCAATCCATAGAGAGCTCTCTTCAACTTGTAGACATCATTCGGTCTGTGAGGATCAATAAAACCTTTCGGTTGTTCAACATATACCTCTTCTTGTAACATGCCATTTAAGAAAGCACTCTTGACATCCATTTGATACAACCTGAAGTTCATGTGACATGCTATAGCCAAAAGAATTCGAATGGATTCCAATCTTGCTACCGGTGCAAAAGTCTCATTAAAATCAATTCCTTCTACTTGTGTGTATCCTTGAGCAACAAGCCTTGATTTATTTCTGATAACAGTTCCATGTTCATCTGACTTGTTCTTGAAGATCCACTTAGTTCCAATAACATTGACTCCCTCAGGTCTAGGAACTAATTCCCACACATCATTTCGAACAAACTGATGAAGTTCTTCATGCATAGAATTTACCCAATCAGCATTTTGGAGAGCTTCATCCACCCTTTTCGGTTCAAATTGGGATAGGTAGCATGAGTGAGTAATCACATTCAATGCTTTGGATCTCAATCTCATGTTGTCATTTAAACTTCCAAAAATATTAGTAGCAGGATGATTCAACCTAACTCTTGATGATGGACCTTTGACCAATGAAGTAGTGGTACCTTTCTGATCTGATGGACTTTGAACTTCTCTCTGTTCTTGTGGAACTCCATGAACTGGTATTGAAGGTTCTGAACTTGATGGCACAGATGCTGTATCATTCAAAACCATTAACTCTTCCTCTGTAGACTTTCCCACATAGTTTTCAGGTAGAGAATCATCAACTTCCATCATCTTTTCTTGAACTTAAGGTGCATGTTTTGAATGGCCTTCTGAGTTTAACTCATCATTGATCACTACATTTGAGGATTCCATGACTGTTTTAGTTCTCAGATTGTATACTCTGTATGCTCTACTAGTGGAAGAGTATCTCAGAAAATAACCTTTATCACTCTTAGCATCAAATTTTTCCAGGTTCTCTCTATCACGCAGAATATAGCAGTCACTGCCAAATATTCTGAAGTATTTCACTACAGGCTTCTTTCCTCTCTAGAGTTCATAAGGAGTTTGCTTGGAATTTGGTCTGAAATACACCCGATTGAGAGTGTGACATGCAGTATTAACAGCTTCTCCCCAAAAAGATTTAGGCATCTTCTTATTATGGAGCATGACACGGGCCATTTCTTGTACAACTCTGTTTTTCCTTTCCACAATTCCATTTTGTTGTGGTGTTTTGGGTGAAGAGAATTCCTGACGGGTGCCTTGATTATTGCAAAACGTAGCCAGTTTGGTGTTCTCAAACTCTTTTCCATGGTCACTTCGTATTCTGGCTATCACAGTTCCTTTTTCTACTTGCAATTTCTTGCATAGATGAATCATTTTTTCAGGAGCCTCAGCTTTATCTTTCAAAAGTACAACCCATGTGAATCTTGTAAAGTCATCCACAACTACTAGAATGTACTTCTTTCCACCTAAACTTTGAACTCTGGCAGGACCCATGAGATCAATGTGCAGCAACTCCAGAGGTCTCGTAGTTTGAACATCAGCTACAGACGGATGTTTGGACTTCACTTGTTTTCCCATCTGACATGGTCCACAGATGCATTTTTCAATCTTCTCAAACTTGGGCAACCCAATTACTGCATCACATTTTGAAATCTTCTCTAATTGCTTGAGGCTAGCATGTCCCAACCTTTGATGCCATAAGTCAACTTGATTGATCTTAGCACTGAAGCATTTGTTGCTTATACTAGGGGTGATACCATAACAGTTATCAGCTGTTCTCACACCAACACACATACAATCACCCCCTTCATCAAGTATTTCACATTCTTGTTTGGTGAAGAATACATTAAGTCCGTTGTCACAAATCTGGCTTATGCTGAGTAAGTTTGCCTTCAACCCATCAACATACCACACATCTTCAAAAACTGGTAGTCCTGGAATGTCCACAGTACCAATGCCTCTAATCACAGATTTACTTCCGTCTCCAAAGGTAACTGTACCAATATTTCCTTCGAAAAGTGTCTTGAACAAAGCTTTATTTCCTGTCATGTGCCTGGAACAACCACTATCCAAATACCAAAGACAAGAATCACGTGCCTTTAAGGCGGTTAAAGCAGTATAGCACATGTGATTATTTTCATATGTGATTATAGTAAGACACTCAAGAAAAACTTTAACAAAGATTGTAAAGGACAAGCACACCAAGTAGATAGTGTGACAAACTAAAGAAAAGATTTTAGAGAAATCCATAACAACAGCGGTCAAGGATCAGCTAAAAGATCAAAGGATCAAAAACAAAAGCTACCCGCTCTGATACCACTTGTCAGTTCGTTTAGACCCCTTAAACCCAACAGATTAACCTAGCGAATTAGCCAAGTGATTAACTTAGGTAATTTAATTAAAACTAGGTTATCACAAATAAGCAAAAATAACAAAGCAGCGGAAAAATAAATAACACAAAGATATGATGACCCAGGAAACCACACCGGTAAAAACCTGGGGAGGATTTGACCTAGCTATCCTCAAGGTAAACTGAATCCACTATGAAAGAATCGAAATTTACACAACAAGACTTAGACCACTAACATCTTATTGCTACCCAAGTATAGGAAACTTACTACCATGACCCCATGATAGCTCCGAGATCCACGGACTCCTTTTTTCCGGAATTCTTCAGCAAATCCACAAGCGCACCTGCTTGTATATCTTTGTGCTCTATTGATTCTGCAACTGTATTGATCTACACAACTCTTGACATCAATCTCAAGTTTGTAAACCCTAAGTGTATGTGAAGGTAAACACCTCTAGATCTCACAATGAGATTCACAAACACAGCAATCAGAACTCTAAAAACGTGGCTAGGGTTTTCCCTTATATACTTAGGGCAAAACATAAAACCCTATACATTAAATGGACTAGGGCTGAGTTGGAATTTTCTGCAGAAAAACGATCTGCCCGAATTTCGATCGATTGAGCCTAATTTTCGATCGATCGAGTTTAGCAGAAAGTGAACAGTAATTCTGCATAAAAACTCGATTCCAACTTTACATTAAGACCCATACTTTGAGCAAGTCTAACACACGACTAAACATTGTTTTGATCATGGTTTGCCAACATACAAATTGAAGTTCTAAATACATTAGATCCTAATCCTTAGAACCTAACAGTTTTCGACTTCTCTATCAACATGATGTTTTTTTACAAACATCATGTTAATTATCAAAAACTAAACCTCAACAACCACACATCTAATAATTGCAACAGATATTGGGTAAGGTTTTACCCCCACATCCTCCACAACTGGGACAGCTCAACGATCTTTTCGTTTCCTCACAGCTGCCTTGGCCAGTCTCGTCTTACCTGAAATTGAAAGCAGAGCACATTACTTGCATGTACACATTCCCTAACAGCCAAAGCAGAGTTTAAAGAGGGATAGCCCATGGTTTGTTAAGTGGACGGGTATGTGTATTATTATTATTACTATTAATATCATTTGCTGTTATTATTGTTTGGACTAAAAGCAGTGTTTCTGACCCACGTATTTGTGAAAAACTATCATATACACAACCATAGTCATTCACAATTAATTCACAATTATTGATAGTATTAGATGCATTTAGTCCGACTTGTTTTTTTACAATGAAACCCCTATTAGGTTGACATTAATGCAACAATTCCAGCGATGGAAGCCTAAATGAAGAGAATCTCAACAATTGTGCTATATATGCATGTACATTTCGATTAAGTTCTACATCACATATATGAATGCATGCATGCTTCTCAGATCAAAGTTCCATAATAAAAACTCTTTCAGTTTAAGTTCACAGGGAGTGCATGGTATTTACCATCATCGGTCCCACAACCAGGGGGATGTATGTCAGTGTGGAGTGATCTTCGCAACACGGGTACCCGCTCAATATTTTCACTCCCTATCAGTTCAATCTGTGCAGCCGGTTCGTCAGGGTTAGGAAGTGAAGGTTCTTGGGTCGGCTCAGGCTGAACTATAGGTGGAGTCGTTCGGCCAGGTGTCGGTACAAATATACAGCCACCGTCGTGGGCAGAGCCACTGACCAATGGGGGAGACAGCCGCATGGGTAGTGGGGATCGAGGGCCAGCTTGAGCTTGGGTGCCGAGTTCTGCACTGTCGTCATGGCCAGTAGGGTGGGATGGCTGGGCAGCAGCGTCAGACGTGCATCGCGATGACCCGGCGCAATCCATGTACATGTTCCAATCGCCGTCGAACGCCTCATCATCTGTACCTGGACAGTTGTATTTATTAAGATGGCAACAAGGGATTGAGTCAGAATAAATAAAGAAGATGAAGAAACAGGTTTGCATGTCTTACATTTCAATACATATATATTTTGCTTGGGAGAAACAAAATAAATAAAGATGATAAATAAAGAGTCAATAAGATTTATAAAAAGAGATTGAATACAAATAAGCCTGTAGGGATTAAGATTCTCTATATTGTAAAGAACACTAAATAATCGCACTTGTTACCTTATAATGCAAAGTGACAGTACACACATATTGTCACTACTAGTTACCGTATAACAGAAAGTGACAGTACAGACATATTGGTATCCAACACAAAAAAAAAAAAAAAAAAAAAAAACAGTAGCTGATAAACAACTTTGAAGTTTTTGTACTGTTTGTTGGTGTTTTTTACCGTACAAATTTGAAAGTACTACTACTAATACAATACACACAACCTTTAGGTATAAAGTGCGATTCCGTAATACACATCCTGTATAGGGTAAAACAACAAACAGCTCTCCCTCTCTCTTCTTGGACACTTGGCCTGGCTCATCTCTACTGCATACAATGTGATACTAAAGAATAAGATTTTTCCCCCTTTACTGTATGAAAAGAAAATATAGATACCATACCATATCCTAAAAAAGAGTATAGAGCATACCCTATAGGATGTCCACCCTTAATCAAGTACTTTGTATCTTATTTCTCTTTCAATTGTAGGCAAAATTGAATTTAATAGTTTGGGACAAAGCGCTTATTCCCACTGGTTACGGACGATATGCTTAGTTTTAATTTTTCAAGTTTGGCAGAACATGTAACTCATTATACCACAATTACGTCCATCGTAGTGCAAATTAACCTTGAAAACCACTTACCAAACAATATATACTTTGCTACTATAATATGTCGGCTAAATGAATTACAACTGAAAGTACTAGAATTGGAAGTCAGTAAGAATTAGAGGTATTAGAGGTGGAAGTTACCTGACTCATGCTCATCCTCCAAATTGCGTACAGGCGCAGGCGCAGGGCCACGACCACCTCTACGACCTCCAGCGCCTCCACGCCCTCCCGACCCACCACCTCGCCCGCCACGGCTCGTGGCCTGTGTGCTCGCCTCACTCGCCGCACGTTCATTCTCCAATTGCACTCGGCTCAACTCTCCAACAAGATCCAACGTACGTAGCAGCTGGTTGTATAGTTCAGATCCTGGTTCGCATTGCAATAGTGATGCAACATTTGACTCAACCTGTGAAATAAATACGTCACGTTAAAACTTTTAATTTCTGGTTACTTTACATTATGTTTAGAAAACTATGATCACCTTATTCATATATATATAGCGAGTCTGTATGAAATGGAAATTGAAATGGCACACCAGTACATATTGGTTGCGACAAATGCATATCTAGTGACAATAAATGAAATGTTCTCTACAATGAATGTCAAAATATTGATTCAATGGCTCCATAAAACATAATTTTCATAATGCATGCAGCAACACACATATATTGTCGATCCGTGGGTCTTAGCATGGAATTGTTGCCTTACCAACATATCCCAATATGCCAACTCTCGCGTAATGTACCGTCTGGTCATCCTTCGGTACGACTCCATGTAAGCAACAAGGTACGTCGTGTCCCCATCCAATATCGGTGCCTCGGCAACATGTTCCCCTCTATGGGCCCATCGCTCAATGTAGCCAGCATGTTCTTGCGGCCAAGTCCTCTCTAATTTACCTTGGAGGGATACTCTATGGAGATCAACCGATGTATCCACAATCTCCGGTGGCACTTGCTTCATCCCAAACTGACGAAAGACATGTTCGGGATGATGCTCCTCTACTATCCAGAAGTAGATCAACGGCACAATGGCCCTCCATATGTGTCGGCCGGCAGTGCAATATGGGGGCAGCGAGTCTAGGACATCAATATACGGCTCCCAAACAACCTGAATAAATGGTCAACAAAAAACAAATCAAGCACGTACTTATTTGTGTCAATCCTCAATCTAAGCAAATATGTACAAGACCATTGAAGAACCACTTGACTAAAAATCATAAGACATTCTTGACCTATTTCCCCATCTTATTGGATTTGACATGGAAAGCGAGGGAGAATTTTTAAGGGCTCGCTTCCAAATATGTGTGGAATCAAAACCACAAACATCAATGTAAATATTGACTGCATTGAACTTGTGGAAGGTTCGTAAATAATTCCCTGTATACGTGGTCTAGTCAAACTGTTTGTACATTATTAACTATACACATGCAGTAGTTGACAACCCTACCAAGTGAAAAACAAAACTAGGGAGAACTATATCATTATGACATGAAGAGGTAGAATACTTGGTGTGCCGGTATACTCGACAGTGACGCACGATACACAGCTAGCACATGTGTGGCATGCTCTGTCGTGCTCTTCGACCCCTTCCATCTAGTAAACATACAAGTTCAGACAATGTCCATTAGTTAATATCAAACAAGAATGCTGCCGTAAGAGTAAAATGCTTCGCAAAAGCCATTTCACTTATATATATATATATAGATATATTACTTTGCTCAGTAGGTGCAAAAGCCTAGAATAGCTGTGGATTGTTGTTATTTTTTGATTCGGGTCAAAGATTTTATTTTGACTCCTTCTATATGGCTATTGCATTAACCCATTTTCTATTGTGGACTCTACTTGGTCCTCCTCGACGGGGACGTAGTAAAAAAATTTATAATTTTCATCCAAATCCAAATGCACACTTAGTGTACGTTGGTACTTTTATGTTGCTTTTGTGTTTGAAATTTGTAATTGCTTTGCATTCTCGACCAATTGCTTTCCAATTTATAATTTTCACAACTTGTCCAATATTTTTTGTGTTTGTTAATTTGTGAAAGTCTTACAATTATGTTTGTTAAGCTTTTCTGTTTGAAATCCAATTGCCATGGGAAAGGGGCACCTAAAAATAGTAGATACTATGGATAAAGGGTTCCAAAAATTGAGGCAAAGGTGGACACTGTCCAACTTGAAAGGGTATCAAGAAAGATATGGTATTTTTCAAAGTATCAAAGAGTATGATTTTGGGTAAAATAGATTGCTGAGTGAGTGCTAAGAGCCATTGACAAGCTATCCTATAAATAGATTTAATTTCTAAGACTGTCTGGGTTAGTGTTAGATTTGTAATCTCAAATATTTTGATATTATTGTGAAATTTTGTTGTAATCTCAAATATTTAAATATCCCCCCCCCCCCCCCCCCCAAAAATTGCATTGTATTTTAGAAAAGGTTGGTTCATGTGTATGTATGTTGGCTAATGCAATTTAAGATGTGGTTCAGATTGGGTGCATGATACATATAGTAAGTTCTTATTTAAAAAAGGTCAAGAAATTTGTCTTTTTGACTCTCCAATATACATTTTCTTTGTCTTAGAGAACAATTGAACTGTTGGATTAATTGCCACCTTAGGGTATCTGCTTGGAGCTGGAGGTTAGGCAAATTGGAATTTTTTATTTTTTTGCACAAAGTTGCTTGTGCATTACTCAGCAAGAATGAGGACCATTTTTATATTTGATTTCGGATCCGGTTAATGTATACATTAGTCTTTTAGGTATTTGTTAATGTATACTTCAAGGTATTTGTCAATATAATTATATTAACCATATAATTAATGGAATTATATTTTGTATTGTGGACTCTACAATATGTCATAAAGGTCACTGTCATAAAGGTCAAATATGTCTTAACAAAGCCCTTGCAGGCTTTCTCTCTCACACAAACAAAAACGCATTCAAGGCAATATTTGTAAAAAGCTCTGAAAAACAGTCTTACTACAATAATATTGCCTTGAATTTTGTCTAGCCATCCAAGGGCTATATTGTTCCTAATGTTGCTAATCAATTGGTTGACAACATGTTTCACGGTGTCCTGAAGTTTATTCATCAAAAAGTAAGTCTAATTTTCAGAAGGCCATTAGAAATACTAAGAGCGAAGAACACATATAGTGCTAAAATGACTAGAACTTGAAATTCCATCCTAATTTGGTAATTTATAGACACATACACGGTGAAAGACAAATGGCATGACAATTCTACCAAGTGTATTAATCAAATAACATACCTCCTCGCGAAGGGACCTGCCTCCACTGGTGGTTGTGGCGGCCTCGTAACAAGGCATATAACAGGGAACCTCGAATACGCCCACAGCTGCACCAACATCAGTGCTCCTCCAATCTGCTTCACCTTCGTCTCCGATGCCTTGCATTGGTGCCTGTACAGCAAGGCTAAGGCTCCACTGCCCCAATTGTACCTCTTCGCATCGCTAATTGGGTTCAGGAACTGTAGAGGCATGACCGACACCAGGTCTGCTGACTTGTCCATAAACAGAATAGACCCCAACCACACTAGTATGTGATAGCGCGCATGTTGCTGCACTACCTCGTCAGCTGCATCCGCAGGTATGGGACCTTTAAACTGTTCCTTAAGCCAGCTGACTCTTAACCTCGCCCCAGCAAGGATAGACATGTTTTCACGGGGATGCGGTACTGGGTCTGGAGGATGATGACCCAGTAAATCACGACACAACACAGGCCACTCTAACTTGACACTCCCAGTCACCGGCAACCCATCAATCGGAACCCCTAGCATCACCTCAATGTCTTGTAAGGTGATACCCATCTCTCCATGCGGTAAGTGAAACGTGTGCGTCTCCGGACGCCATCACTCGACTAAAGCTGTGATCAATGCGTGATCAACTTCCATGTTTGGAACCTTAAATAACCCTTCGAAACCCGCCTCAGCTATGTAATGGGCAATTCATGGGTCTAGCCCATGCTGGGGTAACTGACAAGATCGGCGTCTACACTTTAGCACGCCTGGCACTACCTGCACACGAAAGAGCGTTGTCTTACGATATTGCACATAAAATAACTATAAGAATGCTACATAATAATAATATGCAATAAACAGTAGGCTAACTGGTTAGTTACAAACATTTTACAATATGTTAGTTGTGATATTAACGGTTATTCACTCTAGCTGAATAGCAAATAGGATCAATTCAAGATCAATGACATTAAATAGAAGAAGATTCTCCAAAAAAAAAAGTAACAAGAACAAAATTAAAGAAATATAAACACTACAATATCACACCTAAGTTTTCTTAAGCAATCACACTTAAATAGGAGAAGAAATCACACCCTCAAAACTTACAACGAGCTGTCAGAATTTTATTAAACAATCTCATATCTATGTTATGAATGTTACACAACAAAAGTTGACTGTGTATCTTATGTCTGTATGCATGTGTGAACTAGCATGTGATATAGCAAATTTTAAACAAAAATCTCATTTGAATTGTGATGAAATTGGCATAGCTAGATCCACATGTTAGGTAGGGATAAAAATGAGGTGACGCAATTTAGAACCATGGGGTCTTGTCTTGTTCCGTTCCGTTCCTTTTTTTGATGCGAAAAATCCATTGGGACAATAGTGTTAAAACTTTATCTCAGTGTAGTTAAATAATTAAATTTATCATATTCCAATATATTAAACTTTTAAGAGAATCAATAATTTAACATAATACCAGAACAAGATGTCATATTAGGGATAGAATCGAGATGAGATGACACATAGGATGGGCAAATTTCATCTCCATCCCATCTCCTCTATCTTATGAGAAAAAAGAAATCCCACATGGGATAGAATGTAATACTTGAAAATCACATCTCTAGTAGGCCTTATTTGTGTGTCAACTGAGTGGCTATAGGGTTAGGAAATTGGGAGCAAGATCCAAGAACTATTACACGTTTGACTTGTTATTGTGTGAGGGCTAGGGCATGTATGCAAGGGCGGTGGTGGTATCGGTGGCTTATTATTTTCATTGGCAATGGTGATAAAGCCATATCCCACAGCAAAGCACCGTCCATAGGGACTTTCCAGGCTGTTTAGGTTATACCATTATACATGGTAGCATAAAGTCCCAATTTAGGCCTTAAATGTGGGTTCCATTCTCAAATGACAATAATTCATTCTCCATTGTCAATATGTTGCTCTTTCTAAGTCATGTCTAAAAAGTAAAAAGAGCTTTAAAAGTTGTTACCCCTTGACCTCTCAATTTTCTCATCAATATCAAATGAGGAAATCACAAAATTTAACTTGTTATCGATCCAATTTTTAACTTATAATGCTTAATACAATATTGACAGTACAGTACATTAAAAAAATTAATAAAATTACAATTATTTCTTAATTAAAAATTGGGTCAAGTGTCATTTCTTTTTTACATTTGTTAATTGATATCAAAATTTTTAAAATTTGGTCTTTTAATTTCCAATCGAAGGAGGGTAGAAAAGAATTGCAGTTTGAGTTTTTCTCAGAACACATTTTTCTACTTTTTCCGGATCTCTAGAAAGTAATATTGAAAAGTTTAAAGTTGCCCACTTACAATGTTACTACGACACAATACAATAAAATTTAATGGATCCAATATCGCCAAAGCTTAATTAATTTGCATAATTTAACTTCAAAACGGTGATATATATTCTAAAAATTCAAATTAAAATAATTTAAAGAATCTTAACTTTACTCACTCTTTTCATTGCTTTCTCGTTTTGATTGTTTAATGGGCTTCTACACCTCTAGTATGCCTTTTCAAAGTTCTTCTCCACCATGATTGCTTAGTTGGAGGCGCCCAAAGTGTAAACAAGATTGTGGCAAGAAAGAGGCAAAAAGATAAAGAAGAAAATTTGTAACAATAATCAAAAGCAAACAACATCTTTTAGTACATTTTGATTAGCTTTTTTCCTATAACTCCCAACAAAGAAATAAATAAACATTTCTAAAATTTGGAAACGCTAACTCTTATTTTGTTGTTGTAACAATAATCAAAAGCAAGCAAAAATGTACACATAATAATCATTAGAAAAAACTATGATATACTCAATGATGGAAGCTATAACTCAAGCCTTATTACAACCTTGTAGCATGATAAATCTAGCTTCTTACTAATTAATTAGTTTTAAAATACATGTTTACAATGGGTGGAAAGGTTCATTAATGACATTGCAATCCGTCTGTATCCAAATTATTGGAACTTAATTTTTTTTATCTTTATGAGTTTGTCATTGTGGTTGATGAATTGGAAGATTGTGATTGAAGGTGACTAGGTCTTAACTAGTCACAAACTTTAATTTTGTTCCAATAAAGATGACACACAATTGAAAATGGCTTTAATTTGGACCCCCCTCCTAAGTAGCTTATAGACTATGACATTGCTTATATATGATAATATTCATATACGTGACACACTTGGCACAACTACCAAACAAATTTTGGAGACCCTGATTTATAAACCAGACAATGTCCTTGTTTGGTTGGCAATGCACACTATGCCTATATTAGCGGCCTCCTCATGATTCTGTGAATAGAAATTCCTAGTTCACTTTATTCCCATTCCACATGCCATTTGTTAAATATTAACCCCAAATTTAAATTAGTTGAATGATTATATAAACTTATTGACATGTGGTATTATATGTTTTGCATTTGATTTTTTTATGTCATAGGGGGGCCTTAGGCGTTTTGCAATGAGAAAGCTTTTTTAGGGTTCTCCAAAAGGCAGCTCATGGGATCATTAGACTGAATGCAATAATGGTGGGAATAGAAGAGAGGTTGAATTGTTTATAAACTAGTGCCATAAAAAAAACATTAATTAAATGAGACAAAATTTAGAACTATTTATCTAAAAACCAAAATGGTATTCGTAAGGTGGACTTATACTTAAGAGTAGAGTATAGCTGCACTTGGGTTTCTTAATCAGACAATTTATAACAATGTCTCAGTCCTAATTCTTTGACCACCGAGAGACTTTGTTGCCTGCTACTGATCGATTACTAGTACAATAATTTCTGTTGTCTAGTCCACGCAGTCTGATCTATTTTATTTTTTAGTTAGACAAGGCCAATACTATGAAAACTATAATGGTCTATTTAGTTAGTCACAGACACTAAGATTAGCGTACACACGATCAAGTTCAAGTGTGCGAGCATGTTTTTTTTTTTTAAACATGCTCGCACACTTGAACTTGATCTTAAGAAAATCTTAAACACATTGAACTTTTTTCTTTTTTTTTTTAATAGAGAAGTTAAACTCTTAGATTTACGTCAAATAGAGACAATTTCAATCTATAACGTTTGTTCCTGATAATTGTTCTTTATTATCATACTAAGACATCAAATTTTTTGTGTAGACAGAGATCAAACGCCAAATCGTTTATTCAACTACAAAAGATTTTACTAGTTGAATTAATTGAAACCTACATATAATTGATCATTGATGATACATCAATGACCCCAATACTTGCTTTTGTATAGGCTATTGCTAAATCATTTCCAATATAACTTTTAAATGAAATCTATTGACGTTGAATATACCTTTTCATTAGCCGCTACTGATGTTTAATATTTATTTTAACATTATAGTTTCAATATACCTCGTCATAACACTTGATGCTGTTAATGAAATTCTCGTCATAACATTTTCTCATTGGATTAAATAAAATTCTGCCTAAAACAAAAGAGAAATGATACCATTTCCAACATCTATTTACAAGTAATCAAAGAACCATACAGCAAGAAAAATAAATGATTTCAACATGTCCAAAGTTCATTGCAACTACGTACCTCATCGGCAGCAGGCGTCTCCCACAACGCCGTGGATCGATGAGCCAGCTGCTGCGTCAACTGTGTACCAACCACGGGTCCAGGATCCATATTTGGCAGTTGCTGCATATCTGACACGTATGCAATCATGTTGATAAACTTAGATACAAATCTGAAGTTTTTCTACCTTAATTTCACAAATTATATTTAACCATTTGATTGCATCGACCAATCAGTCACATGAACTTGACTGAATTGAATTATTATTGGAAAAGATCAAACTATTTTTGCTACAATAATCAATACAATCACATGTACTTGAACGCTAGTCAGTTTATTATAAGTATTTAGAAAAATTATATTTTAAAGCTCATACTTTAAGAGAGCAAAATAAACCCGCCCAAATACAATATAGTTCCAGGGTAAAGACTACATTTTTTTTTCTTCTGTCGAAACTATAGTTACAGTTTCAAACTATATGAATTACAGTTTCAAACTATATGAATTAAAACCCAGTTCAAAACCATTGTCACGCCCAAATATAGTTACAGTTTCCCTAATAATGAACACCATTGTCATGCCACCTGGGTTTTGTGCCCTAGTTATGCATCAAAACCCAGTTCAAAACCAAACCCAACAAAGCTAAAACGGCAACAATAATAATGAATAGAGAAACAGAGACAAACCCACACTGAAATCAGAGTACATGCACAACCCACGCTTAACTCAGATTAAATGCAAAGGGGAAAAAAAAATTGAACTCAGCATTTACAAATTACCTTAATACACTTCTAATCCTTTAACTCTAAAGATGGATTGGGTTGACCTCTGAAGATGGATTGGGTTATGGTGACAGTTTTTGACGTGGGTTTGTGTTGAGCTTCGGCCTACGAACTTGGAACTAAGAGAAGTTGAAGCTGCGAACAAAGGAAAGGATCAACTTTGAACGGATTGAGGGTGGGAGACAAAACGGACTGAGGGCGCTGAGGATTTTTGTGAGGGAGGAAGACAAACTGTTTTGGAGACGTTACATTCAAAATCCCAATTTATCTTGCATATAACTCGGTTTCCCTATTGCCGTGTTCCGAACAGTTACGCGGGAATATTTTATTGCCCAAAAGCCACGCTGGAGTGCCAGTGTAGCGAGAACCTGCCTAGAACTCGGTTACAGAGTAATCGAGTTATTAAAGTAACTCGATCACTCTGAAGCCGAGTTTCGAAACAGGGGCACGCCCCTATATAGTTTCAAAACAGGGGCATAATGCCAAATATTTTTCCCAATCAGGGCAAAAGGCTAGAATCTCCGGCAATTTTGTTATAGGCTTTTTTTGGATGTCCAGTACATATGTTGGAATTTTTTTTAAATTTTTATTAAAAAATACTATGTTAAGAGGCTGAAAAGATAAGTACTAGTTTTTGATTTCATCTCTTTTGAATATTAGATATTTTAACAATTGAGTCGATGTACAAAATTTTAACTTAAAAAAGATATTCAGGCAAATATAAAGAATTAAAATCTTAGATACTCTCATAGGAAAGCAATCGCCTCAAATTGGATTGGTAACAAATGTTATTTAGATTATGTTATAATTTAGTCTACTAATACAATGACAGGGCTTAGTGGCTTCAAGGGAATGCATTTGGATTTTACGGCACATCCTATTAAATGTATTTTGCGGAAGTTATTAGTTGGGGAATGGGAGAAGAATTTTTAGTTGATAGACATGAGAAAATCTTTGGTTTTTCTTGAATTCTCCAATGATAATTGCTTCAATATCCCTTTTCTTTCGCGGATTCTAATAGTTAAAAATAAGACACTTTTCCTACTGTTATTTTTATATAATTTTCATATATGCACCGATATTTTCAGCAATACCTATCACCCTTAGTTTTTAAATTTATCCTTCAAAGTTTCGGGTGCTAGGAGTTGCAATGGCTAACTCTATCGCCGTCATCTTATTTAGTTTTGTACTTCCAATTCTAATAATTTAGTTGGGAATGAAAATGCTTGTTGTAGCGTCTTGCGTATTATCACAACCATTATTCTTAAACTTAAAACCAAGAATAATGTCACATACAACTATCATATAATTAAAAATAATTATATATAATACATATGTAAAATGTCACATACACGCGTGCGCGCACGCATGCGCGCGCACACACATATATATATTAATGGAAAAAAAACAATTGATTAAGATAAAGACAAACACATAAACGTAAATATAAACATAAACAATTTATTAAAAAAATGTGAATTCTATTACTTCAGAGTTAAATTTACCAACCAATCGGATAACTAACTTAGTTTTAAATTTTTCTTATGTAGATATATGTTATATTTGATAATAGTTTAATTTTACATATTTATATCATTATTAGAAAGCATTATCATACTTATTTTGAGTTAATTCATGCATTTTATAATTGGTTTTGAAATAATGTTGAATAATTAATTTTGTGCTTAACTGAATTTTAATGGGTGAATTTGCCTTTTATAGGATAATGGAATTAAATAAGTGGATTTGTGCAAATAAAAAGGCTAATGGACTTTACTTTTACAAAGACCATAATGAAAGACAAAGGAGGCCAACCCAATGAAATTTGAGTCCAATTGGAGCAAGGAATCAAAGGAAATCTACACCAAATCCAAGTCCAATTCGGATTAGGATTCCAGCTTGCGCACTAGTTAGTATTTTGGGCATAACTTTTGGCTCAGATGTCCAATAGAGATGTTCATGTTAGGCTGGAAAGTTAGCTTAAAGGGCTACAACTTTGTAGTTTACTAAAAGTCCGAATTCTAAACTTAAATGGGGCAAAAACGGCGATTAAGTGAAGCTTAAAAACCTAAGATTTTCTTGAAATGGGAATTCAACTTGTAATAGGATTCCTTGACCCATTTAAAGACTCTTTAGGGAAAAATTCAGAGGGGAGCTGCCATATAACGTAATTTAGGTTTTCTTAAAGTTCCTTTATAACTTTTAGAGTTTTATTTGTATTATGACTTATTAGAAGCTTTGCTAAGGCAAGGGATGAAACCCAACCGTTTATTGGTATGTTCTTAACAATTAGTTTATGGTTTCAATGCTTATGTTATTATATTTTTGATTGACTTACTCATTTAGAAAAGTGTTTAGTTTTGTATAATTCTTTGATTTATTGTAGACTCTGAGCACGTTAAATGCTTAGTACTCCTTGCAAACTAATTCACTAGTTTTGTTTTGCCTAAAATCAATCAATTTCATGAAACTACCTTAAACAATTAATTATTGAGCTCTTATTGTTAAATCATTCAACTAAGATCATCCTTTGTACGAATTTTAGTTGAGTTATAAAATAAATATTGTTAAGACTACCAATAGATGTGTTGTGTATAGATTCCTAAACCTTAGCACCTTAATATATTGTTATTTTCTCTCAATTTAAATTACTTTTAGTAAACCATCAAAATCTCTTCAATTAAACATTATTATTTTAGTTTTATTCTCTTGTGGTTTGTTAATTAATTCCCTTTTCCCTGTGGATTCGACCTTGGACTTACCGAGTTATTATTTCGCGACAATCCTGCACTTGGGAGCATTATTTAAGTTGCAGCAATATTTATTTTTCTTTTGAAGAATTGATATTTTATCATTTTATATTATATCATCTCTCTCTTACTATATGATTAATATGATATGTTTTTTTGGGATTCAAGTATTATGCTTGCAGCCTTATTGTATATTTAGGAAAACATGGTGTTAGAGGTTGCAGGCCAAACCCGTCAAGTTTCTTTGTTGGGCCAAACCCATGCAAGTAGAGGGAACCACGTGTGGTATCTATCATGGTGGTGATTCAATTGATGATATTTCCCTCCCAGATTGAGGGTTTCACATGGAATCGCCACTTATTTTATTCAAGTGGGGAAAAAAGTACAAAATTTTATTAATTTGATAAAAAAGTGTTAATCAATATAACTAGAGTATTATAGCTTTTTGGTTCTATATACAATTTAAGAAGGACTACATAGCTTTGGTCCCAGTTACATTTTAAAATTTGAAAATTACATGAATAAATATTAATTTATAAATCATTGATCTAAGTTTAAAGGCTAAGTTATAAGGTGAGAAGGGGTTAGACACCCACCTTGCCAGGTGAAGCCAATGTTCTAAATTCTTGATCTAAGTTTAAAGGCTAAGTTATAAAGTGAGAAGGGGTTAGGCACCCACCTTGTCGAGTGAAGCCGTTGTTCTAAACTATAGCGACCAATGGTTATGTCACATTATGCAAGAAAACATGTTATTAACACTCAAGAGGATGTTGTTCTTCATTAAACAATATCAAGACTAGTGCTCAATGTGTGACTAGTGGAAACCTTATTCTAGCATGTGATTATATAATGTGGATTGAAAGCTAAAGCACGGTGATTGTGTGAGCCAAGTGACAAGAATTAAAAATATACATATTTGAGATAAAATTTTTAGGAATCCTAAGATCTATCATAGTGCATGAGCATGTAAGAACATAATCATAAACACATACAAATATCAAAGAAACATTCAAACCAAACAGTGTGCTTAAATCCTAGTTTCTATTATACAGTCAATCTAAACATGTTTATAACACCACAAGCATACTATACTAACTTGCATACAAATCAAACAAACAAGGGGGGAGGATTCCTTTTAGAGGATTTCAATGAGTGAGACAACAAATTACTTGGTTGCAAACTTGAGATTAGGAAGATTGGTGTTTGCCCCAGTGTGATCCGACTAGGAAGACAAACCATAAGGTGCCTTTGTTTGTTTGTTTGTTTGTTTTTTTTTTTTTTTTTTTTCCTCTAAAACCCTAGGAGAGAACCTTGGGCAGGGGGTCCTCTAAAAACCTCAAGGTGTAAGGCAACAAGATACCCAATTGTAATTCGAGACTAGGAATACCAAATTGCCTTTTTTGCAATTCGAGACTAGGAAGACTAAACCACAAAATGTGCCTTTCTTTGTTACATCCAATCCAGAGCAGATATCGCCGAGCCCTTTGGGCAAAAATTAGCTAAGAACTTGTTTTTCAAGATGGTTTAGCCTGCTCATTTCAGTTCTTGCCCAATCGGTACAGTTTATTGTACGAAGTTGGGTCAAAATTTGCTAGTTTCCCTAAAAAATAATAGTGAAGATTTTATTAGGGTGTATTTTTGTGATATCTCATCCATTTTAACTCCAATTTTGACTTATAAACTATCGTTTCAAAGGGAAAGACATGCCCTACGAGATGGTCTAAAATTAAACACAATCCAACGGTTGGATCAAAATGTCAACTTTTTGACTATACTTTTTTAGGGTTTTGGTCATATTTGCTGTAAAATGGATTTTTCAAATGTTGTGACTTTTTGATTCACCGTTCAAACTTGTTGTTATGATTTTGCACATTTTCTAATTTTTAAAAAAATTTTTTGGTCTTTGTTTTGACACGTGAATTGGTGCTGGACAAAATACGATATCGACAACATTAACCCAAAAATAAACATTTGCAATATAATTGTAGGCTTTTGTTAACGAATGTTTTAAAGGCAATAATTAAAGTACATTTACTATCCATTTGGAAATTGCTTATTTCCGGTAATTTATTTGTATAGTGTTTATAAAAAGATATAATTTTTTTGTAACTTTTATTTAAATGTGTTGCAAAAATGTAATAACTAGTTTATTTCAAAAAAACTAAAAGTTTGATTTTTCGTAAAAAAATCTAAAACAAAAGGCTAAAAGCTAAGATTAGGTTTGGTAAAGGGGAGAAAGAACATTATTGTAAGCTTTCAAAGGTGTTACAAAAAAATTTAATAGGACCATTAATTCTTTATGTAATAATTTATTATCGTCATAAAAATTTGGGGATAATTACATAATAATGTAATTGCATAGGTTTTACTTAGTATCTATTTAACTAATAAAGTTTCATGCAAAAAAAAAAAAAAAAAATCCTCTCTAGCAAATAACTAAAATGTGATGAACATTCCTCTAAAAAAAAAAAAGAAGAACATTAATGTATATATCGCTCATGACCTTTTATATTTTATATTGATCTCAAGTACATTATATGCTCTAGTGCATATGCATATCTATACCTAAATTTTTTCCCTTCGAAATTTAATCCTAACTCCGAATGTGCAGATCCATTCGCTGCGATTGTAACTCCTTTTTGTGTCAAATGATAATTTTTTTAAAAGAGTTGATGCTAGTGATTTAAGATACCACTCCATGAAATTTAACACTCCACAATCTACATGCATACGACCTCAATGGAATAGGGACACGTTATAATATACAGAATGGATCACACCTGTGGGTCCAAGAGTTGTCTGGTTCAAATTGTGCGCTTTGCAAAAAAACTGTGCCATGACATGGATAGTCCTAACGCAACCGGAGATGCCCCATGCCCATGCATATGGTAGGTTCAAGTGGGCCGAGTCAATGATCACACGTATGAGACTCTTATTTTATTATAAAAAAAAAGAAAGAAAAGAAGAAGCTGACGGGGCTTGTTTATATGGTCCAGATCGTGTAAGGTCCCCACACAAGTGACATGTAGCCCAACCTAAGAAGTCCATCCAAATCTTAGCCCATTTCGTGGAAACTTCTACTTTCTAGTCCTCTTTTCACTCTTAGCCATTTGCAAGCTCTCCATGAACTCCCTAGGTGTTGGCTAATAAAATTTCAGCTGTTGGCTGATCTTATGTTATCTTCTCAACGAAAGGAATGTAACTGCAAAACGTGTCTTGGAAGTCATTTCAAAGGTAAAAGTTTGTGCACAAGCTAGCCATGCATGCATATATAGACTTCCATGCTTCACTACTCTCTTTTACTAAGTTTTATATATCTGTGAATTGCAAGGTATGCCAGACGAGTGCACCGAATGGGTCTAATGGGATCTTTTTTTTTTTGATGGGAGGGTCTAATGGGATCTTATTTTGTGGAAGTTATTCAAACACATTTCCACCAGTGTTCGTCAGATTTTTTATGTGCCTAAAGCATGTTCATAGGGATTAGTGACGTCAACAGGAGGAAACAGGACAATCTGCCAGCATAATTTATAATTTTCTCTCGCATACTCACCCTACATATACTACCATATGAATTAAAATTGTATTTAAAAATATAATATCAAAATGGAGTGTTTTTTATGTTTCCAAATTCTACCGTTTGTCCTTATTCTTTATTACTATTTATTACTACAGGGGCATCAGGCTCAAAAAGAAAAGAAAAGAAAAAATTAGGATTGCCAACTCTTCAATTTTCCATGTCCAAGTGGCACTAGTGCAACATATATTCATGGCAGTGAGAGAGGAAGGATATTAGGATAACACATTAAGAGCACTAGAATCCGGGATGCCAAAAAAATTTGATTTTCTACCCTAAAAACCTACTTTTTCTATTTTACCATATTATTTTACAACTCATCCAACGTTCCAATTTCTATTCTTAGATACAAAAAATTAAATAATATTAAAAAACTACTCTTTCTCTCTCCTCTCCCATCTTTCTATTTCCTCTCTTCCTCTGTTTCTATCTCTCCATCACCACTACATATGAGCTCAGCCACGTCCTAGTAGCAACCCAGCACCAAAGCTTAGCCACCACCACCACCCAATTACTGAAAGTTTGTCCAACCAATCAACCCTACCCAAATCCCAACCCACTGATCCAAATCACAAACCCATGCCCCAAATCACAAACCCATGGCTGACCCGTAACTGCCCTCAAATCACAACCACAAATCAACCGGAATCCGCCACAAAACCATCAAATATCCACCACAAATCCAAAACAATAAACCCATCCACTACCCACACAAACCCATCGAAGCAAACCACCCCACCCAAATTTGATTAAAAAAAAAAAAAACTCAGCTAGTCCAGCCACCATTCCTCTCTGATCTGAGTATGAAACCCATCACCAAACTTCGATCCGTGAACGAAACCCACCACCAAACTCCAACCTCAGCCACTGAAACCCACCACTAAACTTCAATCCAGCCACCAACCATTACCGATCTAGCCACCGAACGATCATGCAACCCATCACTGACCCACCCAAACTTCAACCACAGCCATCGACCCAAACTTCGATCTATGCCATCACCAAAACCCACCACCTAAAATCGTGAGGATCACGAGGGAGGGTTGAGAGAGAAAAGAGTTTCGGAGATTGAGGTTAGGGAGAAGTGTAGAGAGTTGAGAGA
The DNA here is from genome assembly GCA_033629205.1 of Lithocarpus polystachyus. Lineage (NCBI taxonomy): Eukaryota > Viridiplantae > Streptophyta > Magnoliopsida > Fagales > Fagaceae > Lithocarpus > Lithocarpus polystachyus. The sequence goes on from CM066167.1 coordinate 14,266,057, forward strand.
GGAGAGTTTTGAGAGATTGGGAGAAGCGTAGTCAGAGAAAAAGTGAGAGAGAGAACATATTTTTTCAATAAAATAATAATTTTTTTTTTTACATCCAAGTGAACAATTGGTTCTATATGTAAGAACCAACTGTTCACAGGTTGCAAAATAATTTGCAAACCCTCACCCGGATGGAGCAAGTTTTTTGGGCTTAAAGTGGTAAAATAATAACTAGGGGTGTTTACACGGCCAAAATTGGAAATTAACACTGTTTTTCAAATAATATAATTAGTAGACACCATTTTCAAATTATATTTTTTACTAGCATCTCGAGTCTTAAAGACTCGATATAGGGTTTTTAGACTCGATTTAGGGCCTATAAATCGAGTCTTTGAGACTCAATTTTCATAGTCTGGTTAGTCTTATATGGCATTTTTTCCACGTGGTGAACACTTGGAAATCGAGTCTTAGAATACTCAAAAAAAAAAAAAAATTTAAGCATTCCCAGAAATACTCAAAACACCCGGCAGAGACACAAGAAACAAAGAGACAAAAAAAAAAAGGTAAAGAAAAATCGGTCAAGACCACAAAACAGAAGAGGAAGATAAAGCAGTAGTGGCAAAATCAAAGAGAAGTACGAACCAAACAGAAAAAATGACCAGGAGGAGAAGGGGAGATGACTAGTGATCTAGAGGCTATGGCAACAAAGCGAAGTGGGCGACCCACGACGATTTGAACCAGAGCCACGGCTAGCCACGAGCACCGATGACCACTGACGGCCACCCACGCCCCACGACCACACATGGCCACGCCGAGCTGAAGCCACCCACGCCGACTTGAACTCATCTTTTGTTTCTGGGTTTTGTTCTTTCTTTCTGGGTTTAAATGACGATCTGCCCAGGCAGCGCGCCCAGGCCGCGCGCCTAGGCAGCGTGCCCAGGCCGAGCGACCCAGGTGAGCTCTCTCTGATCTAATGGTTTTGAGCTCTCTCTCCTTGGATTCTTTCTCTCTCTGATCTGATGGGTTTTGGGATTTTTATTTTTTTAATCTGGTGGTTGTTGGGGTGGATTTGGGTGGAGGTTGATTTGTATTTGTGTTTTGTACTGGACACGCGAAAATTTCAAACATTTGGTGGTTGTTGGGGTGGATTTGGGTGGAGGCTGATCTGTATTTGTGTTTTGTACCAACACTTGCGAAAATTTCATGCGAAAATTTCAAACGTTTAAACAGAGCAGCACAAATCAAGTGTTTAAGAGTCGTTATATAAATCGAGTTTCTAACACTTGATTGTCAGGTGGACAAAGTGCCACCTCAGACCTGATCAAGACATAAAAATCGACCCCCAAAGACTCAATTTATAGCCCAAAATCGACCCTCTTAGACTCGAGATGTTAGTAAAAAATATAGTTTGAAAATAGTATCTACTAATTATATTGTTTGGAAAATGGAGTTAATTTCCAATTTTGGCCGTGTTTACACCCCTATTGCTAGAGCTCTAACACGCAATACAAACATATATTGAGTGAACCAGGTTGTCAAAACAGACGCAGAGAAAAATTTACTACTTATTCCAGTTATCTGTGCTCACAAGATACTATATTAAAATTTTCATGCACTAGGTTTTTAATTTGTTCTATTTTATTTTTTACTTTATAAGATCTACTTGAACGCAAGCATGTCACAACATGCATTCATGTGGGCCCTGTGACACAGAGACGAAACTAATTTGCGTATAGTCTGATGCATCACCAGCGTTTGAGCCTCCACATTCATGGACGATCACGTTTAATGGTACTAAGCATATTTTTTTCCTGGTTTATACCCTTAATGGAGAAGTCAACAAACCATGTTTTGCATATTCTTATTAAGCGCAAGTCTTTTTTTTTTTTTTTGGAACATTAAGCACAAGTTTTCACCCCAAAATCAAACAAGTATTAGGGCAAATTAGAAACCGTCACCTTCTTATTTAATTTGGATGAAACTCGACAAAGTATTTTGCACAAGATTGCAAGCCTTTGGTGGAAAGAATAACAATTAGCTAAGATCAATTTTTGTATTGTTAACATATATCCTCTCATTAATTTTTTGGTAGGTTACAACTTCTTCAGTCAGTTAATTTATATTTTCACTTATGTAACCATGGGCTTTTTTTTTTTTTTTTTTTTTGCTGAATTAAAAAGGAGGTTTCTGGTGTGGGCTTATCTACCCAACGCCACATGACGGCAATGGGTAATATCATGTGTACCACACAGACCTTACTGGGGCTATTGCTTGAACCGCTCCTCTTTAGGTACAGAACGAGAACTTATACTATCAAGCCACACCTCTGTGTGGTATGTAAGCATGGGCGTTGGGCCTGGTCATAGCTGATAGCATCATTTGTGTAAGATGATCTAATCAATTCTATAAAGCAAAAATTGCATGTAGGTCATCTCACAATAATGCATCAAATTTCCACATATATCCCCCTTTAAATATGTCAAAATTTCACTGGGCAAATAACAAAAATAATTCAGAATCTTTGTTAGATTAGATTAATTAAGCTCTTAATGCGAATCTTGAAAATATATATCCATTCTCTTTAATGTCCATTGGTAACCATACATGAGGAACCACTTTTGAGCTCCTTTTTTTTATTGTGTTTTCATCATGAATACCATTCTTGAGGTATATATTGCAGTAAACTAGAGCAATCATTACTCTATATGCAACAAAAAAGGTCGTAAAGAAATGGGATTCGGGATTAATAAAATAAGACCACCAAATTGCTCCGGGTGATGGTTTCCCAGCCACAAAATTTATGCTTTGTCTTTTTTAAGTTTGAATAATGTTTTCTAAGTACAAGTTAAGGGTATCAATTGTCAAATGCAAACATTATATAGTACTCTAAATTAACATTTAATATTTTTCTCACCCGTGACATGCAGAAAAACCAACCCGTGAATTCCCAGCTGACACGTGCCGCCACTCCATTATCCCCTTTAGAAGAAGCATCTGGAGATGGCCATCTTCAAAATTCAGCAAAATCAACTTATCGCAGCATGTGAATTTGGTGTTGGAACTCTGATAAGACAACCTCAACCTACCTTCCTTCTCTCTCTCTCTCTCTCTCTCTCTCATAAGTCATAGGCATGATAGGACCCTACATCTCTATTAGTTTATTTCACTTGAAATGGTTCATTTCAAGATTAAGATTTTCTTGCATGTAAAAGCATATGAAGTATTTAAATGATATGATATTTGTAATATTAATTTAATCTAAATCATGAAATGAATTATTTTAAACAAATGATTTTTTTTTTTTTTACATTCACTATATTACACAATATCCACGATTGGTGTGCTAAAAATTTGAAATATATGTCCTCATTTCAAAATATGAAAAGAAAATATTGAAATTTAAAAAAGAGAAGTGTTACATTTAAAATACTTTCACAACAAAACCCGATTCAAAGTAATTTCAGTTATAGGTCAAATTAAAATCAGTAACAACTTATCCATGAACGGAGCTATGCTTGGCAATATTCCCCCCCCCCCCTGCCCCCTAAATTTTTTTTAAATACTAGTATATATTTATGTACTAACTTTGGCAATTTGGTTTAATAAAATTACACTTAATCTCCCTTAACAATATCATTGATCCTTTTAAATTAAAGGCCATATAAAGTTGTAGATCTAAAATCTAGAACAAAATTAACAAGTCCAAAAAAATTAGTCCAACAATAAAAATGACAATTAGCAAAGCTAAAAAATGATTATGCTCAATCAACTAATTTTATCCAAAACATACAACCTAATCTTTTAAAAGATTTTAACAAAATAATTTTTTCATTACCCTATAGTAGACGCATGCATCAAATACACAAACAAACATAAACACCCAAAAAAAAAAAAAAACCAGCAGTAGACACTCATCAAATTCCATTTTTATATATGATTGCATTGTAATGTATTAAGAAAAGATATTTTTGTGTCTGTTTTCGTTGACAGTTTGTTAATACTAAATAGATATTTTTTTAAATTTTTTTAGAAGATTGGAGTTTCATAATGATTTTTTTTATACTTCTATCCCTAACTTTAAATCTTGACTCCATCCATAATTTTATCATCTAAATTTTGATGTGAAAATGTGTACGTAACATTCTATTTAAAAAACTGTCTTTCAAACAAAGAGAACCTATTGCGGACACGTGACCCTCTCAGGTGGGCCCATTAGCGCAATAAACCAATAAGAGAGATAGTGTGTGGAGAGCATGAAGCTTAATCCGATGTGTCATATCAGAAAACCATAAGGCATAAACACAAAATTTATCACTACTACTCTGTGTCAGGCGCAAAAAGTGCACCCCAAATCTCAAATTCTCAATCACTGGTATGAAACAGACTTTTGAGTTTCGAGTTTGATTATGTTCACCCGTGAGAGTCTACACGTGACAGACTAAGACAAACACGTACATCTAACATGCCAAGTTTTAGTTCCCCTGTAAAACCTAACCTCTATAAAAAGCCTCTCTGGTCTCACATTTTTTTACATAGCAACTCATACACTCATACATACCATTTAACGTTGGCCTTGCATCCATACGGTGACGTCCAAAACTTGCCAAGCTCCCTAGAATCCAGCGCCTTGATTCAGGTGAATTCAGTTCTTCAATATTAGTACTGTAGCATTGTTAATATATGTTATTGTTTGTGCCGTATAATTGTTTTAACGAGGGGTCACGTGAGAATTACAAGTCCGCATGGAATGGTCATTTTATTGTAATCTTTAGAGCTTTTAGTAGGGTGTTTTGAGTAATAATTTTTAGTATTTAAATAACATTACATATATTTTCATACACTTGTTTGTGCTGTATAATTGTTTCAATGAGGGGTCACGTGAAAATTACAAGTCGGCATGGAATGGTCATTTTATTGTAATCTTTAGAGCTTTTAGTAGGGTGTTTTGAGTAACAATTTTTAGTATTTAAATAACATTACAAGTATTTTCATATACTTTTTCACTCACATGTATTTTTAAAAAAATACAAATAACGGTACTAGAACAACATTATCAAACGTCCCCTAATTTCATGAGAGATGAGTTTTAGCAAAAATTGGCTTATGTATATTGACAATATAGGGATTTGGATGCACCCGTGAATGGTTTAATTCTGTTGTCGCGCACCTACTACATGGCATGGCTGCCTTGCTTCCTAGTTCTATGGCCACAAGGTGCTAAACAACAACAAAGAGTCACGAGAGCTAGTCCTTTTGCTTTTACATCAAAACCACCATGTTCACCCATTTGCTACTGCCATTTTAATATTCTCTCATCCCCACATTCTCAAAACTATTAAAGTGGCTCTCTCTCTCTCTCTCTCTCTCTCTCAGCAATAAAGGAGGTCATGAGTGAAACAACAATCAAAATATTCATGGAATATTTACATGTCTTGAGGGAATAAAAGTATAAAGCATCTCAATCAATATTTGATGGTAATTAATGGCAATAGAGATTGGGTTTGATATTACAAAGATGGAATATCATACTTATTCATATGTAACCAAAATAGAATAGTGCTTGGTAAGCATCGAAGTTAATTGATTGTCTAGATTTATATTTATATATAATTTTTATTGAGAATTTGATTCATTACTAATAAGGCCAACTAATGTATATTTTATTTTAGACACAAATTGTTTTTAGTCAGAGAACTTAAAAGTTTGAAGACCCTCATATATAATATATATGTGTGTGTTACCAAAAGAAAAAAAAGAAGAAGAAGACACTCATATTTATAAAATATATATAGTATTTTAGTTTTAAAAATATTTCGGCGTCAGCGTACTCATTAGGTTAAAACCAAAGTTAAAAGTGTCATTTGAATATATAGACCAAAACTTCCTTTTTGTAGATGGCAGTATGAGGAAAAAAAATTTGTTGACAGCAATATTTGGACTGTTTTTGTTTGTTTGTTTGTTTCTTGAAATATATATTTGGCTTCATTAATCATATAATACACATATACATGTGTTGTGTTGGGTTGTTTGTGTCGATATATATGTGTGTGTTTGTATATGTATATCAGCATTCCGTGGTGATCCAAGGCACCCGAATGTCAAGATGTAAATACTATACAACTCGTTTGTCATGAAATGGTGCTAAAACTCTTTCTCATTGTATGAACAAACCTTTGGTTAATGCTCCTTACATATTTTTTAAGTTATTCCCAGTTTAACATACAAAGGTACCCTAGCAATCTTCAAGAACAGGTGCATCCGTTGCAAAGAAGTGGCAAATTATTCTTCAAATAAGAAAAAACAGTGACACTTTCTAATACATTTAAATGAAGAAAGTGTTAATGATGGTTAATACTTAATATGTTGTTAGGACTCAAAGACTTCTCTACCATGCATGACTATATGATCAAAGTCTCAATAAAATATTAATTAACTGCTATATGGTTTTACGAATCCTAGGTGCCAGAAATTATAAAGTCCTCTGGTAGACAATGTTATCTGTCCACTATTTTACTAAAAAATTCCCACTTGTTTAAAATTGCTGAGTCAGTGTTTTAAAAAAATTTTCAACTCAACAATTTTAAACAGGTGTAAGTTTTTTAATGAAATGATTGACCATGTCACTTGTTCACCATGTGGACCTTATAATTTCTCCTAGGTGCCATGCCACACTAATGGTACTTAATTTATTGCACTATTATTACCAAAAATAATTTATTGCACTATAATGCCATTGAGACTGCTCATGTACCTACATGAATGAGTGCAAAGGAGAGGATCATTTTCCTTCTAAGACAGCATGCACAGCTTAAGATACAAGGCCACGAAGAACACATTTGGTTTTTGCACACTTTTCTAGGAAATAAGGGCCTCATGGCAGTTCACAAGCTCAGAACTATTGAAGATACAATTCCTCACAGCTTTTACCTCACAAAAAACAACAGTTAGTGAATTAAAAAAGAGAAAAAGAAAGAAAAGCTGAAACATGAGATCATTGGGACCAAAGAAAATAGTATGAGAAAAAGAAAAAAGTTAGAGACCATTAAAAATAAAATCCATGTACAACAAAATATTGCACTGCCAAGATTGTCACATAAGAACAACCTACAAAATCGCTACAAAACCCTCCAACCGTTCCTAGAGACAATGACATTTTAATCAACTGGTACTTGACACGCGTCAAACTTATGACATGAGAGCAATTCTTCTGAGGAATTTTTAGTCTGGGTATATAAGTATATGAGCCTTTGCTTCAAATTGTCTTTGCCAGGATAGTTTATTTGAATCCTCTAGTAGTTAACTCATTCTTTCTCTGCCATTAGTTTTCTGCAATTATAACTTCTTTTTTTTGTCATTTCCCAGAGGAACACTTGTGTAGCATTCTGTGGTGGTTCCTGTTCTATCATTAAGACATTCTTCATAGCGTTGAAGACTGTCTAGATAAGCCATCAAATATTGCTTATCATGGACCTTGTTCACACTCTGTTAGCCATTTGGATCATAGCCAGCCTTGTCTTTCAGAATTCAAGCAATGTGGAAGGACGATATCATTACCACAGGAAGCCGAAAACTTCTCATAGAGGCTCCTCTGGTTCTAAATCCCCTGTATCTTCCCCTGATCCTCAAGACCCTTCATCACCAACTAGTCCTCCTTCTGTTCCTTCTGACCCCTACCCAAATGATCCTGGAAATTCTAGTACAAACTGTGTTTTCGATGTGAGATCTTATGGGGCTGTTGGAGATGGTTCAAATGATGACACTGAGGCATTCAGACAAGCATGGAAAGAAGCTTGTGCAGTAGAATCAGCAGTAATTTTGGCTCCTGAAGATTATAGTTTCATAATCACTTCAACAATATTCTCAGGGCCATGCAAGCCAGGACTTGTATTCCAAGTAAGTAATGAAATTCCTTGCTCTTTAGCTCATTTCAGTAAATTGCAATTAATTTTTTTGTGGTTTATACAGTTCACTTAATTTTAAGCTTTATTTGTGAAAAGGTGGATGGAATCCTAATGACACCGGAGGGACCAGATTCATGGCCTAAAGCAGACAGCCGCAAGCAATGGCTTGTGTTTTACAGACTTGACCAAATGACTTTCACAGGAAAAGGAACCATTGAAGGAAATGGCCAGAAATGGTGGGAACTCCCCTGCAAGCCTCACCGGGTAGTTTATCTTTAATCCAATTTACACTTTTTTTTTTTTTTTTTTGATAAAGCAATTTACACTATGTCAATTCTAAGAAGCATAGACATAAACAAGGCCGCGGTGTGACATATGACACGATAATTCTTAAAAAATTAGGCATAACACTGTTGAGATACAAAAAAATAAAATAAAATAATTATCAAAATCTTTATATATATATAATTTTTTTAGAGAAAAAACCTTTTTTCCCCGACGTTGAGAACACGTATACAAGAGTGAAATGGAAGGATGGAATATTTTGCTAAATGCTATTTTGTTATTTCAGGGTCCAAACGGGTCGACGTTGTCAGGACCATGTGACAGCCCTGCAGTAAGTTGAATAATCAGAAATAGCCAATTCAAAAATTTTAGTTACCAAGTTGAATTTTCTTTTTTAACTAACCTAACAATCTTGTTTACTATTTTTACAGTTAATTCGGTTTTTCATGAGCTCCAATTTGGTGGTCAGTGGTCTACGAATCCTAAATAGTCCTCAGTTCCATATGAAATTCGATGGTTGTGAAGGAGTATTGATTAACAAGCTGTCCATCTCCTCACCTAAACTCAGCCCCAACACCGATGGGATCCATATTGAGAATACTAAAGCTGTTGGAATATACAACACCATGATTAGCAACGGTAGGAAAATGGTGTGACTTATTTACTCAATTTGGCAAGTTTATACTTTATTAGTTTATTGATTAGCTATTAGATCAGATGTAACCATTTTACTTGATTTAAACAGGTGATGATTGCATTTCGATTGGACCTGGGTGTTCAAATGTAGCAATAGAGGGTGTCACTTGTGGGCCTAGTCATGGGATCAGGTGCATATTCTCTCTCTCAAATAAATATAAATCTTGCCTAACTACCCATTTGTTAAGGTTGAGTGAAGTATTCACTATGCTTCAATCATGTCATTGTATTGACTAATGCATTACAAACGGTATAATTATCTTTCACAGTTAAATCAACTATGCCACTCATTGATCAATGTAGCCACATAGTTAAATTTAATTAATTTCAACTACCGTTCATTGACCAATGCAGGCACATAATTGAATTCAATTAGACTAATGAGCTATAGACATGAAAGCAAATTCAAGGAAAAATAATAGTTGTGACCACTGGGGCGGGTTCAATAGCATCTTGAAGGTACATCCATAAGAGGAAAAATGAGAATCAAAAGGCAAGAATGGCCTTTATTAACATCTCCTTGAAGCCATGCGGCACCTGCCTCATTTAATAAATCGCTGTAACAGTTGAAATTATTTAAACTTCCAGATAGAAAGCTGAAAGCAAATAAATAACCCATATAGAATCCTAGGATAGATGTATACTGGATAGTTTAATGGTATGTTGGTTTACTGGATTTTGTCAACAGGTCACCTAAGTACATTGTTTAAGAAATATATAGATTTTATAGTATGTTATAGTATGTTGTACTTAGATTTTTCATTTAAATTCAACCACGTAATCACATTAATATAATTTTCTCCAAATGACAATTAAACTCTACCATGTGAGTTATTGGTGCATGGACATTATTGATCCTAATTCAAAAATCTAAAGTAGAAAATTCATTGAATTTGTACTTCAGTTTTACCTCTCTTTTTTTTTTTTGATGAATAGTTTAGTATGAAATGGGACCAACAAACTGAATTCTCTTTCGGTGTGCCTGACTTAGTTACTCTCATTTATTTTCTGCAGCATTGGAAGCCTTGGAGTGCACAATTCCCAGGCATGTGTTTCTAACATTACAGTTCGCAACGCAGTCATTAAGGAATCGGACAATGGGCTCAGAATCAAGACTTGGCAAGGTGGGACGGGTTCAGTAACAGGCATAGCATTCGAAAACATCCAAATGGACAACGTTATGAACTGCATTATCATAGACCAATATTACTGCTTGTCAAAGGCTTGCTTAAACGAAACTTCAGCTGTACATGTCAATGACATTTCCTACAGGAACATAAAGGGCACCTACGATGTGCGCAGGACCCCTATACACTTTGCATGCAGTGACACAGTTGCTTGCACAAACATAGAACTTTCAGAAGTAGAGCTTTATCCACAGGAAGGGCAACTGCTTGAGGATCCGTTTTGTTGGAATGCTTATGGGAATCAGGAGACTTTGACTATACCTCCCATTGATTGCTTACGAGATGGGGAGCCTCAGAATGCGTTTGAGCCATCCACATATGAGTGCAATTGATATATTTTAGTGTTTTCTGGTGATTAATATTATAGAATACTGTATAGAGCCCAAGAGGCCCGTCTCTATTTTGGGTCATTATTACTATTACTTTAAGCTCCATCCCTATTTGGGCTTCCCCCTTATTGTGTGATGAGATGTAGACAAGGGCCTAATTTTTTGGGCCCATATTGTAATAGATTGGGTGCTTACATTATAGTATTAATATCAATGCTAGAAATTGTTTCAAGAGCGATCCATTGTGTGATCCACATCATAACGTAATTCATTTGTGTGTATATCTAATTTTAATGAACAAATATCTCAATTAATAAAAGTGGAGGACAAGGATTTTTTTTTTTTTTTTTTTTTGAGAATGTGGAGGACAAAGGAGTTTAATTCCCCTTTTTGGTCTCGCAGGCAAATTACTCTCGGAAAGGTCTTTTATTTTGTATTATTTTTATTCGACCTATTTATTTATTTAATATTTGCTATTCGATATAAATATCATTTTATAATGAGAAATACTACGTCCACAACATTTTTCACAACATTTTCACAACAAATCCTAGTTAGCAGGTTGTTATTTGCTGTTACTAGTAGGTAAGAAAGTAATTTCAGTGTTAGATTTAAATTTAAAACCTGTAACAACCTGCCAACTAAGATTTGTTGTAAAAATATTGTGAAAAATGTTGTGGACGTAACAGTTCTCTTTTATAATTAATAATATTTATTCTTATAACCCTTATGCCGCGGCTTACGCCTATAGAAGCCACAAATTGAATTGTCAACAATAGCAATGCAAACACTGGAAATTCAATATAGAGCAATTCGTCAATATCTTCGTGATAACTCTTTTGTTAAATAGAAGAAATTCAAGTCACTTTGATATTACAATAATTGAACAAAATAAAATATTGTGAGCACATTGTCTCGCACTCATGGGAAGTACGTCTTAGCCAAATGGATCAAAGACAGAGATTTGGGAGTAGTCACCTAGTTTAGATCTAAAAATCAAATTGAGCCTTGGACATGAGTCTACATACCAAATTACGGATTCGGAGTTAAAGTACGACTTAGGAAGATGTTAGGCACCCAAGATTGCTGGACTTGTGGGCTGGCCTCCATTATGTGTTGATGGACTATGTTTAATAAAGAAGTTATTAAAAGAGTCATAATCATAAATCTAAACATACATCATGCACTGAACAAAAAAGAATATAATCAACATGTTAAACATCACATAACATAAAAAGAAACACATTAAATCACAAATCAAACAAATTTTATTAAACATGAAAAAAATGAATGTGCAACAAATGAATGTGCATCACTTTCATCATTCTTAAATGTGCCAGAATAACAAGTACATGCATTTAATTCATATTGGCCAAATAATTCTTCACATTCTAACAATTATAATCCAAATATGCAAAACCATCCGTATTTGAGTTATAAGAGTGACAATGTGTTGAATCCTCCTGCTCCAAGGAATTTTAATTCACCACATGCATCATCATCATCATCATCATCATCATCATCTAGACCTTCCTTGGAGGATGCACTTAGTACTTTCATTCAAAGGCAAAGTGAGCAAAATCAAAAGTTTGAATCCATGCTCACTAGGCTAGATGAAGAGGTAAGAGAGACCAAGAGTCATATAACTAGGCTTACAAATTCATTGAGTGGGATAGAGAGAGGGAAGCTTCCTTCCCAAACTCAACCTAATCCCATCAATCAAAATCTAAAAATTGGCTCTAAGGATAAACATGAGGAAGTAGAAGCTGTGACTATTTTGAGGAGTGGTAAAGAGATTGATAAAAGTGCTCCTTTAATAACTAAGAAATCTAAGGAGACCCCTATTGAAAAAGAGAAGGATGAAACTAAGTCACTTGGGCTTGATGACATTGAACAATGCCCAATCCCTCCACCATTTCCACAAGCCTTAAAATTACCTAAGAAATTAGACACTACATCTGAGATATTAGAGCATTTGCATCAAGTCAAGATAAATTTGCCATTATTGCATGTTATCAAGCAAGTGCCTGCATATGCCAAGGTAATTAAGGACCTATGCACTATCAAGAGAAAGCATCATGTGAAGAAGTCCGCTTTCCTAATAGAACAGGTAAGTGCAGTTATCCAACATAAGACCCCACCAAAGTATAAGGATCTAGGTTATCTTACGATCTCTTGTACTATTGGTGATTACATCATGGAGCATGCATTGCTAGATCTTGGGGCAAGTGTTAATTTAATCACTTTCAGTGTATATCAAAAACTTGGACTTGGTGAGTTAAAACCTACTTCAGTAACTTTACAGTTGGCTGATGGCTCTGTAAGGGAGCTGAAAGTGTTGGTGAAAATTGAACAATTTTATTATCCTGTTGATTTTATTGTTCTAGATTACCAACCTGTTTTACATCCTAATGTTCATACCTCTATTATTTTGGGTAGACATTTTCTTGTCACAGCTAATGCTTTAATTAATTGCAAGAATGGAAGGATGCAACTCACTTTTGGTTCCATGACTTTGGAGCTAAACATATTTCATGTGGCTAAACAACCACAAGAGGATGATGATTGTGCTTATGTGAACATCATTGGGGCAATGGAAAAGTTTAATAAGAATTGTTTTTCTGATCCTCTTGAAACTCTTCTTAATAATTCTGTTGGTTCTTATGATTTAGAATGTGATATTCATGTATCTGAAAATTTTTCTTTGTTGGATCCCTCACAGGTTTTGGAAAAACAACAGATGATGGCAATTAATGAAGGATGGAAGCCTTGCTTTAAGGAGCTACTATAAAATGAAAAAAAGCTCGTGCATTCATGTGAAAAGGCACCACAGCTGGAGCTTAAGCCCCTGCCCGGTAATCTTAAATATCCATATTTGGGCTCAAGTAAGTCAAAACCTAGGTGGGATGACCCTTTCATTGTAAGGGAAGTATTTAAACTTGGGGTTGTAGTAGTTGAGGATCCTAGGGATGACCCTGCCTATTGGGATGCTACATGAAATCTGAAAGAGCCTTATGAAATTGTACCATATTTTTTTTTCTTTGTTTCCTTTTTCCTTTGTTTCCTTTTTTTTTTTTTTTTTTTTTTGCCTTTTGTTTTTGTTTTTGTTTTTTTTTTTTTTTTTTTTTTTGTTTTGTTATTATTTTTTTGTGATCTAACATATGCAGGTGTGAAAGAAATTAAAAAAAAAAAAAATTAAATGCTTAAGGTAACTTCTTCCCTTTATACTTGAATTTATTTTGGCTTTGATACATTGAGGACAATGCAATATTTTAGTTGGGGGGAGAGGTTTAAAATTTTGTTGCACCATGCATGATTTTTCTTTCTTTCTTTTCTAAAAAAAAAAAAAAAAACCCTGAATTTGAATGCAAAAGAGTTATAAGCTTTATTTTTTTGTCATATGATGGAATGAATAATGCTGAGTTAGTTATACTATTTGCTATATTAAGACTTTTTCATGAAAAGCATAATTGGAAACTTTTGAGCACAATAGCCAGGTTAGCGGACGGTTGGATGTTGGATATGCATGGATCATGAACAAGCTAGATATAAGTTGAAACTCAACCCATATAGAGAGTTCTTGAGCCTTACTTTTCTTTGTAAGAGTATATCTTTGTTTGAACTCTTAAATTTCTCTCATATGCTTCAATTTTTGTAAAAGATCTCTATATTTTTTGGTTGACTACTAGAAACATTATGGGGAGATATACCATGATCCTACTTATTTTTGTCCTTAGGCATGCTGGTTTATGTGGAATTTTAGGAGATGAGAACCTAAGGCCATCAATCTTTTGTCACTAGCTAAACAAATATTCAGCCTACCTTGACATTAACCATTGTCACCATCATTTGAGCCATGAGAAATACTTCTACAATACCACAAAATATTTTTATTTATGGGTATTCTCTTGGGGATTCAAGTTTTGAGCAATTGATGTGTTTAGATACCACCATTGTCTCTCTTTTCTTCAAAAAAAAAAAAATCAAAAAGAAGAAGCAAGAAAAAAAGAAAAGAGAAAAGAAAGATCCAAAAAAAAAAAAAAGAGAGAGAAAAAGAAAAAGAAAGAGGAGACATACATAATCAATCAATAAATCATTGGTGTCTTACACATCTTTCATGTATTTCAGAAGGGTTATATGGTTGAGTAAAACTTATTTTGATTCAAGTTGGTTGTTATCGCTATGAGTTGGGTTTGGCTTGAATTTTCTGCATTTGATTCATATACCTCATATTTCAAAAAGAGCAGTTTGCCTTTACCTAGCCATAAGATTATACTACCACTGAGCATAAAGTCCTACTTGATCCTAAAGGTGCATGGCTGGTATGTGTTTTGGATAAAAACTAGAGATGAGAATGGTATTAACCTCATGTTTCCAGGAATTCAACATCCTTTCCAAGAGATCTTTTTCTGTTGTTTTAGCGGCTGTTTTTGTATACACATGTGATATTCTTAAAACTTCTTCTTTCCTTTAAACTTCTTCTTTCCTTTTTGTTCACATGTGATTTGAAGAGAGAAACCATTACTTCTATGTTTGTTCTTTTAGAGTGTTGATGACTTAAGAGAGGTTTTGGAGTAGAGGCTCTAATCTAGATTATTCTTAGTCTATGCATATTTGGAAAAGCCGGTTTGATTGGATAGGCTATGCACACACACACACATACACTCCAAAAATGAAGCTAGTGAAAACTCTTTAATATGATGAATAGTATCCCAACTCAAATTGAAAGTTCATTTATATGATATAATGATAAAGCAGACTAACATTTGCTGCGGGAATTTTTAGGAAACTTTTGACTTTTGTGGGTAGAGTCATTGCAAACCCTCACAAGAGTAAACTCGTCCACTAGGGTGACCTAGGGGTTCAAAGACTTGCTGCACATGGGAAGTGCAGTTGTGTAGCCTACGAAATTGGCTTGTATTTTAGCTTCAATTTTTCACTTTTAGTAGACATGGGTGCTTTGTGGATTGCTAGGGACTAGCAAGATTTAAGTTGGAGGGTGTGATAACGCCTTAAAATATATACTTGTTATATATTTATGTGGGCATTATCTCCTTATTAATATGCTTAATTTGTATAATTAAGTCATGATCTGCATTAGTCCCTATTAGTTATCTTTACATAATTTCTTGAATAAGATGTCATTCATTGTGTGTAATTTTCTACTTTCAGGAAATTATGTGAGAAAAATGAGTTTACAGGAATTTGTAAGAAAATGGAGGCCAAACTAGAATAAAAATGGAGCTAAAGGACCATATTTAA
Source organism: Lithocarpus polystachyus (assembly GCA_033629205.1). Taxonomy (NCBI): domain Eukaryota; kingdom Viridiplantae; phylum Streptophyta; class Magnoliopsida; order Fagales; family Fagaceae; genus Lithocarpus; species Lithocarpus polystachyus. The sequence goes on from CM066167.1 coordinate 14,281,696, forward strand.
ATGTCTAAGGAGGTGTAGCTGGAGTGCTTGGATTGTCTACCAAGATTGGAAGCTTCAAATAAGGAAAGAAATCAAAGGGGTAGAATCTGTAAACGAAAAATTTGATTTGAGCACTGATAAGTATTTTGGGCGTATCTCTCTCCACAAAAATCCAATTGATACAAGGCTAGATGGGTTGGAACTGTGACTTAAATATATACAACTTTCCAGTTTTGAGTTTTCAAAATTCTCAATTTTTGAAGGCCGAAATTAACTCACAAGTTACTGTTGTAAACCTGGACGAAAATTAAAATAGAAAAAGTTTTATTTTCTTTAGACACTTGGACATTAGGGTTTGGAAGGAGGGCTGTGAGAACAAATTTTGGGCAGATAAAACCTTGTATTTTTCTTTCTCTAATGGCATCCTAAACTCTTTACTAGGGCTAGGGGTTATGTTTCTTCTATACGGTATGAATATTCAATGTGATTCTTTCTAGGATTTTATTAACGACATATTTGATTGTTCAATTAGATTTCTTTTGATGTATTAGTTCTTCCATGCTTTCAATAAGTTCAATCATGTTTTTCTTATTGTTTAGATGAATTTCTAATAGTTTCAAATAGAAATCAGGTTTTAAAGTGAATGAGTTTTTCTGAAAAATTTTCTAATCGTATTATTAATCGAGGTTATAATGCGTTCTTGAATTGTCTCAGTTCAACTGAATCATAAGTTTTTAATTGTATAAGAACAATCAATTATGAAATATATATTTTCTTAGATCACAAAGAATCTCATATCGATATAGGGAAACACCTCGATGCCCTGGTATTTACATTATCGATTTAAATCAGTTTTTATTATTATTCTTGTTAACAATCACCAAGCAAAAATATTTTTCTTCTTCACCCAAATTGTTATTTAATTATATTGTCTTTGAATTTACCCTGTTCCTTGTGGTTCGACCTCGGTACTCCGAGAATTATATTGCTATGATCTCCTGCACTTGGGAGTGAGCAAGCAGATATGTACTTTCCAATAAAATAAACTTAACTCAAAAATTTTTTGTGAATCAAAATTTATAGTAAAAACAGTGAGCAAAAATCATTTTTCAGCATCGTTATCAATGCAAGTTGAGTACTTTTTAGTTGTGATTACCTCTGAACTATTGAGAACTCTTTAATTACCCTTGGTTGATGTGTGTCTACAAATATAATAATTCTATTTTTAAAAAAACGGGTTAGCCCTCAAAATTACAAAACCCTTCCCTTTTGAACCAATTCCTATTCACCACCCATTAAAGCCATAATATGAACGGCCAAGTCTTCTTTTGAAAAAAAAATATTTATTTTTGATAATGCAAAGAAAATCAGTAAGCTGAATGCTCCGGGCTTTAATGGACTAGTGATTGTTTGGAAGGCCTGAAAAGAAAGACACAATATCAAAGGTGACCGAAGTGAACCGGCTAAGAACCATTCGATGCTTAAGTTAGTTTTTTTCTAGAACGTTAGAATTCCAACTTTGAGAGTAGTGAGAACTTACTTCCATTTGATATGGATGAGTGCTTATATAGTGTGCTTTGGAGTGCTTACTTGTCTCGTAACTTCCCTAATATTTGAGGAACTTAGAAGGTTAAGACTTAACTTCCACAACCACTATAGGAGTTAAAATGTTCAATCTTATCCTCTACAACTGTCATTAGAAGTTAAGTACTTAGTAGGAAGTTATAACGATGAACGAAGATCTTGCTTATGTTTCAAAATAGTAACACGTGGTTCGATTCACTAGCTTTTGTAGATAAATCTTTCTGGAAATTTCCCAAGTGTTGGGGGCCGTCCAGGCGCTTTCTTGATGGACGACCCTCATGCCCATGGACATCCGTCCTAGTAGGGATGACCATTCCTGTCTTCCTGACTTGGACGACTCTCATGGACAAATTGAAGTTGATTCAATTTTCAGTTCACCATCAATTTTGATCCCATAACTCCTTGATTATATGTATGAAATTGGTCATTTATGAAGAATCAAAGAAGATTTGGTGGGATAATTGCCATATAAAATATTGTTGAATGCCTTTAGGATGGATAAAAATCTTAGAAAAAATAGCTTAAATAATCTAAAAATTTTGTATGATAGAAACTCAAAAAGTAGGTCATGACAACCATAACCACCATGTGTCGAAAGTGCCACCAAATCTACAATCTTAGCTATTGAAGACACACAAAAAATGGGAGGCTAAGGGCCTAATTGGTAAGAGAATTTTTGTTTTTGTTTTCAAAATAGTATAAAAACAATTTTCAAAAAATTGAACTTGGAACTAGTTTTCCGATAATAATTTTTATATTTTACATGTTTGGCTCCTATTTTTAAAAACAATTTTCAAAATACTAAAAACAAAAATAATTTTTTGGGAGACCATTTCTATTTTTGAGATTTTAAAATTTTTTTTATAAAAAGTAACATATAGAATCTGTAGATTATTTTTTTTTTTTTTTTTTTGTGGATAATGATATGGAAATAGAACTCATCATGTTTTTTTTTTTTTAATGATAAGTTTCAAATTTGAAGTGTGAGAATTCTTTTTGTGATAAAGATTAACTCCTAAATTTAAGTGATAAAAGAGTTTGGACAAATATGTGGGGTTCACTATTTTCAATTTATTTACAACTATGTCAATAAAAACATTTTCTGTATCCTGAAAACACCCTGTAAGCCGTTTTCAAAATCCTGTTTTAAATTAAGAAAATAGGATAAAGTTTTTTGAAAATTGTATTTAGAAAATATTAGCCAAACAATAAATTCAAGTGTAGGACCCACCATTTTATAGATTGCAAAACAAAAAACTATATTTAAATATTCTTACCAAACAGCCCCTAACATTTAAGTTGTGATGAATTTGAATCTTACTTATTATATGACTAGAAAAGTCATCTTATTGATGATAACTGATATATATTTTGGCTATGCTAATTGATAATGCAAAGAAAAAATCAGTAGGCTAAATGCTTCGGGCTTCAAAGGACTAGTGATTGTTTGGGAAGCCTGAAAAGAAAAGACACAAGATCAAAGGTGATTGGGGTGAACAAACCAAGAACCCTCTGATGCTTAAGTTTTTTTTTTTTTTTTTTTTTTTTTTTTTCCTGGAACGTTAGAATTCCGGCTTTGAGAGTAGTGAGAACTTACTTCCATTTGATGTGGATGAGTGCTTATATAGTGTGCTCTAGAGTGGTTACTTGTCTCGTAACTTCCCCAATATTTGAGAAAGTTAGAAGGTTCAGACTTAACTTTTACAACCACTATAGGAGTTAAAATGTTCAATCTTATCATCTACAACTGTCATTGGAAGTTAAGTACTTAGTAGGAAGTTATAGCGATGAACCAAGATCTTTCTTATGTTTCAAAATAGTGACACGTGGTTCGATTCATTAGCTTTTGTAGATAAATCTTTCTGGAAATTTCCCAAGTGTTGGGGGTCGTCCAGGCGCTTTCCTGATGGACGACCCTCATGCCAATGGACATCCGTCCTACTAAGGATGACCTTTCCTGTCTTCCTGACCTGGACAACTCTCATGGAAGAATTGGAGTTGATTCAATTTTCAGTTCACCATCAAATTGAGCCACAAGATTTTTGCCCAAACTCTTGCAATCTTTTTGCTTTACCTCAAGATTACACAAAACTTTAAAGTTTGAGATTCAAATTAAAGTAGCCTTGTTTGGATTATCTTTTTTGCCAAAGGATTCAAGTGAAGAGGGTTTTGTTGGAGAGAGGAGAGCTTCCTAGTGATGCATGTTAATACCACTTATTTTGGGGTAAATGGTTTTTTCAGGGCTTATGGTGAATGAAATGTGGAGAAATGCTCTATTATATATATATATATATATATATATATATAGAATAAAAGAAAAGGGAATTGAGCCTTAATTATTTTTATCCTCAAAAAACAGACGAAGGTCTTAGACAGATACAACATATACACAAACCTTATCACAAAAAAAATATTGCTAATCTAGAATTTCCCCACTATATTTGCACACTTGTTAACAATGGAAAATTTGCTGTATTTCCCAATACAGCAAATTTTCAAAAGCAAAGAGATGTTTTCTATAATTTTATAAATTATTAGGTGTACTACCATCATTGTCACATAAGGATAAGTCTAATGTACAATATCCACAAGTATGAACAACCATTGCTTGAAAGGAGGGTATAATACACCAAATTAACTGAATAATTTCACCAAAAATTAAGGTAAGCTTCATTTGAGCCTATAAAGGTGTCAAGAATCAAGATGTTCTTGGTGTCTACTTCTAGTAGGGCTGTCTAATGGTTCACTAACCCACCCAAACTAACCGGGTCCGACTGACTTGAAGCCCAGTAGGTGGACCCAAAACCCATGGTCGGTCAGATTTGGGTCTGTATCTAACAAAAATTGATGATTCAGGTTGGGTGGCGGGTTAAGGAATTAAAAACCCGTATTACCCGACCCGACTGATGGTTTCAGATTAAAAAAAAAAAAATATTATTTGTTCAGTTATTTTTAGAAGAACGCGTGAAGACAGAAGACTGATTGGACTAAAGCATTGACTTGTTAAGTGTTACACGCTAACTAAAACTTACATGCAAAAGAAAATCAACCAAAATCAAACCAATAAATTCAGAACGGCTAAATTTCAAATCAAAATCAGAGTTCCACTTCCCCATGCCCATGGCCATGGTGAGTCCTTACTCCTTACTCCTTAGACTTAGCCAGTTACCCTCAAGGCCTCCACCCTCATCTCTCTCTTTCTCTTTCTCTCATAAATTAGTCTTCTCTCCATTCTCTCTGCTCTCTAGTCTCAAGGGTTGATTTCAAAATCTTTCTTTTTTATTTTGAAACAAACAAGTCATTTATATCAAAATTTTTCTTCACTCCAATTGACCAAACCCTAGTTGCTGGTTGCTGCTGCCGCTGCCTCACACTACACCAAACACCGCCGCCTCACTTTCTTTCCACCATGGTTTAAGTCTTCTCTGCCTCTCAATTTCGGCTTCCTAGCCTTAGGTTAGGTAAATTTTCTTCCTTTTTCATTCCTCTTTTTCTGTATTTTGTGATATGGGTTTATCATCTTGTTCAAATGATTTAAAACTTAAAGATTAGGGACCAAAACTGACCAAGAGATTGGATTCAAAGATGAAACCCTAATTCTTTTGATTTGATTTGTTGGGTCAAAGACATGATTTATCACTTTTCAAAGATGAACCCCTAATTTGAGTATGCTTATTTGTGTTATCGTTTTTCAAAGACTTGAGTTATCTCTTTTCTGAATGTGCTTTGTGTTTATTTTCGTGTTTACTCGTTACAGACATACAATATAGTTAGTTTAATTCATTATTTTAGTGTGCTTTGAGCGTGCTTTGTATCTACCTAGTTTTATTCCTTATTTTGTTTTTTATTTTCTATGATCAATATACTTGTATCTTCACTATAAAAAAAGAAAAAGAAAAAGATGAACCTTTAATTTAAAAAGATGAAATCCAAACACATTTTTATTTTGCTTATCTAATTGTATTTTATTGCTTTTTTTTTTATTCATTTTTCTTTTCTAACTTAAAAAATTGAAACCCTAATTCTATACAGGAGTTGAAAGTTGTTCAAGTAGGCTACTCTTTTTGCTTCCTTTTCAAGGTCGAATCCCTAACAGCTAAGAGTTCTCTGAGGTATCATTTCTCTTATGTTGTTTCTATTTTAACTTCTTGTTATTGTTTGTTTGTTACTTTTGTTGATGTTTTTGTTGTCACTTTGACCTGTTGTTGTTGTTGTTGTTGTTGTGTCACTTGTGTGTGTGTTCTTGTTATTAGGTTAGTAGTATCATTGTTATGGTAATTTGCTAATGCTTAAATTTAATATCTTTAAGTTATGGAACCTTCTAGTGATGTACCCGCTTCTCAAATGACACCAGCTACCCAAGTTGAACCTGCTACAACTCTAACTAATGCTGAGGCACTTCCACCTAAACTTAATGGTAAAGTCAAGGTGAGTGAGATAGTTGCTGGTTGTAGTAATAGTAGGAAAAAGTCTACTGCTTGGGATTATTTTAAAAAAATACAGATTAGTGAGGGTCATTTTAAGGCTGTTTGCCATTATTGCCAAAAAATTTATCGTGCTAGTAGTAAAGGGCATGGTACTACTAATTTATTGAATCATGTGCCAAATTGTGTTAATAACCCTAATAGAGATGCACTTAAAAGGCAACAAACCTTAGCATTTGAACCCAAAATGAATGGGGAGGAAGGGTTTCAACTTGTACCAACAGCCTTTACTATTGAGGCTTCTAGAAAGGCACTCGCTAAAATGATTATAATAAATGAGTTACCTTTTAGGTTTGTTGAAAGGTATGGGTTTCAAAGATATTCAATAACCTTACAACCTAAGTTGCAAATTAGGGATATCTCATCTCATCAAACTGTGGCTAGGGATGTGATTGGCATTAATGGTATTGAGAGAGAGAAACTAAGGGAAGCCTTGAAAGGTCGTAGGTGTGCCTTACTACGGACACACGGATTAGTATTCAAAATCTGAATTATATGTTGCTCACATGTCATTTTATTAATGATGATTGGAACTTGCATAAGAGAATTAAGAATTTTTGTCAAGTTGAAGACCATAGGGGGGAGACTATAAGCAGAAAGATTGAGATGTCTTTGCATGAGTGGGGTGTTGATGGCATATTCACCTTGACAATGGATAATGCTTCCTTTAATGGTGCTACCATTAAATTTTTACAAATAATAGCTAAAGATTGGAAGGGGACTGTTTTAGAATATGAGTTCTTGCATACAAGGTGTTATGCACATATCCTAAATTTGATTGTGGGGGATGGTTTGAAAGAAATTGATGAGTCCATTGCTGGGGTGTATGAAGCAGTGAGGTATGTGAAGTCCTCACCAAATCAAACTTTTAGGAGTTTTATGCAGAGATTAAGTATTGAATCCAAGTGTTTACTAAGTCTAGATGTACCTAGTAGGTGGAACTTTACCTACCTCATGTTAGATACTGCTGAAAAATTTGAGAAAGTGTTCCTAAGAATGGACTTTGAGGATGATAGTTATTCTTCATACTTTATGAACAAGGAAAATAGTGGGGGTTTGGGATCTCCTAGTGGGGTTGATTTTCAAAATTGTAGGACATTTGTGACTGTGTTTCTTGATTCAAGAAAGAAAATAAGGTTTTTGAAGTTTTCTTTTTCTAAAATTTATGGGGATGAAGTGGCTGATGAGATGGTTGATTTGGTGAGGAAGACCATGGATAGGTTGTACGATTATTACTCTTTTGTTGATTCACCAAATGTGGTAGTACCAAGTGAGAGTGAGAGGACATACATAGAAGGTGATACATTGGTTGTATTGATCCATATGCGATGGTTAATTCTCGATATGAGAATTTCTTAGAGGCTGAGAAGTCTATAGGATGTAGCAATGAGATTGAAAAAATATTTGACTGAAAATTGTGAGAGTAGAAGGGATGTGAAATTTGAGATTTTGGGATGGTGGAAAGCCAATTCAGATAGGTACCAAGTACTGTCAAAAATTTCTAGGGATGTACTAGCTGTACCTGTTTCTACAGTTGCTTTTGAATCGGCATTTAGTACCGAAGGGCGCATGCTTGATCAATTTCGAAGTTCATTCTCTCCTTTCATGGTTAAAAATCTTGTTTGTGCTCAAAACTGGCTGCAAGTCCATATCCCAATTTCTTTTCACAAATCAAAGGGCGAGATGGAGGCCTTGGAGATGAATTTCAGGACTTAGGTAATATGTTTAATTTCCAAACTTCTTGTCTATTAAGTGTTATAATGTCATATACTTGAGCAAAATTTAATCTATTTCCTTAATTTTTTCTTTTCTAGTTTTGAATCAAGCAACAACAGCAGCAAGTTCTAATTCCTGCTCAAGCAAAGGTGGTACCCATACCACAATTAGTATTGATGAATGATCACTGATCGGGTATGTTTTTGCCCTTGTAATTTTTTTTGATTGGTTAATTCCCTTTCAGTCATTCTATAACTTTTGTTCTTTGTCTTTATATATTATTGATAAATATTTTTCCCCCTTGTATTGTAGGAGGAAGGAAGGTTGCATTTTGTATAGGAAGCAGTTTTTTGGATATATTTTGGACGCTTTTTTGGACAGATGTATAGCTTTTCTAACTATACATGAACTCTTGCTTATAGGAAGGAAAACTTAGAATCTATGTAGGCTTTCCTTTCTACAAGTTATGGACTTGTTAACTATAGATAATAGAGTAGTTCTTTACTGTTTTAGGAAAGCTATTTTTTGGAAATACTTATAGTATTTCATAATTGTACCTAATTATATATACTACTGGGAATATTGCCTACTGCCTTAGTGGTTTACTGCCTTATAGACTTGTGCAGTAACTGCCTTCTCTGTTGCCTCTATGACTTACTCTCTCTCTCTCTCTCTCTCTCTCTCTCTCTCTCTCTATATATATATATATATATATAATTATGAAGATGTTCTATTATTTGTAGCAATGCTTGCTGTGTGGTTTTGGGAATTTACTTAATGTGTAGAATGGTTGGTAGGTTTAATATGTGTTCAGATTGATTTTTATACGCTTGAGTTTTCTTGAGGCAATTTTGAGGTACTGCCCATTGCTCAGGCCCTTAGGCTTAGGCAATTTGGAAAATATTTGTTACTTGAAATGTGTGGATGATTAACAGGTGGTATAAATTTGGATTGATATTCAAGCAGAGCTTGTAGGCCCATTTTAAAGGGTAGTGGCCTACTAGGAAATATTAATTTGGACAGATTCAAGCAAAGCTTGAAGGCCTATTTTAAAAGAAATGAAGTAAAAAAGAGGCCCAATTTGATATGACAAGATTCAAAAACTTTTAAATCTATGTAATTTAGAAAGCCCAATATTTTTGGCCAAAAAGGCCCAAAAATTAAATCCATGAAAATCTACAAATTTGGCCCAATATGTGGTCCAAACCTACCAAACCGTTGAATCCGATTCCGACTTGCCCCAACCAATGACCCGAATGTTCGGTTGAGTGTGGGTCAATTTTCCAACGACCCAACCCAATCGGGTCGAGTGCGGGTGAGGCCCAAACTCGAGCTGACCCAACCCGTGGACAGCCCTAACTTCTAAAATGACGTTTGAAAAACTTAGTAATATGCTATTAAAAGAGTTTCTTTACTGATTGTAGATTTATTTTTGATATGTTTTAAGGGAAGGATTTAAACCTTGTACATTTTCATTGGATACACAAAAAAAAAAATGTCATTTGAAGGTTATCTCTATATATTAAGAGGATTCAAAAGTTAGATAAGACTTTTAATAATATCAAAAATACCCCTAATTTAATTAGATAATCCTTATTCTTAAAAAAAAAAAAAGGGTTAATATTGTAATTCAATAAAATTAAAAAAAAAAACTATCAGAGAAACTTTTTTTCTAAAAATTAGCAAACTCTCTTTAAATACATCTCATACACGTTTGATACATTTTTTCCTAAAAATTAGCACGCACTAAACCCAGTAATTTACTCATTTTCAAAATCCTAAATTTTAGTTTCTTAAAAAATTCCTTCTTATGTAACCCCACTAACAATAGATAAATTTAAATTGAAAAATTATATTAAAATCAAAATAAAAAGAGTTTTATCGCACATGCGGAACGCGTGTGATGAAGCTAGTTATTTTTATTATTTTAAATGATAGCTTGATAGTTACAACAATGAGGAGGGGGATTTTAAATCCTAAATGTCTTTGTTGGAAACACTAGGAAATGTCCATTAAACTACAAGACTCTTGGCATGATTCGAGGTAATTGGCCAACAAATTCTTCTTTATGTTCACTAATATCAAGCAATAACTAGGCTAAAATGTAAAGACCCTTTAGGGTTTGGGTTAGTTGCAAAAACATCCCTTGGGATCCAATCCTTCCTTGTAAATCTTTGAGGTTTTCATATCTACCAAATTGACACCTAGCTTCTGCTAGCTTTTTATGAATAATAAAAGAAGAAAAAAAATCACATGAGCAATGATGCGAATAAATTGGAGAATTTTTTTAATGTGATCATGTGATGGCACGTGATTTTCTGTTTTTATTTTTTTCCATAAGAGCTAACAAAAGTTTGTCCCAATGGCCAATTTGACATATATAGAGAACCTAAACCTAAACTCAAATATTTTAAAATATCTAATTTGCCCCTAAACCTAAACGGCACTTGAAACTATTTGAGCTCATTTTCCCAAAAATTAATTTATGGTCAATTTACTTGTCACAATGCAATCCCGCGATGATTGTATTGTTGCAATTATATGTACGAGGGAGTGTTTATGTAGTAAATAGTAGATTAATAATACCCAAAGATGGTCAGGGGAGCTAAAAAAGGCTAAGGATTAGAAAAACTTTCAATTTTCAAACAATGTTAAATATGGTTTATGCTTATGTAGCAAATCTGATATTTTTTAAAGTATGGGCTATGTCTCATATCATATTAATGGTCAACCCAAACCTCAAGGGTAGTTTTTATATTGGAGTAATTACATTTTATCACCCTAAATTATATTCTAAATTAGACTTTACACCCTAAACTATACTATAAATTACACTTTACATTATAAACTTTCAAAATGCATAGATAGCATTCTAAACTATAACTCGTGTTACATTTTGTACCCCAATGTTACTTTTGCCGTTATCTTGGATTGGAAACCAAAGTTTAGGATACAAAGTTTAATCAAAGTATAATTTAGAGTTATAAAGTGCAATTTCTCATTTGTTTTTAAAAGATTGAGAAAATGGGCAATCAAGTCTTTTCATGTGGTGCCATCCAAAATAACAGCAGAATTGATGGAGGGTGCAAAGTGTAACACAAATTATAGTTTAAGGTGCTCATCATGCATTCTGAAAAGTTTAAGGTGCAAAGTATAATTTGAGTAATTATTTTTTTGTGGTAAAATGTAATTTTCCTTTTTATATTTTACCCTTTTTTGTTTTGCCCTCCTAGAACGGCATACCGTTTTCCCGAACCACAACGTGACGCCGAGTCGTTGTTGCTCCCTTCATCATAAAACGCAGCGTTTACTGCAGTCTTGGAAAAACTACAGCTCCAGCTCCCCACCGTGCAGGTACTCTCTCTCTCTCTTTTCCATTGCCGCCGTCGTGAACTCTGACGGTTGTGATTCAGTTTTCTCTGATCAATTCTACTTCTAAATTTCTCATTCGGCAAGTTTCCCTTCCATACAAACTTAAGAAATTTAGTTTTCGCCTGCAAACTGTTCGACAAAATGTCTCTAAGAACTCTCTGTGCATTTAATAATCCTTATTAATCAACAAAAAAAGATCCAAACACAATTGGCCTTCTATGATTGATTACTATGTTAATATATAATTCTATATTATCTTTCAATTTTCCTTTATTTTTATTTTTTATTATTCGTAAAGATTGTACTTTTGAAGCTAATGTGGTCTCAGTTATACAATTCGAAAGCAAACTGAGGAAACATGCCGTCTCTTCAAACCGCACTGCCTCCTGAACTTGCCAACAATGTTATCAGAGTTAGTATCAAATTCTTCTTCATTTCTCTATATTCTGCCATTTCAATTTATTATACAACAGTTTTTTTTTTTTTTTCCTCACTAATTCAGGCCTTTTGTTGTAGCTTTATCGTGAATGCCTTCGACGAGCTAAATACATCGGTCATCGGGTATACAAAGTTCCTCTCCCTCTCACACTCACACTCACACTCACAAACACACAAAATTTACTGGGAATTTGAGTTATAAGTATAGATTCAACTTTAGGTACTTATTTGGGGATCGTTACTGTATACTATGTTGTACTAAAAATGACTGTTTTAATCAATAACGTTTAGGTCAAATGTCATTTCCTTGGTTTTTTCAACTGATCCCCCAATTTTTTTTTTTTTTTTTTTTTAAATGAGTGTTTTAGATGTTCCAATTTTCATGCCTAGCTTGGTCAGAGCAGCTTGCAATCTTCCAGCTTCATTTCACACTCTGATTCAAACCCTTTTCCTTTCAAGCTCTCTTATTGCCCTTGAGAGTTCCACATCCCAGTTGCCTATTTGACCTCCCTCCATATACTTTGAGTGAATGAGCATTCAAAGTATAAATGATCCTTAGTTTCCAATCTTCCTCTGCAAATGATATCTCAATTATAGCCCCGATTAGCAAGCCTATCCCTCGTTGCAAGCCTGTTTTGCACATCCAACTAGCAAATAAAACCATGCTTAGGAACATGCTTCGTATAATCCTCCTCCAGTTTACTTCCAGAGCTTTTAACTCTAATTTGCTTCCAAGCTGAGGAACAGCTAAACGCTTTATCTGCAAAAGGAATACAGAGCCCCTGGTCATCTCCTCCTATTTTGATCTCATTCAAACTAACTAGGATTCTTACCAAGTACTACGATCTAGTAGCAGACAAGCACCATTACCCATTATGGATTACACTAGACAGCTTTGCTGAAAAGTAGCTTGCTGCATGATAGATGATTTGATGACCAAATTTATGATAGAGAGGGCCTTAAGATGCCAGTTATCATGCAACAAGTATATTGACATATTTTGCCCGACCTTATGTTTAATTAGAGGCCTTCTACTCTATTGCAAAATCTTCCTCCGCCCACAAGAACTATCCTTAGAAATTTGGATTCAACTTTAGCTACTTATGTGGGTATTATTACTGAATACCATGTTGCATGAAAAAGGAGTGTTTCATATGTTCCATATTTCATGCCTGGCTTGGTCAGAAGTAGAATGTGCTAGGTCTTTGATTCATTTTTATTTTGGATTATAACCTTGTAAGAACAGTTAGCACTAAATCATTCATGTAGTTATAAAATATAATATAAAAAAATCCTGCAAGAAAGATCAGATTCAAAAATAAGATATTATCCCTGGAATTCTTGACTAACTTTCCATTGCGGTCTTTCTATGTTTCTCTTGGCTGAGCTGTACATTTTCCCCTCTGCTGCAAGTATACATGTCATTTTTTGAACTGTACCTGTATGGTTCTCCTTGCAAAATCCAAGCTCACATTGTCCAATTGTACTTATTAGAAGATATAGGATGATAATATTTCAATGATTATTTGTACTTATCAAAGAAAAAAATATTTCAATGATTATTTAGTTTCCAATCATATTGAGAAGACAGGAAACTGACTTTGGGCCTCTTTTTTTTTTTTTTTTAGCAACATAACACAGAACTCGTAGTTGACATGGTGAGACAGCAGTTCAAAAAACACATGCACGAGACAGATCCAGAGAAGATTCAGAAGTTGAAGGATGAGTGAGTTTCATCTTTTGTTGTTACTTGCATGTATTTGTGCATGTTTGGGTTGGTGGGGGAATATAGTGGAAACGATGTCTTTGGCTGTCTTATATTGCCAGGGTGCATCTTAGTGGGTTGCTTGATCCTTTAATATATACATGTCATTATTTGTTTTTACTTGTCCCAAACACATTTCTTGTTATGCATTAATCCTTGTTTGCAAAGCTTTAATCCTTGTTTCCTTTGTTTTGCAGCGCGGCAAGGGGACTTATAAATCACATACTATATGAGTCTGAGAAGATGTCTGGTCGTAAATTCAGCAAGAGCGCTTGATGTTGTTCAGAATTTCAATTTCTGAGTGCTTTCAGTTGGTGTATCAGATCATGTTTTGGCAAAATAATAATATAGACCTGAGTGGTCTCAATTTTTCTTGTTTATGACTTTCATGTTGCAGGTGTTGTACCCATCAGGTTGAATGAAATTGGCATTTTTCAAATTTGCGCAGTGTCCTTTCTATGTTCATTTTTCATTTATAAAACTGATGGTTTATGATAAGAAGAGAAATCTGTGTATACTACCTATGTTTAATATGTGAAATGAGTCAAGCATAGACTTGTCCTTTTGCTTGACATTTGTTAGCCGCTTTAATGAACCGAGTCCTCAACCCAAGCAAACCCATCAATGCAGGCAATATGAAAGGAAAGCCTAAACCCTTTAACTTTTTAGTAGCCTTAAGCCTGACAAAGTGTATTACCTGTCTTTTGTGCCCAAAATAAATGACCCTAGAAACTCTTAAACCATGAAAAAAAAAAAAAAAAAAAAAAACTCTAATACCCTAATTTTCAGGGCTTTCCTAGCATTCTGCTTTTGTTTTTAATCTTATTGTTCTAATGATAATCTCTAACAAGTCTTCTTTTATTCATCAAAGCTCATCCTAATCTCTCGAGATTACTGCCTTAGAGTTTTAGCATCAGTTTGATGGGTTTATCATGTTCAGTTGGAGTTGGGAAAATGCCATTTTTCAAGTATATATCTCAAAGTTAGATATTTTTTCTTAAGCAAAAAATGACATTTTCTATTTGTTAATCTTTTAACTTATAAAATAATTTTAAGCAATTGTGTCTCCTTAACCAAGCAAAATTGTCAATGCATGATTTTAAAATTCTAATTTGTGGTGATCGAAGCAATATACCATGCTTATTAAAGCTTCTGCACCTTGCTTATTGCAAGTCTCAAAACTTAAAAGAGTAAAAGCAAAACCTCAGGCCGGATGATATTGCACCCCTTAAAGAACAACCAAATGTGGCTAGGCATGGATAACATTCCACAATGCACGTACAATCTATTGGTATATTGTGAGGCACTGGAATATAACACATATATAAGGAAGTTCACTTCTATTATTAGAAGAACTTTCTGTTACAAATCTTCTCCCACTAAATTTTTTTGCATAAGCCTTGCAGCAATAATTGCACAGATTAAGAGTTATAGAGGACTACAAGGTTGGAGAAAAGTCATTGCAAACTTCATGTTCATTAAACTATCCCCGCCTCTTTGATATAACTCAGTAATGTTTTTAGTAGTTTTTTTCTTTGAATTTCCATATATTGGTCCAACCCTGTGATAGAAAGCTATGCAATCTTCTGAACTTCCTTTATGTGGCTGATTTTACTACTTAGTTCCATGGTACTAATGAATTTGGTTAAGCAAATTCATAAAGCATATTTTTTTCTGTTTGCAACACTGGCCATGAGCAAACTCATAAATGTGAAGTAAACCCTTCAAAGTAAAATGTCCAAATTATTTATTTCCACCAATATTCTTATCTAATGCCTTTGAAAATCAAGATTTCCAGAATAGGCAGTATTTTCCGAATGTTTCTTTATGAGGAATATGCATAATTGATACTCAATGCGAGACTCATCCTATGAAAAGTATGTGGCCAAAAGTCCATTCTCATTCGTGTAGGACAGTCGACCATGCTACCCTGCTAAGTGCTAATTGATTCGAAGTGAGGGACATGTTTGTGGCCAGTGAACCTAATATATCTTCTTGGAACGAATCAAAGATTGAGATCATCCTCAAGCTTTTGTCGAATTATTATCTTTTTTTGGAAAACTTTTACCAAACCAGACAGTATTACAAATATACAGATTCTTGAAAAATTATGAGGGACTCAATCCTCGTGAGGTGACGAGTCAATCGGCTGTGAAAATTACCACACTTCATACCCGCATTCCACTGCAATTGAATACGAAGGACCCATCGTCATAATAGCTCCTATAGGTGAAGTGTGTGAGAGAATTGTGGCCACTACTTTAACCACATCTCTGTCCCAACAACCTTCTTTTCATCTGACATAGCTCTTTTACCATACACTGTGCCATTAAACATGCAGTGATGCTGTCTTCTGATGAGTGGCTTGCAATGTTGGTGAGCCTCAACCATTGCGTTGAAAATATAGCATTATTAGTATGGATGTGAGGTTCCAAAGCCAAACAGTTCATTCTCAAAGCAATTCACCGGTACCGCCCATCATCAATTTCTTTTCCAGCGGTATAGTTTTGGCGTGATCTTAACATGTCGTATTCACTAGTGCTTTGTGGTCCAGTATTTCTTAGCTACCTTCTCACAATCCTGTTTTGCCATTATCTAGTTTTGAAGTGATTTTGTCTTTTCTTCTTCTTTTTTTCCTGAAGGACGTTGCAGTTTCTTTGATCTCAACTAATTACTTGTGAGTGCTGCAAATCATTTTCATTGGAAATCATTCCATCCTTGTATTGTTTTAACTTATTTGATTTTATACCAAGAGTTTACAATGTTAAAGTGACCGGAACAAAATACTTTATCGGTTGAACTCATTGTTTCTCAATATATATATATATATATATATATATATATAAAGTTGAACTTATTAAAACCCCCTGCACTTAATTTTACATCCAGAGTGTTGCAAATCATTTTCATTCGATGTTTTTTAAAGGACCTTGCAGTTTCTTTGTACTACTTTACTATGAAACTGCCTTGTTGGCAAAATTTGCAAAATAATGTTATTTTAATAATAATGATTTAAATTGACACCTTTTTGAAACAATTGGAGAATATGGCCTTTTTAAATTTTGAAACCATGTTTTCTAAACACGATTTTACTTAATTTTAAAAACACAATTTTTGCACATAAAAATTAAAAACGTATTTCTAAAACATGATTAAAAAAATGTTAGTTCCCCAAATAGCCTAATGTCAATTTATATATTTATATTAATGAACAATTTTTTGTTTTTACTTGGGCTTAGCTCATTTTAAAAAAAAAAACCTAAAATTAAGGCTTAGACTTGGCTTGTTTATAAACAAATAATATAAACAAGATTTTTATCGAATAAAGCCTGAGCCTGTTCATGAACATTTTTTTTTTCTTGTTTATTAAAAAAAACCTAAAATTAAGACTCAAGCTTGACTTGTTCATAAACAAATAACATGAACAAGATTTTTATCAAATAAAGCCTAAACTGTTTATAAATGATCCATGCGACTGAGTTGATAAACGAGGTTCCTAAATTAATTAACTCCCAAGTGATATTCTAAAGAAATCAAATATGTTAGATGAAAACCACACACAAAAATTTCATCAAATTTGAAAGAATTAAATAAGAGATAATGCACACAACACTCCAGAAAATCTTTTCTGACCTACACAACATGGTAAAAGATCCCTTCTAATTGAATCCTCTAATTCCTTCTCATTTTTAGCAATATTATTTTGTAGCACATGTCATTTATTTTATTTGTAAATGCAACATGTCTTACATTTAAAAAAAAAAAAAATGGGAGGGAACTGGAGAACTTAATGGGAGGGGATCTCATCCCTTAAAATTTCATATATCATAAACCACTTGATTCTGCCCTAATTTCTTCCTTCATCCAATTAAATGTTAAAATTTTCGTAGGAAGGCAAATTTTTACTTAAGTAAAACTTCTAGTATTTCGAAGATCAAAGAGATATCAGAATGATTATGAGGACCTACAATGCTCATGAAGTGAACTGACATGAAGAATGTTTCCACTGAGGTCACAAGTCAAACGGCTGTGAAAACCGCAACAACCCACACCCACATTCCCCTGCAATTGAGGACTGAGGACCCAAGATACAGTTTCTATTGATGAAGGGTGTGAGAGCCTCTACATTCACTGTATCTCTGTTCCAATAAATCTCTTTTCATCTTACTATGCTTATCCAAATGCATTCTTACTTTTTACATTGCAGTAATGCAGACATTTTGTTGGTTTCTGATTAGTGGTTTGCAACATGGATGAGCCTCAGCCATTGCCTTGAAAAAAATCATATCAATTTGAGGTTCCAATCAGTTCATTCTCGGGTATCTCATCAGTACAACATTCATCATTTCGTTCTAGTTGTATAGCTTTGAAGTGATTATAACAATGTCAAATTGACCACTGGTTTTGTGCCTGTGTTTCTCAGATACTTTCCTGGAGTCTTCTTTGACTAGCAACTTAAAAGGGGATGGAAGTATGGGACAGGAGCGCAAAAGCATGATCTCTACTTGCCTTATGCTTCAACAATTGCAGTTAGCGCATCTCTTTTTTTCCCTATAAAGTAACCAAAGTTTAAAATTAAAAATAAATAAATAAATAAATCAAATACATAACATGCTGCAATTGGTGAAGCAAAAAGTGGAATGGACAAAGGATTTTTATTCGTCATAAAAATAGCACGTATACAGATGGTGAACTGGTTCCAACTATAAAGGCTAGAAGACGTATGATTGATCTTTTGCATCTTCTATACCATGCTTACAGCTTACTCCAAGGCTCAAAAACTTACAAGAGTAAAAGCTAAAACGGGGCATGGGGTAAAAAATAAATAATGCCTGTACAATATCTTGCTATAGTGTCAGTAATTGGAAATAAACATATTAAAAATTTAGTATTGTCATTCATAAAACTTGTGGTTACAAATCCCTCCCCTATAATAAATTTTACAAATGCATAACATGTTGAAGGCAGAAGGATAGTCATTGCAAGCTCTTTTCATGTTCATTAGATCAATCACTACAAGAACTTGCTTCTTTTTAGATACCTGACAATATAAACACAGCCAATTGTTGCAAGTTCATATCTGAGTTCTAACTGCCTTTCCCTAAATTAGACGGTCTTGGCTCTCCAGTCCTTGGACTAAATGGCCCTCTTCCACCAAGCCGAGGACTTTGTTCCCCTCTCAGTTCACTTATGCGAGGGCTGTGTACACTATCTGACAGCCGTGGGCTCTGTAGACTTCTAAATTCTTTGGAAGGTGTTGCTGTGCAGCTTGTTACCTTGAGACTGCACATCCGTCTAATCTCGCCCCGACTACGTGTTACTATCCCATCTAGAATCTCTCCATCATCTGCAAATGAAGCTGTCCGTCCCATTTCCCCATCCTGCTATGGACAAATCAAGAACATGAGATACATAAATTGAGCTGTATTGCTAGGTCACCTTAATTACTTTCTATGCTAAATCCATTTTAATTCAACCCGAAAAATTACACTACATTGATTACAAAGAGAATAGATTAGCAAAACTGAAGTTCTTCAGATTTTCTGAATTCTTCTTCCTAGGTATGTAATGTATATATAGAATGTAGTATGTACGGAAAAACAAATAGAGTTTATCTACAGGTTGAAGCAAAAGAACTAAAATTTTACAGTTGCTAGCTTTTTTTGCTTACAACAATTTTGGTAGGGGGATTAAAGCCCAAGTTCTCCCCATAGGCACAACCGGATAGTACCACTGAACCACAAGCATAATCAATAAAGGGAACTTGAGCAAAAACTTACTGTTGCTAGGTTGAATGATAAAGCTGGCGTCTCTTCATACTCTGCAGCATCTAAATCTTGAAGGTGTGCCGCTTTGAAAAACTTGGGCAAAATGTATTGTCTCACAGGAACCAAAAGCATAATCATTAAAGGGAACAGAACCCCTGCAATTGGAACCCATGTGATCCCAAAACAAAGAAGCAGATAAGCAGTCTGGAAGATTGTAAAAATTGCAATGGTCTTGAAAGGTACAGTTTCCACAAAAGTGGCATGGTACTCCTCCAGTACTCTGAAAAAGCATGCAATATGGTTAGTTCCATACTATTCACGTTTATAGGTAAAATGCTCAAAGAGATGAAGAAAGCAGCTAAGAGCCTACTTGTATCTTCTACTTGGAGCTGTGAAGAGCAATAAGATTCTTTCCCAAAACTGGTTACCGGGTAAGCTTTCAATGGCCATGAAGGCAAAATAGCCCCAGAGTACTGAGGTTGGGATCTTCTTAAGGAAAGGCATGGCTGCAACACATCCTCCTACCATCATAGCTTGAAGCAGGTTACTGAGCCGCTGTTCTTTCACCTCAACAGGCAGTAAATCATCAATCTCTTTCTCAACATCAAACGTGCTCTCATCAACCGGGGCATTTATATTCCCTGTGCTTGAAGCCATTTGAATTGTGGAGTCTTTCAATTCCTTTAATCCCTGCTCAGAATACAAATTTAGGCAAGGTTGCATACTTTTCAGCACCATAAGAATTGATCAAACTTCAGAAAATTTAAAATAATAATAAAACCAAAAGGGGAACAAAAAAATCATGAACATTTATTTACTAACATTATAAATCAAGCCGTCTTAGACTTTATATTCTCACAGAAATTATATGAACTATATTGGAATCTCTAATTAACATGGCCATAATAAGGTTCTTTTGAAACAAAGCGTTGGATATCCAAGATATGTCCTGCAATATTTGGTTTTCTAGTTTCTGCATTGTGTCTTTTCTATGTAGATTCAAATGTGACTATCAACAGCAGTTTTCTGCTATGTTGGACAAAGAAAATAACGAAAATATGAAGTCATCATACCCTAGCTGAAGGTTCCTGGTAAATTAAAGGAGTCTGCATCTGTTGATAGGCTTCTTGCATGCTTCCATACACTTGTCCCAAGCTTGCATTATTTTTCATACACCTGCGTGCTGTTGCTACAAGTCGATTACGAAGTAACTGCAAAACAGGAAGATGTTTATAAGGATGTACATACACAGAATCTATGCATGTGTATGTTTGTATGGGTGTGTGCTTGACTATGTCTGCACGCACATCTGTGTTTCTGTGTGCCTGCATTCTGAATACATTCTAGTCAACTATTTACTAAATGGGATTTATGGATATTCATAGTAGTAAACTGGGAGCCTCTTGGATGCAACATGAAGAGCAAAGAGGCTGAGCAACTGATTGGCTACTAGTCAGCAAACTCTAAATTTGGCAGCAGAATAAGGAACCTGGAATTATGGTATCTTTGTGTACCTGGTGTTTAAGCGTAGCCAAACTTTTAGTATGCATTGGAGATTGAGGAATAACTCCATTTGATGGAGGGATCCCAATGAGGCCACACAATATGACCTGTCATGCAGTAACAAGATTTCAAATGAGGCAAGTGGGTACTAAGTGCTGTAATTTGCAATTGCATAATAGAGAACTGGAAGAAAAAAAAATGTACTACACAAGAAGGGCATCTGCATACCATGAACCCCAAAAGAAGTAAATCATAATGGAAAGAAGGGGGTTTTCTCAAATTGAACTCTTTTTGCTGGGCGAGTTGAGAAGCCACACTGTGGTCAAAGTAGTAGAGCACTGCAATCATTGTTGCAGGAATGAAGGCCCCAATTATATAGAGAACCGGCACATTTAGCATGTCCTGTCAGTTTTAGGTTAAGCCATTTAACATACTCTTCTAACTATATATAAAGGAACAACTATATCAAGCTAAAGGGCATATAAATGTACAATTTTCCAGAATCACGTACTTTAATGACAGTCCAATTCTCATATGCACCTGGTGACCATGGATTTGGACTGAAGAGTCGTCTTGGGATTCCTTTTGGAACACTTCCAGCTGGTAGATAGGAAATAGCTGTCCAAACTACAACCATCAATGGCACACCATAATCTGCTATGAAGCCTCTCAGCGATCCTGTGGGAATTAATAATGAACTCCATAAATTAAAGGACACTAGAAGGACCTACAGCAGCAACTATGGTTCATATAGACAGGTTTAAAGGTCCTTCAGTTGTTTCTCTCTTTGAGCTCAAATTATTGATATTCACAAAGGAGTCCCATCTCATCTACGTAGTAGGCAGAGAAGCCAATTTTCCACCAATTCCTCTTCACATTTCCCTTCCCTTTATGACATCTTCAACAGGGAAAGAATTGGTGAGCCTCCTAGATATCATGAATGAGACTACTTGTTTGCATTGTTTAAACCTATTGGCTAAGGAAGGCTCATAAACTGAAACTAGGAGTGCTTTAAAAGAATTTTTACGGCAAGCAGTAACTTAAGACTTTGTAATACATTGGAGAGGCTGACAACCTTAAACAAGATGCATGGGGAGTGGAATTCCTTGAAAGTATATATTTAAAATCCAGTTAACTTACCAGACCCATACCGCCAAGACCTTGCTTTTCTGCTTCTTAAAGCAGTAAGCAGAAGAGCAAATGACAAAACTAAAGCAAACATGCCATTTGAAAATCTCCATGAAGGCTGAAACTCAATTGAATTTGGATTTTCTCTTTCAGGTATACGAAATTCTTCAACAAGTCCCTAGCAAACCCAATTAAAAAAACAAGCATGAAACTCTATACATGCAACTATTGATATGTGCTTCAAGGAGGGGGGGCAGGGGTGTTGGAGGATGTCTCTTACTTTTATAGCTTCTTGCATGAAGAGCATTGCAATAAGAAGGCCAAACAGTTCCCCAGCTATACGAGTAAACCTATTAATAATGGAGCAAGCCCCTAAGACAGCCAGTAGGAACAGCAATATGGCAGTCCACACACATACCCTGCCCATCCAAATGACCTTATAAGTTCAAAAAATATAAACAGAATTCCTAATCAAAATTAATCAAATGTCATAGAAATTAACATCAGCAGAAGAAGTTGCAATATCTTTCCATTAGATGGCAATAAGAAAATATGATACCATCCAGTCCATGCTAAAAAGAGCTTTGATCCCAAATCTGGCCTATCTTTAGCGAACTTGAACATAAATGTATACATAATCACGGTTGGCTCTGCGACTCCGAGAATCAGCAAAGGTTGACCTCCAATGATTGAGTGTATAATTCCACACAGTGCTGTAGAAGCTAATGTTTGAACTGCTGTTAGAACTCCATCTGTTGATACCAGTAAAAAATCTTGAGATACTTACCACACAAAAAAGTTATATACATAATATATGCCTAATTTCCGGCGCTAGATAAAAATTATGAGATGCTTAGTTGAAAATTAGCAGCAACATATAGACAATATTCAAACAAAATGATACCTGTACTTCTATCCAACTGTTCTCCAAAAGAAATAACTGGGATTGCTGAAGCAAAGAATATATATGTAGTGGGGGCCAAAATCCTAGGAAAAATCGAAATAAGTTACTAAGTTAACATCATTAGTTTGTGACAAATTCAGCAATAGTTAAATGCCACATTTAATATTAACCCAAAACCATATAATTGAACTACATTTATTACACAATCCATAGTTCTCATGGCAGGAGAAAAATATACCTGAAGCCTGCCTTGAACCCACCAGTCCAATCTTGCTTGTAACACATCAGCCTCCCATTAAGATCATTCTTGATTCCGCGAAACGGCACAAATGTCTCTTCCATAGCTCCTTCTTTACTTAGACCACTGAGAGCACCTTGTTGAATGCTTTAACAAAGGACAGTGCTCATGCCAATCTGGTTGACTTGTGACCAAGGTGAGAGAGTCTGGCATTGGAAGATTAACAATCTAAAATTTATGTTTGAATGACATGAATATAGAAAAACAAAGAAAGAACTTAGATGTCATTTGGGTTTAATTAAATCATAGTCATACAATTTTGACCCACACAGGAAAAGTCAGAATTGTGTTACTTGGGCACAACTCAGAATCAAAAAAAAAAAAGAAGAAGAGCAGCATTATGCAGACCTGGCCCCAAGGTATAGTAAACTTAATACAAATCACAGTAACAACTATGGCAAAACCTCAGAAACTTCAAAATGACAGAGGCATTGTAGTATTTACTACTAAGCGACAAACAAGACTGGCCCTTTTGCTTGTATTGAAGTTTGGCATTCACACCATGTGGGCACAGAGAACGTTTGTAGGGAAAGGCTCCAGATATTTAAGCTTGGAAAGTGTGGTGAGAAGGGACTGGATTTGATGCTGATATAGCAATGTGGGTCAATAAAAGGAACGAAATGCACATCACTGTCAGTGTTGCACATTAAAAAAAAAAAAAGAAGCTTATTTAAAGAAGCCTACAAAAGCTAACAACCAAGAAAAGAAATGTAAATATAAATATATGGAAAAACAGGAAATTCAAAGTAGATGCATTGTATAATACTTACCACCTCAAAGCATTGAAATTTAAAAGTGATAAAAAGAGAGAAAAATGTAGGAGCTTTTTCTGGCTTTGAAAGTGAAGATGGAGAGAATTGTGATAAAAAAAAGGGTGCCTTTTTCAGTGCATATGGATATGGGGGAAGAAAGAGGGCACTGCCAACCCATGACAAGCTGGCCTGGAAAGAAGCACCCAAGTTGCTTCTCCAATTTTTTGTTTTTTACAGTATTTTCTTCTTTATATTATCCTGATTTTTAAATATATCTGTATGGTTTGTACTGTGTTATTATTGGAGAATACACTGGGAACAGTTTGGAATGTATGGTGTCTTAACTCTCCCAATAAAACAACTTGTAGAAGGATTCCTCATTATAGTGTTCTTTTTTTTTTTCTTTTTTCTTTTTTTTTTTATATTTGAGGAACCTCATTATAGTGTTAATGCATTTTAAAGGACAAAATTTACAGGTAATGGATAGTCTCTTTGATGAAGCATTCATGAAGCAATATGGTGGGGAAGGATCATATTATCTCTATACTTATATTTGCACCATGCAATAGACGAGTTATGTATTATCTCCATCCAATCTTATGTAATATATTAGATCACATCCATTTTTGTCCTCTTTTAATTAACTATTCAACAAAAAATATACAATAAATTTGATCTGACATTATATAATGTGGAGGCAACACAGCATCAATTAAGTTCCACGTGAAAAAGATGGGTTTCAATTAGTTAAAAATATTTTATCATTAAATAAATGATTTAGAAATGAATCTTGCTTATATAAAAATCCACAAATAAAAGATAATTATAGATATGACAATTGAACTTATGAT
Source organism: Lithocarpus polystachyus (assembly GCA_033629205.1). Lineage (NCBI taxonomy): Eukaryota > Viridiplantae > Streptophyta > Magnoliopsida > Fagales > Fagaceae > Lithocarpus > Lithocarpus polystachyus. Next base: position 14,306,238 of record CM066167.1, read on the forward strand.
AAAAGGGTGTGACTTTGTGACTGACTACCAAATTGTTCTCCAATTAGCTTGACCATGCCGCCCACCAATTAAGGAACATATAGCACCTTCTTTGTTCCATAATAGATGATACTTTTGAGTTTTGAGACTAAAGGAGATTATTAATAGAAAGGTAAATATTTTTCATGAAATTTCTAAAAGTGTCATTTATTTTACATTAGCTATTGATGCAAAATTTTCAAATATAATGATAATATGAAAACTTGAACTTTTACTTGTATAAAATGAGATATTTTTTTGAAATGATAAAAAAAAAAAAAAAAAAAAAGCTTGTTGTCTCTGTAAATTTTGATTTTTTTTTTTTTTTTTTTTTTTTACATTACTCGCTATTGAACTCCAATAATATGGTTGAGTGAACTTGGGATCTCCAAATTTACATTGTGCTTCAAATTAATGAGCTCATCACCCAGATTACTCTGTTAGGCATGAAGTGAAAGGGGTGTTTGGATGATGTAGAATTGGAGTAAACAACTAACATACACCGATAATATGGTCAACTAAACTTGGGATCTCCAGATTTATGTCATGCCTCAAACCAAAGAGTTCAGTACCCATATACCCCATTAAGTATGAAGTGGCTAGATTTATGTCATGCCTTAAACCAAAGAGTTCATTACCCAGATACTCCGTTAAGTATGAAGTGAAAAGAGTATTTAGGTGATGTAGTAAAATTGCCGTGAACAATTGAACATTACATAGAACTAAAGTACTAAATGAACATTTTGAGTATTACTTTAACTTTGAAATCCGCATGGATTTATTGCATCCAAAAGCACACCTAAAGTCTTTAGCATGATTGGTTGGAGAGAAAAATAGAGAGGAGAAATGAGAGAACAGATAATTGGAATAGGACAGGAGAAATGATGTTTAGTTAGGGAAGCAAAAGGAGAAAAAATAGTGAGTCCTAGGAGTTTTCTCCTTGAGCCCACTATTCGAGAAACAACAACTTTCTCCCCTAATTTGGAGAGAAAACTAGAGATAAAAGTAGAGGAGAGAGTAGGTTGATGGAAAATTGCTCATCTCCCCTCCTCATTTTCAACATTACTCTTTTTTTATTTTTTTTCACCAATGTTATGTTTTTTCTTAATTTTAATTTTTTTCCCTTATATACTATTATTATTATTATTATTTTCTTGGAACTAAGGGCATAGGAGAAGATTAAATGCCCTCTATATTTTTTTTATCTCATTTTTCTTTTCAATCAAATAAATTTTTTTTTTATTCCTTTACTTTTTCACCTCCAACTAAACATCTTGACAAAAAATAAATATTTTTTTTATCTTTTTTACTTTTTCATCTCTTTTCCGTTTTATATACTCCCATGTTTTCATCCCTTACTTTTTCATCACTTTCCAATTTAATCCTCCCACTTTACTATACTTTGATTTTGAAATCCACTCAATCCGACAAAAGAGTCTACGGTGACTGAACAAACATCTTGAGTTGATTCGTAAGCAAATGGTGAGACGCCAGGGATAGTGGTGGAGGAACAGTACGGAATGATTAATAAACTCCTAATCCCTAATAAGCCGAATACGTTAAGCCACGGCGCGTCTGTTACGGGGATGCAGAGATAAGGTTAACGTGACAGCTGGTGGTAGTGATGATTGATGATATAATTTCAAAGGGCAAGACGAGTTCAAATAATTTTGGAGTAGTGGATTACGCTCAAGAAAGTCCCGCGATTCCTGCATTTCTAAATTCCAAGAATTTATTTATTAATTTGTTTTAAAAAAATTGGTAGTCCTTCGAGACATAATAGAATGTCTTAGCATTGTAGATTAGAATATTTGATTTCAATGCGACCGTCAGATTCTTACGGATTATTTGATAAGCCAGTCTCCTTTTATTTTTTAAAACAATAAAATTAACGCTGCATTTGTTTCCAAATTTTCTTTAACAGAATTTCTTTTTTTGAATCTTTTTAATTTTTTAATAATCTAATAATTAGAGGGGGATCATTTAAATCATATATGTCTCGGATTGAAAAACCAAAAGATAACAATTGAGATATCAGATTTTTAGGCATTTTTATGAAGAGAATAAATTGGGTCAGGAGCTAACGTAAAAGGTGTGTTTTACGCCAACCAATCCCAACCCGGCATATCACCAACTTGAACTATAGCAAGAAGCTAAAGCAAAAAAAATATTATTTTATTCACTCTCTCTTAACTTAATTAAATAATATTTTCTCTCTCGCTTGTCGTTTTTCTATTTCCTCTTCACAGGTCAGTCACAGTGTCCATTATTCTCTCCCTCTTTCATTTTTTTTTCTTTCTTCCCCATTCTTCTTAAAGCTCCACGCCAACACCATGGATCACACTATTGTGGTGGTGGTGGGTCACGCGTTGATCACGCCGTTTCCATTGGTTTCTGTGGATCAAACCATAAGTATGCGATGGTGGTGCAGTGGACAGTGGCATGCATGTGCGATGGTGGTTTGGGTTGCTGTCTTGCTGGGTTTTGTGGGTTTCCCATATGGTGGTGGTTGATTTTAGGTCATGGGTTTGTGGGTTTTATATGGGTTTGTGTTTGATATGGGTTTTGTATGGTTTTCCAATTTATGGTGGTGGTGATTAAGTGGGTTTTGTGGTGGTGGTGGTTGTTGTTATGGGTTTATGGTGGTGGTGGTTGTTGTTGTTGTTGTTGTTGTTTTTTTTTTTTTTTTTGTTTTTTTTTTTTTAAATCGGAGTTGTGGTGATGGCGATTAAGGTGAGTCTGTGGTGGTGGTGGTTGTTATTGTTCACAGGCAGCTATTGGCTAAACCATGGAGTGTTGGCCATGGCAGTGGTGTTGGTGGCTTGTGTTAAGCTTTAAAGCTCAGGCCATGGAAGTCGTGGGTTTGATTCAGAGATGCAGAGATCAGGTGAGGAGAGAAGAGAAGAGAGGCTTAAGGCTTAATCTTTTTTGCTTAAAAAAAAGTTGGTGACGTGACAGATCGAGATTGGCTGGCATAAAACACACCTTCTACGCCAACTCCTAACCTAATTTATTCTCTTTTATGAAATGTTAGAATATATCTAGCAAACTACTACAAATAAATTTCACATTATAATTTTTTTTTTTTTCCAACAGCAACTCCCCTCTCTCACTCTTCACAAATTGACTGTTAATCGCAATCACCAATTATTTACCAGCATTAACAGTCTATTAACTTATTTCAAATTATAATAGCCAATTTCCTACTTAATTTTGTGTGTAAATTTTGAATTTTGAGTATATTCAATTATTTGAGACCCCCAAAGCACCTAACAAAAAAGTACAAAATGTTTCCTGTTTGGAACTTTTTTTTTTAATTTAATTTTTTTTTAGTAATTCTTTGAGACCTTAAGATATATTAATAAAATTAGGCTTCGTTTGTTTTCTTGTAAGGTGTTTGTTTTATTGTAAAATTTGAATGAACTTGAAAATCTTGGAAAGAACCAAAGTTTTAGATTTGATAGGGATGAGTATTTTTCATTCATTCCTATCAAGAGTAGCAGGCAAGGGAGTCAATCTCGTACCGGAGGCTGTACCAGTTTGACCAATAGAAAGATATATTTCTGTACCGATCAATACCAGTGTACTGTTTCAGGTTTACTGTTATTTTCTATATTTATAAATATATATATATATATATGTATGTATGTATGTATGTATGTATGTATGTATGTGTGTGTGTGTGTGTATTATAATAAATATAAAAGTTTACCATAAAACATTACCTCAATTCAGAACAAATTATTCATGGTTTTAGACTTTTGTATCAATTAAAAGAAAAAAAAAACACAATATTAAAAATAGAAAGCTTTATTGTTCATTGCATACTAAGAAAACAAATAATAGTAATAAGTTAATGCAATTAAGTTACCATTCTGCCCTACAAAAATTCAAAAATTACAGAACTTAAAAAAAAAAAAAAAAAAAAAAAAGCTTTTTTTTTCTATACTGGCCAGTACAGCTGGTACTGGCAGGTATTGCCCGAAATTGGCCAATACGACCAGTATTTAAACCGGTATGAAACATTGGCGTTTCAATACTGGTACGGTATCGACTACCTTGGTAGCAGGTATACAGAAATTCATTTATATTCTAACTTTCTAAGTTTTTAAAGAATGGGTTATTTACATTTTATTTGATGGTTAGAGACAAATTGAAAGCTAGGGAGTAGTAATTATAATGATTCCCCTAGAAGAAATAGAGATGTCTCATACGTTACCGATAATATGTGGAAGTATTGATGTAATTTCATAAAGTGAAATGCAAGGACTCAATTGTATGGATATGTAAAATACATGATTTCCAATCCTTTTGTTGACCAGGAAACTCTTTGTAAAAAAATTGTGAAATGTTTACCAAAAACATTCACATAGACCCCCACCCATCCCTTCTCTCTTTCTTCAACTGATGAGGGCATTATTCACAAATCTAGAGCTCTATTGTGATCTGATGGGGAACCAAAAATTGGACCATCTCCAATTCGTCCATAGAGTCGTCCAGGAACAAGAAGGTTAACTTAACATAGGAAGGCCAATCCACCGTGGAAAGGTCATCCATGGGTATAAAGGTCGTCCACAGGAATGAAGGTCGTCCATCAGGGAAGGAGCTAGACAACCTCGCAACACTTAGCAAATCTTCAGAAATGGATTTATCTACAAAAGCTTACAATTCAAACCATGTTCTACTATTTTGAAGTATGAGCAAATCTTTGTTCATCGCTATAACTTCCCACTAAGTACTTAACTTCCAGTGGCAGTTGTAGGAGATAAGATTGAACATTCTAACTTCTATAGCAGTTGTGGAAGTTAAGTCTAAATTTTCCAACTTCCACACACGTTAAGGAAGTTATTAAACAAGTAACCACTCCAAAGCTCGCTATATAAGGACTCATCCACATCAAATGAAAGTAAGTTTTTACTACTCCTAAAAGTTGGAATTCTTGAGTTCTAAAGAGAAAACTAACTTAAGCATCGGAGGATTTTTGGCCGGTTCACTCCAGTCACCTTTAATCTTGTGTCTTTTTTTTTTTTTTCAGACATTTCAATAACCACTAGTCCATTGAAACCCGAAGCATTCAGCCTACTGATTTTCTTTACATCATCAGTTGGCGCCGTCTGTGTTAAAAGAAATAAATTTGTAATTTGCAATTTATCTTTCTCTCGCAAAAGGCTGTATGGTTTTAACAAGGTCAATGGCCACTACTCTAGGCCATCAAGAGAGTGAGAACGCTTCCAGCCACCCTAACCGTGCTCACTAGTCAGCACCTATTATACAACCGCCTTCCATCTAGCAAACACAATTTATGGCAACTGTCATGGCAGAGTTAACCCGTCAGAATTAGGAGTTGACTCGAGAGATCAACCAGAAAAGGCAACGTAATGAAAGGTGTGTGGAAGGGCAGGCTCAAAGTCAAGAAGCTAGAAAATGAGAAAATGTTAAGCGCGTGAACCACTCAAGGGGTATCGCTTCAAGAAGAGTGCCACACTTGGAGAGGGAAATGGATCAAATGAAGAGAGTCATGGACGAGATGAGGGAGAATATGAGAAGGATGAATCACGTAGATGATTTAGTTCATCAAACTGATTCCCTTTTCATAACTTCCATCAATAGTAATCCCCTACCTTCCAAATTCAAGATGTTTTCCCTGGATTCGTATAATGGAACACGCGACCCATGTGATCACATTGCGAACTTCAAGACCATAATGCACCTCCAAGGAGTTCCAGATGAGATAATGTGTAGGGTTTTTCCAACCATCCTAAAGGGGCCAGCACGAGTGTGGTTTAGCAAGATACCTCCGAACACTGTTGGTTTTTTTAAAGAGTTGAGTAAGTTATTCGTCAACAACTTTATTGAAGGATAAAGGCACAAACGCTCCTCGCCCAGCCTGTTGACTATAGAATAAGGAGAAAATAAGAGCGTGCGATCTTTTATCACTCGCTTTAATAGGGAAGCCTTGATAGTAGACGAGATGGATGACAAGTTGTTATTGGCAACCTTTCACAATGGAGTTAGTTCCAATTTGTTCATTCACAAACTCTTGATCAAGAGCCACAGACCATGGCTGAATTCGTCCATTCAGCCTAAAACTTCATGAATGTAGAAGATGCGATCATTGCCAAGAAGAGGAAAAAAGCAGAACGAATTAAAGCAGACCTCCCACGCCATCTTGAACAAGACCCTCGTCCAAAGAAGGCTCGACCGGGAGAGAAGAAGGATAGAGATAACAGGAAGACAAATTCATCTTCAGGAAAGGGTCAACACTACACACCCTTGAATGCTCCACTCGATCAAGTACTTATGCAAATCAAGGACGACCCATCCTTGAAGTGGCTAGAGAAGATGAAGGGAGATCCCAATAAGCGCAATAAGAACAAGTATTACTGCTTCCATAGAGATCACAAGCATGACACGGACAAGTGCTATGACTTGAGGCAGGAAATAGAGAATCTTATCAGATAAGGAAAGCTGAGACATTTTGTTGGACAGGATCATAAAGACAAGAAGTTGAAAGGAAAGGTAGAAGAGTCATCACGAACCTTACTAGGAGAAATAAAGGTTATTATAGGAGGAATTTCAATAAAGCAATCTTCCAAGTCAAGGAAGACGTACCAAAAGGTGGTACAAAATGTCCAACTCTCTGGACGACCACCTAGGACGAGGGGGACAAATGAGCAAGCCATTACATTTACGAATGAGGACGCTGAAAGAATCCATCACCCACATGATGATGCAATTGTCATTACTTTGCTTATTGCGGATTATACAACTAGGAGAGTATTGATAGATAATGGAAGTTCAACAGACATCTTGTATCACCCCGCCTTCCAACAAATGAGGCTTAGACGAGATCAACTTCGTCTGGTGTGTTCACCCTTAGTGGGATTTAGAGGAATGAAAGTACAACCTGTGGGTACTATTACATTACCTGTAGTGGTGGGAGCATATCCACAACAGATAACCAAGGAAGTAAATTTCCTCATAGTAGACTATTCATCTTTATACAACGCCATTATTGAAAGACCAACTTTAAACAGTTGGAAGGTAGTAACATCTACCTATCACCTGTCAATCAAATTCCCAATGGAGTATGGGATAAGGCAAGTTCAAGGAGATCAGTTGGCCTTTAGAGGGTGCTACCTGGTCATGTTGGCTATGGACGAGCATGTGTAGACAATGAGCATAGAAGAGAAAAGGGTTGTTGCAGAGCCTACCAAAGTACTGGAAGATATCCCTCTGGAAGAGGGTAATCCTGAAAAATTTACCAGTATTGGAACAAGTGTGGAGGAAAAGACGAAGCAAGATCTCGTCCACTTTTTAAGAAAAAGAAGTGATGTCTTTGCGTGGAGTTATGAAGACATGCCAGGGATTGATCCAAGTGTTATTACTCATCGGTTGAATGTGCACCTATCTTCTAAGCCTGTTCGTCAGAAGAAGAAGGTCTTTGCTCCTAAGCGAGACAATGCTATCAAGGAAGAGGTCTAGAAGTTAACCACAGTGAAATTTATTCGGGAAGTCTATTACCTAGATTGGTTAGCTAACGTGGTGATGGTCAATAAAGCAAATGACAAGTGGATGATGTGTGTAGATTTCACTGATTTGAATAGGGCTTGCCCCAAGGATAATTGTCCTTTGCCAAGTATTGATCAGTTGGTAGATTCAACAGCAGGTCATCAGTTGCTAAGCTTCATGGACGCCTTCTCAGGGTGTAATCAGATAAAGATGGACGAGGCAGATCAAGAGAAGACATCATTTATTACCAGTCAAGGTTTATTTTGTTATAAGGTGATACCCTTTGGTTTGAAGAATGCGAAGGCGACTTATCATAGATTAGTTAATCACATGTTCCATCCATAGATAGGACGAAATGTAGAAGTTTATGTGGACGATATGCTAGTGAAAAGCTTAGACGAGAAGAAGCATCTGGACGACTTACAGGAGACCTTTGACACACTTAGACGATACAATATAAAGTTGAATCCAAGTAAGTGTGCCTTCGGGGTTTCGTCAGGGAAGTTTCTAGGATTCATGGTTTCCTAAAGAGGAATTGAAGCAAATCTAGATAAGATCCAAGCCATACTGAACATGGAATCACCAAAGAATATCAAGGAAGTCCAGTCTCTCACTGGGCGAGTTGCAGCCCTACACAGGTTTGTTTCGAAAGCTACAGATAAATGTTTGCTTTTTTCAAAATTCTCAGGAAGGCGTTCGAATGGACGAACCAGTGTCAAAGGGCCTTCCATGATCTTAAAGCTTATCTTACCGCGGCTCTCCTACTAAGTCCATCAATACCAAGTAAGGAGTTGTACTTATACTTGGTAGTATCCCCACATGCAGTAAGTTCAGCATTAATTAGGGGAGAAGGGAAAGTGCAGAAGCCTGTGTATTATACAAGCCGAGCACTAAGGGGAGCTAAAGGACGATATTCGATGATGGAAAAGTTAGCTTTTGCATTAATAACAACTTCTAGGAAGTTGAGACATTACTTCCAAGCTCACGTCATCAATGCCATGATAGAACATCCGCTTAAGAAAGCGATGAACAAGTTGGAAGTCGTAGGATGACTAATCCAATGGGCTGTTGAGCTTAGTGAGTTTGATATCAGGTTCCAGCCAAGAAATGCAATAAAAGCTCAAGCTCTAGCAGATTTCATTACAGAATTCACTCCAAGTCATGATAGTTTAGACGGGGTAGAAGACAGAACATGGATCGCCCATGTGGATGGGTCGTCTACACTATATGCCAGAGGAATAGGAGTTGTGTTGCAATCTCCCGAAGGAGATAAGTTGAAGTATAAGGTTCGTCTACGGTATCAAACAACCAACAATGAAGTTGAGTATGAAGCCCTTCTTAAAGGGCTAGAATTTGCTAAGTCTTTAAAGGCTGAATTAATAGTCATCTAGGGATGAAGAAATATCTTAATAAGGTGATCCTTGTTAATAAATCTAAAGAAGCTAGTTTCATTCAAGTCCCAAGGGAAAAAAACGTGGAGGCAAATGCCTTAGCGAAGGAAGCATTAGCAGATGGATCAGTGAATAAGTCCGATAAAGTCTAATACATGCCTAGCATAGATCTTCCAGAGATACTACAGATAGAAGGTGAAGAGATTTGGATGACCCCAATAGTCACCTACCTGAAAGATGAAAGGCTTCCAAAAGAAAAGGACGAGGTTAGAAAGCTAAGGATCACATCAACTAAATATGTCCTTATAGACGAGGTGCTATACAAAAAAGGCTTCTCTCAGCCTTACTTAAGATGTTTAGCTTCAGATGAAGCAAACTATGTATTGAGAAAAGTTCATGAAGGAGCGTGTGGCAACCATTTAGAGGCTAGAGCACTCGTCCGCAAGGTCTTCCATGCAGGGTACTATTGGCCAACCATTCAAGCAAATGCTAAAGCTTATGTCAAGGTGTGCGACCAATGTCAGCGATTTAGTAATGTTCCTAGACAACCTTCGGAGTACCTTACCCAAATGATGGCCCCATAGCCCTTTGCGTAATGGGGATTGGATATTTTAGGCCACTTTCCAGTTGGGACTAGGCAAATGAAGTTTTTAGTAGTAAGGATTGATTATTTCAGGAAATAGGTGGAAGCTGGACCCTTAGCAAAGACTACACAATAGAATGTGAAAAATTTCGCCTAGAAGAGCATTGTGTGCAGGTTTGGGGTACCTAGGGTACTAGTGTTTGACAATGGACAACAATTTGATAATACACCTTTCAGAAATTTTTACAAGCAACTTAGAATCAAGAATCATTATTCCTCACCCTTCCACCCACAAGCAAATGGACAAGCAGAAGTAGCAAATTGATCCTTGCTAAAAATCATCAAGACTCGACTTGAGGGGGTAAAGGGAGTATGGTCAGACGAGCTACCAGGTGTTCTATGGGCTTATAGGATGACTATGAAGACCCCTACAGGGGAAACTCCCTTCAAACTAGCCTATGGAAGTGAAGCAATGATACTTGTTGAAGTACACATGGCTAACCATAGGGTGATGAAATATCAAGACAATGACAATGAAGAACAATTTCGTCTTAACCTTGACCTTATTGACGACGTAAGGATGGATGCAGAGCAGAGGACAGCAAGATACAAAAGTCTTAAGGCTAGGCAATATGATGCAATGGTGAAACCTAAGTGTTTCAACATTGGAGACCTTGTCATGAAAAGGGTCTCCTTAGCAACCAGAAACCTAGCTCATGAAAAGCTAGGGCCTAATTTGGAAGGCCCTTATAGGGTTATCAACTGCAAAAGGCAGGGATCATTCTATCTGGAAGCCTTAGATGGACGGAAGCTAGAGCACCCTTGGAACGTTGAGCATCTAAGAAGATACTATCAATAAAGGGTCAGCCTGGATGAGCATCACCATGGACGAGCATCATGGACGAAGTTGAAGTTATGTGTAATTTTCCTCATATTTTCTTATGTTTATTACTACTAATGCATGTTTTTAAATATTTTAGTTCCCTAAAAAGTGCATTAAATTCTAACTTCTGTGCTATCTATGGACGAATTTGTAATGGACGAAGTTATGTACTTGGTCTATTAGTTTGTACATAAGTTTTTTAAAATTCCCTACGGCACTTGCTTCTAAGCATGTGCCATGCTTGTGGACGATGTTTATATTATGTACATACAGTTTGGATTTTCAATGTATATAATGTTGTATGAATTTCCAAAATTTTGTGATTTCATTTAAACTAATCCACAAGAAGGCTAAAAGCCCAAGATAAGTAAAATCCCTAGACGCAGGGATGAATGTCTAAAAGTTTTCCTTAAAGTAAAGATAAAGCAAAGAAAAATTGACCAAGGTATATTCATCTAAACACTCGACGAAGTAAAACCTAAGGTATATTCATCTAATTAATGGACGAGGAAAAACGTGCACGTAAGAAAATTTTGAAGTCCATGGATGAATTTAACCAGCCAAACAGCCCAATCTTTGGACGGGTAAATGCTGGAAACGTCTTGACTAGAGACGAGTAAAAGATCGTTCAACTTATGGACGAAGAATAATGCGAGCTATAAGTCAATAATATAGATGAATAAAGCTAGCAAAAGAGATACCATTCATAGACGAGTTATACTTGTAAAATGTAAAGAATGGTAAAAGTGTTGAGCATGAAAAAGTTATTTTAACATGGACGATGTAGAAAAAAATTCATTCATATTGTCAGGACGAGAGAAAATGCCCTCATAAGTGGACGGGCCACACTTGAAACCATAGAAATAATATGGACAACGTAAATAAAATTCGTTCATAAAGTATATAACGTGTTCAACACCAAGAAGAAATGAAAATAAAAGTAGACATTCATTCAAAAAATCTAAAGAAGGGTAGATGACCACCGTCCAAAAACCCTTTTGAGTTATTCATAGCCAATAAAGGCAATCGTATATGTTGATCGTCCATATACTTGGACGAGGGAATTGTATTTGAATAAATTTAAAAAAAGTGCAGCCCAAAACAACGGGCATTTTCAACTAACTGAAATAATAAATTTTTCTAAAGGAAAATAAAATCACTGGGATAAACCACTGGAGGCATCACCCCTAGACTTAGGATCGTCCTAGGCTATTTCAATTATAGCATCGTCCACTACGTTAACGTCCTCAGAACTCGTCGGAAGTAGGGAACTCTCAGCAGCAGTAGGGATCATGAAGGAGTCAAAATCCATCTCAGGGTAGGCCGCCTTGGCATTAGCACGGAAGTCTTCATAGCCAGCAGCATAATGACGATCTAGAAGAGTCTTGAACTTAACTAACCTCATGAAGGCTATGACAGCTTCTTTTTGAGCCTTCTCCATAGATGAAGTCAACTCTTGAACCTTCACCTCAAGGTAAGTGATACAAGTTTCCTTCTCAATAGAGTCTGCCTTGAGCTCCTCCACTTCATTCTTTAGTTATTGCTTAATTCCCTGTAGATGATTAAAATCCTCAATCAATCTGATCACCTCCCCCTTCCTTAGAAAAACCTCATGGCTCAGCCCCTTGTTCTTCTCTTTGGCTTCCTTAGCCTCAATGCAAAGCTCCTTAGCTTGGTTGAACGCAGTGTAAAACTTGGACATGGCCTGCGAATGGACTAAGGAGAGTTAGAAATTTTCCTTGAGTCTTTTAGAAAATAAAAGGAAAATAATGAAAACTACATACCTTGAAAAGGTCATAGATGGCAAAATGTTCAAAGTCCTTCACTGACATGTTATAACATGAGTTTACCTTATTGTTAGTGATGATTCCTTTGAAAGTCCTTTAAGCATAACCCTCGTCCAGTACCAAGTTGGGAGGATGCTTGTTTTTCTTTGAAGGATGGGCCTTGTGAGGAGTTTTTGCTGCAGGAGGGAGGTCCTCAGGCTGGACGGGTGGAGTAGTCTGGATGGATGGAGTGGTTTGGGGCACCAAGTTCACTGCCAAGGCGTCCAAGTGTACCGTCGCAAAAGGGAACTTTGGAACCTTGGGAGGAGGAGTCTTGCCAGACTTCTGCTTCTTGGAACCTCAACGGGTAGGGAGTTCACCAAGGTCCACAGAACTGGATATAACCTTCCTCTTTCTAGTTTGGACGCTAGGCTTCTGGATGACCAGAGGAGTGACATCGTCCAAGACTTGTACATCCTCTTCACCCTCAGTACCATTTGCAATGCCTTTTCCTTTATTTTCCTTCATAGTGGCTACCCCTATGTTGAAAAGGACGAAGTTAGTGATAAATAAATTTTTTTTTTTTTTAAAGGTGAGGATGGACAATACTTACTTCGACGAGTAGTCTGCTCGTGTGCAAGGTTATCAGAAGTAGGTTCAGGACCAAGCCCCCAAGCTGCCAGACAATTGAAAGTCATTAAATTATGAAAGGACATTTCAGGGAAGGCGCATGCTTGGTTAATACAATCCAAATAAGATTTGTCCAAGCGTGGACGAATAACAGCTACACCAATATAGAGAAAGGTTAGATCAGTAAAAAAGTTAGATAAAATAAATAAAAGAAAGGAAGAAAGACATACACTCAGGACGAAGATGACCTAGGGGGCTGGTAAAATGAGGGAAGGGGGCACTATCTACATCAACTGGGTCCCTAGCCCAATTTCCATAAATAAAAAAGAATTTTTTCTTCCAAAGCCTGTCAGAAGAACTACAACCCTTTATCAAACTACACTGAGAGCCCCTAAACGAGAACTGGTAAAAACCAGCAGATTACTTTATCTTTGAGGGCTTATAACAGTAAAGGACTCGTCCACTATGATTGGATGGTTCCCTTCCAATGCCTCACGCCATAGCACTTGCATGGCAACTATTGTCCTCCACCCATTTGGGTTGAGTTAGTTTGGTCCAATACCCAACCTATGGAAGAGGTCTCTAAAGAAGGAGTTTAAGGGAAATCTAAGACCTGCTAAAAGGTAAAGGGTATATACGCCAAAACCAGAAAAGGAAGAACAACACCATTCTCCATCTTTAGGTAGACGAGGCCTAAACTCACTAGGAATTTGATATCTACCTACAAGAGTTTTTAACTTAGGCGCATCCAGAGTAGACTCTACCTCAGGATCACAACTATAAATTATATTTTCTTGTCTTCTGAACAAGCTAACCCCTACCCCAGAAGCCATCCTACGTTACATTTCTTGGAATTCCTCTAAAGGAAAACCAGAAACCCCAGACGAATAATGCTTGTCTGAGGAACTACTATCACTACTATAATTGTACTACCCTAACTGCTCTCATAATTGCTACTACCACTCCCAAGGGACACGTCATGGTACTTGTCTATCTCTCTTTCTAAATTACTACTAGACATAGACATAATTGAAAATATGAACAAAGACAAAAACCTAAGGATGAAGGAAAGGAAGTACCTGACGAGACTAGAAGACGAGGCTCTTGGACGAAATGGAAAAAAAGGAATTATCAGAACAGTAAAAGGGCAAGAGAGAGAATGTACATATTTATAGGGCCCAGAAGTGGGATAACGAAGCGACATGGACTAACCAGTAGTTAACATGTGGCACCCTCCTCGAAAAATAAATCAACGCAATCATCCAACCAGTGAGATTATGACATGTGGCACAATCTAGAATAATAAAATTCACCCAGAGTAGGGACGGCATATGGTACAACAATTGACCATAAAAATGTGGACGCGTGTCAATAATCAATAAGTATACTACAATGTTCTGGACAACCCTTGGACCAGGGGGGCAATTGATGGGGAACTAAAAATCGAACCATCTCTAATTCGTCCATAGAGTCGTCCAGGAACAAGAAGGTTAACTTAACATAGGAAGGTCAATCCACCGCGGGAAGGTCGCTCATGGGTATGAAGGTCGTCCATGGAAATAAAGGTCGTCCATCAAGGAAGTAGCTGGACGACCTCGCAATACTTAGAAAATCTTCAGAAATGGATGTATCTACAAAAGCTTATAATTCAGACCACGTTCTACTATTTTCAAGTATGAGCAAATCCTTGTTCATCGCTATAACTTCTCAGTAAATACTTAACTTCCAATGGCAGTTGTAGGAGATAAGATTGAACATTCTTACTTCTATAGCAGTTGTGGAAGTTAAGTTTGAACCTTCCAACTTCCACACACGTTGAGGAAGTTATTAAACAAGTAATCACTCCAAAGCTCACTATATAAAAACTCATCCACATCAAATGAAAGTAAGTTTTCACTACCCCTAAAAGTTGGAATTTTTGAGTTCTAAAGAGAAAAACTAACTTAAGCATCAGAGAGTTCTTAGCCGGTTCACCCCAGTCACCTTTGATCTTGTGTCTTTTTCTTTTCACGCTTTTCAACAACCACTAGTCCATTAAAGCCCGGAATATTCAGCTTACTGATTTTCTTTATATCATCATATTCTATTTAGAATTGATCTTTGTACTTGTATATTGTTAAATTTTTTTCACTTTTTTCTAATATAAGTTCTTGTGAAGTTAGAGGGTAAGAGTTGAGGTTCAAATCTTGAGAAGAAAACTTTACATATATATACACTTAAAAAATACTAGAGTAAAATTCTATCTCAGAAAAAGAAAGAAAAAAAAGATTTTATAGCTCAATTTTTCCTTATCTACAATTGATAGTGACATTTCTAATTTTATATTATGGAAAAGGAAAATTTTAACTTCAAACTTTGATTTTGTTCTACTTCTATATCTATTATTTAATTTATTCTATCTAATAAAAGTCGTACTTTTGCCTAATATAGCCACAAATTTCCACGTAAAAGAAGTTTTTCCAAAAGGGCATGTGTAAATGATATATAGTCCGGAGGGCCCTGAAGCAAACTTAACCTTTACTCTATCCTTAAATTTGTTCCATTATCACAATCATTCTTCATCATTACAAGATTCTTAAGAAAAAAAAATAGTAATCTTCATCATTACAAGAATGGTCACGAGTCAAAAAGAATTGCTAAAAAATAGGATAACTGATTAGAATATTCTAACATTAATTAGTTCATAAAATTGTGGGAGGCCATTGCCCAAACAAAAGTGAAATTAGAAGTCTTTTCCAAAGCCAAGTTTTCTATCAATCAACAAATTCAACACTCTGATTGAAAACTCAAACTTGACGCAACACCAGTATGTAACCACTCGCCTATAATTAATTCCATACACCATGTATTTTTGCAATATAACACTGTAATAGATTTTTCCATAATTCCTATGTCGAAGATAAAAGTGAAATAATCAACCCCAACAGAAACTCATTATCAAAAAGATATCTTGTTTATCCAACATATGCATAATCAATTTCTCTCATAACATATATATCTCACACAATTATGAAATTCATATATCATGAGAAGTACATTGTTGTATATAGCGGATACAGGATAAATAAGATACTATTGTTCATTATCAAGATTGCATAATGAATCCAATCAAAAAAAAAAAAAAAAAGATTGCATAATGAACAGCTGTGGAAGCTTGTTGATCCTCTCAAAAACCTTTTCACACAAAGCTTGCCAATACACGAAAGCACCAAGTCACCAAGGACCCGCTGCACCCCCTTGTTTCTCTTCTTTCCTCTCAGTAGTCACCCACAAATTCCTTTTATTCTATTTTGGCACTTTGTGCATGTCTTCTATCTTCTTTTTTTTGGGGGTGCAAATTTAATGATTTTGTCTCGCACAAAACAAATTCTCACCCCTTAACTAAAGAGTCGTAAAACTTTAGGGCAAAAGACAGAAACCATATGTTGCCCATTTTATCTATAATCTATATCATGCAGTACTGTACTGTAGTGGTAATTCCTTTTTTGATGGTTCTGCAATCTGGGGTTGTAGGCCTTGATGTGTGACCAAATTTTTTTTAAAAGAATTTGGTATCTATATTTATATATTTTTTAATAGCCAAAATTTAAAGAAAATTAAATTAAATTTTAATTGGGTTTTCAAATTTTGCACCATGT
The DNA here is from genome assembly GCA_033629205.1 of Lithocarpus polystachyus. Classification (NCBI taxonomy): domain Eukaryota; kingdom Viridiplantae; phylum Streptophyta; class Magnoliopsida; order Fagales; family Fagaceae; genus Lithocarpus; species Lithocarpus polystachyus. The sequence continues at coordinate 14,322,659 of CM066167.1, forward strand.
ATCTTATTTAATTTTTAATTTTGTGTCAAGTGAATTATTATGTATAAAAATCGAAGTCCAAATTCAATTAGATTCTAAATTAGATTTCAATTGGAGTTCAATTTTCCGCCTTGTGTTCATTTAAATTTTTAATTTTTGTGACAAGTGAATTATTCAGTGCAAAAACTGAAAAATCTAAAATCAATTAAATACTAAATCATATATATATAATGAAAAATCATTATATATTTTAGAAATGTATGGTTTAAAAAAAGTGTAAGCTAATACCATGTATAATTTGAACTATATAATTGTAATTATTTTTACGTGTACTTGTGCATATACACAGGGTTACATGTGTATATTAAGAGGCAAAATTTAGAGAAAATCTAATTAAATTCTACAATTGAAGTCCAATTTTGCGCTATGTGTCATAAATTATTTATTTTTAGAGAGAGTTTTATTTCTTAATTTTAGAGTCAAATGTGAGACTACATCATAAATATCCATCCAAGTGAATTGTTGCATACAAAAACCAAAAAGTTTAAAATTAATGAACATAAAAAAATTAAAAAAAAAAAGAACAATTTATATTTTCGACGTAATAATATTCTTATAAGACTTTTTAAAGAGTTAAAAAAAAATATAAGAATAACTATTAATAATATTTAAATGATATATATAAGAATTATACTATATGTTTTAGCATATATTTTTTTAAGTATTTCCATGCATGTGCATGAAATTTTAAGTTAGTTTTATTAACAGTCAAACCAATCCAAATACAATCAGGTGGAACATTTTTGGTTTTTCGTTAGGGGGGCTTGATTGAGATGATTACCACATGTGCCTGTCCAGTCTGTTTTGCAGAGACTACAAGCGATGACACTTGGCAACGAAATAAAAACTTTGTGAGGGCGGCCACTTAATATTAAATGTATAGATTCAGTTAAATAATCAATAATCATAAATAATAAATAAATAAATAAAGCAATTAGTTTGTCTTGCATTGTTTAAGCTAGGACACCCCTTTTTTAAAAAGTGGCTATTTCTTCAATTGGTTGTGAAGAAAAGAAATATGATCACACAAGGGAAAACAATTCTTTAGAATTTAAGGTCGTTTAGCTGGCAATTGTGATCTAGATGATAGCACGAGTTGGTGATGCATGGCCTAAGAATCTCAAACTCGGTTTTGGCATGCACTCATATTAAATTGCTACACGCCTGCTATTGATACAAAGGTTAACTCCCATAACATACTGGGTGTATGTATTTGGATTAGCCTTTTTTTTTTCTTTTCTTTTTTCCTGTTAACTTGTTAGCTTATGTACAACTTTTTAAAATTTGAGTTTTTTCAGTTGTATCAAGGGCTATTACTATTGGCTTTTGGACTTTTTAAACATCTGACTCCAGTCTCCGATATATGATTTTTTTTTCCAAGCACAAAAAAGGCTCTGCCTCCACCAATCCCGTTTGTTTTAAATCGCTTTATGTTAAGATTAAATGAACTATCTTTCTTCAGTAAATAGGACAAATATTTTTTTAGACTTCGATACTTCCATTACTTTCAATTCCTCCTGCTTACAGGATGGAATACGCATTATTCATCTAGCAGAGATAAATGGTAAGATTCTCAAGCTCAAGCAAAGAACAATTCAGCTGATCATTGGTTAATTCGATGTACCAGAACAAGCATCATAAGGAAAAAAATTGTGAGCTACTCACCTGTTCCTTTCCACCATACTTCTTACACGTTGCAAAACACGAACAAACTCATAAAACAGTGAGAAGTCAAAACCTATGAGAGAGTCATCTTCTACAGCAATTTTAGAACTTGGGAAGTGAATGCATGGGTTCTGACAAATGACGAAGTCAAAACCGCCGAATTTTTTAATGAGATTCTCAATCTTGTTACTTGTTAGCTTCTGAATATCTTCAATCTGCACCAACTCCCCAGTTTGTCCACTACTTTGCCACCACCTTCTGAGAATCATCCTCTTTGTTTCAGAAGTTTCTACAGACACAACACCTCTCAAAGGAATGCCAAGCTGGTTTAAAGTGACTTCTGCCCCACCAATTCCACTATATAATGACAACACTGTTAACCCTCCAGGGTACATTGACTTCAATACAGAGAGATGATAGCCCAACGTGTCTGTCTGGAGGCAGTATTTGAGTGATTGAAGCCTATCTGTTAAACTATTCTCAGCAGCTTGAGTGTGATTTAATGGATAGCCTAGAATACGCTCTATATGTTCAGGTTCCATAGGAGCCAATTTATACTGGCCAACCCACACAAGATTTAATGTCCGGCAATGATGAAGGATATCTCTCTGCTGTTCAGATGAGAGCAGTCCTCGAGAATCAGTTAACATCCTTCCAAGCCTATCACAGAGCAGAGATGTTCCACTGGTTCCAGAACTGATGCAGTTTAACTGCTTCCTTGTATCCCATGATGGCCACCATTGCTTAGTATGTGGTATAGCATCTTCGATGGTCATTGGAGGCTTTGGAAGGAGGTGCAACCTATTTTCAGTAGGAAGATTGTGTACATAGCCTTCTTTTCTACTCAGGGCTGAGAAAAACTGGGTATTAACAAATTCAGGCTCAAGGGCATATAAGAATTGTGAAATTTTTGCCCAAGAGTCATGAGATATATTCACAACATTTGCATAACAGAAATATGGAGGTTTAGCTACCATTCGATCAAGACTCTTGGACGGATTTATTCTGAATAAATTCGGCCTTCCATATCTGGTGATTTTTGGGTCAACTTTTTCTTCAATCCACGTGGAATCAACAAAGGAACTCGAGTCATCAGTATTCTCCTGTTTCGGTCTTTTCCCCTTACTATTTCCCCCAAAATTAATATTCCTAGACTGAGAAACAGAATCTGGACAGTCATCAAAAGACTCTTGTTTTGGCCTTTTTCCTTTGAAGGTTTGCTCAACGTTGATATTTCTCGAATGAGATACAGCAGCACCGTTAATATTTCTCGAATGAGATACAGCAGCACCGTTGATATTTCTCGAATGAGAAACAGCACTACCGTTGATATTTCTCGAATGAGATACAGCACTGTTGATATTTCTCGAATGAGATACAGAACCATTCATATTTCTCGAATGAGAAACAGCATCGAAACTAAAATCCTCTGTCTTCACTCTTACAGTTCCAAAAGCATATGAGGAATACTGCACCAAAAAGTTTTATAGTTAGTAAACGGTAAACCAACTAATAGATGAGAATACCATACATTGACCATAATTTCATAGCATGCACAGAAAAAACCAAACGTATAATACAGATCTCAACCTGTACAGAACTTTCAGGAATGACCAACAATTTGAATGCGAGTAAGAATAACTGAACTAAGAGCTTAAAAACACAGGAGACAAGGTATGTGACCACTAAGAAGGAAACCCTAATCTGTGAGGTTATCCATGCCATAGACCGTATATAACCAGGAGTGCCATCTATGACATTAACATTAAGGTGGGTAACATGGTGTTTGAAATAGAGCTGCCAATTTGAATGAATAACCAAAATGTTTATAAACAATATTAAGCCACATAATAGGAACTATTGCTGGAGAACTACCAATATCAGGAAAAAGCTATAGGAAGCTAAATTCAGAAAACTTTTTAAAAAGTAATAACTTCTCTGATAGGTTTAAAATGAAAAGATTAACAACTTCATTGCAAGAATGAACTAAAACCTCAGATCCTCCAACACAGCTCTTAGAAATTTGATCTGCAAAAATGGAGTCAGCAAGTTCTGAAACTGGAATCTCTGAACCTGAAATACAGCACATAAGCAACAAGTCAGGGTTGGAAACAAGCTAAACATGTAGTCCCTAGCATTTTTTATTACTTAAAATAACTAAATCAGCACCAGTCAAAAGCTTGGATATTGTGTGGATTTGTGGAAAGTCACATAGTTGTCAAAATGCGAATTGTATTGTGAATCGATACATTTCTTTTCTTTGTTTCTTTCTTTTTTATTTTTTTGGTATCGGGTAGTATATCATAAGATTCGCAAAACGCTTTATAAAAAAATTTAAAAGAATTACAGATAACATATATAAAAGGTATATTTATTATAAATTGGGAACATGTTGAACTAATGACTAATTTAACATCACTTATGTGATAATATTTAACAAAGCTATCTAAATAAACTACACTAAAATATATTTATAACAACATTCAACAAATTGGTCAAACTCAAAAGTAATAATACATGAGATATATGCATCATAATCATCATCTTGCCTAATCAACTTCATCCCCGTAGTCCAAGTCAATGTTATCATTATATTCATTGAATTGCAAAGTCATTTCTTTATTGACATCTTCATCATCTCCAACATTTACCATCTCTTTTTATTCTCCTATCTCAATAACTTTTTCTTCTTTTTCTGCACGCTTCTTCTTAGCATTCTAGTTTCTAGGAATTATAACAAAAATAACAAAAAATAATTATATTGTCATTTAAAAGTTTATTCACAATAAAAAAGAAATTTGGAAAAGTGAAAGTGAAGTGTCAAGTGTGGTGATCCAAATTTTGTAAAAGAGAGAGAAGGAGATGAAAAAACTCATGGACATGTTATTAAATTTGGCTCAATCAAGTAGCCCAATAATTTTGTAAAAAAAATTCTAACTTGTTTGATTCAAGCTAAAGAACAAATTTTAACCAAAAAAAAAAATTTAAACCTAAATGTCTATGTATCGTCTAACATGTAATGTTTTTTATATAGTTAAACGCTGAAGTGTACGATACATATGATACACATCTATGTACATATACACACGTACAAAACTTCTGGAAGGGCAAAGAGTTTTTATGAGTTATCAGACAAATCTCATCAGATACAGTAGCTTATCCTGTACTTGCATGCAGTTCTATTCTAATTGGAAAGGCTGAGCGAGATATGTGTGATTTCAGTAAAGATATTTAAATGAGCACCAAGGTCCAAAGAGTACTTCCACAAAATTACGACCTTGGCCCCCTACTGCCGAAAAAACAATAAGCTATCCTGTTCATCTTGGTTTATTTTAGGGTTGAGCATTGTTTAGATAATATTCAAAATTATATAATTACTTACCGTACTTCTCAATTGCAGATGAAACTTCACTCTCAGAGAAACCCATTTCAAGCAAACGCAGTGTTTTCTCCATAGTCCCAAACAGGGTTTCATTATTAGTATGCTGAGAATCAAAAGGTTAGATTGTTAGGAATTGCTTGAATCATATATAACATAGACATTGGGTGATATATCTCCAAAAATAACATGACAGGTAATTTCATATGCCAAAAAAGAAGAAAACAAATTGTGCCAAACTTGGCACAAAGATCTTCAAGAGACTCATTCATCTTACTCTCAGGGTAGTTTCAAACACCACACAAGTCTCTCGTTCATAATGGTCACTTCATTTCTCAAAAAATGTCATAAAAGCTATGTTTATGTAACAGCCCTGTTAAAGGTGTGCCAAGCACAGAAGTAAATAAACTTATTTCCTTTTTCCAGTTTATGAAAATACTTCTTCATTAAGCTGCATTTCAACCATAACAACATGGTATCATAGTAAGATGTGAGAGAAAAATGGTCTTTGTGACCCCTGTGAACATGTCAAAAAGAAAGGCAGTAAACTAGTGATAAATTCTAGGGTGTTACATATGCATGTTCCATGCTATTATTACTTTCCTATTGTATAACTTTTTAGAAGATCACATAAAGAAAATTTCAAGCAAACATTGACCACTCTAATATGGGATTGTACTTGCAGCATCCCAATCAAAACCAGAGAAGAAAAATTCAATGGATATCTAGTGAAATAACAGACCTGATTTGAGGTTAACAAATTTCTTGCTTAACCCATCTTTGGAAATTGTCATCTAATGGATAACTTCTTGCCAAAGAGCTTTAGCTCAAATGGTGCTTTCTCCCCTCACAAGAGTGGGTGGAGGATGAGGTTGTGGTTTCAAAACCCACTGGTTGTGTGTATGTAACTTTTTTTTTTTTTTTTAATAGGTAGATAGTGGAGGAGAGAGAGGTGGGGTTCAAACCACAGACAGAGTGCACCACAAAGAAAGCCATTACCGTTGGGCTATCACTTGAATTTCTAACTTCATCCCCCTGAGTTGTATCATCTGTGTCCCTTTCAAGCTCTTCAGCTATTTGGGCAGCAGTTATGAAGTCCACTAATTCAGTTATTTGAGCATCTTCACCTGAGACAAAACATAATGAGATGAACAAACTGATTAATTCAGTTACCATGTAAGAATAAAGTTCTTCTATATTAGAAGAAGAGCAAAATTAAAGCCAAGATGGAGTCTCATAGCCCAAGTACTGCCAAGTGCCAATACTTCTTAAAGAAACTGTGTACCAACCAGATAAGTGTTGAAAACAAACATAAATCTGATATGACATGTCCCAAAGTTGAGTCAAATCTATTTATACTAGTAGTTTAACAGGTTTCTTCACAATCAAGCTGCAAAGAGACAAGCAGACACATGATTTCCATATCTCTACAGTGCTTCACCTAGACTCAAATATATCTCCTGGCTCCTGAAAGTATCAGTATTTATAACCCAAAACCAGAGCCTGTTTAAATTCATTGGCTTATTTAGCTTAAAACACAAGCTGAGTAAAAATAACTTGTACCTAGAAAAAAGTGAGGCTTAAAAAGTAGTACCCAGCCAAATAAGGCAAGCCACACACACACTAAACCATATGTAATTTATCATACCTCCCACTTTTACAGCAAGATCTCTCTGCGGTTTCACACTAGTACATTGCAAAATAATTATAGGCCACAACAAGTAAAATATTTAGGCTCATCTATGCAAAAAATAAGTCTCAATTGTAAACCAATCACACAGATGTATTTCCAAAGTTTGCAACATTTATAAAAATATTATAATAATATATATTAAAATTATAAAATAAAAAACCTAAAATGTATCCATCGACAGGTACAATGCAATATGCTGACTCCAAATTTACTGTTTTGATATCAAAAGCAAGTTCAAAATACAAGTCTCAATGTAACGCCAGAAACATGCACTCAAATGTGTATTTCCCCCTACAGTAACAGTAACTTAAACAATCCCCCAACACCCCAACTGAGAGATCGAGAGTGAGATTTTAAAAATGAAGATTTCACAAATTTATACCTACCAAGCTTATCGATTGCAAATGCAACTTCATTTACAGAGAAATTCATCATCAGTAAGGATGCTCTTTTGTCATCACCAATTCCATTATGTACATCAGGCTCCTGCCAGAGATTGAAGATTATGCCAAATAACATGCAACAAAAAAGGAACAGAAAAAAGCAATGACCTCTTCCTCCCTCCCCACACCAAAAAGGAAAAATTATAATCCAAAGCCAACCACAGTATTCCCCAGGTTAGCAATCTAGGCTTCCAAGATAGTTTAATTGACTTGTTAAAATAAATCTCATAAAAAAATTTGCAGTACCCCCTAATTTGAGTCCTTCAGGATTACATAACGAAGGAAAAAAAAATTATCACACAAACCAGATGATAGCACTATGGCAGCAAGTGGGTTACCTCTTTCGGCTGAACAACTGTTGGAGTTGCAATTTCTGGACTACAAGGTTCCTTGTCATCAAACAAGCTATCTAGAGAATCTGATGACTCAGAATTCGATTTTTGAAGATCCTGTTTCATTCCAAAAAAGGTCAACTATTGCCCATTAGAACTTCTGGAGCAAAAATCAGAACAATAGCTCAACAGATGAGTGAAAAGTAAAGAGCAATTAAATTGGCTTCTAGACTTGTAAGATTTATCATAGTGAACAGAAATAATCAAATTGCTTGATTATTATTTGGTTGGGCCACTACGACACTAACACACACTTGGTCAATCACCAAATTACTGAAATCCACAAAGATTTTCTCCCCATCCTAGAAAAAAATGTTCAATATCTACTACTTTGTGAACTAGACATGTCAGCTTACCAATATGGACTCATAAAAAAATTTCATTATTTTATCCATAAAGGTGAGGTTCTGTCGAAACATGAAAAAGCGATAGAGCTGTTCATACCAATTTCAAAGCTCTCTTAACTATACACATAAAAACTAGAAAGTATTGTGTGCTTAAAACTCAAACAAAGAAGGTCAAACAATTTATAATATTTTCCTCTGAAAGCACAATGAGATGGTAAAGAAATTATTTGTTTACTTACAGAATATGCAATGAGAGTTTCCAATAACAAATCAGCATTCTCTTCACCTAAATATTAGAGAAAAAAACTCATGAATAAATATCTTAGTCAAGACATTGGTATATCATTACAATTTTGTAAACTTAAAACATATGATAAAAAACTATACATAGAAGGTGTCTTAAGGATGCTGTTGAAGCCATGGGGACCCAAATTTTGATGTGCATTAGTGCAGCTTTACTCCTATCCTAGTATATTACATTGCCATTTTTCGCCCTACCAACACCTACCCACTTCCAAATAAGACAAAACATAACAAAGTTTACATTTACACATGACATACCCTTTTCCTCAATCACTTTGTCAACAAGAGAGGGTAAGAATCCCATTCCAATAAAGAATGACTTTATACTGCTTCTAGATGAACTTGCAACATTGTCCTGGAATAGTAAAAAAAAATAAGGAATGTTAAGGAGCAAATTACTCATGCGCTAAGTCTCTAAGTCCAACTCCCAAAGTTACTACATATTTGGGTTTTGAGATGTTAAAAAAGCAAGGATGTGACAATTTATTCAGTTCAGAAGACTGAAAAAACTTGCCCAAGAAAAGGATAGTTGGAGTTATTAAAAAATAATTGGAGATGCAACAAACACAAATCTCAAACAGTTTTGCTACCATTAGATCAAATAAAAGGTGTAGAAATTCATCAACAATTCAAAAAGAAAAGGCCATACCCCAACATGCCTTGAGTATAAGGGTTCAGGTGGTAACTCAAAGTCCAAGATCTCTTCCTTTGGGACTATTGCTTTCTCAGCATTTGAATTCGAGGAATCCTATAGAATTCATATGTGAATATACAAATGCATTCAACTATCCCTAAGGACAAAGATTATCACTAAAACTTAGACACATACCATGTCGAGATAAAACAGATGCAACAATTCTTATAAAGAATTGTTAGCAATCCACCAAAATTTGCACCAATTAAGCCTCTGACAAAATGTCTGCAAAATAATAAGCAAACAAAACAAAACCAAAATCAATGTAAATATAAAATTTCAATTACTCTGAAAGCAACAATTTCCATAATTTTTAGCCTATCATGTAATTTTCGCTTACGAATGTGAATTACTTCACCAATTTTGGTTATATGGGTTAAGGGCAAAACTTAAGTGCAGTATATCAGGTTCCTATGTTAAATTCAAACACATGGCTGCATTATCCAATAAAATACAAATTATGTTATCTTTCCCAATGACAATTGAATTCAATGCAGTTATGTGTTTGAAATTATTTGGGAAACTTAATTTACTACATCTAAGGATCTGTACCTAAGTTTCACCCACAGGTTAATTGCACTATTATCCCCTTGATTATGGTGCAATTGTAATGTTCTCCTTAATCTTCAAAAGTGAACAATATCCCCCCTTAACCATGGCTAATAAACACTTCATCCCATGTTGTTATGATTTTCATCAAATTTAACAAGAAAGTCAGAAAAAAAATTCAGAAAAAACTTCTGACAGAAATTTAAATTTTCCATTAAATTTAATGAAAATCCTGAAGCAGGCACAAAATGCTTATTACCTATAGTTAATGGAAAAGTTTAGAGGACATTACAACTTCACCATAGTTAAGGGAGCAAAGTGCAATTTGACCTCCCCCCCCCCCCCCCCACCCCCCTTTTTTTTTTTAGGTAATGATATTTTACTCAAAAAAACTACTTCATGTCATAATGACCAGAAAATAAGCATGAAGAATTGTAAAGAATAAATTATCAACAATTTGCAAAGAGCCTTGTATATCAGCTGGCATCTCCTAGTGTTTTTAACAGAGAGGTTCGTGTTCAATTCAAAAAAAAAAAAACAAAAAACAAAATGCCCTAAAATTAAGTTCTGAGCATAATTCATAGCTAAGAAGCATTTCGATCATTTTTATGGGCAAGTACAAACTACTCTCAAGAAGAGAATTAACTACACTTAAATCTTCACCAAACGAAAAACTTGTTTCCTTCTATTTTTTCCCCTTTTCTTTCGTTTTCTCAGAAACCAAACAAAATTGAAAACGAAGGGAAGAAAATTCCGAATTCAATTGAAGGAAAATGGAAGCGAACGCGAACCCTAATTGGTTGATGCCATGCATGCACGAAATGAATACCGAAACAAAATTGAAAGAGCGGGGTGAGAGTGCATGTGAGTGCGGTGGTCCGCGGCGTACCTGATCGGCGAGAGAGCGAAGCAGTTGAAGAGGCAGAGAGGCAGCGCGTGGAGAACACACGCTGCCACAGTAGTAAGATAAGTCTGGAGCTGAGTAATTCGGTTCAGTTCATTTCAGTTCTGACGCTTCCGAGTTCACTAACGCAAGAAGCAAAGTAAAGAAGGATAGAGTGTTGGGTACAGCGAGAGCGAGTGCTACGCGATCACTGGCGCGTAGGTCTGTTAAAGTGTTTACACTGTCCAATGGAATCGATTCCTGACACTGTTACTACTTAGTACTCACTACTTACTTAGAAATGACACTGCCCACGGGCCGCAGAGTTTTCAACTTTGAATTTCCAGCACCAAATGCTAGCATATATTATTGGAGAGGGGTTTGATCGTTCACAATATTTTTACAATAAATTATAAGTGGTTAATTACTATTGATTTAAATTTATATTTAAAGTCAATATTATTTTTTTGTCTTAACAATAACAATCAGTAACAACTAACTACTTAAAATTTGTTATAAAAATATTGTAAATATATCATTTTTTTTCTATTTTTGTGTCGGCCAATTTGTACGAGAAAGAATATATTGGAACGGGAGAACGTGGATGCAATGTATTGGATGAGACACGAAACGTCTGTGTATGTGTCATCTTGTGTTTAGTGCTTTCATGCATTGGACTTGTAGTTATTTCCATACACGCGTGTGTGATGTGCCGTGTTTAACCTGGTTTTAAAAACTAGTACGATTAATGAACCAGTTGTTTTTAAAACCAATTTTGGCTAATTTTTTACTGTTTTAAGGATTTTTATCAGACCAAATTAGTACCTAGTTCAACTGGCCAATCTGATCCAATTTTTAAAATCATGGTGTTTAGTGCTCTCTTGCATTGTACGTGATAGAAATATGACACGTGTTTTGTTGTTTTACAGTAAATTTGGATCAATTAATTCAAAGCTAAAAATTGTTTTTCCGTTAATCGTAAAATTCTTTGTAAAATTTTGTAAAACATTTTTACATTATAAAACTTGGTAAATTTTTTTTTTTTTTAATAGAAATACACAATGGCTATTATTACATCTGGTGGTTGGGTCATTGGTCAGGTCACCAAATACTAGCTTCGACGACCAGGCCACTAACACAAGCTGCCAGACTGCCAGCTCTAGAAGTTGAGCAATCGGTTTTGGCGGTTTGTGCTTCAAATATTTTACATATCATATTAAACACTTAAAAATATTTTTCAACAAAACAAACAAGGTATTAATTATAAATGTAATGTGTTTGTATTTTTAAACACTAGTCATGTCTGTGAAGTCTAATGCACCGAAACACTAGACACAACTCAAGTTATATTGAATAAATATATTATAAAAATATTGAATAAAAAAAGTATTGTCCAGTTTTTCCTCTAGTGAATTTGAGAGATTTCTTTCAAGAATAATAGAATTAAAAAAAATTATATCTCTCACATTTTATTTATTTATTTATTCTTGAAATATAGATTGCTTTATATTCATTTGCGTAAAATTTTTGTACCACCTCTTACATATTATTCCTTACGTTTTCAATTAAATTCAATCACATGATATTAAAATTTTAATTATATATACACATAAAAAAAAATGCATTGACTATTAAGTCATATAAATTTGTTATATTAATCAATAAATCACATTATTAAATTTAAATAAGAAACTGTATTTAAAAAATTAATTAAAAACCCTAAATTACAATAACTAAACAACAGTATCTAAATTGGCCAATCCATTTTTTAATTCTTCTCATTTTAAGAGGATAGTGAAGAAAAAAATGTAGTGAAATTTGTAACTCGACATTTTTTAATATTTCTAATATAAAAATCTAAAATTTAAATTCTTTTTCTTCAACTATCGATTTAGAAAAATGGGAAAAGAACAAATTTAAGGGAATATAGCTTTTTATTCTCTCTATCTTCTATTTTTTAAAACATCTTTCAATCAAGAGAATTGTGACTCCTACATTCCACTTGTCCTGCTAAAGAAAGGTAGAGTCAGACTCTAATGCATGAATTACATATGTCATGATTAGATGCTCCTTGCAAACAAGTTGTTCGTGTCATGAATGATTGGGCTGTATTTGGGATAATTTATTGTTTTATTTTAATTTAAAAAATAAACTGGATAAAAATATAATTACACATAAATTAGAATGGAGTTATATGAAATTGTTCCTAGTTAAATAAGCTAAATAAATTTTTAAAAATAAGTGAAACCAAACAAACACTCGAGTTATTGTAATCTTTTTTTGGCTGAATCGAGTTATTGACCTCTTTTATTGTACTTGTTTGACCCATATTTTTAGTACTATTTATGTTATTGGGCGATGCTTTTTTTCCCTTTTCTTCCATTTAAATTGTACCTTCCTTTTTTTTTTTTTTTTTGGTGCTGAATTCCGTTTAGTTGTACTTTTTTTTTTGGCTGAATTCCGTTTAGTTGTACTTGCTTAGCCTATAAGACTATAACGGTGTGTACTACATTGGGGCAATAATAGTATATATAATACACCACTTTCAGGGTTTTTTTTTTTTTTCTTTTTTCTTTTTTCTGTTTTTTCCCTGTATTTTGGGACAACAAAACGGCTTCCCGTTTTAATATCATTGGGTTTTGGAGCCAATCCGCAATAATAATGTGATATTTTTGTTTTGTACTGACGTGATGTACGAACTACGAAGTTGGAACAACTCACCTTTTCCCAAGTAGTTTCCAGTTTCCACAACTTTTATTTTTTATTTTTGAGAATTTCTCAACTTCATAATACCAAAGACTAGGCTAAGCATCTGCAATAGTTTGTTTAAAGCGAATTTTAGAGAGAAAACACCCTAAAAATCCACTCCAATAACTTAATCATCTCCATTTTTTAGATTAAAATTGTTACAGTACTTCTCTACAAGCAGAGAACAATATAGCGTTTATTGTTCACACTTTAAACATTTTTAGCTATTATAATAATCAGCTATTGAATAAAAAAATGTGAGAAGATGTGTAGTTAAAAAAATAATAAATAATGAATAAAAAAATAATATTTAAATGAGATGGAGAAAAAGATAGATAATCTGTTAGAAAGTGTATTTGAAAAAATAAGTAGATAAAAGCTAAATATCATTATTCACTGTTCAAACAGTACAAAAATTTAAATAAACTGCTAGAGATGCTCTAACATTAGTTATTTGTAGTTATTTGCACTCCGATTGTTTTGTTGTAACATTTTACAGTTTTTTTTTATCAATTTTACATTTTTAACTGTGTTTATTTCATTGTAAGATTTGATTAAACTTAAGAAAAAATTATGTTAACCCGTAAAATCTTTTGTTCAATTTTGTAAAATATTATATAAAAAAACACTTATTAAAATATTTTATAAAAAGATACAGTAACTCTCCTTCCCATCTAGTAATTAGGCCACTAGTCCACTGACTAGAGTCACCAGTCCAGTGGCCAAAGCTGTCGATATGGTGGTTGGGGCTGCCAATCCAATGGGCCAGGTCATTGCTCTAGTGGCCAGGACTACCAGTTCAATGAGTTGGTCCACTGGTCCTATGGCTAGAGCTGGCAATGGTAGCTGGGACTTGGAAGATTACCTGTTTTGATGGTTTATACTTAAAAAAAAAATTGTTACACCAAACACCTAGAAATGTTTTTAAATGTGGAAACATATTACATTAAAACAAATGAAGCATTCAATTCTTCCATTATGGTATAATTTGATGAAATGTGTAGTTCTGACTGATAAACCAACACTTACACATAAACTCACTATTTTTTCTCCATCATTCACAATCTCACGTGTCCAAGTTGTGGTAAGAGTTATGCAGTTGTGTCTGTAAACTTTCTCAAGTACTTTACAACACGTTACCACCAAAAAAATGAAACCAAGCAAGCAAACCAATTAAAATAGGAATAAGTCACTTTCACTTGGACTCATTACTAAAATTCACATTGTTTTAATTATTCATTGATCACAACATGTCAACAATTGTGATTAAAGTTGCTAAACAATTGGTCCCTAGACTTGTTGAATGATAAAGCTGGAGCACGGGCCGATAGGGCTCAATTAAATGAACCATAGGCTAGTCTCTTTTCTGTCTCAAGGCTGAGCCAGCCCCAGATTCCCACCGACAGACCACATGGTGCAGGTCAAATGCTATTGAAAAATGGAAAACAATTCACTAGATGTCAGAACAAGCAAAAGAGGTGCAGATGGTCTTAACGAGTATAACTTTCCAGCAGAAATGGGGTCACTGCCCAACAAAGAAAATTCTTTTTAATCTTGAATATATTGATGAAATGCAAAAGAAAAGGTTACACTGTGTTTCGACTTGATCGGAGCAGAGCAACAAGTAGACTCCCACAAAAAACCAAAGACATCAGTATAAGTGTGGATCAAAACAACCGCAGCAAATGTTGAGAGGGCTTGAAAAACAATCAAGATGATCAGAAACGAGCATTTAATTTACCAATGCATATAACCACGACTGAGTACAATATACTCATGCCGACAATTAATCCTGCCTGCACAATAGTAGATCCTCCAACAAAAAATAACTCCCAAAATAATGATGCCTTGAAAAACCTCTGCATCATTAACGTTGGGATCCAATGTTAACAGAAGCACCCCCCTTGTCAAGCTTAAGTGCTTTGGGATCAAGCGGAATAGTACCAACTGTTAGAATACCAGACTCAGCAAATCCATTAACTTTTATGGGAACTGAGCCTACTGTGACAATGTCAACAGATTCATTATTAGCAATTGCAGAAGAGGGCAAGGGCTTAGGCTCAGCCTTTTTTGGGTTTATGGTGAGTGAACCAATCTTTAAAGTAGATACTACGTCATCTTTTGCCCCAACTGTTATGTGCTTGGCATTTCCATCTAAAAATTTTGTGTTGGGGACATCAGAATTAGAAACCTGCTCAGGAGCAGCGACTCCAGTCCTTATTGAGTTATTCAGGCCATCGTTAGGCTTGATAGTTTTCTCATCTTCACTTGGAAGTAGCTCAACAACACGATTAAGCCTAAGAGGGGGATCCAATGAAGGTACAAAATATGGACTTTCTATGCTCTTGATAAGTAACCTGGATTTCTCTTCCTTCATGATTTTCTGACGATTTTCATAGTAAATGAAATCATCAAGTAATGAGGTCTTCAATGTGTGATTTTTGAAGATTTTCAACATCTCAAGGCCTTTCTTATACATGATCTGCAGATGAACAATAATCATTTAACAAATAACTTGGCAAGGGTGTAATAAATGTTAATTTGCAGGGAGAAAAAAGAGAAGCTAGAAATAATTGCAAAAATCCAATTTCAAATAACCAACCCCATGCTCCAAATTCAGGGTAATTCAAATCAGGAAAAGTTGTTTATTGCAACTCAACCAAGCCATGTCCTAACTACCTGGGTTACCACATCAATCACATTGTTCCAGTTAGCTCTATCTAGGACTGTTTCCTACATTATATCTGTATAAATAAAGAAGCTTGACAGAGAATAGAGGAATGTCCTCCATTATATCTAGGACCGTGTCCGCCAGTTAACTCTATCATAGCTCGGTGGTGATGCCAGGCAACCTTAGGTGGTGAAGCCTAGGATTATGCTATTCCTCTTTTTCTTATACTTGCAACCTCATAGCGCTGTTGCTGCATCAGATTCTCTATCGGAGCATAGCCAAAGGCCATTGCAAAAACCATAATAGAATATGGTTTGACATGATTTTACTCAAATTGGCCATAATTAAAGAGGCTTGATAAAAATTGTGAAGAAGATTGGAAGAGGGGAGTGAGAGGGGGGGTGAAAGAACATTAGTGAAGACTCTTAACTCATAAATTTCACCTAACTTATTACATGTATTGTTCCTGATACAGTAGAATGGTAGAAAAAGGAGTAGCCTAATACAGTAAACGGTAAAAAAGGAATACCCAACACCCAATAGAGTCGATGTTTAAATATTGTTCAGAAAGCAGAGTACACTTATATAATGAGAATTTTCTACAACATTCAAAGCAATAATGACATGTTCATCTATCACTCAAATAATTTCTAAACCACGTTAGTCTATGAAAGGTTCATCTTATCATAATATTTTATACATAGTGCAAAACAACTAAAATTAAGCCAACAGTGCAAACAAGAACAAACTACTTGAATAAGTGAGGTCATGGAGTTCATGATGTCCTACTCAAAAAGAAAAAAGAAAGCTCTATCGGCATTCAGAATATTTCATAAACAAAAAAATAAATAAATAAATAAAATAGAAAAAGGTGCAACACAGCAAACCCAATAGATGGACATACCTCTTGTGTATCTCTGCTATTAGTCACTGGCTTATTCTCATTATTTTCTAAGATAATGTGTCTAAAATTGGTGTTTGGGACATCTTTGATGATGTGCCACTTGACAGAGAAGCTCCCACTCCATTTATCTTGCTGCCAAAAATCCATATCCTTAGTGAAGTCAACTGAGCCAACCATCTCTGCAACACCACAGAATTGACCACTTGCATTAACCTGTACAAAACAATCTAACATGAGTATGACCCAACAAAACAAGAAAAAACAGCTAATAAATAGCCAACTTGGAGAATGATAAAACTCACAGAGAAGAAGAGGAAGATAGGGCAGCCTCTATTCTTCCCTGCAGCCATTCTCTGTGCATCTTCAAAAGCAGCATCCAACTTCTTGTTTCCATGGGGTGTAGATGACCAAACATTATACTTAATGCTCTTATGTACATCATCCTCACTGTATGATTTTATTACAAAGAACTTTGCATCCACATAATCAACTGGAAATTCCTCCTTGTTATACTGATCAGTATAGATAACAATGTTTCCATGTGCATTACCATCTCCTGCCTTGCTTGTGTAGGCTTTGACAGCCAGTTGATTTTTTGATCTGTTGGTTCTAGGGCCCCGATTCTGCTCAACCAATGCATCTGGGCCACCAGTTACATCATTCAGTGCTCTACCAATATGGATCTTGGGCCGAATCTTAGCCCCTGCACCCTGCCCGTAGGCACTTGATCCGAAGTCTGATAAACCATTACCAGCTGGAAGTGTCACTTTCAGTTGATTATGATGAGATAGAACCTTTCCATTGGAAATGTTATCTACAGCTGGAATTGAGCCAGAAGCACTTCTACCCTGTCAACACAAATAACAAATCAAAAACTATAATAAATATTAATATTAAAATAAATATAAAAAATCCTACAAAAAGTCCCAATAATAGGAGTGCCAACAGTTTCACAACTTCAATAGATAATTTAAACTTGAAAATTAGACAAATTCACAAGATACTTTCATCATATTTAATGTTTATTATTGATCTAACTCACCCCTAAGGATGGCAACTACCAAATAGTACATTCCAAATTTTGGGTGTATATCTTTATGGAATTGATCAACGCCATGGGGGTGACAAGGACACCCCCAACCCCAACCCACACCCAGCCGCCACAAAGGTTGCTTTTGTTGGGCAAAGGAGGGGTGTTGTAGGGTTGGAAATATTTATACCTGGACTAAAGCAAGAAAAATCATACCTGAAGAACATGTGATGAAGCTGGAGGGGCAAAACTACCAGCAGAAACACTCCCATGCATCACAGATTGCTTGCTTGGTCCAACAGTAGCTCTTGGTCCTTCTGAAACTCTGGACAGGGAATTTGTCTGATTTGAAACGGATTTCAGGGAGTTCCTTGGAAAGGCTCCAGTAGCTGAACTGAAGTTATGTTTTAAACCTCTTGCGTCAAATCTATTCATCGATACACCAGTATCATACGAGGAGTCGACTGAACTACTAGGGACGGCATCTGGTTGAACGACAAGAGGAACATAAGCAGGTGGAGAAACAGGGTTCTGATAAGAGGGAATAAGGTAATATTGTGGTGCCCCAATAATCTGACTTTCGTCTCCTATCATAGCACCAGGTATGTAAGGATTATATGGGTTGTATGGAGACTGTGCATATCCATAGCCAGGCGTATAATATACATAAGGGGGACTTTCATTATGCACACCCTGAAGCAGAGAAATTTGAAGTTCAGAATAGCCACAAATGACAAGTTACATAAAGGAACTACACATGGTTGGTGTGTGTGTGTGTGTGTGTGTGTGAGATAGAGGGAGAGAGGAGAGTTTTCACCCACCGCGTACTGGATATCTGGACCATCTACACCAAAAATCCTATGGTGGTCCTCCCATTCACCGGGTGATTCAAATCCTGAGTACATTTAAGGAACAAGATGCACAAGTAAGACACTACCAAACACGATACAAGTCCTTTGAAAAGTAGAGCATTTAAGTTTTACCTGTACAATAATACCCATAGTTGGTGGCAGTAGGATAATACATGCTCTGATCAACAACAAACTCAGGTGCCGCTTCGTTGTACATAGTTTCAATTTGTTCAAGAAGTGGACTTGTCAAATGCGGGCTTGCTTCGGTACCTTGAATCTAAAATTCAATAGATGGAGATGTTATTGACAACTCAGTGTAAGAGAAATATATAAATAAAATTAAAAAAAAAAAGAAGATACAAAAACCAAATTTCACGTGACCATTTGAACAATGGTTCAATTAAAGTCAAGCAATAACTAAAAAGTACCAGATAAGTCTCTGTGTTTCCATTTTCAGAAACATTATACATTTCCATTCCAGGACTGCCACCCTATAAAAGTGGAATAAAACGATTGTAAGCACACACTACAGTTCAACATGGTACTGTTGTACAAAACACACCTTAAGACAAAACTACACTGGCCAGATTCACAACAGTGAACCACAGACAACATTTTATTTGAAACATTAATGGGGCCACTTTGAGTTCTACTTTAACAACGAACAACATACTGTCCAAGCAGCAAGTCACCAAAAGAAGCTCAACCCCAAATTAAGGGAAAAGCTAGAACGGGGCACCATACCACCAAATGGATCTGTGAAATATTTCTTTAGAGAAATAATTTAGATTTTTGATCCCTCAATAGTCCATGAAAGAACTTACTCACACTTTAAAGATCAACTTATAAGCTTAAATACACCCATCATATATAGAGTATTGTCTAGTACTACCACTACTACTAAGGAAGCTATTCTCGCAAAAACTATTTATGAATCCCCAAAACAATAATAAAACAACCAACCAACCCTAACTTTGGAGTCGGCTATAGGTCATCAACAAACAAATCAGGATCAACCACATGTTTTTTCCATCATTCTATCCTATCCAAATTCACACACTGTCACCTTCTTAATTATCATGTCCTTTTCTTTACAACTTCTACACATTATTTTAAGTCTCTCTACCATGTTTCATTCCGTCAACTTGAACCATCTCACTCTAGCGAATCCCGAAAACAATGATAATACAAGCCTAACTTCGGGGTTATAGAGTTGGCCACAGATTATTTTTCGTCATTCTATCATAACCAACGCCGTACTCTCTCTACCTTGTTAATTGACATGTCATTTTTCACTACATCTATTAATGTTATTTTTGGTCTTAACCTTTTTTTGGTTCCATCAACTTGAATAAATCCCAAAACAGTAATACAAGTCTTAAATTAGCTCCCATATCATCAAACTAGCAATACCAAAACACAAAAAGAAAAAGTAGTAAAATATACACATACACACAAACATATAAATATATATATATAGAGAGAGAGGGAGAGAGAGATTAATTTTCTATAGGGTTTAAGCTAAACTAAACTATACTACAAGAGTAGAATAGAAAAAATAAACAACTCAGCCACGCAGAATTTGACTTTCAAATATTAAAATTAAAATTAGCTAAAGCAATACAACAAAAATTCACACAAACAACAAAAGCCAACCTCACGAATCTACAAAACAAGACCCCTATAATACTGAAGTTTAACAAAAACCAGACAATAATACTCAAAGAACAACAGAAAAGAAAGCGAGGAGTAACAGTATTACCAGAAAAGAAAGAGCCAAAAATATATATAGAGAGAGAGAGAGACAAAGGAAACCGAAAAAGGAGCTGAATCAGGACATGGTTGACCTAGAGAGGTGTGAGAGAGACAAATTTGATAAATTAGAGAAACAAGAAGGGTTTCTCTGCAACATGTTTATGATAAAGGAAGGGGCTAAGAAACCCTAACCATGGAGAGAGAGAGAGAGAGAGAGAGAGAGAAGAGAGAGGGGAAAGACTTGAAAAGAAAGGCGGTTTTTGGTGAGAGAGTGTGTGTGTGCGTGTAAGAAAACGGAGAGAGAGAGAGAGAGAGAGATTCGCAAACCTGATACGAAGCGTTTTGGGGGGGAGTTTTGATTGTGTGACGGAAGTGCCCCTGAGAATGAGAGAGGGTGGGTTCGGAAGTGATGTATGTGTATGTGAGTATGTGTGTGTAGAGTAGTAGTGAGTGGGGGGAATTGGGAAACACGATAGACTATTTATACTGGGCCTGGGTTTTGCGTGGGTGTGTTGCTTTCTTCATTCACATTCAAAGGATTTGAACAGAATATTAAATGTTGAAGCCTTGAGGGCTAAGGAAATTATCCTTCTTTGTAATTTTGATTTTTACAGCCCCTTAATATTTTAAATTTTACATTTTTCCATAACGGTATCATTTTGATTTTATCTCAACTTAAAACGATGTACTTTTTATTTTTAGAATTACCTAATTTTGACTCAATTTAAGCCACCCAAACTTTTTTTCGTTAACTATGTATCATCCTCTTTCTTTCTTTCTTTTTCTATCTCAATTTCTTCTACTTTCTTGTCTCTCTCTCCACGAAGAAAAGAGAGAGGGCAAGCCAAATCATAAAGAATTATGTAGTGAAAAGCATCCATGAGGTTGCTTTTTGGAGTGGTAGCACTAGTAGAAGTTTTCAATCTTATGGTGGCACTAGATAGCAAACTTGGAAGAGAGGCTCTAAGTGGTCGAAGCTAAAGCAAGTATAGATGATGGCAACCACTTCTTCCTAAATTGGGGGCCTCTACCTACTGAGTGATACTTAGATATTTTCAAAGCATGAAAAATGGTGCTTCTTCCTCTCACATTCATGGTGAGGTCCATCATGTATGTGAGAGGAGGGAGTACTATTTATTTATGCTCCGGGAGTACCTAAAAATTTTCCCTACCTACTAACGTTTCAAGGAATATCAATTTTCTTCATATGCCAAAATCAATGCTAGGATTGTGTGAGGGTTTTTTTTTTTTTTTTAAGGAAAGATTGGCATGGGTGAATCAATCGATCGCATATGATTTTGTTGTATTTATTGTTTTCTAGTGTGTTAATGTTTTTTTGACTGGTTTTTCCAAGGTTATGGTTTGGAAAGGTTTTGTTGCTTGTGAGGTGAAGGGCTCAATTTTGTTGTTAGGTTAGGTAACTTAGGTTGTGGTGGTGGGCGGTGATACAGTAGGTGGGTCAATGCTTCTAACTTTTAGTGCGCCATAGGCCTCATTCTTTACAATTGTGGGTTTTCAAATTAAGGTTTTGGGTAGCGGCAATTTTTGGGGTGGTTTTATTAGGTGATGCTCCGTTGCTTGGTTTTGATCGATTTGATTAAGAAGGAGACAATGGCTTTAGGTCATTTTGGGACAATTGTTTGTTCAACAAGGCAATGATATTGACTTTGGTTTGTTGTTCTATCAAACCATTCTAAATTTATTTTATTTTCCAAGAATGTTTGGCTTCATCATAGGTGTTGATACACTTAGTGGCAAAAGATAAAAAATGGGTAGCGCTTAGAGAGGGAAATAGAGAAGAAAGTAAAAGAAATGAAGAAAATGTGGTCCCCAAACCTCCTCTAGTTGTATTTGGGCCCCAATTAATTTATATGTAGGCTTTATCACAATCCTACCAATTAAGCTCCAAACTTCACCTGGTCAATCCAAACTCTATCTTTCTCCCTTTATCCCCTCTATTTCCCTAGTTTGGTTTCTCTCCTTCTCTATTTTTTCCAACCCCCTCTATGTTAACTCTCTTCCCCTTTTTATAGTCTCTCATTAGTGGGGTTATCATCATTACCATTTTCCCACTTCGCAAGTATTTCCACGTCCACCAGAATCCCAAGGAATCCTCACAACTTCAGAGGATTCTCATGGAACTTGTTCCAGACGTCAAAGAGTTTTCGGCAACGAATTTCCCAAAGGCATTAATAGTGCTCGGTTACCGAATTTAATTTGACTGTCCCCTTGCCTGCTTCCCTTGGGTTTACTAGTTAGTATTGGGCCCAATTTGGCCCGAACGCAATACGGTTTACCCTAAATAGTATCCTAAGATTCTCGCCCGTTTTCTTAGTGGACTAATCCTCCCCCCACTGTGTTCGGCCTTGGTCACATGGGCCATTCTCAATCTCATGGGCCCAAGCCCCTCCATAAACAATAAATAAAGTATGAAAAAATAGCAAAAAATAATTTTAAAATGGATATTATATTAATAAAATATATTAAAAAATTGATGTTGCTTGAATAGGGTCCAAAAGAATTAGTTCTGAATTGAAATTTTGTTAAAATTTAAGTCTCAAAATATTAAAATAGATAAATAACAAATTTAAAATAGCTTTAAAATTCTAAAACAAATGAAATTAACAAATTTTTTTAAAAAAATACATTTTTAAAACAATTAATAGTGTGAGTTGGGTCAAATTACTTAAGTTGAAAATCTTACCAACCTAAGCAAAATAGGAGGAGGAAAAAATAATTCAACCCATCAATCCAAGAAAAATCAACTCGAAACATCATGTTGTGTTGGATTAGATTGGGCTCATCGAAAAACTAGATTAAAAGTTGACCCTTATAACTTATCTTTATAGATAATCTCAACACCATTAGGTTTTTAAAGCATTCAGCTCAAGCTAAATGCACTTTTAGTCAAATTTGGCCTAAAAATCTTATTTTTACTACTTTAGCAAACTTACACTTACATCATGCCCAATATTTATTTCTCCATTTTATTTTTTATCTCCAATCTCCAATCTCCTTCATCCTTTTACCCATTTTTGGCCAAAGTGCTCTTGGCTCTGCTGCACAACAAACCATCGTTGATCACCATTGTGGGAGAGAAAGACAGATAGATAGAGCTGCTAATAACTGGAGGGAGAGAGAGAAATCAAATTAACAAATCACCACTAGTGATTGTTGCAGCGATGTGTGGATCCAACGACAAACTGACATATCAACCAAATTGACAAACCAAACACTGACGACATGGAATGGCGATAGATCGACAAACTAGCATAAACAACAGAACAACTAAATCGACTTTTCTCAACAGCTATAACTAATCTTTGTACGCGCACGCGCGCACACACACACACACACACACATATATATGAGAGAGAGAGAGAGAGAGAGAGAGAGAGAGAGAGAGAGAGAGAGAGAGAGAGAGAGAGTTTGGATTTAAAAAAAAAAATTGATGTGTTGATGAACAGTGCTGAATAAGTGTATTGAGACTTGAGACATTGTTCATAATTAACTTTTGAGGACAAACTATTGAGCTAGATGCAAGAGTGATTTGGATGTGTTTAGTTATATTTTTACTGAAAAGTGGATATCGAGTCTAAACGTAAATGCTCTTAGTGCCATTGTTTTGGGAGATTGTCATTCAATGGTTGTCATTTAAAATTATGGCTGGTAGCTGTCATTATAGCGATGCTCATATTAATTTTCTTCAATCTTGGAGCTAAGGTTAAAGTAATTATTGGGTGCTTATAGAGTATTATAAATGCGTATTCTCTCCTCTCACATAACTGTGGTACTCTTTCCTCTCCAAAGCCAATTGTTTTTAATGGCAATGTCATTATTTGGTGGGCTTTTCATTTTATTTGCTCTTTATTTTTATCTCAGCGAATCAATTTTCTCTCCATTGTCAAAACTAATAAACTTGGATACCCCTTATTTTGCTGAAACTAAAAAATTATTGTTGAAAATACTGTAGATAAAGGTAAAATTTAGTTGAAATAATACAGTGGAACCCATGAATCATGCCAAAAAGTGTAGTGAGGTACATGAATAGTAGCAAAAATAAGCTGAATGGTGAAATAATTTTCATTTATAATCTTAATCCAAACGCACGCTCAATGAACAAGTTTCCACATACGAAAAATAGATGGACTGCTTTAACCTTGTGACTACTAACACTTTGGAAGAGAAACTGTAAATAAATGTAATGGATTGGGTTTTAATAAATATATATTCTCTTATTTGCAGATTTATACCAATGAATAAAATGATTAAGAATAATTGAAAAATTATATAGGTCAAGAGTCTTGTAACTTAATTAACACATTCAGGCGATTTTAAGTTTTAACAAAACATCTAAAGTTCAAATTTTCCATTCCCAATTATTTATCAATTTTTTTTAATATATACATCGTGTGAATTTCCAAGTAAGCACCCAATAACAACTAATCAAATTCTCTGTGAATCTCCCAAATAACCAGTTGTTTTAGAAAGAATAATTAGAGAGCTTATTTGAGAAATTATGTCTCAAAGTAAAAAATAATCATTCATCTCTCAACGTAAAAACGCTGATGAGATTAGCAAGAAGAGGAGGCCTCAAGATTAATTATGATGTTGCAGTAGGCCCAAATGACTCAACCATTACTTTGGTTGTCAGAATTTGGAGAGTTTGGTACTCATCTATTCCCTCAAGATGGTCATCACTCATCAACCTCCCTTTCCAAGCCAAACTCAAAGCTTTTAAGCAGGGTTGTTACCACTATTTTTTGAATCACAACTTGGTGTTTGCATTTAAGGATATTGTAACTACATATATAGCGAAACCAGTCACCTCACCCATTGTTGTTTTCCCTTGGAGAAAAGTGAACCCTAATAGAGATGAACAACAAAGTAAGACTTTCACATTCGCTATCATTTAATTGGGGTCCCTAAAGGCGCCAATAAGGTTTTTTTATTTATTTAATAAACATCTTTTATTGCAACGAAAGAAACAAAGAATCACACAAGAAGACCATTGCTGGGTCCAGAAACATTTTTTATTGGGCCCCCATGTACTGGGCCCCCATGTACTAACTCGTTTGTCTCTCTCAAATCAGTCTCTTTTTTTTTTCTTTTTCTTTTTTTGTTAATTTGGCCTAACCTCTACTCCTCTGATTCTTTTGGATGTAATTTTGGAGGAAACTCATTTTGTACCCTATTCTCTAGTACTTTTGTTAATACAAGATTTAATGAAAAGAAAAAGAAGAAGAAGAAGAAGAAATGTCCATTTATTTTTTGAGAGCAAGAAATGTACATTGAGTGCTCAGTAATAGACATGTATAGAATAGAAGAATGTGCCCTTCTTTTCTTTTCGTCGAGTTTTCTTCTATGCCCAACAAAGAATAATGTTAATCAACCAAACATTTTTCTTTCATAATGGTGCAAGTGAGGGATAAAATAAAATAAAGAAAAATTGTCCGTCGGTAACAAAAGACAAATCACAAATACTTTCCCCAGCTTCATGCCAAACATTGAGTACATAACAGCTTTATTTCATAGATTAAAAAGTACGGATAACGCCCTTTTACACTGCAGCTTTAATAAGTTACGGAGAAAAAAAATGATTGATTTATGTGTAGGGTATAATCTGTCATGTAAGATAGTTGTGACAAAATAATATAATAAATGGTATGATTTTTTTCTCAAAAAATAAATAATGTGATTTTAGAATTACTCTTTATTGATGCATTTGGATAGTAGGATTTGGACATATAAATTTGTATTTGCTATTTCAGTGATTAAAACCCAAATATCATGTTTGGATAGTTTTACAAATATCAATAATTTGGATTTAAAAGATATACCAATAATTTTTCTTAAATTTGAAATGATATTTAAAATTTAAATCAAAATTTATATTATTCAAGTTTTCGAAAAGTTTTGAGATCAGTTGCTTAAGATTTGTTTGGCATCTGTTTTAGTTTTTAGTTTTTATTTCTTATTTCTTATGTACAATTTTTTAAAATATTACGTTTATTCACTCTTTTTTTTTTTTTTTTAAGATCACACATTAAGCAAAAATCTAAATAAAATTTTTCCAAATCGACACGTCAGTCTTCTACCTGAGTGATGGGACATCAAATTCAGCCTAACAGGGGTTGACTTGCCAGTGGCTCGCCACCAATGCGATTCAGCGTAAAGGATTTAATAGCAGGTCTGGTTATTATTAAGGCTATTTTAATTGTGAGTTATATAAGAAAAAGGAGAAAACAAAAAAGAATAATTATGTTAAAATGGTAAAACTGTTTATGACATTGAGGGCAATGTGTGGAATCAAGCGAATTAGGAAAAAGGCAGGTGATCCTTGTTGAAAAGAGGAAAAAAAATTATGTTCCCATTGCTTTACTTGTATGCGCACCTTGCACCGGAATATCTTTTCCATACACTCCAATTATTGGTCTTTATTAAAAATAAAACTGATTTGTTGATTAATGAAGTCCCTGAAGCAGGGTTGAAGCCAAAAATATTTTCAAAGGGGGCCGGCCTCTTGGACAAAAATGAAATGGTATAAAACTCAAATTACACACACAATCATGTAAGTATTTGCCATTTACTTGAAATGTGAGTAAATTTTTCATATTTTGTGAGAGATATTTTGGATAAGAACCTACTTTTTTCTTTTTTCTTTTTTTACATATTAACTTTTCAAAACATCTCATATCAAATTATATATTTTATATTATATTTTATTAAAATGTCAATTTTTATTTATTATTTTAATTGTTTCTCTTTTTCCACATACAACTAGTATCCACTCATTCTTCATCCTTAGTATACATAAAAAAATAAAAAATAAAAACTAAATTTAAAACGAATAGTGTTAGAACTAAATTTAAAATAAATAGTGTCAGGGTAAATATATACAGTTGGTGTAACAACTGATAACTATATAGTTTTACACAACTTTGCATTACCTAAATTTTGAATTTTTTATTTGTTTAAAAAGACCTGAATTTTGAATTGGTTGGCTAAAATGTGGTCATTTTTTTATTACACAACTTATACGAGTACTCTTACTTAAATCAAGTCAGCCACAATTCATATTATGGGAAAGATTTTGTTGCGTACTTGTATGCAGTAATTGTTGCATAATAGATTATATGATAGCAAAAAGAATACAACATGTATCCGAGGGTCTCATGCAATACACATAATGAGGTAAATCCTAAGACACTTGTCACTTTGTTTATGCAGCCATTACTGCATACAACTCATCGTAACCATCTCATCGTAACCATTGTCACTATCATTTCTTGATAGGGACATTGGAGCATGAAGGGTAGGCCCACTTCAATTGCCTAGACTCGAGAGTTGAAAAAAGACTAGTTCTTTGATCCTTAAAAGGAATTAAAATGCAAGCAAAATTGAGGACAGTCAAACCCTAAACTAGCCACAAGAAACAATTAGGACATGGTGACATTAAGGTGGTCGATACTGTACCGGTATATATATCGGTATCAAAATATCAATATTTGGTACTGGTTTAAATACTGGCCGTAATGGCCATGTATTGGCCAATTTCGGGCAATACCAGCCGATACAGAAAAAAGCTTTTTTTTTTTTTTTAATTTTGTAATTTTTGAATTTTTGTAAGGATAAAATGGTAATTTATTTACATTAACTTATTAGTATTATTTATTTTCTTAGTATACAACGAACAATTAAGCTTTTTATTTTTTATATTGTGTTTTATTTTAATTGATACTAAAGTAAATCATAAATAATTTATTCTGAATTAAGGTAATGTTTTATGATAAATTTTTATATTTATTATAATATACACACACATACATACATATATATGCGTGTATGTGTCTATATATATATATATATATATAAAATAACGGTAAACTCGAAATAGTACACCAGTATTAACCGATACTCAAATATATCGTTTCACTGATCAAACCAGTACAACCTCCGTAACGAGATTAACTCCCTTGCGATAAAAGTATCAAATTGCAAAGGCAAATAGCTTATAGAAGCCAACACAAGTTCAAACCCCCTATAAATGAGAGAGAGAGAGAATAAAGTACAAATTGAAAAAATATATATTAATTCATGACATTGCCAAGTAAATGTGACCACATTGGAAAGATATAGGGAAGGAACTATATCTATATTGTCCATCCAAATTCCACCTAGAAATACCTACTTTCTTTTTCTTTTTCTTTTTTTATCACAGTAAATACCCTTCCCAGCACTCAAATTGAACCACCACTAGATCAGAATAGCACAAAAATGAGTTCGAAGAGCTACCCTGAACTTGAATGTCCAGAAACCACCCTCAATTATCCTAAAACAATTATCAACCCATGACGTAGAAGCAGGCCGGCTGGTCACATCTAACACATTAGCTATTCCAACCCATATGACCCAACCTCAACTTGCTGTCAACAAAATCTCATTAGGAAGCCAGTCTTATCTAATGTGAGAGGTCAAAAGAGCCATTTGATAAACACAAAACCAGAAATCACCCTCACTAACACAAAGAACGACTTAAGGTGCAGCAGCTGATTGATGGGACAAGTCTACACCATCCTCTGGATACCCTGCTTCGGTACTCTCAACCACTGGTAGCTGTGCAATGAGATTGGCTCCAGGGGATGCATTCCCTCGTGTGCCTGGGGACATAGGAGACATCCCTGATTCAGGTGCAGCCTCGAAAGCAGGCATTTTCTCATTGGAGTTTCTTTCATGTGGCCTCTCATGTTTGTCATAGCTGCGGCTGTGGCTACGGCTGCGACTACGGCGAGGGCTGCGGCTGTAGCTACGACTACGGCTGCGGCGAGGGCTGCGGCTGTAGCTACGACCCCTGCTCCAGCTCCTACTCCTACTTCGGCTTCGACTACGGCTGCGGCTGCGGCTGCTGCTTCTGCTATAACCCCATGTTCTAACTTTTTCAGGGCTACGGCTATAACTTCTGCCTCTCTTCCTATCAACGTCTCTTCTGTTGTCAAATCTTCCCCGCCCACGTCCCCGTCCACGCCCATCCATATTGTTGTACCGATCATATGGGCCACGTTCATTCCTACCCCAACCAACATTACTACCACCAGGACCACCAAACCCACGTCCCCTGTTGCTACGACCAGGAAAAAAATCACTTCTCCCACCATGCCCACTAACCGCACCATCTCTCATGCCACCTCGTCCACCAAAACCACCAGCCCTCATGCCTCCACGCCCACCAAAGTTCCCATCTCTGCCACCACGCCCACCAAAGCCACCATCCCTCATGCCACCACGCCCACCAGAATCATAACGACCATAACCACCACCACCACTACCAGAATCAAAATGGCTAATCCCACCCCGATCCTTGACAAAACCTGGTGCACCACGTAAAGCAATCTCTCGCACCTCTTGGGGCACAAGCTGGTTAGCCCCCTCCAAAACTTTGATCAGATCAGCTGCATATTTCCAGTCCTGCTCAGAGAAAAAGGTGTATGACATTCCAGTTGCACCAGCCCTCCCAGTTCTTCCAATTCGGTGGACATAGTCCTCAACCCCGGTAGGGAAATCATAGTTGATTACCACCCTGTAACACATGCTCAAAAGAATATTAGTACAATACAATGCTACATAGACTAAGTATTAAACTCATTTAGTAGCTGGCACATATAAGTTTATAATCCAGGTCCTGAAAAAGTGAGGACTGACACTTCCTCCCATATAAATTTGAACAGAAATGCAAAGAAAAGAGCTAACCTTATATCTTTGATGTCAAGCCCACGGGCGGCAACATCCGTAGCAACTAATATTGGAGACTTTCCACTCCTGAACTGATTTAAAACATAGTCTCTCTCACCCTGAGACTTGTCTCCATGAATTGCAGCAGCCCCAAAACTACGTCCAATACTACGTGCAAGCTGATCACACAATCTCTTTGTGGAACAGAAAATAATGATCTTTGAACCTCGTTCTTGGGATCTAAGGATCTGCTCCAAGCGCCTCTGCTTCTCCATTTGTGGAACAACCTCAACATACTGCATATTCACGAGGAAAAAACATCACTTTTTAGGGCATGGATGTGATTAGATCAGAGAAAGGTCTATGATGTAATGGATTTAGCTTCTATGTGTGGTTATAAAACCCAATACATTATGAATAAGATGGCCAGACTACACCCTTCCATTGAAACATCTGATGGTAAAGTGTCATAGGTTATAACTAACAGATAGCATATACAAATTTGAAGAGTCACATCATCTGCCACTCCCCTTGAGGAATTCAAGCTTAACTAACAGCAATCAGATCTTCGTACATAGTAACCGTTATTATATTATTTAGAATCCGGTGAATATTAACAGTTTGAATCTATTTTCATAACTAAAAAAACTACTATCCTCTGTTTAAATGAGAATCCATAAATGTGAACTCTGCAATTGATCAGCATTTAACTATAAAGATTAACTGTGACATATTAAATCTACCACATCAAGGTAAAGAACTATGATTTTCCCTTTGCATTCAAAGGACAATAGCAAAAGGAGTGACGTCCAAGAATACCTGTGTGATAGCCTTGTTCGCAGCAAGCTCATCGACACTGCCAATGTTAACCTGGACAGGATTAACAAGAAGATCACCAGCTATTTTTCTTACTTCTTTGGGCCAAGTTGCTGTGTACATAAGAGTTTGTCTGCGTGGGGGTATCTCATTCACAATCTTACGAATTTGAGGTTCAAAACCCATGTCAAGCATTCGATCAGCCTCATCAAGCACAAGAAGTGAAACTTGTCTAAAGTCAATCTTCTTACTCTCAAGGATGTCGTTTAGCCGACCAGGAGTTGCCACAACAATATCTGCCCCTCGATCTAATTCTTTTAGCTGTAGGCCCTTTGAAGCACCACCATATAAGCACTGAATCAAAGAATTGTGTCAAGTGATGAACCAAAAGTCTAAAGCAAACAAAAATAAAACTGACTTTAGTTGCATAATAAGGAAAAGAGACGAACACATAGAACCCACCGTGCAGGAGATTCCGGATGATCGGCCAAATTTCATGACTTCATCTTGTATCTGTGTAGCAAGTTCCCGGGTTGGAGCCAAAACCAACACTGTTGGGCCGTTCTGAGGATCATTACGGCAATGCCTAAGAAGCATGAAGGCAGGGATCAAATAGCCCAATGTTTTCCCAGAACCTGTTTTTGCAATTGCCACTATGTCCCTACTTTGCAAGGCAATCGGCCATGTCTGCGCCTGAATTGGAGTGGGAGATGAGAATCCAGCTGAATATATCTGAAACAATGGCATAAGTCAGGTAATCAGCTCCAAGAAAATTAAGCATATCTGACACATACAAACTTAAAAATTTAGGGTTCGATTTCAATAGTATATCACAAGAGAGTGAAATATAATTTAAAATAAGAAAAAGCCCATGGGTATACGGTTGCTTACAGAAGCAACTCGAAGCAACAAAAGAGGGCAATAAAGACATAAGAGGCGGAGCCAATAAGCATGAAATGCCAGTCACATTAGGTGTGATTTGGATGAAGGGCCAACCACCCTTCTAGAAGATGCCCAAGAATGGCTCCAACTGTCCATTTTGCAGCCTCCAAAAATCAGGATAGTTGTTGCATGTGTAAGTGTGCCAATAGCAGTGCAGCGTACGACATATGCTCCTCCTCCGGAGCAGATATCGCACCTGCGACAAGTGAGAATTTATGAGTTTAAAAGTAAGAAAGCATAATAACAAAAGGGGGAATGGAATGGATGCCGTAGTTTGTTTTATATACCCAAAAAACAAAACCCTATATCTCGCAACAGGTAAAGCTTACCTCTCTCAATATCTCTGGAGGGAATCCAGTCTCTTCAAATGTCATGAATGGTGCTGGAACATTGTCCCCCTGTCCATTTTAATACATATATCAAGATCAAATACAATTCATTTTTCTAGAAAAGAAAAAATAAGAAAAAGTTTGAAAGAAATATAAGCAACACTGCATCTAAACCACATCATTTGAAATTCTAATTTGTATTAGTATTTGGTATGATCAGCCTTCAAAATTCTTACACAAATGCACATCAATGGGCATCAAACACTAGTCAATTACTCTGAGAAAGCATTTCTCTTCTCAGGAAATATTTATTTGGTTTACAAATGAAACCTTTAATGGGTATTCTCATGTTCACATACGCACTGACAATAAGCAAAGCAAGCTAAAATACAGACCGTTGCTGAAACTTCATGCTGTTGCCGGTAAACTTCAACAGGTGAGAGACCAGCAACATCTGTAGATCCCACAAAAGGAGACCTCATCAAAGCATTACTTGAGAATGGAGGACCACCTGCTGCATGGCCGTGCATATGCATGGCATGTCCTGTGACAGCATTCACTGCATTGGCATGACCAGGCTTGGGACTTTGAAATGGGGCACCACTGATCCTCATCTCCTACAATAAAATAACTGACATCATCAGTGGTCCCAAACATTTTGATCAAAAGAAACTGGTAAGTATTCCAGAAATATATAAATCGAATCAATCAATCCATATATATATATATATATATTAAATGTAGTCAATCACTCAGTAGAAAGGAAGTAGAAAAAGAAGGACAAAAGAATATGAAATCATTTTATAACTGAAATACTTAAAGTAGAAGTTCCTTTCTGCACATAATATTCCAGTCTTTGCTTCTATAGTGGGCTCGTTTCCTTGGCTAACTGGTATTTGAATAATATTCCTCCTTAGTTTAGCTTGGTTGTTGGAACAGGTATATATCAAATACAGTTGAAGACATATCATAAAGACAAATCATGTTCACCTAGTGCTCTTTAAATTTTATGACTTCAGGTGCTTTGTAACCTAAATCATATTTCCAAATCCTAAATATCTAAAAATTTAAACAGAAGATTTTTGCTTCACTATTCCATGAATTATATTCCAACCACCATAAGTTAAGTCCAATTAATGTAAATTAATGGAGAGCAAACGAATTTCAAGATCAATACAACATTAGCCAAACAAATACCTGAGGGTTTCTAGCCATAGGTATTACTGCAAGCTTGGGATCTTGGGGAGCAGTTGGCCCTTCCTTGTTAGCATTAAAGTAGTATTCATTTCCAGTTCTACCATGTAAGTTATCCTCATGCCCCATCTTTGATCCAACAGGGGGCACATTAGACTGCTGACTATGCATCATTGCTGGGCCCAACTGATTTTGAAATCTAGGACCATGTTGCTGGTGAACCAAATCAGGCCTAGTTTGCTGCAATTGACCCATAGAGGGTTGCTGCATGTTCCCCAAAGAACCTCCATATTGTTGGGCTTGACCTGAATGAACACCCATCTGAGGCATCTGAACTGAATTGCTACCAGCAGGCAGGTTATGAATAGATGAGGTCCCAGGTTGCTGGAACTGGGATGGAGAAAATCCAATTTGATTTCTGTTTTGAAAATCAACTTCCTCCCTATTTGGGAATGCTGCCTTATACTCCTGTTGATTTGCAAATTGCTGCCCTTGTGCATCATGCTGGGCCTGCTGCTGTGAACTTTGCTGCCCTTGTGGAATCATGCTTTGCTGATATGCCATATATTGCAGCTGAGGATGTGTAAATTGATGCGCTTGCGGTTGTGCCATTTGTGAACCTTGATGCTGTGGTGTTTGTTGCCCCAGCTGCTGGGGCATTTGCTGAATGGCTTGTTGTGGCATTTGCTGCCCGGGCTGTTGCAGCACTTGCTGAGTTGACTGCTGAGGCATGTGCTGGATTGGCTGCTGCTGCGGGATATGCTGAGCTGGATACTGCATCATTTGCTGCATGAAGTGATGTGGTTGTGACACTGTGGGTTGCCCCTGCTGTTGCAAGTGTTGTCCCATTTGAGAACTGTGTTGCTGTGCCCCTTGCACCATTTGAGATCCCTGCGGGTGAGAAACCTGTGCCACCATTGAACTCTGCTGTTGTGCCATTAATTGACTGTGCTGTTGAGGTAACTGGCTCATGTGTTGCCCCTGCTGTTGTGGGGCTTGTGTTATCTGCTGCCCGTGCTGAGCTATCACACCATTTGCTGGCATTGACTGGGCCATTGGTATCGCAGCCAACTTAGGCGTAGAAGCAACAGTAGGCTGGCCAACCGGCATAGGTGGCGCCAAAGAGGCTGGCTTTTCATATTGGGTGACGTTCGTTTCAGGATTCCAGTAGTATAACACACCAGTGCTTCCATCTATCAAACCCTTCCAAGGTTTCGGAAGGGTGGGATCATCAGGTGCATACCGTGGACCAAGAGAAGCAGCGGCGGGCTCCGCAGTAGCCATTTCAAATATTTATCTACAACCAAATAAAATCCTTGCATCAAACATCAACGTTGAAAACTCTAAAATAATTACAAGAACATCAAATTACAATTTAAAAAAAGATAAGAGGATCAAAAACTCTACAACTCAACATCAACCCAAACCCATTTGCGCAAAAATCCAGATGAACCTAAGAACAAATATTACCCAACACATTCCTTGCTCAATATTTTTTTTTCCTTAATTTCTAAGAATACAAATTTGAGCTGAAAATTTTTACATGACAAATATTCTACAATTTTCTTAAGAAATTCAGGTCAGCCAATCCAATGACCAATTAAGATCCTCATAAGCCAAAACAACACCACAATAATAAACCCTAAAAAACCGTACAAGTCCACACCAAGTAATTGAACCAATCAGATTAAAAGAAACTAACAGTAAAAAAAAAAAGCTACTTTCATATAATGATTAAACCCTAGAAAACACGAAGCACAAAAAAAAAAAAAAAAAAAAAGGATAAAATCGATAGCTCATCGCATAAACGCCAAAACCATTTCATTGCACAAAACCCAACCAAAAAAAAAGCCAACAAAAAATTAAAGAGACTAATTGAAATTGCATACCTAGCAGCAAAAAAGAATGAACAAACAAGTACAAAAGCGTTCGATTCTCTTCTTGCTGGTAATTACGGAGCCGAATGTGGAACCCTAAAACGAAAACGTTATAGTACTTGTCCGGTGTGTGAGTCGGACTAGAATTTGAGAATGGGAAAAAAGGCACAAAATTTTTTGTGAAAGCTTGGAGGGATTGGGATTCGATGATTGTTGTTAGGGTTGGGTTAAGGAGGAGCTAAGCAAAGCTAGTATCGCCTGGAACGACAGTCTAGGCTTTCGCCATGACCTGTCCAATACTTCCATTATATATGGGAGGGGTGTTTATTTATTTATTTATTTTAAGACAAAAATGTAAATTACACATTTTACTTTTAACTTTACTTTCAGACTTCTAAATTTTAAAGTTATTTAATTTAGTTTTTTTTGGTATAAATTCATTAAGTATAAAATTAACTACTGAAAAAATATTTTCACTTAAAAAATCTATACAATATTTATATTAATTTTATAAAAAAATTTTCCTAACAAATATTTTTTTAATGGCAATTTGTTAACGAAGTTGGATGAAACGCATATATTAAATAAATTTGAAACATCGAACACTCAATTGAATAAAAATAAAGTTCAAGAACTGAAATGAATCTTAATCAAATTACAATTTGCATATTTTAGCATTTTTATAATCATTGTTTTTTTATAATTTGTTTTTGTAGAGGCCAAAGGCCCAATTCTAGATGATAGGTCGTGGGCCCGTCCGAGGAGACACATCCGTCCGAAGATGGTAAATTGCGAGAAAGACACGTGGCCATAATCCTCGCAAGGATTTGGTCAGCATATGAACAGGGAAGAGTTGTCCAAGGAGTACTACCTCTTCGGACAATCAAAGAGAGAGCTAAAACATACACTCTGACGCCTAATACGATATTTTGAAGGATCCTTCTGGTACATGAACGTCCAGCAAGCTTATAGGACAAGTGGAAGCTATAAGACATTATATGGAAAAGCTGCTACCACCGCATTAATGACTCTGCAGCTAACCCTCTAACCGCATTAATGAGGAAAGGATGTCTAAACAGTGACTCCCAACCTTTACAGCTGCCGTATAAAGACTTTAAGGGAAGGTTGATGGGACAAGTATCAAGGAAAAATGACCTAACTGGCACGTGAGAGGAGCTGGTATAAATAAAGCAGAGGGCAAGGAAAGAGGACATTGAACAATCCAAAGAAAAAGAAAAGAGACAACTAACAAAGAGAGAGAGAGAGAGAAAATTATAGATATTCAAACAAAAATGTAAACATTTCTCCTCGGATCAAGCTGAGGACAACTTTATATAACATCAGCACTTTGTTTTCGTTGATTTGCTTATAACCATATCTGGACTATCGATAATCTCACTTTGAACCCAGTTTATTTGGCCCACTCTCTATAAATTCATTGCAAAGATGTTGTTGATGTTTTAGACCTAAGTTCATCTCACTTGCGGGCCCATTCTACAAAAATTGTGTCCTTACAATTGGCGCCGTCTGTGGGAAAAAAATTGGTGCGTTGGTGCGTTGGTGAATTGAGGTCTTTTTTATGGTTGGATCAAGTCCTAACAGGGTGGAGTCTGATAGTTCACAACAACTTGATCATTTTGTACACCTCGAGCGAGAAAGGGACCGTGAAGGGAGCATGCACACCAACCATACCGGGAGGAGTCGACTTCGAGGGAAGGATAATATGTCCAATAGAGACACTATGAGGAACATGCAACGTAAGATTGATCGCTTAAAGGAGAAGTTGCGCCTTGCGCGAAGGAAGCATAGTCCATCTATTTCTAATATTTCTTCTGATGAGAAGGAAGATGATGACTATATAAATCGATCACGAACACCTCCCAGCGAATCCTTCTCCCATGAGGAAGAGCATCGGCATGATCGCAGAGGTAGAAACACATCCTCTAGAGGTTTAGGGAATGACGTGATGAATATGGCACTCAACCAGATTTTCAAGTCACCCTTCACACGCAGAATTTAAGGAGGAAAGCTTCCTTGACGTTTTACTCAACCCACTTTCACCGCGTACAACGATCAGACTGATCCTGTAGAACACGTGAGTCATTTCAATCAGAGGATGGCTGTCCACTCTAGGAATGAGACTCTTATGTGCAAGGTGTTCCCCTCTAGTTTGGGGCCTGTAGCCATGAGATGGTTTGATGGCCTTGCGGCCAGTTCTATTGGATCCTTTCGGGAGCTCACTAAGGCCTTTTGCTCTCGGTTTGTTACGAACACTAGAGTTTCTCGGCCGTTGGATTCCTTGTTTTCTCTGTCTATGCGAAAAGGGGAGACTCTAAAGATGTATTCAAACAGGTACTGGGAAATGTTCAATGAGATCGAAGGGAACTTTGATGACGTGGCTGTGAGAACTTTTAAGGTCGGCTTGCCAGCTGAGCATGATCTGAGGAAATCACTGACTAAGAAGCCGGTGAAAAGTGTGCATCGACTAATGGACCGTATTGATGAATATAAACAAGTCGAAAAGGATCAGTTTCTATGGAAAGGAAAAGCTAAGGTTATCCCTCAGGAAAGAAGGGATTTCAGGTCGGACCGGTACAGCAACAACAGGCCGCGGAGGGACTATAGTGTGCAGTCGGGGTTCGCCGCATCACAGGTAGTCCATGCCGTGTTCTGAGAACCAATCCACCAAATTTTGGAGAAAATTCAAAATAAGCCATATTTTAAATGGTCGAACAAGATGGGAGGAAACCCCACTAAGCGCAATCAAAGTCTTCACTGCCAATATCATCAGAACAGGGGCACACTACAGAGGATTGCAGAACTTTAAATAGCCATTTAGAACAACTTGTGAGAGAAGGAAAGCTACAGCAGTTTGTACATCGGCCCAATGGTCAGAGAGACCACATCAGGCCAGGGGCTTCGAGGACTGCCTCGTCAAGGCCCCCATTGGGCACGATTAACGTCATCTTTGTAGCACTCGGGAGGACTGGATCCTGCGCTTCC
The DNA here is from genome assembly GCA_033629205.1 of Lithocarpus polystachyus. Classification (NCBI taxonomy): domain Eukaryota; kingdom Viridiplantae; phylum Streptophyta; class Magnoliopsida; order Fagales; family Fagaceae; genus Lithocarpus; species Lithocarpus polystachyus. Next base: position 14,360,895 of record CM066167.1, read on the forward strand.
AGAGTGATGTCCGTTTCTAGGGCGGCTACCGAGGACACGAATTAGGAGTCAAAACGGGCTAGGATAGAGGTCCGACCAGTCTTAAGCTTCTCGGGCGAAGATAAGCAGGGGACTATACAGCCCCATGTTGACGCTCTGGTCATCACCCTTAGAATAGGGGGTACGACGTGAAAAGAGTGATGGTTGATCAAGGGAGTGGAGCTGAAATAATGTATCCAGACCTATACAGAGGATTGGGTTTAAGACCTGAAAATCTAACAGCATACGATTCACCTCTGGGTAGCTTTGATGGGAAAACCGTCATCCCTAAGGGTCAGATCAGGCTGCCTGTACAAGCAGGGTCCGAGGTGGCCGAGGTGGACTTCATCGTGGTGGATGCATATTCTCCCTACACGGCCATTGTTGCTAAACCTTGGCTTCATGCCCTGGGGGCCATTTCATCAACTTTACATTTAAAGGTGAAATTTTCGTCTGGAGGACGAGTCAAGGAAATTATAGGAAGTCAATCTGTGGCGAGGCAGTGCCTTATAGCGGCCATCATGCATTAGCCTGCTGCCGAGCCTATAACCCCTGTTGGTAGAGATCCATAGCAATCAAGAATTTCGATTCCACTTGATGTCATGGAATTGGACGAGGAGAAGTGTGAGAGGCTGGAGAAAGTTGTCATTGCCAGAGACCCAAAAAGGTTTTTCCAGATCGGGGCTCAGTTGCCTCATCGGGATAAGGAAGAGCTGTTGGCACTCCTTAGAAAAAATATTGATGTGTTTGCCTGGAATTCTTATGAGGCCCTAGGAGTAGATCCATATGTCATCACCTAAACGTAAGTCCGACCGCCTTCCCCAAGAAGCAGCCACATTGGCGTTCATCCAAAGAGCATTCTGACGCTATTAGGGAGGAGGTGAACAAGCTCAAGTAGGCAGGGGCTATTAAGGAGGTTTTCTATCCAGAATGGCTGGCCAATACAGTAGTGATAAAGAAGAAGAACAGGAAATGACGTGTATGTATGGATTTTACAGACCTAAACAAAGCCTGTCCGAAGGATTCCTTCCCCATGCCCCGGATTGATCAGTTAGTGGATGCAACTATAGGGCATCCGCGAATGAGTTTCTTGGACACCTTTCAAGGGTACCACCAAATTCCCTTAGCTGTGGATGATCAAGAAAAAACAGTCTTCATTACCCCTGTCGAAAATTATCACTATAAGGTGATATCGTTTGGTCTAAAGAATGCAGGCTCCACTTATCAGAGAATAATGACAAAGATGTTCGAACCACAACTGGAAAAATGCATTGAGATTTACATAAATGACATGGTGGTCAAAAGTAAGTCGGAATCCGAGCATGTCAGCGATCTCGGAAACATCTTTGGAATCCTCAGGAAACACAGGCTAAAACTCAATGCTTCTAAGTGCTATTTCGATGTGGGATCTGAAAAAATTTTGGGCTACATGGTTACCCATTGTGGAATTGAAATTAATCCAGACCAGATAAGAGCGATCAATAACTTGCAGTCGCCTCGGAATCCTAAAGAGGTTCAAAAGCTGACGGGAATGACCGCTGCTCTCAACCGATTCATCTCCTGATCGGCAGATAGTTGTAGGCCTTTTTTCCAGTTGTTGAACAAGTGGAAGGGGTTTGAATGGACTGAAGAATGTGCCCTGACTTTCCAACAACTGAAAGAATATTTATCTCGGCCTTCAATCATGTCTAACCCTACAACGGACGAGGTTCTATTCACCTATATCGTTGTAGCCACCCATGCACTGAGTCTGGTACTTGTACGGGTCGATAATAGCGTTCAGAAACCTGTTTATTATGTAATTAAATCTCTTCATGAGGCCGAAGTCCATTATTTACCATTAGAGAAGGCTATCTTTGCAGTGGTTCATGCCACTCGCAAACTTCCTCACTACTTCCAATCACATACGGTCGTGGTCGTGGTCCTGACCCAACTCCCGCTCAGGTCCCTACTTTGGAGTGCAGATTATACGGAAAGAATTGCAAAATGGGGTACAATCCTAGGGGTTTTCGATATAAAGTACATACCTCGCACCTCTGTTAAGGGGCAAATCCTGGCTGATCTAGTAGCCGAATTCACTGAGCCTTTGTTAGAAGAAAATTCTGAGAAGATGCACATGGATGAAATTCAGTTGGCCTAGTCTCCGTACAAGGAACCCCATCCTAGAAGTTGTATGCGGATGGTGCAGCCAATCAGAGAGGCTCTGGAGTGGGATTAGTTTTGATATCTCCAGAGAATGTTATTATTGAGAAATCCCTCAGGCTAAACTTTTCGGCTACTAATAACGAAGCTGAATACGAAGCGTTGTTGGTCGGAATGGCCATGGTCAGAAGAATGGGGGGAAACACCATGGAAGTGTTCTCGGATTCAGCACTGGTCATTGGCCAAGTCAGAGGAGAGCTGAAAGCGCGAGACGAAAGAATGCAAAAGTATTTGGGACATATTAAGCAGCTGCAGTCACAGTTCAGGTTATTGAGCTTACAACATATCCCCCAAAGTGGGAATACACATGTAGACTCCCTAGCCACTATTGCAACCTCCTCGGCTCAAGGACTGCCTCGGCTTATCTTAGTTGAAGATTTACATAAGCATGCTGAAGAGGAAGAAGGGCCCAACATCTATCAAGTTAGAGTAGGACCAAGCTGGATGGACCCTGTGGTGACACACCTCAAAGATGATGTCCTATCACAAGACAAGGCCGAAGCAGACAAGGTGCGAAGGAAGGCTCCTAGGTTTTGGTTATTAGAAGACAATAAGCTATACAAACGCTCTTTCTCTGGGCCCTACTTGTTGTGCGTACACCCTGAGGCCACCGAGTTGCTCTTTGAAGAACTGCACGAAGGAATTTGTGGGAGTCACACGGGAGGCAGGTCTCTAGCTCACAGAGCTCTAACTTAGGGATACTGGTAGCCGAACATGCAAAGGAAGTCATAGGAGTACGTGAGGAAGTACGATCAATGCCAGAGGTTTGCACCGAATATTCATCAACTAGGGGGAGTTCTCAATCCTCTATCCAGCCCATGACCTTTCGCTCAGTGGGGCTTGGACATTGTAGGTCCCTTACCTAAGGCAGCTAGGAGTAAAAAATATCTAATCGTTGGCACAGACTATATTACCAAATGGGTCAAAGCCGAGCTATTGGCAAACATCAGGGATGTAGACGTCCAGAAGTTTATATGGAAGAATATTGTCACCCGGTTTGGATTACCACACGCACTCATCTTGGACAATGGTCTTCAATTTGATAGTTTAGCATTCAGGAGATACTGCTCTGGGTTAGGCATTACGAATAGGTACTCTACCCCCACATATCCACAAGAGAACGGCCAAGTTGAAGCCGTTAACAAGGTTATAGTGAGTGGTTTAAAGAAGAGGTTGGATGATGCTAAGGGAAAGTGGGTAGAAGAATTGCCATATGTTCTTTGGACTTATCAGACGACTCTTCGTCGATCTACGAGAGAGACCCCCTTTTCAATGACATACGGGGCAGAGGTTGTTATTCCCCTAGAGACTGGATTCCCAACATTGAGAACAAGCTCTTTCACCCCGGTTGACAACGACAGACTGTTATAAAGGAGCTTGGATCTGGTTGTCGAACGGAGGGAGAATGCCATGGTCCAACTAGCCAACTATCAACATAAGCTTAAGCAGAGGTATGATGCCAATGTTAAGCTGAGACCACTCGTGCCGGGAGATTGGGTTTTGCGAAAAGTAATGGGTGCTACAAAGAACCCAGCTTGGGGAAAACTTTGGCCCAACTAGGAAGGGCCGTATCGCATCCTTTCAATAGCTGGAATAAGAGCGTTTTATTTAGAGGACTTAGATGAAAGAGCTATACCTCATCCCTAGAATGTAAACAACCGAAGAAGGTATTACTATTAATAAAAGTTTCCATTATTGTACTGAAATTTGTCATACTATTTGCTTACTAGGTATTAAACAGAATCTTGGTTATGCCTGGTCTCTCAGACCGCATACCTTAGGTAAATTAATACTCTAGTCCATCTTACTAAGTATTAAACAGAACATTGGTTATGCCTGGTCCCTCGGACCACATTCATTGGGTAAATTAATACTCTAATTCAGTTTACTAAGTGTTAAACAGAACCTTGGTCATGTCTGGTTTCTCGGACCACATATCTTAGGTAAATTAATACTCTAGTTCATTTTATTAAGTATTAAACAGAACATTGGTCATGACTGGTCCCTCGGACCACATACCTTGGGTAAATTAATACTCTAGTCCATCTTACTAAGTATTAAACAGAACATTGGTCATGCCTGATCCCTCAGACCACATATCTTGGGTAAATTAATACTCTAATTCATTTCACTAAGTGTTAAACAGAACCTTGGTCATGCCTGGTCTCTCAGACCACATACCTTGGGTAAATTAATACTCTAGTTCATTTCACTAAGTGTTAAACAGAACCTTGGTCATGCCTGGTCTCTCAGACCACATACCTTGGGTAAATTAATACTCTAGTTCATTTCACTAAGTGTTAAACAGAACCTTGGTCATGCCTAGTCCCTCGGATCACACACCTTGGGTAAATTAATACTCTAGTTCATTTTACTAAGTGTTAAACAGAACCTTGGTCATGCCTGGTCTCTCGGACTACATACCTTAGGTAAATTAATACTCTAGTTCATTTCACTAAGTGTTAAACAGAACCTTGGTCATGTCTGGTCTCTCAGACCACATGTCTTAGGTAAATTAATACTCTAGTTCATTTCATTAAGTGTTAAACAGAACCTTGGTCATGCCTGGTCTCTCGGACCACATGTCTTGGGTAAATCAATACTCTAGTTCATTTCACTAAGTGTTAAACAGAACCTTGGTTATGTCTGGTCTCTCAGACCACATGCCTTGGGTAAATTAATACTCTAGTTCATTTCACTAAGTGTTAAACAGAACCTTGGTCATGCCTGGTCTCTCGGACCACATCCCTTGGGTAAATTAATACTCTAGTTCATTTTACTAAGTGTTAAACAGAACCTTGGTCATGCCTGGTCCCTCGGATCACATACCTTGGGTAAATTGATACTCTAGTTCATTTTACTAAGTGTTAAACAAAACCTTGATCATGCTTGGTCTCACGGACCACATGCCTTGGGTAAATTAATACTCTAGTTCATTTCACTAAGTGTTAAACAGAACCTTGGTCATACCTGGTCTCTCGGACCACCTACGTTGGGTAAATTAATACTCTAGTTCATTTTACTAAGTGTTAAACAGAACATTGGTCATGCCTGGTCTCTCGGACCACATGCCCTGGGTAAATTAATACTCTAGTTCATTTTATTTGTTAAACAAAATCTCAGTCATATCTGATCTCTCGGATCACATACTCTGAGCAATTTAACACTCTCATACATATCACTAAGTATTGAGCAGAAACTTGGTCTTGCATGTTCTCTCGGACCACACACCTTGAGCTAATTGGTATTCCCATTCAATCTTAGTGTTCCAAGTATTGAAAAATTCGTTTGGGTTCACATAATTTTACATCAGTTTATAGTGACATAAGTTTATTCCCAGTTGCTAAAACAAGTTGAGCTGATTAAATAACTTTGAAATAACTGGTAAACTTGTATTATCTTCACATTCAGTCTTGGAATACCATTGTCGTATTCATGCTATCTGCATCATTTCGTTTGAGCAGAAGCTTACTTCCATTGTTACTTTAGCTTATTTTTTCTTCTGTGGACTTAAACTTCTTACAGATTTAAAAACTACAAAGAAAAAGAAGCAAATGAATTGAATTGGGCGTAATTAAAGGCAAATGCAAATATTCTCATTAATTAAAAGCAAAAGTACATTATGTTTGCATACAAAATGTTACTACAAAAAATGAGAAAGATAAAACCCTAATCCTAAGTCTTGGCCATCGAAGGAGGAAGATTGTCTGGTCCACTTGACTCGGCCTCTAAAGATCCAGCCTCGGTCTCTATGGGGGCAGCCTTCTTGGCCTTAGCAGCAGCTGCGGCCTTGGAAGAAGTATTTGCCTCCACATCCGTGCTCCCCTTCAACGTCACTTCTTCTTCCTGACCCTTATGTTTGGCCTCAGGAGGAACAAGTGTCTGTTCATATGGCTTCGAAGCTTGGGATGATGGAGGCACAGGATCAGTCGAGACTACTCTTATGTGTGGATGAAAGTATATCTTCCCGAGCTGCCTAAGTTCCGAGCTGGCAGGGACTCCTGAAAGGTTCAAGGCTTCCTCCCAGGTGAACTTGCAATAATCCCTGCACACCTCGAAGACTTCTTCAACAAGCCTTATTTCTGTCTCCTCAATGCCACGGATGTACTCGGCGTTCTTCTCGGCCTCGGCTGCTACAACAGCATTCCAAGCTGCTTTCTCAGCCTTTTTCACTTGGGCTTTAAGCTCCAAGACCAACTGTTTCTGAGTTGCCAGTTCTATTTCTGTCATATTCGTACTTGATGACCCCTAGGTTCTTTTCAACGTTTATACGAGACTGGGCCTCAACCCTGGCCTTGTTGCGGGCTTCCTTGACCCAGTCCTTGGCTACATAAACCTGCTGGGTCACCTGCATGAGAAAAATGAGTGGAGTACGTTAGTACAGAAACATAATCTTCGGGAAGTTAACTTTAGTTTAGAAGCTCACCATTGCTAAGTCTCTTTTCAGAGACATGAATAAGTCTGATTGCCTCCAGGACTTCACGATCTCCATGTCTCGAGGCAGGAGTAAAGGATGCTCCAATGCCTCGGTAATATAGGCAGAATGACCCTCTTGGAATTCCCTAATCGAAGCGGTCACAGGGATTGGAATGCCTTCTAAATCTAACCGCGGGGCCCAGGCTCGCGGTTAGTGGGTGTCCCGAGTGTGGATCTCCTCCCTGCTCTCGGACGGGGAGACCCTTCTGCTGTCTTTCCCATTCTTTTGCTGTTTTGGCCTCTTTTGTTGTTGTTGAGGCACTTCACCCTCTTCAGCGTCCAAGTCCACGACCTTTCTCTCCCTCTTCAGGTCCGGCAATGGAAGAAGGCTGGTCTCGGTTGCAGGAGTAGGAGGAGGTGGAGGAGGGTTATTAGTGGCTTTGGCCTTGGGTGCATCCTTGGAAGGTGCACCCTTGCTCCTTCCAGCCAGGAGGTCTCTCAGCCCCTTCCTTGGTTGCAAAGACATCTCTTCTTCTTCTTCCTCGGTACTCTCGGAATCGGGGATGCTTCGAGGCTTCGCTTGCACTTCCTCTTCTTTCTCAAATGGAATTGGTCTATCTCGATCTCCAAGGACAGCCGGGATGAAGCAGTTTCTTCCCTTTGGATAGCTAGTGGAGGAAGAGCTTGTTGAAGCGGCCACTTAACAGGAGGAAGGTCCTTCTTAGACAGGAACCCTGGCCGAGAAACGTCGAATCTGTGGATTCGACTGTCTCATGCTTGGATTGCGTTCCCAACTTCCTGGAAGTTGTCCGACAGAGGGACAAAATCCAATATCAAGTGAACGGCGTGCAGCTGATCGTCTATATGCACAAATACCTCGAATCTAAGTAGCTTGTTCAAGCCTACTACGTTCTCAAGGCCGAGTCTGGGAGCAACAAACTTTCTATCTGCAATGACAGCCGAGAAACACAGGATCAATTATATCATCAAATTATGTCAAAATCAAATAATTGAGCAACAAAACAAGATGAAACCTAGAGTGTAAATTCTATGTTAACTCAATCTAGTCCTAAGGCATCCCACTTGGCTCCCCCTCCTTGGTCGGATAGTGATGGCAGTCATGCCACGCCCCAGAGACAATGACGTAGTCGTCCTTCATGCCTTTGTTAGACTTGAAAAGACACGACACCATTTTTACAATAGGGGACCTGGATTTTAGGTAGTACCCCCCGTCGGCCAGAGAGTGACATTTGTACATATGCACGACATCATGCCAGGTGAGTTGCAAGCCCATCATTTGATTGAGGGCGTCTACGCAGCCCAAAACCCTAAATAGGTTGGGAGCGCATTGGTGCGGGCATAACCTATGATTCTTAAGGTATTCTCGAGTAACTATGCCTATGGGAATGGTCATTCCTCCCTCTAAAAAAGCGATCACAGGAATGACCACTTCGTCGGTTTTCCTATCGGTCAAAATATTTTTCGGTGGGCAGTACCAGAGGTTTACTCCCTCGAGTATATTGTATTTTGCCTTAAAAAGTTCTATAGCGACAGGCGAATCAACGAAGTTCTTAAATCTACCCATCTAGATATGTGAAAGAATACAAAGAAGACTTCCTAAAAGGAGGTAAGACAGAAACAAATAGGCCGAGATGCTCAGCTGAGAAGAAAAGAACTAAGAAAGCAAACACTTACAAGAGTATTTGGGGTTTTGGTCTCAGTAACTTCTTAGAAACCTAGAGTTCTTAAAAAAAAAGGGCTTTAAGGACTGTTAGAGCAAGAGAGCTTCTGAAGGCTGGAGTATTCGAGATCTCTGGAAAGCTTAAGAGTTTGCGAAATAAAAAAATAATAACTCCCTCACAACATCTTATATAGGGAGTGGAAATTAGTGTGAGTTATCTTGCTCAAAATTTCAGGGGGAAATAACAGCCATGCGATTAAACATCGCACCGTTGATAAGGGGGACAAAACGCCGCCTAGAGCAATAAATGGCTCTTTGTGATTTCCGAAGCGTCATCAATAATTATGAGACACGCGGGATGGTGTATCCATGTGAATAAACTGAAAATTGGATAGACTTGGCTTCTAAAGAAATCAAAATCCCACCTTTCTCCTCGGATAAAGGAGAAAAATGGAATTTTGAAGGGTTATTGTAGGGGTCAAAGGCCCAATTCTAAATGATGGTCTGTTGGCCTGTCCGAGGAGACACATCCGTCCGAGGATGGTAAACTGCGAGAAAGACACGTGGCCATAATCCTCGCAAGGATTTGGTCAGCATATGAACATGAGAGAGTTGTCCAAGGAGTACTACCTCTTCGGACAATCAAAGAGAGAGCTAAAACATACACTCTGACGCCTAATACGATATTTTGAAGGATCCTTCTGATACATGAACGTCCAACAAGCTCATAAGACAGGTGGAAGCTATAAGACATTATATGAAAAAGTTACTACCATCACATCAATGACTCTGCAGCTAACCCTCTAGCCGCATTAATGAGGAAAGGATGTCTGAACAGTGACTCCCAACCTTTACAGCTGCCATATAAAGACTTTAAGAGAAGGTTGATGGGACAAGTATCAAGGAAAAATGACCTAACTAGCACGTGAGAGGAGCTGGTATAAATAGAGCAGAAGGCAAGGAAAGAGGATATTGAACAATCCAGAGAAAAAGAGAAGAGGCAACTAATAGAGAGAGAGAGAGAGATAGAGAGAGAGAGAGAGAGAGAAAGTTATAGATATTCAAACAACTGTGTAAACATTTTTCCTTGGATCAAGTTGAGGATAACTTTATATAACATCAGCACTTTGTTTTCGTTGATTTGCTTATAACCATATCTAGACCATCGATAATCTCACTTCGAGTCCAGTTTATTTGGCCCACTCTCTACAAATTCATTGCAAGGATGCTGTTCATATTTTGGACCTAAGTTCATCTCACTTGCGGGCCCATTCTACAAAAATTGTGTCCTTACAGTTTTTATTTTTCTCCAAAATACATTTTTTGTCCATAAATTTATTTATTGAGCATTTTTTTTTTTGAAATTTCAAGTACGCACTCTAACTTAATTTAAATATATATGTGTGTAAAGAGCATTATTGATCCCATGTTAACTTTTGTTTGTTTCTTTACCTGCGCAAACAATGATGCATTGTTTTTAAATGGTGTGATAACATTTTTTATTATTTAAAAATTACACACCTAAACTATGCCATATTTATCAATATGTGGAATTTGGCGGTATTAACTATTGATTATAATTAAATCCTTCTTAGCTTTCAAATGTATTCATTTCATCAAATCATTCTTAGTTTTTTTTTTTTTTGTTAATACATAAAGTGATATGAACACGAAATATTGTTTATACCAAGTATTGCCATTGAAAACTTAAAAAATATGGTTAGATAAGATCGAATGGCCGTTAAAAAAATTAATTGTACCTCACAATTTCATGTCACATTGTTCTTACTAATGGCTACAAATGCATAAATTGAAAAACTATTTCCTCAAAACGATCATTATTATTTAGTTATCTTTTGATAAAGGCAATGATGTGAACACAAAATAATCATAATGCTTATTCTCAAATAATAATAATAATAATAATAATAATAATAATAATAATAATAATAATAATGAAAAGTGGTGTGGTGTTCGGAGGTCCCTCTTAGGGTTGCCTACTTTTTTAGGATTGCTTCCTCAGCCAATATTTTATCTATAGAGAATCTCCACAAGTGAGATATGGCTGTTTTGGATTAGTGTTGTACGTGTAAAAAAAGTGGAGAGTCGGTGGATTGTCTGTTTGGACTCCAATGGATTATTCACAGAAAGTTATTAATATATTTGCTGCTTAGATTGAAATATAATTTTTTGGAGGGCTGTGTCACATTGTATTATGTAGGGTCTTTGACGGTATCAAAATGTTAAGGTTTTGAAGGATGCGAATGATTTATCCTTAAAGTTAAATAATTTTTATTGCATAATTTGTTGGATTAAAGTGTTGCTTTTCATTTTGTTCCTTATTTTTCTTTTCTAAATATATTTGAGTATTGCGATTTGAGAGATCGAGAGCTCATTTGGGATGTGATGCAAGCTTCAACTTGTTTGAATTTTTAGCTTTTTTTTTTATACTATTTATGAGTCCTATTACATTTTTTGGTACTATTCATGGCTCTATTATACTATTCAGCTAGCTTTTTGTTTTTTTTCTACAGAATTTTCAGCAAAAAAATTTCAGATTCAACTTATTTAGTTGTTCTCAAACAGACCTTGATTGTACTCCTTCGAATACACCTTTGATGTACTTGAATTTGTTTTATTTAAATTTAATTTTTTTTCCCTCCCCTTGAGCGTGTTTTTTTTTTTTTTTTTTTTTTTTGGGTTTCTCAAAAATTTCCAACTTTTTCTATTGGCGTAAATGCACTTTTAGTCCTTACATTTTGCACTTTTTCCATTTTGGTCCCTACATTTTATTTTTACCACTTTTAGTCTCTAAACCAATTAACGCCTAACATTTTGCTCCTTTCCGTCACCCAACTAATAGCAAGTGCTGACGTGGCTAACGGTGGAATAAAAAAATATTATAATCACACAAAATATAATGCCACGTCAGCCTATAAATTTAAAAAATTAATTTATTAATTCTAACTAAATAAAAAAACAGAATTAAAACTAAAAATCATTAAAATTAAAATTTAAAAAGTATCTTTGGTTCAAATTTTTTTCTCTTCCTTCTCACTTTATTAGATTAATTTTTATTCTCTCTCTCTCTCTCTCTCTCTCTCTCTCTCTCTCTCTCTCATCAGTGTCTCTCACTTTCTATGAATTTTTTTCATTCTCTTCTCTCTCTTTTTCTCAGGGTGCAGTGGTTTGTGGTGGGTGGTGGTTGGGGTGGATGGGTTGAGATCGGGGTGGGTGGGTTGAGACCGACTGGGTGGCTTGAGTCGGGGTGGTTGTGGTCGAGTTCGTGGTGGCTGGGTTTGAGGTTGGGGTGGCTGGGTTGTGAGCCGGCTGGGGTGGCTGGGTTGAGATCGGGGTGGGGTGGGTTGAGGTTGGTCTGGGGTGGGTGGGTTGAGATCGACTGGGGTGGCTTGAGTCGGGGTGGCTGGGGTTGAGTTCGGGGTGGTTGGGTTTGAGGTTGGGGTGGGTGGGTTATGAGCCGGCTGGGGTGGGTGGGTTGAGATCGGGGTGGGGTGGGTTGAGGTTGGGGTGGCTGGGGTTGAAGTTGGGTCGGGGTGGGTGGTTATGAGCCGGCTGGGTTGGGTAGAGATTGGGGTGGCTAGGGTTGAGACCAAGTTAGGCTTGGTTGTGGCAACTGTGATGGTGGGTAGTGGTTGTTTGATTGGTGGAGGTGGTGGCTGGATTTTTCTGTTTGGGTAGAAAGAAAATTTCTGGGTTTGGGTTTTTGGAAAGAAAATTTCTGGGTTTGTGTTTAAGTTTGTTGGTTGGGTTTGTGTCTATGTTTGTTGGCTGGGTTTGATCAGTGGAGGTTAGGACTGTCCAAGTGACCCGTGGAACCGCTCAACCCAGCTAACCCGCCCGAGTCCGACCCGCCGCCACCCGTTCCGACGACTCCGGCGGTCGGACTCGGGTTCCGTTCACTTTAACCCGACCCCAGCGAGTCGGGTGTCGGTTTTTCATTTGAAAACCAGTGAAACCTGACCCGAACCGATGCCTTCAACGTTTCCGGCGAAGTACTAAGCATTCCAGAACAAATCTGGCGGGATTCTTCGAGATCCGGTGAGATCTCGTCGTTATCCGACGACATCTAGGCCAGATCTCGACGGATCTAGCCAGATTTCGGCCAGAACTCGTTGGATCCTACTAGATTTCGGCCAGATCTCGCCGGATCCGGCCAGATTTCGGCCCCGGTGATGAAACCCGAGACCGACCCGATACAACCCAAAACCGACGAGACCCGAACCGAAAAATTTGACCAGATCAGTGGGTCGGTTTCGGGCCATATATTCATCCACCCGACTATTTCGGGTCGGGTCCGAGTTGGGCACAAATCTGACCTGGCCCGACCTATGGTCACCCCTAGTGGAGGTGGTGGCTAGATTTTTCTGTTTGGGTAGAAAGAAAATTTCTAGGTTTGAGTTTGGAGAAAGAAAATTTCTTTGATCTGGGTTCTAGTTCTTGAGTTCTTCATGTTCTTCCCTTTTTTTTTTAATTTTTTTAAATTTAATTAATTAATTAATTAATATGTGATTATATTATTTTTTTATTCTACAGTTAGCCACATCAGCACTTGCTGTTAGTTGGGTGACGGAAAGGACCAAAATGTTAGGCGTTAATTGATTTAGGGATTAAAAATGGTAAAAATAAAATGTAAGGACCAAAATAAAAAAAAGTGCAAAATATAGGAACTAAAAGTGTATTTACGCCTTTTCTATTAAAAAAAAAAGATTAATAAATATAAATGGTTCGTGTTTATGAGAAACTAGTCGCTAACCCGTGCGATACACGGGATAGTTAAATAAAAATTAAAAATACTTATTTTACTTAAAAATATATGACTTACATTTTAAAAATGTATAATTTGAAAATGAATGAAAATAACTAATTTCTTTAATATAATGATTTAGAAAAATTCTTTTTCTTTCATATCATTGGTTTCACATAACAGATTTCGACGTGGGCTATTCTATGGTGATAACTTTACATAATATTCAACTGCAATTATATCTACTGTCCTCTACCAATCTAATCTATGTTATCTTGATAGTAGATCTACAAATTGCATTCTCGTATTCTTACAGCTTGCCACATTATTGTTATTATCTATGTATAATATAAAACTGAAAATTTTAACTTTTTGAAAGACTTACATTAGAATTAGGATTAAAAAATAAATTTTTTTTTAAAATTAGACCTCACGTTAATTTTTTTTTTTAAGGGCTCACTTTAGGTTAAAAAAAAAAAGACTCACGTAAAAAAAAAAAAAAAAAAACTCTTATTAGGATTAAGGAAAAAAGAGAGAGATTCCTATTAGGACTCTCTCACTATTTAGTTTAAAAAATTAAATTTTTTTATAAATTAAAATGATGAGAAAAAAAGAGGGAGAGAGACTCCTATTAGGACTCTCTCACTATTTAGTTTTAAAAATTAAAAAAAATTATAAATTAAAATGATGATGTGGAAAATTGTGGGAGTTTCAGAGGCTTAGGTTATATATATATATATATATATATATAGATAATATCTATATATAATATAAAACTGAAAATTTTAACTTTTTGAAAGACTTACATTAGTTAGAATTAGGATTAAAAAAAATAAATTTTTTTTTTAAATTAGACCTCACGTTAGTTTTTTTTTTTTTTTTTTAAGGGCTCACTTTAGGTTAAAAAAAAAAAAGACTCACGTGAAAAAAAAAAAAAAAAGAAGAGAGAGACTCCTATTAGGATTAAGGAAAAAAGAGAAAGACTCTTATTAGGACTCTCTCATTATTTAGTTTAACAAATTAAAATTTTTTATAAATTAAAATGATGAGGAAAAAAGAGGGAGAGAGACTCCTGTTAGGACTCTCTCACTATTTAGTTTTAAAAATTAAAAAAATTATAAATTAAAATGATGATGTGGAAAATTTTGGGAATTAAAAAAATTATAAATTAAAATGATGATGTGAAAAATTGTGGGAGTTTCAGAGGTTTTGGTTTTTAATATATATATAGATAAAGGCAACTATATTTGGGCTCAAATGAAGCACATAGAAGATAGGGAATCCCAGTATTGACTGATTGGGCTTGGGCAAAACCCCTAGTAACAGTAAAATAGGGTCCGTAATCCGTTACACTCGCTCGCTTTTTAATTTTTTAAAATTCAATTCTGTTACGTACCCTCTCTCTCCATTCTCCACCTGCTCTCCCGTGCCGTCTCCCCTGCAAATTCCAAACCGACTGGAACTTTCTCAAAAACTCTCTTTACATATAAAAGGAAACACGACTAAAGTCTCTGAAAAAAACACGCACATCCTCAAAATATCAGTATAGGTCATTGCAGACAAAGTAGAAAACCCAAACAGTGGCATTAAAGCCATAAAGTAGGATGGCCATGGAAGCCGAGGCTACAACTGCTCCTGCCTTAGCCCTTGCTGACACCGATATCAATTGGGACAGGTTTTCTCTTTTCATTTCATTTCATTTCTCTCTTTTTTTTTTTTTTTATCCCCTAAAATCCAAATGATGAAATTACACCTTTTTTTTTTTTCTTCCCATTTTGCCACTGCTCGGTCCAGTATGAAATTACACGTTGAATTGTCATTTTGGTCCATAAATTTTTTTTTTTTTCATTTTAATCCTTAAACTTTAATGTTCATGTAAAGATCATTCCGTTCATTGTGGCCCAACTTGACAAAAATGATTTTTAAAAATATAAGGACGAACATGACAATTCATCTAAATTTAGAACGTGTAATTTGGATTAGAGGGTTTATACACACACACACACACACACACAAGAACCTTTCTGTGAACGAGTCATTTCCTTTTGTTCTAAAAGGTTGCATTTGATCTTAGCTGGTTGTGGCATTATTTCATCTTCATTTGCATATTTGCACGGACCAAATAGATGTTTTTTCTTTTTAATAATTCGTGGTTGGGGATTAGGGGGTTGAACTCTGGATGTCTCCATTGGAACATTAGGAAGTGTCAGTTGAGTTTCAATGTGCTTGGCATATATGAGTTATGCTTTTAGATATTAAGAAGCAATTTTTTTAGTTTGATTTGTACTTTCCGTGAACCACGCTTAGGGGTCTTATTTTTGCCTCTAATCAAGAGTAGTTGCTTCAGCCTGTCACATTGAATTGTGACTTAATAAGTAACCTTAATGGTAGCACAATCGACAGAGGACCAGACCTTATGAAGTGAATAAGTGGTAATCGACTGAGGACCAGCCTGTCACTTATTGATCATTTTTTTTTTTTTGGAATAAGCAGTAATTTATCAGGAGGTGCCTTGATCATGAAGTTTTGTGATGCGTGCAGCATTGTGAAATTATTAATTGTATGGAGTAATTTTTAGGTCTATATTTGGTTTGTCAATTTTGGCTAGTGAAACAATTCAAGAATGCAGTTGGGAAGGATGAATGCTTGATTTTTGCTTTGTAACTAAATACTTTTTTCTCCACTTTGAATTCTAAGATTGTTGCGATTTGCCATTGTACAACAAGTCCGTGACCCCCCAGGAAAAATCGAACAAAAACTCAGCCACCAACAACCATTTCTTTTGCAGTTCAGTTAGAGTTTCTTTTTTATACTGATTTTACATTGCGTATCTTTTATATGTGGGGAAGTCATTTGATGTGCTCAAATTTGGTCTAGAAATAATTCTTTGTTATAATCTTATTGGCCTCACTTTAGGTTGGACAAGACAAAGTTTCATATCATTGGAGCTATCCTCTTTACTGCTCAGTCAGCCTTGTTACATCCTACAGCAGTTGTAAAGACTAGAATGCAAGTAGCTGGTTCTGGTCTTTCTCGCATGCGAGGAATTTCAGTATTTAAACATATATTGAAGACTGATGGTATCCCTGGCCTCTATAGAGGTTTTGGCACTTCTGCTGTTGGATCATTGCCTGGTAGAGTCCTGGCTTTGACATCACTTGAAATATCAAAAGATATGATGTTGAAATATACTGAAGGTTTAGATATGGCTGAATCATCGCGTGTCGGGATTGCAAATGGAGTGGCAGGAATGATGTCAAGTTTGGTTTCTTGCGCCTACTATGTGCCTTTGGATGTGGTAGGTGAACTTATTCTTTCCATTATATACACTCCTTTTGTGTCATCTTCCTAATCTAGAAATATGGGAAAGATATTTGGAAGGGGAAAAATGGCTAGGCATGCCCATAATGTATATTTTCTTATTACTTGATGGCTGTTACAATTCTAATGTCACAGCTCATAAACTTTCTGAGTTGTTTTGATCCCATTGTGCATACAAGTGAGTGAGCTAAATAAACTATTTGCTAATTTTTTGTGCCAATATGTTATGTGTTATGCTATTTTATGCACTGTTGCTTAGATCCAAAGGTCCAAAACTTGTGGAAAATTTTCTTCTTCTTTTATTATTGGCCTCAAATGCATTAAAACTTATCCAGTTTAGATTGGATTATAAAAACAATGTGTCTCTTGTGAGCTTGGTAGTTAGAGGCCAGTGTTTGGAGTGAAATTTTTTGGGTAAATGTCTTGTATTAAGCATAGTTTTTATGTTTACACCATTTACCTATAAAAATAAAGCATTTTGGTTTTTTGAGAGTTAAGCACCAAAGGAACCCATGACAATGACTTATAATTGTAAGTGATGCATTCTCAGATCTGCCAGAGACTAATGGTACAAGGACTTCCTGGGACTACAGTCTGCAATGGACCATATGATGTGGTGTGTAAAGTGATTAAGGCTGAAGGGTTCCGTGGTATGTATAGAGGCTTTGGATTGACAGCCCTGACGCAGTCCCCAGCATCTGCACTTTGGTGGGGTGCCTACGGAGCTGCCCAACACATCATTTGGAGGTTCATCTTAATGTTCCAGTGATCTATCATATTCCGTCACAGTTAAAATGTAGACTAATGTGTTCTCCTCTTTAACATTTCTTATCACTTTAGGAGCTTGGGCTACAAAGATGATATGGACAAAAAACCATCTCATATAGAGATGGTGACGGTTCAGGCAACAGCAGGAATGGTTGCTGGTGCTTGTTCATCTGTTATCACTACTCCCATTGACACTGTAAAGACACGATTGCAGGTAAAGTAATGTGTGTGATCCTCTGTTTCCATTGCCAGCCCCAAAGGATAAAGAACTTACCCTTTTATGTATCATGTTTGGTGCAACCTGTTGGATATGTCATACATGAAATAACTCTAATATAAACTATTTCGAATTTGGCTCACTTACATTGAAGGTCATGGATAATTTTGGTGCTGGAAGACCATCAGTACTCAAGACGATGAGGACGCTCCTTAAGGAAGATGGATGGCAGGGCTTCTATAGAGGGTTTGGACCTCGATTCTTAAATATGTCACTCTATGGAACGACAATGATTGTTACCTATGAACTTATAAGTATGTTGGCCTCCTAGTTGTCTCATTTTGAATGGTTATATCTGAAGTATATGCAGCTTTTAGCTTTGTTAGGACATTTGGTGCACATGCTTTGAATTGCATCAGCTATCTCCACAACGTCCCTCAATTCTAGCATTTTCCCCCCATGTTGTTTTGGAATTTTGGTATTGCCTAGAACAGAAATTGGTGTCCAATTTTAAAAAATAAAGAACGTTGTGGATATTCTTATTACTTGAAAAAAAATAAATGGCTGCGATGTTCCGTGTTCATTTTTTTTCCTTGAATAGAAATTTATAAAATAAAATAAATCTGTGATTGTTATTTTGCATGTGTGCATTGTATCTTATCTTGATTCTGGTTGGTTGGTTGCACTAGCTATGACTAGAAATTCCATTTGATTACCAACTAATCTGTATTTTCTTTCTCACTTGTTTTATCAGAGAGGTTATCTGTGAGGCAATAATGAGATATTGAGCTTGAGGAGCAAAGTTGACTTGTGCAAAACTGAAGTTATTTGAACTGCAAGGAAATTGGTTCTGACAAGTTTAAATTTCAGAGACTGAGAATGTGGAGACAGCCCTAAAGTTTTGAGTGACACAACGTAGGAGTAGTTGGAATCTAGCCATTCTTAGAGAGAGGGTTTTCAATTCACTTCCTTCTCTATAGTTTTGATTAGAAGGTGGTATGTTTTCCTGAAATTTGTCAATGTTTTACGCCATTGAATTTCCATTGCTTATTCTTCCCTGTCATGATGTCGTCGGACTGCAATTCATAGACACTGCATAACAACGACATCCAGTGATCCAGGAATTTGACAGGTTTCTGGAAGACTGGTTGTACCGCGAAACATTAATATTTCTTGTAATTCTAAATAATATATGAAATATTAATATTTCTTGATAATTCCAAATAATTATATGAATTTAAACTTTCATTCACAAAAATATATCCAAAATGGGAAGTTGCTTCTAATTTATTGGGCCATTTTGGAGCCTCAAATGGAAAAATAGACTATAAAGTATAAATTCAAAATCTAAGAAAAAATGAAGTGGAAAAACTTTTTTTTTTTTAATCTTTCATGTTTAGCACCTTGCTTTCTGGAGCGAAACATTTTTGCAAGAATCTGTATTTCAATGGAGGTTTGTAGCTTTCAGCTGCTATGTGTTGGTAGACGTGGCAAAACGGGCGGGTCGGTTCGGGTCGGGTCAATTGGGTTTGCGGGTCAAACGGGTCATAGGTCAAAACGGGTCATTTTTTAAACGGGTCAATCGGGTTGCGGGTCAATCGGGTCACGGGTTAAGTTGGGTCACAAGTCGGGTCGAGTTGACCCGTATTTGTCAAACAAGTTTTTTTTTTTTTTTTTGAAATAGATGCAATCTGTTAATTGTTTATGAGTTCTTTAACTGTGATTAGATTCTCACTAGTGATATTGTTACCATTTATCAATTATCACTAAACAGTAAACACTTGATACCAAAATTTGGTGCAACTCTTGTTCCAGCTTTCTAAAAGCTAATCTTGGTATAATCTTCAATCTATTTAAAGTAGGAAGAGAAAATGAAAGTGACAAGTAAAGAATGACAATCTATAATGGAGTACATAACATATTAAGTAAAAAAAAATAAGTAAATATTTTATAAGAATTACATCTCAATCTCAATTTACTCAACGTTGGTATGCATGGCAAAACTGGCGGGTCGGGTTCGGGTTTGGGTCGGGTCAATCGGGTCACGGGTCAAAACAGGTCATTTTTAAACGGGTCAATCGGGTTGCAGGTCAAACGGGTCGGGTCAGAAAATTCTGACCCGTTTTGCCATGTCTATGTGTTGGTGTGTTGATGGTTGAGATCTAAGTTGTCAATATTGTACAAATGGTCATTTCAATTTGGTTAGGAAACGAAAATGTCTTATAAGCCAAAATATTAGACAAGGGAAACGAAAATGTCTTATAAGCCAAAATATTAGTCCATGTATATTAATCCAATTTAATATTGTAGGGGATTTTTCTTGGACCACATTAGCAGTTTTTGTCCACTTTGGGGAGCCAGGCCCTCACGGTTTTTTGCTGAAGGAGCAAAAGTCATTGGCAGTTTTTTAGACTTGCTCCAATTGTCCCACATCGCCTAAAGCACACTCCCACACATGCTTTATAACCTCCTGGGCACCACATGTGTGTACCATTATCACACATGTGTGATAATGGTAGAGGCGTGCCCTTCAAGGGTAACAAAACCGTGCGGGTATCATGCGGTCGGAGCAAGTCTCAAAAACTGCCACCCTTGCCCCAAAGCGGACAATACCGATGATGGGCACTGCCCAGTTTTTTAGACTTACTCCAATTGTTCCACATCGCCTAAAGCACACTCCCACACATGCTTTATAACCTCCTGCCAATGACTCCTGCCCCTTCAGCAAAAAACCGTGAGGGCCTGGCTCCCCAAAGCGGACAAAAACTGCTAATGTGGTCCAGGAAAAATCCCCCACAAATATATATATATATATATATATATTTTAGAGAGTTTCAATTTATACTGTCCGCTTCTCTTAATCAATTATTAAAAACTTTACTAATTGTACTAGTTTTAGTATCTAATATAGTTTGATACCTACCAACCATTATGATATTAAATCTATTGATTACTTTGGTTGAGATTGACTTGTGTCGGATGTATTTCCTCTTTTAATAATACCTTATTCATTAAAAAATGTATGGCTTCATACTCTATTAAAAAATTTAAAACGTTCTTCTATTATCATTCACCCAGCAGCAGCGCAAATAAAAATAAGTTATACTCATAAAGAATGGAGTAGAAGTTTGTTTTTAAAATATTAAATTTTGTTAAGGAAAGTCATAATGTATATGAAATGGGATGCATTTATTTATTGCATTTTATACTAACCTTAAAGGGGTAGTGCCACTCCATATGTAATATATATACATATACAGGGGAGTGTCATTTTACGAAACGTGGAACCTTTATAATTATAAATGAACAAAACTGTTTGAGAATAACTTGAGCTTGGATTGTGGGGAAAAAAAATTTATGTTTGTTTTTTTTAGCAAAGCCAAACTTATCTTTAAGGTTGTCCACAAGTCAATTCGGATCAATTTTTGACTCAACTTGGACCCCAACCTACTATGTAGAGTGGTAGGAAAGACCCGCCATCGATCGTCAATAATCACAAATCCAGTTGAATCGAGCTCGAGCACACAACAATTAGGTTCGATCGAAGCTGATGAAGGATCAACATTGATGGCAAATTGGGCAACAATCTGTAGATCTTGTTGGATCTAGGCGAAGATCTCTTAATATTTGCTGGATCTAAGCAAGGTTCTCGAGATTTTCATTGGATCTAAGCAAAAAACACCATATCTTCACCAAATCTGAGCAATAAAATACCATATCATCACTAGATTTGAACATATATGGGTAGAATCGTTCTTCTTTCAAGGGTTAGTCGATCGAATCGGGTGGCTCATGTTTTAGAGGAGGAGACCCACCACTTGACTCGCCATTATCGATTTTTGAAGGCGGTGACCTACTGTTAACCACTGGAGTCATCAAATTGGGCGAATTGGTTTCGGTCAGTTGCATCGAGTGGGTCGGGTGGGTTGGTGGCTTGGATAGTTCTACTCATCATAAGTTTAGTGTATTCGTAAACAAGCTATTCAAAATAGCCTCTGAGCTCGCGCGTGCTCAGAGACACTTCTATTTTTTGAAAAAAAGTTAATAATTTGCATCTATTGTAATTTAAAAATATATATATTTTTATTTTTTAAACAAAAAAATAATAATAAACTTTAAAGAAAAGCAGTAACTGTAAGTTATCTTTTAAACATAAAGGGAGAAAAAATCCAAAATTTTAGGGTTTCTCTTTTTGAATTCAAAATGAAAATTGTTATTTGACATTTATGATCCTATTTCTAAATAAAGTTACTTTTTATTAATGATGGTTTTTTTTAATCACATAAAAGTATAGTTATTTATTTATTTTTTATTTATAAGCATAAAAGTCCAGTTGAAAGATGAAAATCTTCTTATATATAGTATAGATGATATCTTTTTTTTTTAAGGAAACAGTAATACTTATTAGAGCACACAAATATGAAAGTAATATATAGAGTTTTTTAAACAAGCTTATAATACATTACATAACCAGAGCATCACTACAAAAGGCTTAACTTTTATAGTAGTAGGCTAGGGTTATAAGGACTGAAATTCTAATACACACAATCGATGATTTAAGTGTGTTTATGTTTGTATAAATAATTTTATGAGATATCAAATTATTATTCTTACTTATAAAAAAATATATATATGAAATTATTATTCATAAAAAATGCACTCTATTAATTTAAAAATATATTAATCATACTTTAATTATTAGCATGGATTTAATGAGTAAAGTATAAGCATACTATTCGGGGATATTTGGCTTTTAGCATAGTAAGGGAGGGCAATATAGTAAGTGTTGAGGGGAAAATTTCGATATTCCCAAATAAAGTATGGGGTAGCCAAGCTGAAACTCGACGATGGGCCTTGAAATAAAGCCCAAAGGCTTTCGGTGTTGTGGAAGTCCATCCAAGCAAAGGATAGAGGCTGCACCCTAACAAGAAGACAACAATAAAGCCTAATAAACACGTTACTGTTGTTAGTTTGTTATATTATTAGTCCTTTTTACAGTGTCATAGTTCAAATCAGTCCTTCTGCGGTAGGGGTGAAATTATATTTAGAGTCCAGCAGTCAATGATTCATTAAATTTAGGAAATTGTTCACTCTTGGAGGTCCTTGTGTGTCTTGGTCAGAGGAAAATATAGTACTTTCAGCCATCATTACTTCAATATGAGATAAAAATTCAATTGTTACAAATATATTATATCCTTCATCATAATAATAATAAATAAGGATTAAGGGCTCTATAGTTACAAATAAAAGAGGAAAAATAGGATGGAATGAAAGGAGAGAAAGATCCCTAGCTCAGTGTAGCAAGTATTAAACTAAGATTTTGGTGAATGTGTATTTATAAGGCATGAATGAGATGAATGTGAGCTTTTTTATTGAGTGAGATGGGATTAATGCTAAGATTAAGGTTTTTTGTGAGTGGTAGGCTGTTTATGACTAGTTGAGAGACATTTATGGGCTGTGATTATGTGAAGGTGTGAGAGGAATATTTGGGTAAGATGGGTGTAGGTTAAAGATGATGGGTGATGAGCATAAGAAGAGCTAAAACACCAGCAAAAATGGCAAACGAACCCAGATTTTCAGAAGGGGTGGCTGGTTGTCTTTGTGGTTAGTTTGCTTGTCTATTTATAATGGAGCTATAGGGAGGCATTAATTGACAAGAATCCAAAAAAGGATGACGACTCAGAGATGACGAAATCAAGATCAAGCTTCTTGAGATTTTTTGTTAGAAGTAGGGGATTTACTTTTGGGGCTGCCTTGCTTCTTTGGAAAATGATGGATTTATGCATTAATTGCCAAGATTTCTAGGGCTGAGGTGAATCAATATGATTATGACGTGCATCAAGAACGAATCCTAATGCTGCAACTGAGATTTGGTCCCCCAAGAAGTAAGATTCAACACCCTAAGCCAGGTGTCAAACTCTAGTCTACTTCAGGGGGTTCCGCTGGAGATCCCTTTATGCCCTCCAAACCACATGTCCCTAATTTTTCCCCTTTAGGATTCATGGGCTTGGTACATGAATTATGTCATGAACGTTTTTGACATTTATAGCATCAATTTGTTGAAGTTTGGATAATTTGGCTTCAGCTCCCCTTCTGCTGGAGGTACAGCTTTGAGGAAGATGATGGAGTTTGATCACCTTTTAGACTTCAGCTGATATGACAGCTCTTTGGCACTGTTCACGTCAGGCAGAGGGTGGTAGAAAACTGATGGGACAACCCTTAGTTCATTCTCAAAGGCTTAGTTCTCTTGTTGGGGTCTCTAGTTGTTTTTGGTTGCCCTCTCTCAAGCCTCTTGCTGGGGACTTTTTTTGGATTGGAACTTTGCTCCATTTCAGCACTTTTAGTTGGGTCACATAGCCCTTTATTTGCTTGGGCTTGTTCCCTACTTCATGAGATTTGTTGGGCCTACAAAATGGGCATTAAAGACATGCTTTGCCATGGGTTTTTTTACTCCTCATGGGCTTTAATTGTTAGTAGAAATAAAATGAATTCATGAGCTTTAATAAATATTTATGATAGATTATAGGTGTTAATTCCCATGGGCTTTAAATAACTTGTATAATTTCTCATACTTTTTACTATGGATTACTTTGTAAATGATATTTTCTTTGGGGTGTTTTTAAATAATGACCTCCAATATTGTTCTTGAGGATAATATTTACCATGAGTTTTAAATAAATACGGTAACAACCACTATAATGTAATAATGTGATATTTCTCATGAGTTCCTCTATAGATAATCATAATGGATATGTAGGATGAATAATTACCATGAGTTTTGGTAATAAATATTATGAATGTTGTGATGTAAGATCAATAGTGAACATGAGTTTATAATATGAAATAAATAAATGTCATGGGTCTAATAATCATAACTTTCCATGGGTTTTTATAAGATGATTGCCATTAGTTTTGAGAATAGATAATTCATGAATTCCATGAGTTTGTAATAGTAATAGTTTTAAGAATCTAAAGTATTGTTTATTGGACTTTTAAGTGAAATAACTATGATATAGTATTTTGCCAAGTATTGATAACCTTGAGCTTTTTGATAAAATAATGCCAAGTAATTAGCTTGGGCTTTTAATAGTGCCAACGTAAGTTGAGCTTTTGATATTGCCAATGAGAATTAGGCTTTGAGGTTGCCAATGAAAATTGGGCTTTGATGTTGCCAACGTAAGTTGGGCTTTTGATATTGCCAATGAGAATTGGGCTTTGATGTTGCCAATGAAAATTGGGTTTTAAATATTGACAATGAAAATTGGGTTTTGATATTGCCAATGAGAATTGGGCTTTAATCTTGCCAATGAGAATTCGGCTTTAAATATTTCCAGCGAGAACTGGGCTTTGAATAAATAAATTTCCATGGGTTTAAATCATGGGCTTTGATCATGAATTTGAATTCCATTGATAAAATTGCTTTGCCATGGACTTGAATCATGGGCTTTTCAAATATTGTCAAGCATAAGTATTCTTGTATTTTAAATAGAATAGGATGTGTGTATTAGGTTCATAGAGCCGGGTTTAGGCTTAGCTAAATAATGATAATAAAATTGAAAAAAATTTGAGTTTTGAGGCTTTTTGTGATAGTTTATATCATAACCCAATTTAGATAATGCGATATGAAATATTTGTGATTAACATAATAATAGAGCAGAAATTATTTAGGAAAACCCAATAACTTATTAGTGGTATAAATAGGTAGTACTTGAATAAAATTAGGTGTAAAAAAAAAGTACCCTAATAGTAAGTTAACACACGTTTGAAATGTTTCAGCAAACTAGCATCTCGAGTTTCTAAAACTCGAGTTCTATTTAAAACTCGAGTCTCAAAGACTCGCTTTTCACTTGATGACTTGGATAGAAAATGCCAAGAAATGCCACATAGATATATCAAAATCGAGTTCTTAAGACTCGATTTTGTTTAGGAACATCATCAAACCGAGTCTCTAAGACTCGATTTTGGAGAAGAACAATTCACGATCTGGAGCTCTGAAGAACAGAGGAAGATGCATGATCTGTGTCAGAACAGAGGAAGAACGAATAGAGGAAGAAAAAATGCACAATCGACACGATTTGCAGTGCCGATGGGTTTCTGTCACTGATGAGATGCGCTTCTCTCCGAAGAAGTGGACGATCTGGGTCAGAACAAAAGAAGAACGAATAGAGGAAGAGCAGATGCACGATCAGCACGATCTGAAGTGCCCATTGGTTTTCTGCCGCCGATGAGATGCGCTTCTCTCCAAGGAAGTGCACGATCTAGGTCAGAACAAAGAAAGAACAAACAGAGGAAGAACAGATGCATGATCGGCACGATCTGCAGTGCTGATGGGTTTTCTGCCGTCGATGAGATGTGCTTTCCTTCGGTAGAGTGAGGGTTTGGCGATGGGTTTTCCGCCGCTGATGAGATGCACTTGTCTCAGCTTTGGGGTTTGTATGTTTGGGTGTGAAGGAGAGTTCTCGTGCTCTGGAGTTTCCAACGCTGATATGATCACAAATCGAGTATTAGAAACTTGATTTCAACGTGGCTCCACGTGGAAAAAAGGTCCATGTCAGATGCTTGTAGTTCAGGATCTCGAGTATTAGAAACTCGATTTCTACCCGGAACTTGAGTTTTTAAAACTCGAGATGCTACTTTTCCACTTTATTTTTAAACTGGGCAACTAACGAAATTCTTAGCAATTTAATGTTAAATGAAAAAAAAATTCCATACTATTCTATAGCATGGATTTGTGAAATTAACCATAAAATAATATAAAAAAACTTGTGAATATGCTTAAACTTTTTTTCGATAATGTAGTAATATAAGTTAATCTTTTTTAAACAATAACATGAATTTAAAATAGCACATAGTTTAACTATTAGTTTTTGCTCCCTAAAAATAAAGGATTTTTGCTCGTTTTGTGTTTAAAATAAAATAAACAGTTTTGTTTAGTCTACTTAACCAATAGAAGTGGTCGATCACCACTGCTTACCTTTGGTACGATAGTTATTTTATAAGTATAATTGCTTGTGGGGTGTGAGAATAAGGGCTGGAGTTCAAGTCTCCAAGAAGGAGTTTCACACACATGCACTTAAATTACGCTCCGTTTGTTTTGATGTAAAATATTTTCAAATGTAAAAAATTTTACATGTAAACATTTTCAGAAATTTTTTTTCAAGTGTTTGGATTGAGCTGAATGCTAGAAAATGCAAAAACAAGCCCACAACCACAAACCCAATAACCACAGTCATCACCGGCCACCTAAATCACAACTGGAGAG
Organism: Lithocarpus polystachyus; assembly: GCA_033629205.1. Taxonomy (NCBI): domain Eukaryota; kingdom Viridiplantae; phylum Streptophyta; class Magnoliopsida; order Fagales; family Fagaceae; genus Lithocarpus; species Lithocarpus polystachyus. The sequence goes on from CM066167.1 coordinate 14,387,545, forward strand.
AAAAAATCAACAAAAGCTACCCACCTACCGCAGCCCACTCAGCCACCACTACCCACAAACCTAATCACCACAGTCATCACCGGCCACCTAAATCACAACCGGAGAGAAAAAAAATCAACAAAAGCCACCCACCCACCGCAGCCCACTCAGCCACCACTACCCATAAACCCACCCAACCCCCACTGCAACCCCCAAGCCATCCCAAAAACCCAGATCGTGAAGGAACGAAAACCCACTCACTCTCAGCGATTCTAGATCAGAGATCATAGCAGCAGTGTTTCTAGATTTGAAACTAGATCCAACCAACGAGCAACGGAGTGACAGTGATAGCGACCTTCAGCCTTTTGCGGCGACTTCTCCGACGATAAAACAAGTCGAGATCTGATGGTGGTGCCACCAGAATGGAGGCAAAGAGCGGCAAAGGGTACTGGCTGAGTGGAGCGAAGAGTGGTGCGCCGGTGGGTGCTGTCGCTAGTTTAGGCAAGTGTGAGAGTGGATGAGAAAAGTATGAGAAAGAGAGAGAAAGAGTTGGGTGTGAGGCTGTGAGATTTTTGTAAAATGTTTTACACTTGTTTTTTTGGTAAAATATTTTACAAGTTTTAACACACCAAGATTTAGTCAAAGGAAAATATCTTACAACTTTGACTATATTTTACATGCAATCAAACATTTGAAAATAGGAAGATATTTTACAGAAAATATTTTACATAGAAACAAACAGAAGATCAGGGTAGAATTCCTTTATTGTAAAAAAAAGAAAAAAGAAAAGAAAAGTGGTCGATTTAATTTAGTAATTTACCCAACAAAATTTAAACGCGTCTCTCTTTAAAATTCAAAATTTAAAAGCATCCCGTTTTTTGCGAGGTCCTTCCTAGTTCCTATATATATAGAGAGAGAGAAACAGAGAAACGGAAAGAAAGAGAAAATCCAAAAAAAGCATTTGATCCTAATCTGAATCTGAATCTAATTGAGCTTTGAACATCATTTCCATTCGAAGTAAGCTTCTCTTTTATCCACCTAAATATCTGTTCTACTTTAATTTTCGGTTCAGATCCGATGTGCTTTTTCGAGATCTATGTGATTTGATTTGTTTGCTTTGTTCTGCAAAAATCAACGTCCTGAAATTGAAAAAATGATCAAAATAGTTTCAATTTGTTCGTGTTACTAATCTATTACGTTTTTGTCTTTAGCTTGATCGCATTTCTATATAGATTATAGGAAATGAGTTTGTGTTGGGTCGGATCTAATGCAATTCTCATGTATTGGCTGTGAAATTTGAGTTTTGTGGGTTTGGATTTTGAATATCATGCACAGTAACATGGATGAGCCAATGAGGTTAGGCTTTGTTATGTGTTAGATTTTAGATTGTCTATTTGAGTAGTTGATTTGATATCCAATAATAACAAGAACATAACCTTAGTCCTACAACTTTGGGATCGGCTACAGATTAGAGTTGATTACATGTATTATTTTTGATATTCGATCGTATCCAAAATCATACTCTTTGTTACTTGATGATTTGATATCAACCTTTTGGAAATATTTTTTTGGTAGATCAAAAGGAATCGAATGTCGTGTTGTGTAGAGTTATACAAATGAGTTTTAGTTTATCTTTAATGATAATTTTACTTTTCGAACTGATAGAAAACTTAGAAAATTACGGTACAATAGTTGCCTTTATAGTTTATAATATAGCTCTTAACCGAGCTAGAATTAGTACAAAGGTAAAAATTGGGCCCGATTAGGCTTTGGATTAATATTCTAACGTGTGTTATATAACAGAAGAAAGTTTGCAAAAAATAAGTATGCATATCGATTTTCTCAAAATGCTCTTAGGTGGATTATGTGTGTTTGGGATTATTAGAAAATGCTCTTACCTTGTGGATTATTAAGTTTGATTTTTTTCAGTAATTGAAATGCATGCTAATTACATACTTTCATCTGTTATTGGGTGGAGGGAGTATGATTTTTCAAACTTATTTAGAAGGGAAACGGGATTCTTGTGGGTTTGCACCTAATTGGTTTGATAATGATTTATAGAGTACAATTGTATGAAGACTCTTAAGGGCTTGATATTTTGATGGTGTTTGATATATTTTTTACCAATGTTACTGGTTCGGAGATTACTTAAGATATGTGAAGAAGTTGCTATAATGTTAGAATAATAGTTAAATGATGAAGTGTGTGTTTGGATTGAAATAAAAAATTAAAATTATTTCACCATTCAGCTTATTTTTGCTTCTATTTATGGGTCTTACTGCACTTTTTGCCACTATTTATGGGCTTCACTGTACTATTTCAACTAACTTTTACCTTTATATATAGTATTTTCAGCAATAATTTTTTTAATTTCAGCAAAATAAGCTGTATCTAAACACACTTAAAATTCACTTTTTCATATCAACTTAAGTTTCTGGGATAAGTCATTGATTGGGAGTTTGCACTGCACGTAAAGTATAGAATGCTTGTTGTGAATTTGTGATTAGCTACTGAATTATTGTTCTTATTGATTCCATCCCATGTTGCATCTTAGGAAGCTACCTTTATTTACTTTTTTGTTGATTTTTCTTTGTTATTTTTGCTAAGCATATAAAGGGAGCTTGCAAGCTTAGATATATAATAATTTCTTAACATTTGATGGATTTCTGACTCCACCTTTGGTCACTGGATATGTCAGATACAAAATGGGGCTGTCCTTCACCAAGCTTTTCAGCCGGCTTTTTGCTAAGAAAGAGATGCGTATTCTTATGGTTGGTCTCGACGCTGCTGGTAAAACCACAATATTGTATAAGCTCAAGTTAGGAGAAATAGTTACCACCATCCCTACCATTGGTATGTTTTCTTTCGCATCATATCTAAAATGAATAAAATGCCCTCTCCTTGTTTGTGATTTAGTTATTTAGCATAACAAGATGAAAGTGGAGGTTTTGCTGTAAATTGGGTAGCTTAGTGATTTGGGTTGCTATAATTCTAATACCTTTGAACAACAGTGCTAAATGTACAGCATTTATCCTAATACCATTAATTGGGTAGCTTAGTGATTTGGGTTGCTATAATTCTAATTCCTTTGAACAATAGTGCTAAGTGTGCACCATTTATCCTAATACCATTATTTTCTGCAATAATATACTGTTTCTTTTTCCTTTCCTTTGACAGGATTTAATGTGGAAACTGTGGAATATAAAAATATTAGCTTCACCGTGTGGGATGTTGGTGGTCAGGACAAGGTGAGCAACATCTTATTCTATGATATCCTGACTCAATAATGTTGTCTTTGATTTAATTTAGTCTACTTATGCAATCCTGCTTATTCTATCTCTTTCTACTGCAATTTAGGTGGTCCAGATCATGTCTGATTCGGTCAACCTTTATTTCAGATATTTTTATACGTAGACCTTAACCATAACTGATTGTAGTTGAATTATACACCATACAGATCCTATATGGCCCCATTCTTTTTCGCTTATATATCATACTATGTATGTGGATGCTTAATTATTGATTTTAGGTACCTAATGCTCTCATAGTTTATATTCACGAGACCACACTGGTCCTTAATATGCATAGTGGTTATAACCTGCCATGGAATTTTTTGTGTTAATTTAGATGCGTGATGGTATGATGGTTAAACATAATCCTCAGTCTATGCTGTTCTGCTTTGGTCCTATTTCAGTTGCCTTTACTATTTATGTTGCAGCTGATATGCATCCGTCAAACACGATATTATTTCCCTTTTTCTTTTGGGAGGGGGTTGATATTTTGAATTTGGCATGGTTGGTCAATCTAGTGCTTATTAGGTATGTCTGCATCGTCTTGACATCATCATGAAGTTGAACTCACTCCTTTAAATAGATCTTAATTTATACGAGTAAAGCTGATTGACTGTGTGGTTGACAAGTTTGTCCTGTTGAAGCTGGTTAATAATATTTGTCTCATATTTACTTTTATTGGATTGTACAAATCCACATCATAGTTTTATACCTTCATTTGAACATCTATGATGCTTTATCAGTTCAATCTGAAAAGTTTTGAAATAACTTTGGTCTAATTCCATCTGGTGTTCACACCCTTTACTCTTGAGAATTTCATTTTGATTTGATGGCTTGTTTCAGATTCGACCTTTATGGAGGCACTACTTCCAAAACACACAAGGGCTTATATTTGTGGTTGATAGTAATGACCGAGACCGTGTTGTTGAGGCTAGAGATGAGCTGCACAGGATGTTGAATGAGGTACTACAAAAATTTGAGCTTTGATCAGCTATATTTTCCATATAAATGGTGGTAAAGTGGTTGTGTTTTGAAAGTGATCCTGTTAACAGCAGTAAGATCTCTTTTTCTTTGGCAGGATGAATTAAGAGAGGCTGTGTTGCTTGTGTTCGCAAACAAGCAAGATCTTCCTAATGCAATGAATGCTGCTGAGATCACTGATAAGCTTGGCCTTCATTCTCTCCGGCAACGCCATTGGTAAAGTTGATAAACACCTCCTCTCCACTCCATTAGAGTGATTAAACCACACACAGAAATACTCTCAAAGGGACAAACATGTGATTGCTGTTGATACTTTGCAGGTACATCCAGAGCACATGTGCAACCTCTGGTGAAGGATTGTATGAGGGACTGGATTGGCTCTCAAACAACATTGCTAACAAGGTAAGATTATAGTTTTTTTCACATCTGCCTACGATTCACACAAAATTACATTAGCTTGCTGCACTGTTTAGCTTTTTATTTCATCTAAATCTTTCTAATTCAACTTTTCCTGATCTCAGGTTTAGAGGATTGCGGGCTTGTCTCTCTATACTTAAGTGATTGTGGCAAGAAAAGAGGATTTTTCGTTTTTGTTTAATTCTTTTGTATCCTACTACCCCTTAATGTGTACTTTGGTTGCGATCAAAATTAAATTTTCTGTAAGCTATTGGCATTTGCTTAAATACACAGTAACTCATTAAATATTTAAAGTTCTGTTTGTGGTGATATTTTATCAATATCAGAGGAAGGGGTGAATAAATAATTTATAGAATACAAATTTTATTCTGCCAAAAAAATAAAAATATACCAAACAGCCAAAGCCCTAATAGTAATAAGTTTGATTATCGCATTTGGGAATTGCATTGTACCCTTCTGCCAAGAGTTCAATTGCTATAAGACATCAGTATATGCCAATCTTTGTTCTTTTTTTTTTAAGACTAGTGCAAGCCAAAAAAATAAAAACGTTTATATGAAATTCATTAAGAATCAAATGCACATTAAAATAACGGGCACCATGACAAACGCAGGAGCAGTATCTTTAAAGGTTAGCGTGATCCATGTGGTGTGGCTTTGCAGGCCATCATTGCTCGGTTAAAAACCTAAAACTAGAGAAGAAACTGCACATCAAATTCATCTCTAATAAATTTCACAAATATGTCTGAGTAATCATGTAACCCAACAATAAAAAGCCAAAAAGGGGGGATGGCACACCCAGTTTGTTCAACATTATAATTTATATGTTAATTTTAGAAATGAATAAATTTATGAGCTTCCTCTTGCCCCAACAAACATCACTCACCAGCCAACCACAAAACTCTATTCAAAGCCTTTCTTTGTCCCTCTGCGCAACTTCATATTGAATCAAATACTCTCTCACCTGGATTGCTGGAAGAATAAACTAAACTCAGGGTAGGCATTCACGAAACTTGAAATGAGCTGCAATGGTAATGCCTGCCCTTGTATTAGAACTTGGTGGTGTTTCTCAATCAATGAAAACACAACTCTCTTCTGATCGACCTCTTCCAAACTACCTGTAGTCCCAACATGAAAACAGCTGATCAGAATATAGCTAAAAGCTTGGAGGAGTTCATGAGACATGCAATCATTTGACATGCCCATCATACACAAGTTATAAACCAACCATTAAATTCGAACCTTCCATATAACCATCCTCATTTATGATTGGTTGTAGGCACACACACAAGTATCACATGAACTTCAACACGTGAGTGCAAGCACAAGCACAAGCACAAGCACAAATAAAAAGCACAGAATGACATATGGCAATCAAATTCTTATTGCGTTGTTAGGAGAACCCTGTAACTGGATTGGTTATGGATAGGTTAAGCTGATTCTCTTGAGGTTGTAAGAAAGTTACAGAAAAGAGTCATCAAACAGGAAGATGCTAAAAAGAGTTAAGAAAGAAAAAAAAAAGAACGGGGGAGCCTGATGCTGGAACCCATGTTATATCCTGATTTAGCTGATAATAAAAGAAAAGATGATTTCGAAAATAAGGGTTCAAGCTCTGAGGAATTAGACGGCAGTATCCAAACTTGCGTTGAGTCGCTGGATGGAATTCTTAAAATTTTGACAAGTCACAAATCCTCAGACCATTTGTCAATTATTACATATTTTACTACTAGAGCAACTTCAAGCAAAATAGTTATGGTCTTGGTGAGATTGTGGGTTCAAGACTCATGGGGTGCATACGTAAGTACCAATAAAAAAGAAAAGAAAAAGAAAGAAAAGAAAAGAATCGGCTACTAAATTATTAGTAGGTGCTTGAAGCTTTAACAGATCAAGTATCAGCACACATACCTAACTCAGTCTCATGGTCTTGATCTTCCTCATCTCCTTCCTCAATAACTATTCCATTTTCCAAAGCAACGGCTGCTTTAGCATACCTATCCAAAAATTCTTCTTCGGTTTCTTCATGTTCCTCAGCTTCAGACTCCTAACAGTTAAAAAGCAATGAGTGCACAAGCAAATATGGCAATCAATGTCCTAATAGAGAAATCAAATCCCTGAATACCAACTTATCAATTTTATGTAAGCAAAAAAAAAAAAAAAAAAAAAAAAAAAAAAAAAAAAAAAAAAAAAAACTTATCAATTTTATTTTCTGGTCATCAATTAGAGTGTAATGAATAGAGCAGTTACAAAAAGTGGATAAGCTCAATTCACCTAGACCAATGGGCAATGACCTTACTTAACAGGTCCATCTCCCAGACCAATGTCCTTGTGCGTAATGACACTTCTGCCCCAGCACAAGTATGAGGCGGTGGGCAAGGTCACGGATTCAAACCTCTTTAGGTTAGTGAGTTAATTGCCAAGTGCAAGAACCATCTCCTAGAGGGGCATTTTGCCTTGATTAGGAGTGTAAGTCGTAGACAACGGTGCATAAATTATACCTTACCACCAGAATTCCTTAAAATTAAATATATACAAGATTAGGAAGTCAAACCTCATCATCGTCTTCGCTTTCTTCATCATCAACGTCATTGTCGTCGTCGTCATCATCATCTTCGGCCTGTCCATCATCTTCATCTTCTTCCTTTTCTTCCTGCACTTCTTTCAAACGTACGGATGCCTCCAACAGTGAAGTAAAGCAGTCATGCAACAAAACACCACTTGGCTTCTCCAGTCCCAACAGCCGTTCAACCACCTGGGCAAGTGCCATCACTGAGAGTCATTTAACAACCATTAGTAGTGCCCTATAGTGTTCAACCTGTAAAAATGTAGGAATTTCTGGAAAAAGTAGTAAAATATAGCAGAACAAATAAACTATGACAACTAAAGCAGACAAACAATGATCACCTGTGAGGTGACATGATCACCACCCCTCAAATTTTTCTACAATAAGTATATAAGTATCAGATGAGAACATGAGGTCAATGTGGGTTAAAATCCCAATCTTTAAAAAGTGGCTTCAAAGAGTGGAATCCAAAAGTGAAATGTACATCCTCAATGAATCTGGCTTGCAAACCATTGGCCATTTTATATCAAATAAACAAAAACATTCAGGTACACAGAGTGTACAAAAGGTTACACCAACAAGGGGTCAAAGAGAAAAGATAGGGTAATAGGAGAAAACAAACAGAATCCAATAAAGCATCAACAAAATATAAGAAAGAACCAGTTGCTGGCTTATGTTCAATTAAAAATAGAAGTCCATCACTTATTGGCGGTAAAATAAGGAAAATAAACAAACAGGATATGAAGCAAATATGGAAGACAAGGACCAATAACTTAAAGCAATATGTGGGTAAAGAAAATTTTTATATTAAGAGTTTAGAAGTAAGCTACTAACCAACCAACTTTATCTCAGATGTTGCTGACAGACGAGGTTCAAAGGAGCTGGTGAGGAGAAAACCCAGGGCAGAAGCCCAAATTGCAAAACCACCATTTTCACCTTTCTCCAAAATCCCCTCCACCATGTCAGGATAGCATAAGTAGCATGATGATATAGCAAGCAACAAAGGCTTCCATAGTGAGCTAGGCTTGCTTTGAATTTCTCTGAAATGAGAAAATGCTGCCTGACTGAAAGCAATTGCCAATGACTGCTTCACACCATCAGTTTCAAATGAATAACTTGGGACATGCAGTAGTACGTGGACACATGAGCAAGCCCTCCATGTTGCAGACGGATACTGCAATATGGCCTCACTGACAAAAACACCAATGCCTTCAATGATAGAACGCTGAGGCACAGGTGGAGCTGGAGGGGACGGCATCTGTCTTACAAGAAAATTCTTCAAGCCATATTTGCTGTGTAGATTCACAGCTTCCTTGATACAGTCAAAAACTGATAAATCCTCTGATTCTTCCCATGCATTCCAGTCTACTATTAGGTCAGCCCAAACTAACAATAGCTCTGACACTTTAAACTCTAGAAGCATATTACTTCCAGTAACAGAGTGCATAATGGACAAGAGCAACTTTGATGAATCATCTATGCATGATGGAGGGGCAGAAGCCTCACCTTCCTTATCCTAGTCAAATTCCAGGGAAATAAAATAAATTTTATAATAAAATTCGAGAAGATATGATGAATTAAATGAAAACATTAAACATTGGACTACAGAGAGGACACGTGACCATCAAGGCCACAAGCAGAGCAAATGCAGAAAGTATGGAGGATAGGAAACCATTATTTAAAGGATAAACCAAAAGAATAAAAACCCTTAATTCAAAGACCAAACTAAGAACATAAATTTACACTAAAAAGATAGGACTTAAGAGTAATTGCAATCAGCAATCGATGCTTGAAGTTAATACATAAATGAGGTGTCAACACCTTTCAAAAGATTTGCATACTCCACTTAAAGATGTGATACATAATCTTATAAGGCTGCACCTAGCATATCCACCATCAGATAAGTAACATTACACAGTTGGAAACAATACAATCCAGAAAGTCAGCATCTCAACCAACTAGCTTTATTTGTGTGTGTGTGTGTGTGTATAAAAGATAAGGCTCTACGTTCGTATATCCCTGTATAAATTATACACCTTATTGATATGAGTGAATAGTGATACTCCATATTCTGCTATGCCATGCATAAAAGTGCACCAAATTATTGACTGTAGAGGTTACATGCCTAAAAATTAAAAAAATATTTTTTTGATAAAAAAAAAAAAAATTTTTTTACAATGTAATAAGTGTAACTATGTTAAAAGCTCTAAAATTGAAAAACGAAATGCTTGAAGAAAAAAGTACAAGAAAAATAAATTGTGAAGCAAAACTAGAGCCACTCAAAAGAAAATCAAAAGGTACCCAATACTGAACTGCAATCAACTTATGCGGAAACTTTAATCCCCCACTGACACATTCTTTGTTTTCCTTCACTCGTTGAACATACGGCTTAGGAATATCAAGGAAAGTTCCCTTACAAATATATTACAGAGAAAGAACTTAAGACAAACCAGTTGGTAAACAGTTGAGAGCCAAGCCCGTTGCAAGAGGGCAGAGAATGCTCCACCAATGGTAGCTCGGCCAGATGTCCACTTTTCACTTGATTCATTTTGCTCGAGTTCTTCGGGCACAATGTTTTCCCAACATTGAACCATCACAGCTAATGCTGCAAAGCCCCGCTCAACCACCTATCATGACTAAAGTGTCAGTTCATCAATAGTACCATTTTTAACTCATCATCAATTATGTCATCTTCAAACCCCCTTTTTACAAACAGAATAAGCCTGGGATCAGGAATTTCAATCTGTCAAATCCCAGCAAAAGCCAATTACAAAAGATTAGGTATGCAAGCACATTTACCAACAAATGAAAGCAAATGTATTTACCATGAAAACTATGGTCGAAATTAATAAATAGAAACAGATGCACCACCAATGAACCAGTGGGTCAGATGCACATGCAGGTCGTATGCACACATGCAAAAGTGTGTGCGCATGTGTGTGTATTACGGATTAGTCAAAACAACTGATCTTTATTTAATAATGCATACCTAACATTTGATTGGACAAAATGGGCAAAGGATGGGGAAGATAATGGTTAAAAATTCTCAGACTTGAAACCTTTTTAGATTCTGATTTAATCAAAATAATTCTTTTCTTTTTTCCTCCCATATTGGTAAAACCTAATAAATAAGCCAATTTTATAATACACACACATATATATGTTGCATTCCCATGTCTTAATTCAAAAAATCAATACAACATGCTAGAACCAGATTTTGAAATTGATATAAACCAACGGACTAGCAAGGAAGATCCACACATACTTGAGGCCATGGCTCCAGATTTGCAGGTATCCACTTTGAGATTGCACCCACCAATGATGAAACAATATATGGTATATGAACTGCAACAGTTTCATCTCCAGCCTCCACCACTGAACTCAGAAGCTGGAATAAAATGGAGCTCTCTTCATCTTCATTACTAATCCTACCAATCACACCTTCAAGTAGAGGTAACCACTCAGGTGGCGCATAGTCATTCTGAAAGAGAAGAAAAATAATAGTCAGATGAAAAACCAGAATGACCTTGCAATGGCCACCATTACATAATCCAAAATGGTTCATTCAAAGATCTACCTCAAGAAGCGCAGCAATTGCTCCAGCAGCAGAAACCCTGACAGGATAACAAGAAGTATCCCCTTTATCGGGCATGGCCAATGCCTTGAGCAATGAAGAATATACATCTGCACTCATCTCCTAGAAGCAAGACTAAAACTCAGTGGGGGACATGATAGTATCCATAAAAAATTAGTAATTCAGAGCTCAAGAAATATAATTCAAAAGAAGAAAGTGAGGTAGTGTGATATAGCAAGTGATCAACACTTCTTTTGTGTCAAAGAAACACACACAAGAGATGGCATGAGTAAGAAAACAGTCATACTTCTGGTAGACAAGTTGCAAGCTCTCCAAGTATCCAATTTGCAGTGGCAACCAAGTACGGTAGGCTCACAGATAGTGTATACAATGGTAACACCCGAGTACGAATAATAGTAGTTACATAGCCAGATCCTTGCTCCCTTAGAAACTGTAAATGCAGTAGTACAACTAGAAACTTGTTATTGTCCACTCTAATTTAACAATAACTCACCATTGAATAAACTAATGTGGTGAGATCTCCTTACATCTTGCAGACCACCATATGCCATCAGAACACCAAAATAACTGTCATGTTTAACATTGAGGAAAAAATTATATATTTACAATACATACATATAAAATGCAATATATAAACAAATATATGCAAACAAGGGAGCCAGCCAGCATCTTTATCATCCAAATGAATATTGACAGAATTAAGACAATGAAATAAGATACAGAAGCAGAAACTGTTTGAAATAGAGGTGGCAATGACAATAAGTGGCAATTATTCTAATAGGGCATCACCTTAGGGGAGGGTCATAGCCCAAAAGAAGAGGCTTTGGTGGCAGACGATATGAGTTGGCATAATGGAGTCCTACACTGGGATGTTTTGTTTACTAGGGCCATCCATGATTGGGACATGGGGCTTTACAAACTTTTTCTGCCTTCTCTATTCCATCAAAATTAATAGGGATGGTGAAGATCGGGTGCATTGGCTCCCAGCTAGGAGTGGTAGTTTTGAAGTTAAGTCTTTTTATCAGTCCTTAATACCTGACCGACCCTAGTCTTCCCATGGAAAAGTAAATGGAAGGTTAAAGTTCCTACTAAGGCTGCAAGAACAGTGGATAGTGACACATGTTAAGTCAGACCTTTGCAACAGGAATATTAAACAACTTGGAAATGTAGATAGATAACCTAGTATTCATCACCTAAGGTTGGTTGGAGTTGGCTACAGACCATGGAGACAATTTCAATAGAAATTTCATTCATCAAAATATCCCCCTTAATAAGAGTACAAGACTTTGCTTATATAGACAGCTAAACTCTAATTATAACTGACATAGGAACCCTTAATTGATTTATTACAAAAACAATCTTGTGTTTTGGAAATAAAATAGTAATAACCTAATAAACTACTAGGACCTAAAATAAAATACAATTAACCAATAAATAAAATAAAAGTAAATCAAAAGAAATCTTTGCTTGCACTTCCGCATCATAGCAAATTTGGTGCAGGACATGCCAGACCTTTGCAACAGGAAAATTAAACAATTGGGATATAAAGAAAGATAACTTAGGAGTCAATGTTAAACAAAATAAATTAAAATAAATCCTTGCTAGCACTCCCCTCATTAGAGAGACTATAGACCATTTACTGCTTCACTGTACTATGCACACAATCTATGGCCTATAGTGTTTTATCTGTTTGGGCTTCAATGGATTATGCCTAAGAGGGTAGTGGATTTGTTGGCTTGCTGGACAGGGGTTTTTGAAAGACATTGTTCTGTTGATGCATGGAGGGTCATTCCCCTATGCGTCATGTGGAGCATCTAGAGAGAATGAAACCAGCACACAATTGAATGGATTGAACATTTGTCTTTGGACTGAAACTGTTTTTACTTCATTCTCTGTATGACTGGATGGCTGCTTTAAGAAGTCATTCATCTTCTTTTGGAGGAGTTCCCAGATTTATGTAATTTGTGATGATCTTTGTAGCTTCCCTAGTACACTGCTTGTGTACATGGGGAGTTTACCAAAAAAAAAATTCCCATCCTCCCCTACCCCTCACCACAAATTGGTAGGAATAAGAACAAAACAAAGCGCGCACACACACACACACACACAAAGCCGTAGAAATATTTGTAACCAAACCTTAAATATCCGTTTTGCAAGACATACAGATTCAAGTTGTAATTGACGGATAATATCAGAGAGACATTCAAGAACTCACTCATTAATAATTCTAGTTTGTGATGCATTTGCATCGGAAGGAATAGGAAACTTTGACAAAAATGGAAGAACAAACAACTCCCCCATATAACGGTGCTGATTATGTCTCTTGTTCTTTTCACCTTTTTTGCGCTTTGATGTAGCTGAAGGACCATTACTGGTAGTTCCCATTGGAGGGCCCTATAGGGACCAAAAGACAACATAAACAATATTACTTATCAAAAAGAAAAGAAATGGCTTAAAGACATTTAGTAAGGAATACAACAAAGCAACCTTTGACATTGAAATAACACCAAGTAAGTTTATTGAGCTTTTTCTGGCTGTAAACAAATCCTCCCTCCATCCAGAAATTTCATCCTGCATAAGATTAAAAGCATTAACATGATTGTTAATCAAAATGGCATATAAATATTTTGTAAAGATCATGATCAACTTTATACAAGATCAGATGGAAGATTCTTCCGTATGTATTCATCTGCATCTTCTTCCCACTCCGAAGTATCCTATTTCCAACAATAACCATTAAAAAAGTCAGGATTTACATGACTAATCAGATTGTTAGCCTTTAAAGCAATTTTCAAACAGTAGCATACAAATTTCTTTCAGAAACCATACCTTCTCATTCATTACCAGAGCTGGAAAGATTGCAGAGTCCAACAAGAAGGTAAAATGAGGTGAAACTAATCTCCATCCCTGTAGCATATGAAAATGAATACCTCAAAAAAAAAAAAAAGATGATGTTGCAATCAAACTAGGACTCCAACTGTCACCTTCTACTCATTATCTTTTCAAATAACTAATACCACTTAAGAGTAATATTGAGCAGAGAATTTAACAAATACCATAAAATAACTTACTGGGCCTGTCTCTAGGACACGTGATATCACATCAAAAGCTAGGGAAACAATCCTCTCTGATAAAAAATCAAGCTCCTGCAAAAGAAAAATTACTTTCAACTTTCAAGGTTCTAGAATGACCACAAAGCAGCTAAATAGCCAGCTATAGCAATGTCAACTTATGAAAGCAAGCAAATTCAAGCTGAGAGCCATATAAAATCACATAAAAGCACAAATCCATGGTGAAAAATAATTGTCATTAGGATACAATATGAAGTTTTGGTGCTACACAGAACAAGTTGTGTGAAAGCTAATGTGAGATATTCAAGATATACATTTTTGCATAAATTAAAAAAAAAAAATTCTTACACTGATATTTTTGCTATATTTGACCACATTTAAAACACAGTTTATAATGTCTGGCATCAACCTGAAAATGAGAGGGAACGCATGTCAATACTAATAAAAAATACTTCTAATCTAATCAAATTGAATAACAGATGGTATTACTTGTCAGAACACTTCCGGTGTCGAGTAACCAAAGCACAGAAAATAAGCAAACTTCTCTTCCCAGTCTTCAATCTCATCATGTATCCATCCTCCAAGGTGACAGCACAATCAAAACTCAAAGAACCCAGAATGCTGATCAGATCACGACAAAATGAAGGCAAAAGAGGAGCTAAAGTAGATGGCATATACGACCTCACCTATAAAACTAACAGTGGTTCAAAAGCAATCCCTCAGGTGAAAGAAAAATGACATGACTGTGCAATAGAAAATCATAACTAGAATTCAAAAGGCAACAACAACCAAGTCTTAGTCCCAAAATTAACGGATTGGCTATAGATCCTCAACAGTCTAATTATAATCAGTCACATGTATTCTTATCAACAAGTAGAATTCAGCAGGGGGGAAGCCAAGACACAAATGTTATTTGCAGCGAGGTACCACCAGCTATTAAATAGCAAAAGTAAAATAAGAAAAAAAATGTAATGGATTACGGTCATACCAGTCTATTACTTGTGCCTTCTCATGTAAATATTAAGGCTCATTACTTTAAAAGATAGATGAATCTGTAAGGACTAACAAAAACTATGTTATACAATGTTGATAATTCCAATAGAATCTCTACCCCTTAAGTGCTGCAACAGTAAATGCCCTAGTACGTGAAAAGTACAACCCATCCATGTTACAGACATAAACTAATGACCATGCATCACCCAGATAGATAGGTCAAGTTGTTCAAACAAGGATTTAACTGTTCTAACTTAGAGCACTAGAAGTCCAGGAGAGAACAAAAGAAAGTGAGAAGCATCGTATACTGATTATCACATAGGCAAAGTGGTAACACACAACCATATTTAGACACCATAGTACAACAAAATTTCAACCAAAAATTGCATATACCACTAGCAAAGCACCAGAATCAAGAAAGATACACTTGGATTAAATTCAGCTCTAAACTGATTCCACATATTCCAATAACTGCATGTCAAAGTGAATAAATACTACTGATGGATTACTAAATTTCTTTAACATCAGTATCTGAAACAGAAAATAGTACTTACAGCAAAATATATGCATTTACAGATAGTGAGAAGGACTTTCTCCGTTTCCATTTCTGTTCTATCATGGGTAGCTAAAGCCTGTTTCACACACCAAAGAATCAGACACTAAGGAGACTTGTAAAAGAGTGCCAAGTGCACACAGGGACGAAAGAGCACAACGAAGGGTAAAGATGACTACCTTTTCAACCAAATGATGGAATAATGCCAGCATGGGTACAAGAATTTCTTTTGCAATTAGCTCTAGCTGCGGTGGCACTGGCTCCTTAGCAACTTTAGGATTCAAAAAATACTGCAAGAAAAAGTTTGAAGTTTGAGTGACTAAGAAAACCATAAATAATATGATTCCAAACATACATTAATACTTCAAGATTTACCAACTTTGGCTTCACATTCCTGTTTCATATATCATCCAAAGTCTCAAAAACTTTTTTGAAAACATTGAACGAGGATATATAGAAACACAGAGTAACTAAATAGTTTATGCCTTTGTTTCCTACATGGGAAGCAGATGCATGAAACAATATGAGAAATGGAAACATGAACAGATACCATAAAAGGTTCTATCTTAGTTGGGAGCAAATAGGAAAAATGTACAGGGAAGCAACCAACTAAATTGAATGCGAGAGATGGAAAAAGCATGAGAAAGTTAAAAGGTGATTGGATAAACTATATATCACTACAATATGGGCCATTGTTTGATTGGCATTTCCCACATTCTTTTTTTTTTTTTTTTTTTTAAATTCACTTCACCATTATCTTTAATCCATTTATCACAATTTTAAGGAATCTCTCCGATTGTTTCCTACATCGTTCCATAGAAATATAACAGTTTTCACACAAATCCCATCCTCATTTAAAAGAGAGAGAGAGAAGGAGCTGGGGGCCTCAATCTAGTAGCCATTGTACTTGCTTTCTCCATGGGATCTTAGCAAGTTAGTTTATAAGTCACCAGAGGTTAAGCACCTGGAAAGGTCGAAGAAGTGCATGAAGAACTGTAAGGGCATTGATAGTGTTCCATCTCCAATCTGCACCATTGCTAATAAGGTTACTATTTTGAATAGCAGACAACAGATCAGGTACGAGTTCAGGCCATGAATTCTGCTTCACAAACTCAGCGACAACAATGATCCGGAACTGCGAGCACATCCAAAGCTTAGATATAAAAGTAATGGACCTAATGCTGAAAAGACGTTTGGATGTGCAGTAAAAGAACCAAGGTCTAGATATAGAAAAATATGCATACCGCTTCAACCAAAACTTTTAGAACCACAGGTTCAACTTGAAGCAAAGCTTGCAAAAGCTGCTCCTTGAACTCCTTACTAACTTTTGACAATGTACCATCATCATTGATGCTTCGTCTAGTGAGGTTCTTAAGGTAAGTGGCAGCAGCAACTTTTTGACCTTGATTTTCACCTCCTATAGATAAAAGTATAAGGTACCTAACATTATATCAAGTAATTTTTACCATTTTACAGGTATAAATTAAATCAAGTACAATCAAGCAATGACGAACAAGAATTAATGGGCTTTGACCTTACATTAATCAATGTGATATTTATGAATTGAGAAAATAACTAAACTTGGAGTCCATTTAGCTGCTCAGAAAATGTAAGATGAAATCCGTTACTGTCAAATTCCTTCCTATTTTTTGTTTCTTACTTTCATTTTTGCAATAGGTTTAACAATAACAGTGCAAAATAACAAATAGTGAACATTTTCAATTTGACTTTCAAGTCATGTTTGGCATCTAAGGAAATACAATTTGAAACACCAGAAACCAATACCCAATAGGGCTGTAAAAAAACACGGGCTCAACTCTGAAAAACATTGTTTGTCCATTTACTTAGAAAACAAGCTAAGCTCATCAACAACCCAAGCTCATATATTTTTTTTGGATAGGTAACAACCCAAGCTCATACATAATAATATATTTGTGAGTGAATTCATGAACATGGAGCTTGATATAATTATGCGAGTGTGTGTGTATAAATAAAATATTTACATATGGTTGAGACTGGATTGTCAATGTTTGTAAATAAGGTCATAGATATAAAAATATTGCATTTTATTTATTGATAATATAAATAGTCCATTCACTGCCAACAATTATGTACCATTTTTTTTATAAGTAATAATTTTATTGAAAACCAAAAGAGTCACCCAAGCATAGACGATGTATACAAATGGCACAAAACAGTCAATCAGACAAATTACAATGATCTATCAAATCACAAATCAAACATAAAGAATAACAACCCACAACTGACATCCAATCCAACAAAATTCTAAAGAAAAATAATTTAAGACCAGGCAAAGATATTTCAGAATCCTCAAAGCTTCGGGCATTCCGCTCTCTCCAAATACCCCACATTAGGCAATGCGGCACCGCCTTCCAAATAACATCATTTCGATGATGAACAAACCTCCCTTGCAAAGAAGCTATTAGATCAACAATACACCACAATTTCATAGCAACAGGGCATTGAAATAAAAGACAATTCACAGATTCCCCATTACTTCTTCTATTTTTGGATAGGTAGATTCTGTATTACATGTGCACATGCAACACCAATCCAAAACATATATATACTCTGCTTACGCAAATTATCAGTCGTCAAAATCTTCCCCAATTATATAGCATTTGTTACAAATACAAGATAGGCTAAATCTATAAATGAAGATTAATCTATCAAATTAACTAAAACAATATAATTATAACCATAATTAACTAAGCATTATAAAAGATTTTACAAAGAACAGCAAAAATTTACTAATCATCATAGTAATTCCTTCATATAATTATAGAACAAGTTTAACAAGCCACTCGCGAAAATGCTTTAGTTTATTCAAAAAATAAAGAAATCAACCAAGCATTTCTAGCTTGGTGATGAGCTTGAGCTCGAGAATGCTCGACTCCATTACAGCCGAGCCTAACACTGTGTCTAGCTCAGCTATATATTTCTCAAAAACAAGAACGATTTCAAATGCTAGGCTTAGATGTATATAATTTGAGCGAGTCTATATATATATATATATATATATATATATATATAGATGGAGAGGGAGAGAGAGGAAAAAAAATTGTAAAATGAAGAGGATTTACCGGCGGCGATGGAGAGGAGAGAGAAAGGGAATTCAGGGCGGAGAGAGAGGCCATCGAGAGCTTCCGAAGCGGTACGGACGGCGTCGCTATCGGGGCTGAGCGTCTGGCTGAGTAGCAGAGCGATCTGAGCGACCTCCATAGGTGGTCAAGATTCGTAGAAACCCTAGCTTTTGGTTTGAGCTGCGGATAGAGAAGGAAAAGGAAAAGAGAAAAAAGGAAAAAAAAGTGTGAAAATTAATTGGGCGGGAAAAAAATGATTGTAGTAGTTAATATACTTGTCATCTCAACGGTGGCAAGAGCTGCAAAGCTGTAAAAAATTAAAAATAAAAATAAAAGTTGGAATCTGAATTCTAAACGGACAAAAAAATAGCTGAATTCCGGAACGGACAAAAAGGGATGGAGATGCGGGGTATCGAACCCCGTGCCTCTCGCATGCAAAGCGAGCGCTCTACCG
Source organism: Lithocarpus polystachyus (assembly GCA_033629205.1). Classification (NCBI taxonomy): domain Eukaryota; kingdom Viridiplantae; phylum Streptophyta; class Magnoliopsida; order Fagales; family Fagaceae; genus Lithocarpus; species Lithocarpus polystachyus. Next base: position 14,406,539 of record CM066167.1, read on the forward strand.
TTTGAGCTACATCCCCGACAGCTAATCTTTGGTTTACTTTAAATATATTTTATTTCTTTTTCTGTATCATGCAATTTGTTGAAGGAATTAATATTAGTCGATGGCCTCAACTCTCTCACCATGGGCCGTGAAAATAAAGACAGGTCCTCAAGAGATGGGGTTGTTTTCATCAAAAGAGTAAGGATTTTTTTGCAAAATAACTATAAAACTTTAACAATTTTATTAGGCGAAAATGGGGCTTTAGCCCCATTTTCGTAACTATTTAGTTAGTAGTTTCATTTTACAAACTATATTAGTTACTAACATCTCGAGTTTCAAAGACTCAATTTTGGGCCTATAAATCGAGTCTTTGAGGCTCGATTTCCTTGTTCTGATTTGTCTGATGTGGCGTCCACCTGGAAATCGAGTCTCTAAGACTCGATTTCAAAGCCAAAATATCAACAAAAACATATCTAAGTCCAGTGCACATGTTCAAAACCTTCTTCCTCCATTCAACTATTTCATCCAGTCGATCTCCGATCACGCTCAGGCCGCAGTCGATCTCCGATCGGACGATCAGGAACCCATCTCCGATCACGCCCAGGCCGCACTGCACCCAGGCCGTGCGCGCGCCGAGGCCGCGCGCGAGCCCAGGCCGTGCGCGCGCTGAGGCCGCATCCGATCTCCGATCGGACGATCAGGAACCCATCTCCGATCACGCCCAGGCCGCGCGCGCGTGCGCCGAGGTCGCCCGCGAGCCCAGGTCGCGCTCGCGCCGAGGCCGATCTGATCTTCTCCTCCGATCTTCATTTTTTTTTTACCGATCTGCTCTTCTTCTCCTCCGATCTTTATTTCTATCTTTTTTTTTTTCCCTATCTCTTTCTTCTCTGATGAGAAAATGGAGTTCGTTTGCAAAGGAGCCCAGGTGAGCTCTCTCCGATCTGATCTTCTTCTCCTCCGATCTTCATTTTTTTTTTCCGATCTGCTCTTCTTCTCCTCCGATCTTCATTTCTTTTTTTTTTTCGTTGAGAAAATGGTGTTCTTCATTTCTGGTGTTCGGTGTTCGTGGGTTTAATGTGATAAGGAAATCAAGTATTAGAAACTCGATTTTTAGGTGTACACGTGGAAAAAATTGCCACATCAGACGTTGTTAGACCATAAAAATCGAGCATCAAAGACTCGATTTAGAGGCCAAAATCGAGTCTCTTAGACTCGAGATGCTAGAAAAAAATATAGTTTATAAAATCAAACTACTAACTAAATAGTTAAGAAAATGGGGCTAAAGCCCCATTTTCACCATTTTATTAGTTGGTAACGTTTTTAAACTATTTGAGAAACTAACAATTCGAGTATGTGAAACTCGATTTCACTGTAGCAAATCAAGTTCAAGACACTCGATTTCACCGTTCATCATCTTCTACCTTGCGTCTCTTTTTTTTTTTTTTTTTTTTCTTTTCCTCCATCTGTAGTCCCACAACCTTCTTCCCAAAAATACTATTGAAATTAGCAAAAGTTGGAGAGGTTGAAACCACATACAAAACCCATCAGCAAACACCAAATAACCATGAAAGCACAAAAATCGCATATCAAACATAGACACAGTTCAGTCCAGGGGGGCTTCACACGCTCTGAAATAGTGCAAAATTAAATGACCCATTGCTTGAAACTAAACAACGAAGAAAACCCAGTAACCCAAAACCAAAGAAATGCAAGAAACAAAGTACCTGAAGACCAACTCGAGAGGAACGAGTGACGAGCTTTTTCTTGTCTTTGTCCTTGTCCTTGCTTAGGGTTTTGCCCATTTTCAAGCCCTTTGCGCCTTTCCCTGACATCTTTTCCGCTAAATCTCTAATCTAATTGAACCAATCTGATTGATTGAACTATCAAGAGGGATATCGAGCTCCTCTGACTCTAACAGAAGGTTGTGGGACGGCAGATGGAGGGAAAAAAAAACAAGGCAAGAAGGTAAAAGATGATGAACAGAAATCGAGTGTCTTGAACTCGATTTTCTACAGTGAAATCGAGTCTCACGTATTCGAATTGTTAATTTCTCAAATAGTTTGAAAACGTTACCAACTAATAAAATTGTTTAAGTTTTATAATTATTTTGAAAAAAAATCCAAAAGTAAGAAGAGGCTTGTCAAAGTACAAAGTTCTTCTAAACACTTCGTGACAATTTATTAGACTAGCATAATTTGGCCACAAATAAGGTAAGAAAATAACATGCATCTATTCATGTGTAATTTATGTGTGCATTTCATGTGCAATAGTTAATAAAATAAACTAGGTTGAAAGTCTCTAAATTTTTTTTAAAAGTTAATAAAACACCAACCCCCTCTCTCTACTTGATATCTCACTCGGACTCTCACCCCTCATTGTGCCGTCGCCGCGGACCCAGCCCTCACTGCCGACTCCACTGATCCGCAAGCCACCGAGACCTCCACTGCCAGGTACCCATTCCCCTTCCCGCGGGTTTTACCCATTCCCCTTCTCCTCCCCATTTCCACTCCACCGACCACCATCGTACCCTTTCCCTTGCCCCTTTCCCTTCCCCTTCACCTCTCACTCTTAATACCCACAACCTCAAAGCCAAAATCCCACCCCCGGCCTCTTAAGACCCAAAATCTCAAACCCACTCTTTATACCTAAAACCCCAAAATCACACTCTAGGTAACTATCTCTTTAGTTGGTGGTTATTTTGGTTGTTGCTGTTGTTGTTTTTGTGTGTGTGTGTGTGTGTGTGTGTGTGTGTGTGTTTAGCTTGAAGTTTGGTTTGTGTTGTGTTAGGCATATGTATATGGCTGTGTCACTGTGACTTCATTTTGAGGTCTCAGTTTCAATTTTGGTTTAAGTTGTGTTTTTATAGCCGTTGTTCCCAAGGATGAAAGAATATGTGATGTGTGTTTTATTTATTTTTTGTTTTGAGAGGTGTTTTAAAAACGCCGGTAGAAACTATAGAAGAGAGGTCAAACATCATTATATTATTTAATTTAAATAATTATTTGTTTATAAAAAAAATTGCCATAATGTTTGTTGATAGTAAATGACTAAATGTTGTTTAAAGGACATTTTATAATATTGACATTTATAACTTCATTGTTTTATGTCTAAGTACGGTTTAAACTATCATACTAGTGTATTGATCAATTTCGTTGTAAAATAAAATTAGCTTTTGCAAGGAAGCATTCTCGCTTGGCGGAGGCTTGGATTTCTTGTAACAAGGCTGGTGATTTATAGAGCATAGAAAGTATTTTTGACCGAAATAAATTTTGGAATCTACAATAGTAATGAGATGTTAAATTTCTACTTTGTGGTGGGTTATTAAGTTTATGCAAGTAGGTAACTTGTGTGGTGATATAAGGTGGTTTTCATTGGATATTGGGAGTGTTTAATGCGTACCATGTATTGTGCATATTTAGATAATTAGATTTATGTGTTTCACTAGATTATATATTGTGAGCCATTGATTTGCATCAAAATATTAATATATTCAAATATAGGAAAAAAATATATTGATTTAACATCACTACTCTTTTATATATGTATATATATATACACACACACATTCATGTTTTTGTAATATATTATATAGGATAGGATATACCTTTCTTGTGCTGAGAATCTTGTTACTCCTATTATATTATCTTCATCTCTCAAATAATTTTTTCTCCATATTACCCTTACAATCAAGAATGGTTTGGTCATGATGAAGAAGACAATCTTGAAGATTGAATTTGATTCTCTTGTTTGTCTGGCCTGCACAACGGCCAAAATGTTAAAGCTGATACCCCTGATGATTTCTCACGTAATTCTCCTATTTGTCTGGCCTGCACAATGGCCAAAATGATACATTGTTTTCCCTAAAATTGCGCTACTTGTCCCCACCAAAGATGCTACCTGTCTCCCACAATTGATACTATTCTTTCTACAATGGATTCCTGAAGATTTGGTCAGCACAAGCTGATAAAATATGCTGCTACGGACTCTGCTGCAAAAATGAGACAAAAGTGAAAATTTACTGTTCATGGTACTGTTCACTATTACTATTCACTATTCATAGTTACTGTTCATTCCGAAAATTTTTGCCTATTTAAGGGGGGCTGTCCCTTAAGTTGAAAATATAACTCTTTAGAGGTTTAGATGGAGAACTCTCTAGACTCTCCTTAGAACTCTTTTCCTCTCTAGGATTCCTATTTCCCTACTGCTACCCTGTTTGCAAAGCTTGTAACTAGAACTAGTCTCCAAGCCTTGTACTGTTAAACTGTTGTTGTAAACCAGTGACTACTACTGCTGTAAGTGTTGTAATCTATTTTCAGTAATAACTACTTTCAGCTTGTGTTTATTATATTTTAACTGTTTATTACTTTGCTTGGCTGGTTCTACCGCCTCCTAACTGCTTTATTATATTGCTCTAATATATTGCTTGGCTGGTTCTACCGCCTTATAATTATTTTGTTATATTAATTTGTTATATTGCTTTGCCGGTTCTACCGCCTTATTATTGCTTTAAATTACTTTGATTATATATTGCTCTACCGCCATCTTGGACGGTTCTACTTTGCTTTATTATTTTGCTGACATTTACTTCATATTATTACTGTGCTTCCATACTGTGCTTCTCTTCAACTTAAGGGACAGCCCCCCTTAAATAGACAAAAATTTTCGGAATGAACAGTACCATGAATAGTGAACAATGAACAGTGAACAGTGAACAGTACCATGAACATTAAATTTTCACTTTTGTCTCATTTTTGCAGCAGAGTCCGTAGCAGCATATTTTATCAGCTTGTGCTAACCAAATCTTCAGGAATCCATTGTAGAAAGAACAGTATCAATTGTGGGAGACAGGTAGCATCTTTGGTGGGGAACAAGTAGCGCAATTTTAGGGAAAACAATGTATCATTTTGGCCATTGTGTAGGCCAGACAAATAGGAGAATCACGTGGGAAATCATCAGGGGTATCAGCTTTAACATTTTGGCCGTTGTGCAGGCTAGACAAACAAGAGAATCAAATTCAATCTTCAGGATTGTCTTCTTCATCATGACCAAACCATTCCTGATTGTAAGGGTAATATGGGTCTTTTGAAACAGATGCTTCAGAGGACCGTTCATCTTCTGAACCAAACCTTGTGCTTCTCTTCTTGTCCCTTCAGCAGCTGTGTTCAACCCCTCCCTTTTGGTATCAGAGCCATCTGTTCTTTTCTGGCCGGTGATAGTGTTGTTGTGTCTTTGTTACTTGTTCGTGTCTGCCCGAAACTTTGGTACTCCTTTGTTGTGTTCCGTTCTTACCATCGTTGGCGCCACCCTAGACGTAAAGTGAAGTCCCAGAACCGAACAGTAAGGCCCGTTTAAGCTAGGAGAGCATGTAAGGCATGAGAGGTATAGGGTTGTTTAGGGTATGTGTTACGAAATGCACGGTGTTAAGAAAAACATGATAATTGAGTGTTAAACCTAGGATAGTATGGATAAGTTGTGGAGATCCAACTCCTCTGTCAGCTCCAGGACAACTGGTTGTCCTCCTGATATTGTAAATGAAGAAGATCACACTGTTGAAGAAAATGAAATCCTAGATTTCCGAAACTGAAATATTCCAAAGGTTTCCACTAAGTCCATCTATAAGCTTAGTTGGGCTGAAAATATTGCTTTCTCTGAATATAGAGTTAGAACTGTTGAACAAACATTTTCTATCTCTAGAACTCATGAAAAATGTTGCTTGTTTTCCAGAAAAAATGTTAATGAATTTCTTGCTAAAAAACTCAGTTATTTGCATATTGGTTTTGTTCAAGTTGCTGTAAAACCACTCACAAGAAAATGTATTAATGCTTCTATTCTGATGTGTTTAAGAGATGCTAGATTTAAAAGATTTAATGATAGCATTTTTGGTATGATCACTGCTTCTCTGTATGATGGTCCTGTTTATTTTGATTGTTATCCTGATATCACTCTTGCTTTGGATGATGTTAATATTGTTAAAGCCTTGACATTAAATGTGTTGACATCTGGTTATGACATGGAAGAAGGCAGTAAGCCTTTTGCTCTTATTTATAGAATTTATTACAGACTTTTGGGTTCTCAATTGAATCCTCGTTCTGCTCACATAAGAAATCCTGCTGGTAAAACCATGTTAATTCAATGTTCAACTTCTGCTGCTAAGATTCAAATCCCAAAAATGATTCAATGGGTAGATATTAATCTTCCCAAAGAATGGTTGTTGGAACGTGAATCTCCTCCTGCTAAACCTGTTTTTGATGAATTAAATCTTGCTAATATTTAAGAATTCCTTGATGGAACTGTTAAAATAAGTTTTCATGATGACAGACCCTTGAGGATCAACGAAGGAAGACATTCCTTTGTTGGATCTGAAAGTATTTCAAGAAGTATTTCAAGAAGAGATCTTGATGAATATTTGAAAAGGAATTTTAAAAAACCTGATTTAAAGTTAAAGGGAGTTTCAAGTGGTAACTCCCAAGTTAGCACTGCTTTTTATTCTACCAAACCAGACTCTTCCTCTCCATATAGCAGAACTGCTAATGAAGAAGAAGAAGAAGACACCAGATCTGTGTCTCCATCTCGTTCTGATTTTCAAACTGTTGAAAACCCTGTTTTCTAAAGTCAATTAAGAGTTTTGAATGCTTTGAACGAAAGCTTTGAAATTGATATGGTTTCCTTGTTTAATGAGTTTATTTCTGCTAAAAACAGAGATAAAAAAAAGTATTACCAAAGTACTTTTGCTCAGTCTGAAAAAGATCGTGTCAAAAGGAAATGGAAAGAAAAAATGAATCAGTGGAAAAAACATATTTTGTTCTTTGATTTTCTTGAAAATTATTATGTTTCAAAAGATGAAGCTTCCCAAAAACATTTAAACGTAATAAAGAAATCAAATTTTGTTAAAGAAGATAAAACTGTGGTTAGGTTTAGCCATCCGCCCCTTGAGACAGTTCTCGTAAACTGTAAAGGGACTGATGTAAAGGCTTCTCCTTTCAAAATTGCTAATGCTAATACTCATGTTTTTAGTATTATTGAACAGAACAATTTTACTAATGAATCCTTGCATGTTATTGGTCAACAGGTTGACCGCATTGAAGAAAAAATTGCTGAAAAAACTGTTCTTCCAAAATCGGAAGTTGTTGAAAAATCTACTGTTTCAAAACCTGAGAAACCTTTGATTGATTTGCCCATTCAAAGAGAAAAATTGAATTTTAAAACTTCTCAGGCAAAAACTCTTGAAATTATTGACAAAATGCTTTCTGATTTAAAGGTTAAAACTGAAGGTACTTCCACAAGTGCTGCTCGAACTATTTCAAGAAATGGAAAAGAAAACGTTTTTGAAGAAAACACGGATTCTGATTCATTGTCTTCTGTTTCAGCTAAAAAGAATTTTGATGATGATTTACCAGAAATTAAAAGATTTGTTGGAAAGCTCATTCCTGTGTCTTTTACAAAAAACGGGTATTCAAAACCTACTCCTCCTGATATGCAGTTTGAAGAAAGACCTTTTCAAACTCAGTTTTCTGTTTCTGCTGATAAACGTTATGAATGGAATATTGATGGTTTATCTGAATAAGAAATAATTAATAAAATGGCTCAAATGTCCATGGTTGGAACTGCTTACTTGAATAATCATAATTATAGTCACTCTGAAATTGTTGAACTTCTTGTTACTGGTTTTTCTGGTGCTCTTCGTAGATGGTGGGATTCGTATCTCACAGAAGAATCCAGAGATTCTATTAAATCTGCTGTTAAAAAGAATGATGAAGGTTTCCCTATTTTTGATGAAAATCAAAATCGTGGTATTCCTGATGGTGTTAATATTTTGATCTATACTATTCTCAAACATTTTGTTGGTATTCCATCCAATGTTTCATCTCGAATTTCTGATCATCTAAACAATTTAAGATGTCCTACTATGTCTGATTACAGATGGTATGAAGGTGTTTTCCTTTCCAGAGTCATGTTCCGGAAAGATTGCTACAAGCCTTATTGGAAAGAAAAGTTTATTGACGGTCTGCCTCCTATCTTTGCTCATAAGGTAAAACAAGAGTTAATTGGTAAAAATGATTACATTGATTATGATAGTTTAACTTATGGTGATATTTTAAGCACTATTAAAAGACTTGGTATTAACATGTATAATGATAAAAAATTGTTAAAACACCAATTAAAAAAATAAAAGAAAAGCTAAATATGAAATGCATAATTTCTGTGAACAATATGGTTTGCCCCCTATTGCTCCTTCTAGGCAAAAAGGGAAAAAACATGATAAAGGTCACAAAAATTATAACCATAAAAAACATAAAAGATACAGAACAAACTTTGTAAAACCTAATGATTTTTATGCTAAGAAGAATGTTTCTAAAAAATATGATAAACAGAAATCTGGTAAAGGTAAATGTTTCAACTGTGGAAAACCTGGTCATTTCAGTAAAGACTATAAGCAAAAACCTGGTAAGCTGAAAAATAAGTTTAATATGTTAAACATTAATGATAATGATCAAGAGGAATTATTCCGAATCCTTAAATCAAATGTCTCATCTGATTCTTTGGAAGACGATTTTTCTTCTTCGTCTGATTCTTGTTACCAATCTGATGATGATTCCTCTGGTTCACCTACTGTTAAACTTGGTTGTAGAGATTCATGTTGCAATGCTATTAAAACTATTAATGTTCTCACCAAAAGTGAAGAAAATGAAAGCTTGTTAATCAAATTGATAAGTCAAATTCAAAATCCTGAATTGCAAAAAGAATATCTTGATAAGTTTAAGAAAAATTTGACAAGAAATGAAAATGATAAAAAATTGAAACCAACAATAAGCTTTGAAGAAACCTTGGAAAGATTCAACAAAACAAAATCCAAAGTGATAACTGTTAATGAACTCCAACATGAGATCAATGTTGTTAAACAAGAGATAATTGAATTAAAAAATGAATTTAAAAGTATTAAAAGTGATAACAATGACCTTAAGCAAGAACTGCTTTTGTTAAGAATTGATAAAAATCTTGATAAACATCAATCTGATAATGAATAAGATGAGCTCAAAGATGGAGATGAATCCAGTCAACAGGCTCTTCTTTTTGACAAAGGTATTGCTGATGTTCTCACTGATTCTCAGCTTAATCTTGTTAACAAATTACTTCCTCTAAAATGGTTTACAAAAGTTAAAATTGTTATTTCTCATGATTATCATTTCAATGTTATTGCCATGATTGATTCTGGTGCGGATATGAACTGTATCCAAGAAGGATTAATTCCTTCAAAATATTTTGAAAAGTCAACTAAAAGATTGGTTTCTGCTAATGGGACTCAAATGAAGATCAAATATGAATTGAATGATGCTCATGTTTGCCATGGTAATTGTTTCAAGATTCCTTCTGTTCTTGTTAAAAACATGACTGATAAAGTAATACTTGGTCTCCTTTTCATCAATGCTTTGTATCCCTTTCTTGTTGAACATGATGGAATTACTACTGATCCTTTTGGACAGAAAGTAAAATTCAAATTTGCTTCAAAATTTGAAATTGATACTGATAATGTTTTAACTTTAATTCCTGCTAAAACTAATCATCTCAACTTCCTTGAGCAAGAAGTTATTGTTGAACAACTCTCTGGTAAGTTGATGCATTCACAGTATTCTGACAATTTTTAGAATATTCTGATTACTGACAATTACTCTAGATTTCCTAATACTTTAGCTTACATGAAGAACCAATTGTTCTTTCTTGCCAAAGATTTTCCCTTTCAAGAAATATTAATAAATTCTACCAAACCTTTCACAAATGTGCCTGCATTAGATGTCATAGCTTGTTCAATTATTCCAATTGATGTTACTTTCTGTCCTAATGTTCTCAATCTTTCTTGGCAGGGAAAAACCTATGTTGATGAAAAACAAACTGCTAATATAAATACCAATAATAAGTGGACTAAAGATACCTATACCACTAATCAGTGGATTCTCATGACTTCTTCGGCAGAGAGGAAGAACAAGGGGAAAGCACCTGCACAGGGCTATCCTCAAGACAAAAGGCTCCCAGCAGGACAACCTTTTGTAATGCATGAAGGCGTATCTTCTCGGGTAAAACCTAGCAGATCAACATCCCTTCAGGAATTTGTCCCGGTAGAGGTGACATATTCCAGTGATGATATGGTTGTTGCTTTACAGGAAGTTTTGTCTAAAACTTTGCAGTTCCACAACAGAGTTTATAGTGAACTACCAAACTTTGTTAAATTTATTCTTGACAACCTTCAAGCTGCTTTTATTCAAAAACACAAAAACCTCTTCAAGAAAACCCTCCAGGCTCTTGAAATCCATCTTGTTAACCTTACTGCACAAAATGAGGTTTATGCTGACCATTATGCCAACCTTGTTTCAGAAAATGAGGCTCTTAAAAGCCACCTTCTTAACTACCCAAATGTTACAAATGATCCCTACACTAGTCAACTCTTTGGCAAAGAGGAAATCCATTCCATGGATAAAAGGACTATAATGGGCACTGATTATGGTAGATTAAGTCTTAAGACTCAATCTTTATTAAGCAGTGTTGTTGCCAACTTGCCAACTGAAATACAATATAGTATTTTGGAAAGCAAGGCTATGTTTGGGTCTTTTGACCTATGGTACAAATATTTTAAGAAATTTGTTACAGCTACTATTCCTGATCCTGATGAATTAGATGATGGTGATAATGTCTTTATCCAGCTAGACTGGGAAGAGCACTTTGGGAACAGTCTCAGAGTGTATGAAAAGAAGCATCCGTTTCCAGGTCTCCTGATCAATTATGAAGATGGAGAAGATGAGGATGACAGGGACCCTGATTGGTTGTCCCAGATGTTTGAATATGGCTTTATCAGGTTCCTTAAGCTAACAAGCCATGACCAGATTAGCCAGTTGCCGCAGATTATTCAAAACGCTGTTTCACAGATCAATAGTCCTAATGTTTCTATCAGATGCTAGAGCACCCTGCCAAAATGGGAAAGAGATAATTGGATGAATGTTCAGCCTTCTAGACACCTTGTACTTATTAATGGGTACACCCATCAAGGGCAATGGTTTGAAGGGGATTCCCGCCTATCCTTCAGGGATCCTTATGCTCTTGTTGAATGTTGGAGAAGTTATTTCAATAATCAAATCCTGGAAGTCACTCATGACCTATGGAAAGACTACCATTTCATAGGAAGTACAGACATGATTTCTGTTTTTGGCCGTCGGCCTTATGACACTGCTATCCGTAATTTAAGGAGAATTGGACATACAGATCCCAGAGAATTTCTTACAGGTGAAAACCCAAAGTATGAACCAATTCTATATTACGGACTCTGCAACCAGTATGCTACCCACCATGAGCATGGTTGCGATGATGATTCCCCAGGAGATCCTTATGATGGTTACCCATCAAATGCACCTGATACCGATTAATGATTCTTGGTTACTATCATTACTGTTTAAGCCCCTGTTCTCTTTTAAGAAGTTGCCAATGGTTCGGAAAATGAAAGTCCTCCTCCAAAAGCAACTATAGTTTGGTCCCTTGAAAAATTGGTTATGATTCGAATTCCCCTATTTGTCTGGCCTGCACAATGGCCAAAATGCTATGATATTCTCCCTACAAATGCGCTGCCTGTTTCCCATGTGATATTCTCCTGATAATCAAGACAACTGTTTCCCACATGATTTTCCTATTTGTCTGGCCTGCACAACGGCCAAAATGTTAAAGCTGATACCCCCGATGATTCCGCTAAGACATCCTCTCGATAATTGAGCCACCTGTTTCCCACGTGATTCTCCTATTTGTCTGGCCTGCACAATGGCCAAAATGATACATTGTTTTCCCTAAAATTGCGTTGTTTGTTCCCCACCAAAGATACTGTCTGTCTCCCACAATTGATACTGTACTTTCTACAATGGATTCCTGAAGATCTGGTCAGCACAAGCTGATAAAATATGCTGCTATGGACTCTGTTGCAAAAATAAGACAAAAGTGAAAATTTACTGTTCACTGTTCACTATTCATGGTTACTGTTCATTCCGAAATTTTTTTCCTATTTAAGGGGAGTTGTCCCTTAAGTTGAAGATAGAACTCTTTAGAGGTTTAGACCGAGAACTCTCTAGACTCTCCTTAGAACTCTTTTCCTTTCTAGGATTCCTATTTCCCTACTGCTACCCTGTTTGCAAAGCTTGTAACTAGAACTAGTCTCCAAGCCTTGTACTGTTAAACTGTTGTTGTAAACCAGTGACTACTACTGCTGTAAGTGTTGTAATCTATTTTTAGTAATAACTACTTTCAGCTTGTGTTTATTATATTTTAACTGTTTATTACTTTGCTTGGCTGGTTCTACCGCCTCATAATTATTTTGTTATATTAATTTGTTATATTGCTTGGCCGGTTCTACTGCCTTATTATTGCTTTAAATTACTTTGATTATATATTGCTCTACCGCCATCTTGGACGGTTCTATTTTGCTTTATTATTTTGCTGACATTTACTTCATATTATTACTGTGCTTCCATATTGTGCTTCTCTTCTTGTCCCTTCAGCAGCTGTGTTCACCCCCTCTATATATATATATATATATATATATATATATACTCTTAAAGTATATGTTTATTGCTCAAAGGATAAAGTTTAGCTACAAAATTGGTTGTAACCTAAGGTAACAACCTTACTCAATATCATTCACATCACTACATATTTTGAAAATCTAACTGTTGAATTGCATATTTTTTATGTTCTTAATACATATATCAAATTTTCTGTCAATTAAATATTATTCACTATATGATAGATAAGTTTATATTTTATGCATAATTTTAAACTACAAAAACTTGCAATTTAAACAATTTATTGATGAGATAGTTATTGAATTTTTAATTTTCTAGAAATTTTGCAAGCATGAACACTACAAAAAAAAAGGACCTTAGGCCGCGTTTTAAAAACGCAGCCTAAGGTCCAAAAAACGCGGCTATAGGCCTCTGGGGCCTCTAGATGCGTTTTTTTAGGCCGCGGTTGACAATGAGGCCTAAACCCCGGACTATAGACCGCAAGGGTCTATGCCCGCACTTTTTAAAACGCAGCCTAAGAGTATGGCTTATGGCCGCGTTTTAAACGTGGCTATAGATTCTTTCTTAGGCCACGTTCAAAACGCAGCCATAGGCCATACTCTTAGGCCGCGTTTTAAACGCGGCTATAGTATTCGATCAATGGTCACGTTTAAAACGCGGCCATAGGCCATAGACTTATAGCCGCGTTTTAAACGTGGCTATAGGAACTACTTTGACAACTTTCAACGGTGGATTTATTAAAATTCACCTCCAATAAAAAGATATTGAGTAAGGTTGTAGCTAATCTTTGTCCTTATTTAAATATTTACACAACTTTTAATATGTACGGAATATATTTCATGCATTCTTATCCATGTAGTTGGTATAAAGCTACCAAAAGAAAGAACAAGCTTAAATTCAAACATATTCTACATAGAGTGCATTCCCATAAAAAAAAATGCTTCAAATTATGCGATTTCACAGACTTTTTATAATGATGTACGAGTGTTTAATCAAAATGGAAGTCCTATTAGTTTGCAATTAGCTCAAACTTTTTACATATAATAAACCAATACGAAAACATGTCAAATATGAAAGCCAAAATTAAAATTTTGAAATGTAAAGGGACAAAATGATTACCACCCCCAAACTATAAGAGCATCCACACCAGTTGTGGCAAATGTGCCAAATCCCAAATATTTGGCACATTTGCCACATCAAACACCAAAAACACTACTTTACCAGATGTTGTAAATGCCAAAATTTTTGCAACTTACTACAGTAACTTCATATATTTAGAACTGTACGGATGCTGTTGCAAAAACGAAATAATATTATTTTATTTCGTTTTTCTCTCTCCTCTCTCACGGATATATCTCTCTCTCGGTCTGGTCTATCTCATTTCACTCTCTCTGTCACTCTCTATCTCTTCCGGTCTTCCCTCTCCTCCCTGCTCAAGAGTTTGCTGAAGATCACTCGCCGCCGATCGCAAGAAAGTTGCCGCCGATCTCGCCGCCTCACTTTCCAGTCCTCGCCGCCGATCTCGCTGCCTCACTTTCCAGTCCTCGCCGCCTCATTCTTCACAGCTTGCCGCCGATCTTGCTGCCTCATGCTCCATCCCTCGCCGCCGACATCCACGGCCCTCACCGCCAACCTTCAGTTCTCTCTTAATCGGGTTGTGGGCGTGAGATTTGGGATGAGTTTCGATATGGGTTTTGGGTCGGTGTTTTGGATCGGAGTTGGGTGGGTTGTGGGTCGGTTGGGCTGGGGTTTGTAAGGCCGATCGTTTGTAAGGCCGATCGTTGGTTGAGTTTGGGGTTTGTAAGGCTGATCGTTTCTGGTTTGTTAAGTTTTTTTTTTTTTTTTTCCTCTATTTTTGAGGTTTTTGGATTTGAAATTTGCTGGTGTTGTTGCTGTTGTTTCTATTGATTTTGTTGGTTTGTTGGTGTTGGTGTTGTTATTGATCGGCGTTGCTGGTGAAGTTGTTGCCGTTGATGTTGCTATTGTTAATGATAACAGGGAGGGAGGAGAGGATATATTATTTTAATAGGTAGGAAATATTATTTTAATGTGTAGGATTGAATTATAGAACATCTGATAAATGTGATGTTGTAAATTAACGTGGTAAAATAATAAAGTAGGCTTTTGGTGTTGTAAAATGGCATTTTTTTTGCAACATCTGATAATGATGCTCTAAGGGCCAAAAGTGTACTTTATTCTAACCATAAAATATGCGTATAAGTAAAAAAAATATATTGAAAATTTTAACTAAGTGCATATTAAGCTTGGTTAATAGCAACCAACATTGTCTACATATCATTTATGTCCATGTTTATAGCTTTAGATGCTAAGAGATTAGGATCTAACCCTTAGTATGTGCACTAATGAAATGGTGTTGTAGGTAAAATTTGTAAGATATTGTTTAGCAATGGATAAGAGTTGGATGGACAAGAAGAGGAATACTTGAGAATATTTTGAAAGTGTAAAAAAATTTGTGGAATATGTGTCTCTTACTGCACGCAATGGGAGGATTCCATGTCCTTGTAATCTATGTGTGCATGGAAAACTGTTTCCAACAAAAGTTGTACGAGATCACCTATACAGTTATGGGATTCTTACCAATTACAAACCTTGGGTTTTTCATGGGAAATCATGGTCAACCACGACACCTGCTGAAGGTGGGAGTTTGCTTTATTAGTAACGTTGTTGTTAAATTATCTTACGATGTTGTCTTTATTGTATTCAGGATGATGATGATGAGGATACAGATTGATGAGTATTCTCCTGCTCCTTATCGCTACATCATGGTTATTTACTTGCATTCAATGTATAAAGTAGGATACTTGACTTTTTATATGTAATGTCTACAAAATTTAAATTGTCTTCTTTAATTTGGCATTTCAATCTATATATTATAGCTTGTTATTGTATTAATTTGGTAGTTTGGAAAGCGCGGGCGCTTTAGTTAGTATTGAATTTTGTGGAGTTATATACAGGGTGACAAAAACTACCTAGGAGTTGTAAAGAAATTTTGTGGAATGCCCAGGAACTAGTTTTGCTCGAGAACAAAAAAAGAAGTAAATGAACAATCTTATGGGCTATTACTCGGCTTGGTTGAACTCGTTTACAATCATACTTTTCCTTCCAAACACTGTAAAATCCTCATACATATAATGATGTTATACTTGCAAGGTTTCCTATGGTTCTTACTTGGCATCAAATATAAATTCCCTTATTATAAATGTGGCAAGTGGCATAATATGGGAATCACACTTGTAAAATCATGGGAATGTTGAAAGTGATGTTGGAGCGTACATAGTACTTCCCATGGTAGTTACTAGCCCATTAAAAGTGCATGCAAAAGAGATATGGCTTTGAAGTAGTTTCATGTAGCTACAAACCACTATTTGACGTTGCAACAAGTGCCATTCAAGCCCAAGAAGAGAGAAAAACGTGAAAAAACCAATTGCTATTAATCGTCAAACCTCAAGGAGATAAAGGCACATGTATGCAATAAAATCGCTAGAAATTATTGAGTCTCATCAAGTATATGTAAACAGAATGTCTGCTTTCAAGAGATGGGCACCACTCGCTATTGATTGTATTGTATTGTACTTCTCAGTAAAAAAATATACATGAGTGTCTTTATATTAGAAGCAGATGTGTGCAGTATAAGTAAGAGTGTAGTACAAGAATGTATGCTATACAAGTAATCTAGGTGGGCTTAAATCCTACAACATTAGAACACGTTAACAGCCCCCCTCAAACTCAAGGTGGACGTGAAACCAACTTGAGGTTGTCAATTAAAGTATGAGGGCGTCCTTTAGGATGTGACTTGGTGAAGATATTTGCAAGTTAATCTTTAGAGGAGACTGAGATCAGCTTGAGAGCACCATGGACAAGATGATAACGGATAAAATGACAATTGATCTTGAAGTGTTTAGTCCATTCATGGAAGACATTATCGTGAGCAATATGAATGACACTTTGGTTGTCACAATAACGAAAAGTAGCAGAGGATGTGGATACACCTAAGTCTTTAAGAAGCCATTGTAGCCAAAAGAGCTCAGATGTGGTATCAGCAAAGGCATGATATTCTGCTTCAGTACTAGAGCGGGCCACATGAGTTTGTTTCTTGCTTCGCCAAAAAATCAGAGAAGAACCAAGTAGAAAGCAATAGCTAGTGGTAGACCTACGATCAATGGGATCTCCTGCCCAATCAGCATCAGAAAATGCTCGGAGAATAAGAGGAGATTGAGTAGAGTAGAAAAGACCATGGAAGAAAGTGCCCTTTAGGTATCAAAGAATGCGCAAAACAGAAGCATAGTGAGTCGAACATGGAGCAGACAAAAACTAGCTCACTTGGTGAACAGCATAAGAAATGTCTGAATAAGTGACAGTGAGATAAACTAGGTTGCCAACGAAGCATCTGTAAAGAGAGGGATTAGACAATGGTATCCCCCTTGAGGGAGTTAGATACGCATTAAGCTCAACTGGAGTGTCAACAGTCTTGCTATCAGTGAGTCCAGCTCAAGACAAGAGTTCAAAGGCATACTTGGCTTGAGTAATATAAAATCCATCTGTAGAATGAGAGATTTCAAGACCCAAGAACAGTTGAGATGTCCAAGATCTTTCATCTCAAACTGCTGACTGAGAAAATCCTTGAGTTCTTGAATGCCATTGAGGTAATCACAAGTTATGATTATATCATCCACATACAAAAGAAGAAAAATAGTGCCTTTGTCAGTGCGACGAAGAAATAAGGCAGAATCATAATGACTGGCCATGTAACCCAAGCGAGAGATGGTAGAGCTGAATTTGGCAAACTAAGCTAGTAGAGCTTGTTTAAGACCATAAAGTGCACGTCGAAGGTGACAAACCTTGTTTGATTCAATAAAGAGACTAGGAAGAGATTGCATATAAACTTCTTCACTTAAATCCCCATTAAGGAATGCATCTTTGACATTCATCTGAAAAATGTCTCATTTACTGGCAACAGCAACAGCTAAGAAGGCATAAACAGATGAAATACGAGCAACTGGAGCAAATGTCTCTTCATAATCAATCTCCTGCTCCTGTGTAAAACCTTTTGCAACAAGACGAGCTTTGTAGCACACAATGGACCCATCAGAGCGAGTCTTAATCTTGTAGATCCACTTATAACCAACCATAGATTTCTTAAGGGGGAGAGTCACCAAATCCCAAGTATGATTTTTAAATAATGCATCAGGTTTCTCTTTCATTGCAATCTGCCATAAAGGGTCAGTGGAAGCCTCAAATAGGTGTGACGCTCGTGCAGTGTAGCAATGGCAGTGTAACAATGATAGTTAAGTAAATGTGTAGGAATGGATCTTACCCGAGTTGAGTGATGATGTGGAATGTCGTGTGCAAGATCTTCAGGTGGAGCAGGAGCAGGGGACTCAAGCTCAGGGTTGGGTAGCTTGTCTTCAACCTGTGCATCTTCCACCTATTCATTAAAGGGTGAACTAGGAAAGGGATCAAAAGTATCTGGTAGTTGGACAGAGAAGTCTATAGGAGAATCAGGAGCAACTATAGTAGGATTAGGAGCAACTAAAGAAGGAATATGTGCCTCATTTGGAAAAAAATCTAAGACAAAGGAGGAAGATAGGGAGGAACAGAAGTGAGAGAGCTCGACAAAGGAGCGATGTTCCTAAAAGACAACATTGCGAGATATACGAAGATGATGAAAGACAAGATCATAACACCGATACTCCTTTTGAGTTTCGCTATAGCCAAGAAAACAATAAAGCCTTGACCGAGGCTTAAGTTTGTTATGCTCATATAGCTGAAGAAGAACGAAACAGGCAGAAGCTAAGGAGCGAAGGTGATGATAATCTGGCGGTGATCCAAAAAGGTGCTCATATGGAGTTTGATTTTGGATGACAAGACTGGGAATACGATTAATAGCATGAACAACATGAAGTGCAGCTTCGCCCTAAAAAGGAGCAAGAACTTTGGCAGAGAGAAGGAGATCACAAACAGTGTCAATAATATGACGAAATTTTCATTCGGCTCTACCATTTTGCTAAGAGGTACCTAGACAAGTTAGTTGATGAACAATGCCATAGGAATGCAAAACAGCTTAGAAAGCATATTGAGTGTACTCAAGAGCATTATCAGATCGAAAAATTTTAATACGTTTGGAAAATTGAGTTTCAACCATTTTTGCAAAGTTAGAATATACTTGCAATAATTTAGAACGATTTTTCATATGAAAAATCCAGCTATAACTGGAATAATCATCAACAAAGACAACAAAATATCGAGATCCACCAATACTAGAGATAGAGGAAGGCCTTCAAATATCAAAATGAATTAGGTCAAAGATATCAGTGGACACTGATTTACTAGTATTGAAAAGAAAAGTTGGTTTTTTTCCTAACTGACATGTGAACACTGAACCTAACAAATCTCTAGAAGCTAAGTGTTGTACCTGAGAGGAAGATGCGTGACCAAGTTAGGCATGCCAAAGTGCAAGGGAAGGAATAGAAAAAATTACAGTAGCTACAACAACAAAAACAGGAGCAACAAGTAGAAGAAGACGAAGGTTGTCCATGGGAAACATACGCCCAACTCTGGGATCGGTCCCAAGCTCCTATCTTGTCCTCGGATCCTGCATAATACACCTAGAATAATCAAATATAATGCGATAATCCAACTCAGCTAATTGTCCCACAGAATATAAATTGTAAGAAAGGTCAGGAACATTAAAGACCCTAGGAACTGAGAGGTTGGAGGTTGAAACGGAACCTTTATTATGACCAGACATTGTGGAACAATTTGTTATGAGAATATTAAGAGGGTGTGGTGCGGATCTAGAAGATTGAGACTGTGTAGAGACGGGAGCCATGGGTTAGACACTTTCAGTGTTAGCAACTGTAGCAGCAGAAATGGAAACAACTGACTTGTTACGTTGATAGCAAGTCTCAATATTATGGCCAAAACGTTTGCAAAAATTGCAAAAACGTTTGTTGGATTGTCGGCGATGATTGTTGCAAAAGGAAGAAGACTTGTCCTTATTTTTCATTTAGAAGCAAAATATGCAAAAATAGACTGTAAAAATGAAATCTACCCGAAAAGCTGGGTAAGGAGTACCTAGACTGCAAAAAGTTAACTTTGGAAATAAGTCAACGGTCAACCCTGCTAAAAGTCAACAGCCAAACATGTTGAAAGTCAATAGTTAAACCTCCAGAAGTCAAACAATGACGTCAACGGCTGATGCAAGCAAGTGACGTCAGCGGTGATGCAACTAGGGCTAACGTGGCAGAATGATGTCAACAATGACGTCAACAGGACTGTTAAGGCGCGTGAAGGCGTTTGACTTGAAGACGCGGCGCTTGGGAGCGCGTGGAGATACAACCCAAATGTGCAGTGGCTTGTGGCAGCGCGTGATCTGCGGCACAGAACCATTTGAGCGGCGCGTGGTGGCGTGTGCGGTCTTCGATGGCTTTGAGGCTTCCACGAGTGTGTAGATCGGCGCAAGACGATCTCAATGGTACCTGCAGAAAATTAATTGGAGCAATATTCGCAGCGATGATGTAAAGGGTAGTGGTCTTTGCGGTGTGAAACTCCTTAATGGCAGCGACTGTAGGTCTGGAACCCAAGGATGACGATTGGAAGACGTTAGAGGTTCAACGGCGAGAGGCTGCGGCGGCTGCTGTGATGGTGAAAGCGATGTTGAGAATGGAGTAACACCAATAAGGACAAGACTACTAAGAAAATGTCAGAGCAGTGGCTCTGATACCATGTTAGAAATACTGAATGATTGTATTGTATTTCTCAGTAAAAGAATATACACGAATGCCTTTATATAGGAGGCAGATGTCTACATTACAAGTAAGAGTGTAGTACAAGTATGTGTGCTATATAAGTAATCTAGGTAGATCTAAAGCCCACAACACTAGAACATGTTAACACTCTCGTAATTCATAAGGTTTTTAGAAGGTGTTTATATATGCTTGTAAATATTTCATGCTTATAAGTGATTCCTTTTAATCTTGTTTATAAGTTTGATTCAAGTTTCCTCGTATAGTTTTGTTCAATCTGTTAGGCATCACCTTCGAATCTAATCTAATGTTTAAGAGAGTCATTTAGGCTTTGATCCACATACTGCTTTATGTTGTTTACCTTCAAATTGATAAGTGTTTCAATTGATATTAAGCTTTGAACTGCTCTATTCACATATTATGATTCTAGTGTCCCACATTTGCCTAAGTGTACATAAGCTTAAACTTGTGTGTATAAGTTACTAGGCACCCTCCCTTTACAAGTTAGTTTTTAAAGGTGAGTTCTACCGGAGAGTTTGTATCATCGCACTCAAACTTAGAGTGAATATGAGTAACGTAGTTGCTTTACTAAGAAGTTCACATTTTAGACTTGGTAACTTAGAATTTAACTTTCTTTTCATAATTAGTTGTTGTTAACATGTCCTCCTTTGAGCATAAAAAGTCATCTTAATTGAGGCAATACTAAACCACATCCATTAAAAACAAAGTCAAAACAGTCCATCCCAACCCATAATCAATCAATTTGAAGAGGCATCAAACCACATGCAACCACTACGAATAAGTGAAAATTATAAACAAATCAAATATTATCGACATGCCCTTTCATTTTTTTTCCAAAGTACAAATCTTTATAGAATTACCGTTGAAGTTTTAGGCCCCTCCACCTACAGCAAAATGGTGTCACCAACTACAAAAATATTGATATTATTTCAATGGAATTTGGGTGTGGAATGATCTTATTTTTTGGTGCAATGAAGTGGGGTAAGTAAGAAAAAACCGAAGTGTGGCAACTGAAACTGATCATGGATTCATGATTCTTTTTTGCATGATGGAATCATGGATTTATAATTATGTGGGTTGGTAGTTTTTATTTTTGAATGTTTGAACAAGTGCTACTAATTCAAATAGTCATCTCTTAGAAGTTGTGATTTGGATAATTGGGAACTGGCTTGCTGTTCAGAAAAAATAAGGATACGTGGTAGTGCCTAAATTTAAAAAATATAGATGAGAAGTTATAGCAATGGTTTTACAGTAAAAGTGTTTTTTTTTTCTTCTTTCAATTCAAAATAAAGAAAAAGAGATTTGAGAAGGGGAAAAAAAACATAAACGTGAGAGTAGAGAATAAGGAAAGCGAAAATTCAAAAATAAAATTAAAAAAACAAAAACAAAATCGTTAGTGTTAGATTACGAATTACCGAAATCAAAAATTAAAAAGAAAAAAAGAAAAAAAAAGAAGCCGGTAAGTTTTTATTTTTTTAATAGGTCAGTGAGTCTTGTTGATAAAGTGAAAAAAGAAGAATATATTTAGTGAGAGAATTATTCTATTTTGTAAGCAAAGTTTTAGGTGGAGTTAGAGATGTATTTTTATCATGTTGTCCTAAGAGTTGGAGATGTATTTTTACCATGTTGTCCTAAGAGTTAGAGATGTAGGGGTATTTTTATCATGTTGTCCTAAAATTTTGTCCTGCTTAAACTTAGGGTGCAGGGGTATTTTCAAACTACTTAAAAGTCCAACTCAAAGAAGAGAATTTTCTAGGGAAATTTTATGGGAATTTTGTGGCATTATTGACCTTATTCCTAAAATATTTGTACGAGAAGTCATTGGTTACTAGATGTGGTATTTTGACCTTCAAAAAAGTCCATATCAGAGAGGGGAATTCTATTATAAATAGTATAAATAATACCATGTTTTTGATTAATAAAAAAGATCAAGAAATATTCTTAATGCCATGTTAGGAGAGATAAAAACATTATAAGGGCAAAAAGATAAATAGGCTAATAGGCAAACGGCTAAACAGCTGTACAAATATTTTATAAGAAGATTGTTGAAGATTTGAAGTTGTTTGTTTATAGTGGAATTTCCATGGGACTAGTCCTGGAGTGGTTTTTCTATTGAACATGTCACTATTTGGTTTTTAAGAGCAACCACGTTAGAAAGTGAAAAGTTTGTGTCTATTTTGCAAAAAAAACATACTTTTACTATTTTACACACCAACTTTTACACGACATCCATATTAATTTATCTATACTATTATTTAACGGGTTGCCCTTGTTTGGACCGGATTTTTTTTGGGTTCCAAAATACCCCTATTTCTCTAGGTTTAAATAGAGATAAAAATAAAGGATAATTTGGTAAAATACATGTTTAATTTGCACTAAACTATTGCCTACAAAATAGGAACACTCTCCCACTAATCCACTTTTATTTATTTTTTAAATACTTTATTATTATTTAAAAAGAAAAAAACACCTCATGTACTGATGGTTAAAAAAAAGAAAAAACTAAGACATATACTGACAAAAAAACACTAACACACGTAAATCCACTAACCCACTTTTATTGTTTTTTTAAAATACTTTATTACTATTATTTTAAAAGAAAAAAACACCTCACGTACTAATAGTTATAAAAATTTTATAAAAAAAAAAACTAACACACGTAAGTGTGAGTGTTTAAATACATCTATAGTTATTGCCCAAAAAAAAAAAAAAAAAAAAACAACCAGCCGTACATCCACATTTTAGTCACATACACAACTCCAAACTGCTACCTAACAAATTTAAATCTCCCCAGCAGTTATAATGTTATCAAATTACTTCCCATCTCTTCCATAGAAAAAAAAAAAAACTCCCCGTCTCCATTCTCAAGTTCCTACTTTTTATACTAAGAGGAACAATAGTAATAGGTGACTACATGCTAGAGGAAGCCATTTAAAAAGGTATTTACTCATTATTTTCTTTCCATTCATGTCAGATAATTTAAGGTTTTATGGTTTTCGAATCTCTGTCACCAAATTCAATTTAATACCATTATTCTATAGCCTCTTTTGGAATTTGTTATTTATAGCATATTAATTAAACTCAACAGCAATGAGACTTACATAGTGGATGTGTAGTCAATAGCAAAATTGTAAGTATTTTTCATCCATTCACTATTTACTTTCCTGTATTTGATTTATATTTCGTTTCCTTGCTTTGTTATCAATATCCTTTCTATACCATTATTTTGTCTTAAAAAAATAATAATAACACTCTCACTTTTTTTTTTTATATTCCTATTACACGATGGTTTTTGCAGTATTACATTACATGTAAAGTCTAACCAAACCACCCATTGTTATTAATAGGAATTTCTTTAAGACGATGGGTTTTGTAATATGGTTTAGCAGAAAGCTTTTACTTTCTACATGGTGGATTTCACCTATATTTTAAAAACCAAAGAGTGTTTTTTCTGTTTTTATTTCTTTCCAATAGGAGAAAAGAAGTTTCGGATTGCAAAATTGATAGTATGAACACAGATAGGAGGGCCTGATTAATTTTGGTAGATAATGATGAAACGGTGTCTGTTGATGTGTTAAACGGTATATTTGGTAAAGACTAAATACGTTGGTTCAAGACTAGCCTCTTAGCACGCGCTCATGCGCGTGCTCAGAGGCTTTTCTATTTTTTTGGTAAGAGTTAATTTAGAATATTTATTAAAATTTGGGATTACTACATTTTCCAATCACAAAAAAAAAAAAAAAAAAAAAACCTAGGAATGTGATGAGTATTATGTGTTAACAGGTGAAATAAGATAATACTCATCACATCCCTAGGTTTTTTTTTTTTTTTTTTGTTATTGGAAAATGTAGTAATCCAAAATTTTAATAAATGCTCTAAATTAACTCTTAGCCAAAAAATAAAAGAGCCTCTGAGCATGCGCGTGAGGCTAGTCTATTCTAAACAAATTGTGTAAGTTTGGATAGAGCTGAAAACAAATTTCAGCTGCGTTGGGCATTTTTCCGTGAGTCTCGTGCACTGTTCACGGGACCCGTAAGTACGGAATTCAGCAAAAAAAACTTTAAAATTGGGTCCCACGTGGAACTATTCATATTAAAAATTATTTTACTACAGTGTGTTTAGTTTTTAGTAATAAGCGGTATCCAAACAGATCATTCAATAAAATATTCATTCTTTTACATTTTTATTATTATTTCTTTCAATGATTCAAAAGAGAGAGTGAGGTGAAGGAAAGAGAAACAAATAGTAAAATATTAAATGCAAAGCTATAGCAACGGTGCACATATGTAGGGTTATTGTAACACTTTTGTATATATGCACAATTTTGCAATTACTGATGTGAGGTTTTTTAGTTAAAATGTGTAAAATTAACAACTTTTTATATTTTGCACAATTTTGCAACCTCTGATGCGGTTGCTCTAACTTCATTACAAAACCTGTAAGTGCTTTTATTGCTTTCACTATTATTATTTCTTTAAATCTGGTATTTGATATTTGTTTGTGTGTGGAATTCATAATGCACTTATTGAATTAATTTGTGTATTCGACTACATAAATTGCTTGGGATCAAATAGAAATTTTTAACAAATTTTCTATCAATTTTTCTCCACGAGTTGCTCAGTTGGTTTGATATTGAATTCTCAATGCTATTTGCCTATTTCATTTACTAGTTATTTCCCTATTCTGAAGTGTGCACTGTGCTTAGTATTGTTTGGAGGGAAAACCCGCAAAAAATTTACAAGGGAATCTGTAAAAAAAAAAAAAAGGTTTGCTTAACTAGTTCGTAGACAAGAGTTATGATTAAAGAAAAAGTCTAAATTATTCTTGTTAGCGTATCGTGCACTTCACGTTTAGGATAAATATGTTGATATATTTGATTGACAAAAAAAAATATCAATACTACTATTTAAGGAACTTTTCCTGTTTGGACCGGATTTTTTTTTTGTTCTCAAATACTCCTACACCCTACGTTTAAGTAGAGATAAAGTTCTTCTCAAAAAAAAAAAAAAAAGTAGAGATAAAGTTTGAGGATAACATAGTAAAAATACATCTTTAACTCCTACTAGTAACCATGCCTACAAAATAGGCAATGTTTAACTCCCATGTTTTGATTTGTTGCTCTGAAAAAAAAAAAAAAAAAAAAAAAGTCCAGTTGATTTTCAAACTAAGCATAACTATTCACTTTTCTAACTTCTTTTTTCTTTTTCCTTTTTTCCTTTATCATGACTTAACTCTTTTTTTTTTTTTTTGGCATTAAAAAAAAGACTTTAACTTTTTTTTTTTTGAATACCCGGTTTCCCTTGACCAAAAAAAATTGTGAACAGAGAAAAGTGAAAAAAAGTGAAAACATTATAAACTCACGTAGGCACATACAATAGTACAGGAATCAAATTCAAAAAAAAAAAAAAAACTGCCCGTATTCAATTTTTTTAACCCACCTTCACTGCCAATACCATTAACCCACCCACCTGCACTTGAATTTAACATGGGGATCACCCACGTACAAGTTGGATTCAAATTTGAAATGAGGATTAGCGAATACAGTTATAATTACCATTTCCTTATCCCATCAAAGCACTACATATCAATTTATCTTGAATATGCATTACAAACCAACCCGTCTGAAATCTTTCACTCTCACTACATCAACAAATTGAGGTTTGTTTAGGTCTTTCTCTCAAATTATTTAAATATAAAATTAATTGGTTCATAATGCGGTTTCAGGATTGCAACAACACAGTCAAGCAAGTTATGTGAAGACTCAGTTTAAATGGACTCTCCGACGAAGAAACCCTTGGGAGTGAGTTACTGGAGAATATTTCCTACTGCGATAATGCCACCAAAGGTAGAGATTGAGGGTTTCTTCACAGTAATAGAACGGTGTTGTTGGGGTCAAAATTGTTCTTGACTTTTTACTTTTGCTCTGAAATGTGTGTTTTTTTTCTTTTCAGTATTTGGTTTATATTTGGTTTTCTTACTTTGTTATCATTATCCTTTCCATATCATTATCTTGCCTTATCTTATTTTTTCTTTTATTTTTTCATATTTTCTTTACTTTTATTTGGTCAATTTGATGAATGTTTAATATTTTCTCTAATTAATGAGTCTTTTTTAAAGAGTGGAAATGATAAATATTTTTTGTCATTTTTTGTGGTTATCGGGTTTGACTAATTATTTTAATGTTTGTGTTCTAAGGGGTGCTCTCTGTTCCTCCTATAATTCTTTTTTGTTGTTTTTCTTACATTTAAGCCTTACTCTATTTTTTTGTATTTTTTTGTATGATAACATATCAACAATTTTGTTAAATTGCATAGCAAGCACATTAAATGAATTTATATTTGAGAAATAGTGAAACACCCTCGCTTAGATTATGGTCCCGATTCATGATATATATACATTAATACATTTTTTTTTATTGGACGAATCTAGAATTATAAAATTCATAATAGTATTTTCTATATTATTATTTAAGAGGCTTCTTCTATTTGGATTCCTCATTTTTTAGTTCAAAAATACCCATATACACCTATATTTAAGCAGAGACAAAATTAAAGAATAATCCAGTAAAAATGCAACTCTAACTCCCACTAAAACATGGCCTAACAATAGGACCACTCTTCTATTATTTTTAAAATTTTTTTATCCACATATAAATAATATTTTTAAAATAAAAATTATATATATATATATATATATAAATCTACAAAATAGGACTACTAACAAAAAATAAATAAATAAAAAGTGAAAAAAATAAAAACTCTCCACAATCTTCACGTTCTCCTAAAAAACCATCCCACCTTCGAAAAAAAAAAAACCACCCTATGGTTTTCTATTAAAAAAAATCTATCATAAGTTCTGTAAAAAAAAAAAAAAAAAAAAACTATCCCACCTTCTTTAAAAAAATTCCACACACAGTTTCCTATTAAAAAAAAAAAAAACTGCCGCATATCACTTCAAAAAAAAAACCTAAACATATTTCAATGTTATTTTGTGTTCATTTTTAGAGTTAGCCTTATTTTTTGGTCATATTAATGATTCTAAATCTGTAATTTTTGTAAAAAAATATGTATAAGTTTCAAATTAAAAAATAGTAAAAAATTAAAATTATATATATAAAATAAAAAAAATAATATTTTTTTACAAAATAGGAACACTAAAAAAAGAGACTCATCGCACGCGCAAAGCGCGTGTGATGAGGCTAGTATCAATAAAGACTATTCCAAGTATGAATGCAGCCATGAAAATTCTTTGGAACAACAAGCAACCCTTGACATTCCCCCTTAATTTAAATATAGATTTTTTTTTTATTTTTTTAAATTAGGTTTGAATTGACTCCTCCAATGCTTCTGTACCCTAGAGCTTACATAGGCACGACATATGTTTTAAAAAAATTGAATAAATTTTTTTTTTTTTGAGTTTACAATGTGAGCATTTGAAATTTTTGTTATGGTTATGGATGTGTAATAACTAACTACCTTTTAGGACTAAGTAGCTGCCTTTTAGGATTTAATTTTTTTTTAATAACTCTCATTTAAAAAAAATATATTCATTTTTTCTTAAAATTAAAGTAATGGTAATGTTGATAGCCTTTCTTAGTTTTTTTTTTTTTTTACTTTTTTAAACATCCTAAATTTTAGTTATGGATGTGTATGTACTAAGTGCCTATCTTTAGGATTAAATAACTACCATTTAAAAAAAAATGGAATAAAAAAAAAATTCTGAGTTTACAACGTGAGAGTCTTTAGCATTTGAATATTTTGTTATGGATGTGCAATAACTAGCTACCTTTTAGGACTATGTGGCTGCCTTTTAGGATTAAAAAAAAATGATAACTCTCATTTAAAAAAAAGTGATAATTGTGACACTCATTGACCAGTATATCTTTTTATGTCATTACAATGTTCACAACACAAAAGGAATAATTTTCATTCATTAAAATTTTGGGCTTGGGTTCAAAAAAATAATAGATGCACAAAAAAAAATTACATCGCTTCATATTAAACTTACAGAATAGGTGGACTTTTCAAATGGTAATCTTGGTGTTTTAAGAAATTAATACTATTTAAATTTTCTTTTACTTCAACTAAGCCTTAATCCTATTTCCATCTTTGTGAAAATTAAATCCGAGGATGTGAAAGACATTGAAAATTATATATTACACTCAAAATCAGCTACCAATCAATTTTAGTCCAACCAAAAAATTAAATAAATTGCTATACAATTTAAATCAAACAAAAAATCATATGCACAACAAAAAATACACAAATGTATACTAGCCTCTGAGCATGCGCTCATGCGCGTACTCAGAGGCTCTTCTATTATTTTGGAGAAAAGTTAATAATTTGCATCCATTATAATTTAGGATTACTACATTTTTCAATCACATAATACCTAGAGGTGCGATGAAAAAATTATTTCACCCACAAGCCCATAATACTCATCACACCTGCAAACGCATAATATTCATCACACCCCTAGATTTTTTTGTGATTTGAAAATGTAGTAATCCCAAAGTATAATAAATGCTCTAAATTAACTCTTACCCAAAAAATAGAAGAGCCTCTGAGCACGCGTGAGAGGCTAGTATATATTAATTGTCTTTGATTTTATTTTAATCAAGATATTTTTTTAAGTCAATTTTAGTTCTTATAAGGTCATATATACCTTATTAGGTTAGTCGTAAAACAATAATTTTGAATAGAAAAAATTTACTAACTGTCAAGTAATTTCTGTAATTGATATAAGTTGTATGTCAAACCACATCATTCTTTTACTTCCTATATTATTCTTTTTTCTCTAATATTTTATTTCTTGTTTTTATTTTAACAATTGTAAATTTGTTAGCATTTACATTGACGGTGTTAAAAATTTAGCTTTTAGCAACTTTAAAAGACACTTTATTTATTTTAACACTTTACTTCTATACTACTATTTAAGGGGTTTCTCCTATTTAGATCGGATTTTTTTGTGTTCCAAAATACCCCTACAGCTTACGTTTAAGTAAAGGCAAAACTTGAAGATAATAAAGTAAAAATATATCTTTAACTCTCACCTAAAACATTTTCTACAAAATAGAATCACTTTCCCACTAACCCACTGCTTTAAAGCAACTATACGTTTGTTATTTTTTTTTTTTCCTTTTAAAAAAGTTATCTTCAAATCAATTTTTTTTTTAAAAAACATCCTCAAGTTTATCCAAAAAAAAAAAACTAAATATATATATATATTACAATTTATTTAAACTATTTTCTTAACTTCTTTTTAAAAATTAAAAACAAAAAACGTAATGAAAAAAAACCCCCCCACATTTCTATAAAAAAAAAAGTTATTTACCCTGCTATTAAGGTTTATCCTTTAATTTTCTTTTTTCTTTTTTTCGTTATCTATTTCATTTTTTTAAACCCATGTCTAACTTTCCCTAAGTGGGTTATTTATTTATTTTTTCACTCTTTTTTTCGTTATCTCTCTCTCTCTCTCTCTCTCCTCTTTTGGATTCAAGTTTCCCTTACTCATACGCCCTTCATGTTTTTTTTTTTTCAAATCAATTCTTCTTTATTTATTATTTTTTGTAACAATTTTTTTTAATTATAAAAGTTCTTCTTTATTTTTCATATAATAAACTATCATTATAACTTTTCATCCATATCCCTTAAATTCAGACACTACTACTCTTCTGCTGGTTTTCAAATTGTTAACCATATCACCACAATTTGGTTGGATCATTTTTCTAAATGAAAACTCTCACGTAAAACACTATCTACAAAATAGAACCACACTCCCGGTACACTCATGTTGATTTTCAAACTCAAATTGCTTCTTCTTCAGTTCTCTAATTCTCTCTAATTCTATTAATCTTCTTTTCACCATTATCATCATTTTTTCTATTTGCTCTACACAAATTTGCTCCTGCTCCAAGGGTATGTGTATGTCAATATACTTTGGTCTTTTATATTTTGATTTGTTAATTCATGAACAATTTCTTATTTTCTAGAAACAAATCAAATATTTGTGTAAAATAGCCCTTATATTTCAACCCACCATTAATTTCTTTCACATATTTCTTCAAGGAACATGCAATAGGGGTGCCTATCTTTAAGATTTTGGTATTTAAACTTCAAGGAACATGCACTAAGGTGTTTATCTTCAGAATTTTGGTATAAATTCTGAAAGGCCAAACACGTATTAACCCCTTGTGATGAATTAACAAATTAATTAGCCAAGTGAATTAATTAGGTTCAATTACATACAATGAGCGTGGTAGCACAAACAGATCACCAATTAACTAGAGTATGCAGCAGAAAATAAATTGATACGGTGATTTGTTTACGAATGGGAAAAACCTACACGACAAAAACACCACTGGGTGATTTTAAGGTCACCACTCCTGAAATTTCACTATTATCACAACAAGCGATTATAAGTAAAGGAATCCCAGTACCTTATACCAACTTACAGTTGAACCCTTACCTCAATACAAAATTGGACTTGTTCTGTAGTGACAATTTCTCATTTTGATACACGGATCCCAAGTACGTGACTAACCAATTTCGCGGATCCCAGTACGTGATTTCAATCACCAACTAGAGAAGTTTGTTAGCAGCGAAGTTCTTCAGTTCATCACACGATGAAGATCCAGAAGATGCTTGGTCACAAAACCCTATGGTGCACATACATAACAACTTTTTCACAAGAGATGAACTAGAGCAAAACTTTGTCTCCAGTCACAATTTTCTTGGACTGACTTTGCTCAATGCTTGTGCAACTTGCGAAGACTTTGACAGCCCTTAACATAATCCTTTTATATGTTTAGGGTTATGAGAAAAGAAAACCCAAAGACACATTCACGGATCTCAAGAAAACAGGACAGAAAATCTGTTTTTCTTAAACCTCGACAGATAGCATCTGTCGAGAAGCTGTTGAGCAGTTGTCGAGTTACGGGGCTGGAACAGCTTCTTGAGCTCGATAGATGCTAGCTGTCGAGCTTTAATGACAGACACTTTCTTGACTTGAATCTTGGACAGACTTGCATGGCTTTAACACTTAATCTTGAAACAAGATTTCTTGAAGTATCAAACACATCCTAAATCTACCCAATTACAAGTAAAGTGCGTTTTGTCAAAGGATTAGCCAATTACATAAAGTAGTGATATATGTTCCTAACAAGTGAAACACATATGTCCTAACAAATTCAAGGAACTTGCACTAGGGTGTTGATCTTCAAGATTTTCGTGTGTTTTGTCCTCCATTTCCAACGAACTATTTGGACTTTGGACTTGAAGTGTAGTCAACAACAAAAATGTAAGTATCTTTTATGACCTCTATTTAGAAAGCTTCATGCGTATTGAATTCTCTCTATTACATTCGCTTTTATGAGTTTTCATTTAGTATTTGTTTTCCTATATTGGGTTTCTTTACTTTGTTATCATTATCTTATCTTAAAAAAAAAAAAAAACACTTTCACGTCATGTTTTCTTATATTCCTATTGTTTTGTTCAAATACAACTTCTTTTATTCACCTTTTCAAGTCATATAACTCATATTAGCATGAAAACGTTTTGAACTTATATTAGAACTCATATTGAAAACGTGAATATAAAATATGAGTTCTATTTAATTTCTATTTGGACTAAAATTTTTTAAATATGAGTTCATATTTTTAAATGTGAATTTTCTTATATTTCTAAAAGTGAATTTTCTATTTGAACATTCTAAACGTGAATACTTCAAAGAAAAAAATATGAGTTCTATTCGAACTCAAATTACTTTGTGATATTTTTTTCAACAAAATATTTAGTTGAACGCTAACTTAGAGTTTAGAAAAAAAAAAAAAAAAAAACCTTATTCTTTTATGTAATTTAGAGTTTGAAAGAAAAAAAAAATCTTTTAACTCCCACGAAAATACTGCGTACAAAATAGGACCACATTTTTCTTTTTTAATATTTTATTTTATTTGGTCAATTTGATAATTGTTTAATATTTTCTCTAGTTAAGGACTCTTTTTTAAAGAGTGGGAATGATATATATTTTTGTCTATGTTTTTTTTTTTTTTTTATGGTTATTGGGTTTGATTAATTATTTTAGTGTATGTGTTTTAAGTGGTGCTTTGTCTTCCTCCTATTATTTTTGTTTAAGTCTTACTCTATTTTTTTTGTATTTTTTTTAGGGTGATATATCAACAATTTTGTTAGATTGCATGGCAAGCACGTTAGATGAATTCAGGGGAGCGAAGTGGTAGTCAATCTATTAAGTAGTTGTTAATGAACATTTTTTGTAAATATCCTATTATATGAAATTTAATATTGCCCCCTTTTTTTTTAATGTGAAAAGTTTGTGTCTTAGCATAATGATAAAGAACTAGCTTCTGAGCACAAGCGTGATAAAGAGCTAGCCTGTTCAATTTTTTGGTAAAGGTTAATAATTTGCATTCATTATAATTTAAAGCATTTATTATTATTTGGAATTACTACATTTTCCAATAACAAAAAAAACCTAGGGGTGTGATGAAAAAATTATTTTATCACACATAATACTCATCACATCCCTAGGTTTTTTGTGATTGAAAAATGTAGTAATCTCAAATTATAATAAATGCTCTAAGTTAATCCTTACCCAAAAAATAGAAGAGCCTCTGAGCACTTGCGTGAGCGTGTGCTTAGAGGCTAATTCTTCATTTAGGCTCTGTTCGTTTGGAGTGAAAACATGGAGGGTGGAAAACATAGGAAGGAAAATAGGAAAGAAAATACTGTTTTCCACTGTTCGTTTGGGGAAGGAAAATAGGAAGGATGGAAAATTCGAGAGAAAATTTTCTCTCCGGGTCCACTTTTTTTTTCCTTCCAAATCGGAAGGAAAATATAGAGAGAAAAGTTCTACAATAGTGCTTTTACAAAAATACCCTCTTGCCACCTATTTTTTTTCAACTTTCTCTTTTTTTTTTTCTTTTTCTCAACATTACCTGAATTTTTTTTTTCTGTTCAACAACGTTACTCAGTAACGTTGTTTTCTTTTCTTTTTTTTTTTAAAATTCTTTTCAACGTTACTGTTCACATGAACAGTAATGTTGTTGTTTTTTTTTTTTTCTCTAAACGTTACTGAACACGTTCTTCTTCTTCTGTTTTTTTTTTTTTTTTTTTTTTTTTTTTAACGTTACTTGAATTTTTTTTTTCTGTTCAACGTTACTTTCAGTAACGTTGTTTTTTTTTTTTCTTTAAATTCTTTTCAATGTTACTGTTCACAGTAATGTTGCTGATTTTTTTTTTCTCAATGTTACTGTTCAGTAACGTTTTTTTTTTTTTTAAATAATTCTTTTCAACGTTACTGAACAGTAACATTTTTTTTTCAACATTACTAAATATTTTTTTTAACATTACTTAATCTAATTTTTACATTATAATAATATAAATTTATATATATGATGTGATAAATTTTATATTAATTAATTATTAGAAATAAATTTATTTCTTACATATTATGTAATAAGGATATAATAGTCAATTTATATAAATTACAATTTCCATCCTTTCCCTTTTCTCTCCAACCGAACACAAAAGTTTTCCATCCTCCTACTTTTCCACTCCTCCAACCGAACACACAAAAGGGAAAACTAAATATTTTCCATCCTCCCACTTTTCCATCATTCCACAATTTTCCATCCTCTCACTTTTCTACTTCTCTAACCGAACGGACCCTTAGTTTTCTTTCTTTTTCTTCCTCTTAGCCTCTCTCTCCTCTGAAGCAAGAGCTACCAACAAACACCCACCCACCACCAGCCACCACTACCAAAAAAAAAAAAAAAAAACAAACAAACGCGGATAGACCAGCCACCACAACCCACTAGCCCCAAAACCCACTCAATTAATGGAAACTCAATTTTAAGTTTCTCTTACTTGCACAATATTAATTGGTGTTTTGTAATTTTAAAAATAAATTTGAAAACGACTCTTGCGGGTTGAGCAATAGCTATTATGGTGGCCACCATCTCGGGTATCAACTCAATTACAAACACATACAATGGTCCAACAAAAACACACTAACATTAGCATAAATTCATCCATGATTACAATGTCAGTAATTTCGTTAATATGATCACTATTTGATATGATACATGTAGATGGACTTAATAGCACTCCTTCATGTCGTCAACTGCCGAACTTTATAGCCACAACGGAAGTCAAATTGGGAGGGAAATCGCTGTGGTGAGAGAAAAAAGAGGGAAGAAGAGACACGGAGGAAGTCAATCCAAAGAGAAAAAATAGAAAGTTTGTAATATTGAGAAGAGAGAAAAGCATAATAAAATAATAGTTTTCATTTATTATTTTTATTTTTTTATCACTTGTAGCTGCAATAAACTGGTTTGATAGTATTTTACTATAGCTTAGTTATTAAAAATTTTAGCTGTAACACCACCAATGTAGTACGTCTTTTAATGTTTTGGATGCAAAAATAACTTTTTTAGCAATTTTAGTACCATCAATGAAAAAAAATAAGTGATAAACACGAGTAACAGGTGTAAATGTAAATGTGTTCAATATTTCAATATATTGAACACATTAACACGAGTTATAAGTGATTCAATGTAAATGTTCGGTAAAAAAAATAAAATAAAAGGGACACCCCTTCCCATCTGATGCAGAAAAGGTGTTCAATATTTCAATATATCTGCACTCCTGGTTTCTCAAATCTTGAGTGATAAACACGAGTAACAATAAAGAGTTTCATCTTTCAAGGATGACACTAGCATTGGACCAACGTTACCAAACAACGCAGAAAATCAGCGTCAGTTTCAACAGAAGAGATAAAAAAAAAAGACCCAACCAAAGAAAAAAGAGGAGAGAGAGAGAGAGAGAGAGAGAGAGAGAGAGAGAGAGAGAGAGAGAGAGAAAGAGACTAAGAGGAATGGCAGTACACGTGGAAGGGGCTTAGTGCACTCCAGTAACATGTAGGCAACTGCCGAACTTTATAGCCACGATGCATGCCACGTTCTCTGCATGCACCAGTGACCAGACCTTCATCCTTTATAAACTCAACCTCTCTCCCACTTCCACATCAAAACACGAAAAACAAAAGAAGAGTCTCTGACATTGTTGTTTCCATTGCATTGAAAATGCCAGGCTTGACCCTCGGAGACACAATTCCCAACCTTGAAGCTGATAGCACCCATGGAAGAATCAAGCTTTATGACTTCATCGGTGATAGCTGGGCCATCATCTTCTCTCACCCGGGTTGGTACTTCATATCAATCAATTAGTGTTTGTAGATCGAAAGGTCCTTAATTTGCATCGTTGGTGTATTTATGTGTTTAATTAACATGCATGTTTTGGTTGGCTTGGAAATTTGTTTCGTTTGTGTAATGTGTAGGCGATTTCACGCCGGTTTGCACTACGGAACTTGGCAAGATGGCAGCCTATGCTAAGGAGTTCGAGAAGCGAGGGGTGAAGCTTGTGGGGCTGTCTTGTGATGATGTGCAGAGCCACAAAGAGTGGATGAAGGATATTGAAGCCTACACTGTATGATTTTTTTAATCTTAATTCTCATGTTTTGGATTAATTCTCGTTAGGTAACTGTATTTTTGAAAATTGAAACACCAATATGTAAAAATTATCTAGAGAAATTGCCACTATCCCAAGCATCGCTCATAAAACAAATGTTTTGTTAATTTATTATGTCCTTTCAGCCTGGGTGCAAGGTGACATATCCGATCCTTGCAGATCCAAACCGAGAGATCATCAAGCAATTGAACATGGTGGACCCAGATGAGAAAGACTCCTCAGGAAATCAGCTCCCATCTCGAGCTTTGCATATAGTGGGCCCAGATAAGAAGGTATAAATTATATGGGAAAGAGTAATGCTAAAGATATAAAATTTTTTACAAAATTTTATAAACAGCTAATGTGATGAGTGGTTATTAGTAAATGAAAATGTGATCATAGTTGAATATCTTTTCGAGAAGATGTTTGAGTCTCCCCATCTTTTGTTTCGTTCTCAATTCCCTGAATTTATAAAGTATCGTTTCCATTAATGATGGGTCTAGATGAAAATCAATAAGAAGTTAGTCACATTAACAGTTTATAAAAATATTATAAAATAGTTTATAACTGTAGTATTATTCTATGGAAAATACTAACAGATTCCTTTAGAGTAATGGTTAATAATTTATTTTAAAAAAGTTTTTATAAAAAAAAAACAAGATTTTGACTTTTTTTTTTTTATTTCTTATAAAAATGATATTCAAATTTTCTTAAAAGGGATGGATAATGCACTTGACAAAAAAACAAAATATATATATATATATATATATATTGTGTTAATTGGTTTGAATTAACAAAATTACTAGTAGTAATTATGGGTGCTAACATTTTATTTGGTGGGTTGTGTAGGTAAAGCTGAGCTTTCTATACCCGGCAAGTACTGGCCGAAACATGGACGAAGTGGTGAGGGTCTTAGAGTCGCTGCAGAAGGCAGCTAAGCACAAGGTTGCCACCCCAGCGAATTGGAAACCAGGAGATCCTGTGGTCATTTCTGCCAGTGTGTCCAATGAACAAGCCAAGGAGATGTTCCCCCAGGGTTTTGAGACTGCAGACCTTCCATCCAAGAAGGACTACCTGCGTTTTACCAAAGTGTGAACGATCAAATTACAGCACGAAGTTGGGTTGTAAATAATGTTAATGTATGAAGTCAAGTTTTATTTAATGGGTTTATTTCAGTTCCATGAGCAGTACTAGTGTCCAAAATGTCTAATGATCTAATGAATATATATGTGAACGCTGTAGGAGTCGTTTATAACTCTATATGCTTAATTTGCTTATGGAAGCACCATATTAGCAGTAATTAATTTTGTTTGCTGGACTAATGTTTCTGTCTTCAATTTCTGGTGTTAGTTTCCCCTCTAGTTTTCTTAAACCTTTTTCTTTTGTTCCACTTTAGCGACATGCATTAAGTTTCAATGCATGAACCAGAATAAAAGACAACTTGCTGAGAGGCTAGTGGTCCTGAGCGACCAAGGCCTCGATCTTTGAGATGTATGAGACCCTGGATTGGAATTCTTAATCAGTATCTTAGATCAGTCCAACGTATTCTTTCATGGGTTTAAAATTTTTAGTCAATAACTTGGAGTTCTTTCATGGGTTAGAAATCTTTAATCAGGATCATTCCAACGTTTTCTTTCCTGCCTTTGAAATCTTTAGTCAATATTTTGGGGTTATTCTAGTGAATCATCTTGTAATTACTTGATATGTGTTACACATGATGATACACATCTGCAAAAATGTAGTACCCACGTTGACATGTATCATCCGCAAAAATGTAGTACCCACGTTGACCATCCCGTCGCATTTGATGGGGCGGGATGGGTTTTGCTGTCCAGTTTAAAATGTATTTATAAATATTTAATTATATATATTTGAATTTTGTATATATATAACTTAATATTCTTTATATATTTTTAATTATAATTTATTTATTTTTATACATATTCTATACTACTATTTAAAGGGTTTTTCCTGTTTGGACCAGATTTTTTTTGTTCCAAAAAAACCCCTACACCTCTAGATTTAAGTAAAAATACATATCTAACTTGTACTAAAACATTGCCTACAAAATAAGAACAATCTTTGATGGTGTATAAAGAATCTTTACTCTATACTCGTCCATAGGAGCTGTCCAGGATAGAAAGGAAGACTTTGCATAGAGCTCTCGTCCCTATCAGGGTTGTCCGTTCACATAATTGTTTGGATGGCCCAAAGCTTTCCAAGCATGTTTTCTACATACAAGTTTAGGATGAGGTCCACATCCAGAAAACAAGTACAAATAGAGGTTCATTGCCACAAAATCATTTCCTGTGACAGTTATGGAAGATAAGATCAAATAAAACAACTTCCATGACAGTTATGGGAGTTATCTCCGAATTTTTTGACTTTCTCAAATATAGGAGAAGTTACTAAACAAATAACTGCTAGTATGCATTATATAAATGCTCATTGGCAATGAAAAAGGTATGCAAGAGAAATCATTTTTCCAAGTAGTTTGGAATTCTAGAATTTGACAGATATACTGAATTTCTTATCCAAGAGTTTTTGGCCGGTCCTCCCCGGTTACCTTTGATTGTGTGCTCATCTCTTCAGGTTTTCTAGATAGTTTCTTACCAACGAAGTCCAGAGCATACAGCCCACTGATTTTACATTGCATCATCACTCTCTATTCAGGATATTTGAAATTCTTTAACTACATAAACTCACGTTTTCAAAAAAAAATTCACTTTATTTTTTTACCTCTAATAAGTCTATACTTTTTGTGGAAAAAAAAAAAAAAGCTCCCAGTTAGAAATGTAATTAATTTTTTAAAACATCATGCAGTTTGCTTTTTTCTACGGATGTATCATTTCATGGTGGCGAAAAAGAAGGAACCCACTTCACGACCCTCACTCTCCCTATTACGATCATACTCTCAAAACACAAAAGTGCAAGCAATCAGTTCCCATCCAAAACAAATTAAGAACAAAACGCCTAACTTCCTTAGTTAAATTCTTCGTCTACGTTCTCTACTCCATTTCCTTCACAGGTACACTCTTTTCTCTCACAATATGGCAGTCTTTAAAACCCTTCAAATATGTATAGTATAGTTGAAAAACTTACATCGTTGCCTATTGTTAACTTTGTTTTGCAGATGGGGCACATATGGCCTGGACTTCTTGCCACTGTAGGCCACTTAACCCCAAAAGATGGTGGCTTTTCATCTCTATAGTGGTTAAGAAGTAGTGTTTGAAGTTCCGGAAAGATGGTCTGGCCTTTTGCATTGCCAACGCATTAATTGGTGGAGTCCCTCCAGCCACAGTTGTTGAAATGACATTTGGAACCTCTTAGTCAAACTTACATTCTATGCAGGGCCGGCCCGACAACTTTGGAAGCCTTAGTCAAAAATTTTAAGTGGGACATTTTTATATTTATGTAATAATCAAATAATATATATATTGAATTTTTTTATTTAAAATCTATTTTTCTTGCTCTTTGAGATGCAAAATTAATACAATAATTTATAATAATAGATAAAATAAAAAACCGTGTTTAGATAAAAAAAAATTAAAAAAAAAGTGAGAAGCCAGAATTTTTATAAGTGGTAACTGTGGGCTGCACCGCACAGTTGCGCACTGTGCAGCACAGGCTGCAAAGTGCGCAACTGTGCAGTGCAGCTGTAATCCAATCATCTTATGACTAAAATTTTTGCATTTTAGGATATAATGAGGCTTTTTTAATGCATTTTATTGATTAATAAAAGTGCTTAAAATTTTTTTTAATTAAAATATATTGATAAATATATTATATATATAATTTTTTTTTTTACAAGTAGGGCCTTCTTTTATTTGGGGGCCTTAAGCGATTGCATCAATCGCATTGCCTATTGAACCGGCCCTGTTACTATGATGCGAGTTTGGTTGATGGGTTCAACTTGCCCGTGTCAATGGTTCCCCATATGTGGTGACTATTAGGAATGTAGGTGAAATAAGTTTTCATCTCTAGTTTTTTGTATTTATATTACAATTGAAAAATGTAGTAATTTCAAATTATAATGCATGAAAATTACTAACTTCTTCTTTTTCTGTGGCACTATGTCTTTTCTCTTCTTCTTTTTTCGCTAAATTGCAGTACTTCTTTTTCAGCATTAGGATCGAGGGAAACCTATAAAATATCAAACATGTGATTATAACATGAATATGCAAATAGATTCAACTGTCTCTAAGGACCAAGATTACCACAAAAACTTAGACACATACCATGTCAAGATAAAACAAATGCAGCAATCTTAAAAATAACTAGCCTTTGAGCACGCGGGTGAAGCTTTTTTATTTTTTGGGTAAGAGTTAATTTAGAGCATTTATTATAATTTAGGATTACAACATTTTTTAATCATAAAAAAACCTAGGGGTGTGATGAGTATTATGTGCGGTGAAATAATTTTTCATCACACCCCTAGGTTTTTTTTTTTTGTGATTGGAAAATGTAGTAATCTCAAATTATAATAAATACTCTAAATTAACCCTTACCCAAAAAATAGAAAAGCATTTGAACATGCACTCCAAGATTATCAAAAAACTTAGACACATACCATGTCAAGATAAAACAAATGCAGTAATCCTAAAAACAACTAGCCTTTGAGCACGCGCATGAGGCTCTTCTATTTTTTGGGTAAGGGTTAATTTAGAGCATTTATTATAATTTAGGATTACTACATTTTTTAATCACAAAAAAACTTAGGGGTGTGATGAGTATTATATGTATTGAAATAGAAAAGCCTCACACGCGTGCTCAAAGGCAAGTATTTTATTATCATCTTCAAAACACAAATGTATTTATAAATATTTAATTATATATATATATTTAAATTTTGTGTATATATAACTTAATATTCTTTATATATTTTTTAATTATAATTTATTTATTGTTAT
This sequence comes from Lithocarpus polystachyus, assembly GCA_033629205.1. Lineage (NCBI taxonomy): Eukaryota > Viridiplantae > Streptophyta > Magnoliopsida > Fagales > Fagaceae > Lithocarpus > Lithocarpus polystachyus. Next base: position 14,447,290 of record CM066167.1, read on the forward strand.
GCATATTATTTTATTATCGTCTTCAAAACACTTGTGTCTCTCTCAATACTTGCGAAGTTAATTACCATTTCTTTTCATATATATTTCATCTTTTTATTTCATTATGATTAATAAGACCATAAAATTTGAAGTTATATATATGCTTTTTTTTTTTTTATGAAAAAGTTATATATATGCTATAGAAAAAGTTACATAGGCGCAGAACTCTAAAAGGCTAAAAGCTATGAGCAAACCTTAAATAAACTAGGAAGATGTGCATGCGATATACATATAATATTGTAATGTATCATGTAAGATAGTTTGAGAGAATTTTATACATATATCATAGCATAATTGCTACAAAATTTTGTTAGTAATGAGTTCATTGTAAGAAGCAAAACAAAAAACAAAAAAAGCTCGTAGAGATTTTGGCTATTTGATGGTGGTGGGAGGCCAGTATGACGATAATGGCGGCCCTTCAGATTCCTCTTTGTCTCTCTCTTACAAATACTTTGTCAATCTCAGATCTTTTATTTGATAATATATAGTGAAACAATGCATCTCATTTAACAATCCATAACATTTTCCGTATCTCTCTATCTCTCTATAGGGCCTTATCTGGTTAGTTATTAGTCCTCAATTTTTATTTTTATTTTTGCTTTTGTTTTTAATACTAAAACGGTGGTATGCTAAAAGACATGAAGAAGAGAAGAGAAAAAAGTGTGGTGTAAGCTTAGGCAATTAATGAGCGATTAATGAGATAACAGTAAAAATAAGTTAATGTGATCTTTTGGATAACAATAAAAAAAAAAAAAAAAAATGAAAAGAGGTAAAAAAAATGTTAAATGAAAAATTAGAGTGCCACATGGAAATACCTTATATAGGAGGTAGAACCAATAAATATTTCTTTTTCAATTCATCCCTAGAGTTGAATAACTTCTAGCGCAGCGCATCCCATGCCTCCATTAGTGAACCTCTCCTCTCTATCGCTGCCTATTTAAATTAAGGCTGTAATGGCGCTTCTATTTTCTCGTTTGACCCCCACTTTTTTAGGTATATTGGGGAATCATCAAACATGATGTGTGCAAGGTTGTATCGAACTTCTTTCGAAGTGGAAAACTGTTAAAACAAGTCAACTCTACTTTCCTTGACCTGATCCCTAAGGTGAATAACCCGGAGGTCTTTGAGGAGCTCCCGCATGAGGTCTCTATTTATATATATAGATTGTTGAGGACAAATTTTTCACGCCACATGGCTTCATTTCATTAGCAACCCCCACCATGTCAACACTATCATGAATTTTGGAAAAATCTCTTCTAAAGCCCAAAAAGCCCATATTTACACAAAAAAGACGTCGAAGCCCATAGTCCAAAACTCATGGCAATATAATCTCATCAAAGCCCATAGTTCAAGCTCGTGACACAACATCTCATTTTCAGCTCATGATCCAAGCTCACGAGTCTCATCGGGGGAATTTTGGGAGTCGTAGGTTGGAGGGCCAAGAAGTATGTTCAGTAAAGCTCCAGCGGTTCAAAGTTGATAAAGGAAAACATGTTGCTTGGCATGTCTTCCCCAATTCCCTGAACTCTGACGGGTCAGTATGCAATAGGTAACATTGGGTAAGCCTTTCATATCACATAACACTTAAAATGATAAAACTCCCCATGCTCTTTACATAAAAATTAATGTCCATCATATGATATAAATTTTAAAATATAATTATATCACATTATTATTTGTCATACAAATCAATTCCAAGCACATGGCTAAATATATATATATATATATATATATATGTATATATTAGCATCTCATATCTAGTATTAAATGCTCTATTTACTCTCCAAGATTTAGTTAAAATACAAAAAGATCATAGTTACATCTCTAAAACTTCATCAAATATCAACCAACAAGTTTATTTACCAAAATTATATATGGATTAAACATATAATTTTTTCCAAGAGAGGAAACTTAACTGAAAATATCAAAAAAAAAAAAAAAAACAGCTCAAGCGGAAGCTACAATAGCTTTTGCAACTCCAGCGGAAGCTGCAGACAGCTTTTGCAACTCTAGCGGAAACTGCAGACAGCTTCTGCAGAAGCTGTAACAGCTCCAGCTAAGTTACAGAAGTTCCAGCAGATTGACACATGTCCTAAAATGGTGTCATTTGCCCATTAATACCCAAAGAAACAAGAGGATTTCATAAAAATTACCTTACCATTTTTAGTTTAACCATGAGCTTAATGCTAAGTATTCTCCTCCAAGCAAATGATGTCATTTAAATGACATCATCTAGTTGTGTCATTAACAATGATGTCCTAAAATTTCTTCTTTTAGTTGAAAAACAAAAGACCACTTACCTTGTCAAAGATTTTCCCCTATTTGCTAATTTTCCCTTCAACTAAATTTTGATCTAGTTACACACTTGGCTCTATATAAAGAGGACCAAGCTACACACTAGAGCATTCTATTCCTCTCCCACTCCATGGTTTGGAAGCTCCACTCATTTTGCTACCATATACATATTTTCCTAGTTCCCCATCTTCCTTACCAAATTTATCTTCATAAATAACAACACAACATACATATTACAACACACCATAATCCATTACTCATCTTTCCCACACTCCATGATTCTAAAACTTCATCATTTTTGCTGCCCAAAAACACATCTCCATCTCATTCTTTATTTCCCTTACAAAAATCTTTATTCTTAGAAAGCAACATAACTCATGACATAACACAAAAAACCACTCCAGCAGTAGCTCGATCTCATGTATTTACTACGTTTAACCTTCATATCATCTATCTCATACTTCCATATATTTCACAAACACATTCCCCACAAAATACCCATACATACCTCTCATACATTTTCAAATTCCATGTCCAACAAAGTATCTACATATAATTCTCATACATAATACAAACACCATATCTCACAACATATATATATATATGTATGTATGTATGTATGTATTTCTTACCATCTCCACACATCTTAAAACATACCAAACACTCTTCCAAGAACTCATTACTAAAAGCCTTTTCTTATGAAAGGTAAAAATTTATAAAATCAAAAGTCCTTCTTATAGAAGGCAACATCACTCAAACTTGACAAAAAGTTAAAAGAGCATTACATGAGGAAAATCATTTAAGTGCATGATTAAGGGGACAAACTTAACCAACCGATGCACACGGCTGGACATACTCTCTCTCCCTCAAGTTGCACCCATTTTTCCCTTTCAAATATGAATGTTGCTAAAATGTTAAGTCCACTGATGCTACGGCTGGAGCTGCAGAGCATGAAGGTTGCTGAAATGTTAAGTCCACTGATGCTACGGCTGGAGCTGCAGAACATGAAAGTTGCTGAAATGCTAAGTCCACTGATGCTACGGCTGGAGCTACAAAACATAAAAGATAAGTCAATGTTTTCTCCATCTTTGAAATTACATTGTTAAGTATATGTTAACTCATCATCATCTTACCATTTAATGAACATGGTCTCACTAATGCTTCATTAATAAACTTATGTACTAATAAATTGAATCCATATCACTACTGGACTTATATTATTTGGACATGAACCACCATTGGACTTGGACATATATAACTTGGACATGGAAAATTACCGGACATACCTTATTATATCGAACATGAACCATGAACCGCAACTTGACATGGACTATTGGACTCATCCCATTGTTGTTGAAATGCTAAGTCCACTGATGCTACGGCTGGAGCTGCAAAACATAAAAGATAAGTCAATGTTTTCTCCATCTTTGAAATTACATTGTTAAGTATATGTTAACTCATCATCATCTTACCATTTAATGAACATGGTCTCACTAATGCTTCATTAATAAACTTATGTACTAATAAATTGAATCCATATCACTACTGGACTTATATTATTTGGACATGAACCACCATTGGACTTGGACATATATTACTTGGACATGGACAATTACCGGACATATCTTATTATATCGAACATAAACCATGAACCGCAACTTGACATGGACTATTGGACTCATCCCATTGTTGGACATTTGACACCTAATTAATTATTTTCTAACATTGGACATCACTTACTACACATAATAATAACGTATCAACTCATCATCTAATCAAAGCTATCATGCTTAGCATATTATTTATTTATTTCAACCATTATCATGATTCTAAGATTTTGGGCGTTATCTATTTTGTAAGCTTAAAAATACATTGGAAGCCATTGGTCTATGCGGCCCAATGTCGAGTTCCGGGTTGATCTCCCCAAAACAAATCCGGGCTTAGCAAAGTCACACCTTACTCTAAAGACACGTGGCTACGCGCAAAAAACGCCCCCAACATAGATTAAATATAGATATTGATTGATTACATGAAATTTCAAGCATACACTTGGCACACATCTAAAAGCTATGAGCAAACCTTAAATAAGTTACATGCATAAGTGAAATTTCAAGCATACGCTTTGGCAAACCTCTAAAAGCTACGAGCAAACCTTAAATATATGACATGCATAAGTGAAATTTCAAGCATACACTGCCTGTATATCTTCCTTTGCATGTTCCTCTTTTCGATGAGAGCTTTTAATGAGGCGTGTCATTCTAATTTTTAGAATGAATGAGATTTAGGGCTTTGTCAAACATTACGAATGACAACATTATTGCATATTTTGAAATTTCAAAAATAATTTTGCAAATGACATCTAACATGATCCGGTCCAACAAAACCACGAACATCAGGGGCGGAACTACCCTTGGACTAGGGGGGCAATGGACCCCCCCTAATTTAAAAAAAAAAATTTATTAGATATATGTGTATTAATTTTAGTAATTTTGTTCTATAAAATTTCATTTTATTTCTCTTTAACAATATCATTGATTTTTTTAAGAGTAATTTATACTCACAAACTTTTTTATAACATTTTTACAAACTTTTTTGGCAACAAATTCTTATTGGTTCACATATGGACACACAACTCATATCATTTTTTTACTTAGCAATAACCACTTATTACATAAGTAATTTATAATAAAAAAAAACTTGCAGCTGTAGCAATTTTCTCATTTTAGTGAGCATTAAAAAATTTATAGATCTAAAATCTAAAACAAAATATACAAGCCCAAAACAAAAATAGCTCAACAACAAAAATTACAAGTAAAACTAAAAACAAAATTGAGCTTGATCAACTAATTTTATCCAAAATAAATAACCCCACCCTTTAAAAAAAATTCTAAACAAAAATAATTTTGTTCTTACCTAGAAAAAAAAAAATCTCAGCAGTTAAGTAGCAAAATCAAAGGTTGAAATCACTGCACACAGTCAACAGTAAAACGGCCCCCCCTAAGGCAAAGTTCTGACTCCGTTCCTGACGAACATGGAATAGGTATGGCATTATGAAATTATTCTCATAAATTCATTCATGATCATAATGTCAGTAGTTTCATTAATATGGTCATTATCCGATGTGATGCGTTTAGCATGAACTTAAGAGCACTCCTTTGTATGGTTAATTGTGCTAACTCCATATTGATCATCTGAATTGGTTTCTCATTAATACTACGAATTTGAAACGTGTAAAATTTTCATTAACAAAGACAAACAATATGTCTTCCACAGACAAAATGGGTAAATGCCCTTTTCGTGCAAAAAAAGTGGCATTTTGCCCAATTTCTCAAATTAATTAGGAAAATGCTCTTCTTTTGTAACTCGATTTTCTAAAAATCGAGTTTTAAAAAAAAAAATTTCTGGAGCCCTATAGCAGCATTTTAAGGAGCCTATAATGACGTTTTAAGGACTTATAGTGACGTTTTGGAACTCGAGCTCCATGAACTCGAGTTATGTGCAAATTTTTTTTATTTTTTTACTTGTAACTCGCAAAACGCCACTATAGATCCTGAAAATGTCACTATAGGCTCCTTAAAAACACCACTATAGGGCTTAACTCGATTTTGAGAAAATCGAATTTCAAAAGAGAGGTATTTCCCTAATTAGTTTAGAAAAAGGGGCAAAATGCTGGATTGTTTTTTTAAAAAGGGCATAGGCCAATTTTGTCCGTCTTCCCACAGTAGTATGAACAATAACATATTACCCGCTAGAAGCATCACAAGTACGCTCCTCAATGGTCACGAAGCCATAATGTATTTTTTTTTAATAATATACGGTAACATCTGTCACTCAAATGGCAATACAACTATATATCAATACATCTCGAGAACTTTATTGACGTTAAGCCATATAATAAGCGCTCTTATCAACCATGCTTAATTATATGGATTCACGTCATTATATATATTGAGATGCATTGGTGTGGTTTTGTTGCCGTCAAGTAACCGATATTACAATATATCGCATGATGAAATATATAATGACTTTGTGAGCATTGGGGATAATGCTTGTTATGCTTCTAGAGAGATATTCTATTGTTCATACTATTGTGGGAAGACGTATTGTTTGTCTTTGTTAAGGAAAAGTTACACGTTTCAAATTCGTAGTATAAGCGTTTAATGAGAAACCAATTCAGAGGACGTTTAACAAAAAAAACGGAGGACCAATATGGAGTTTAGCATAATTGACGACATGAAGGAGTGCTATTAAGTAGGGATGGCAATTTTGCCCTGCCCCGCTTTGCCCCGCCCAGCCTCGTGCTGGTTTTCCCCGCCCCGCAAAGGTGGTGGGGTGGGGATGGGGCAATATTTTGTCCCCGCACCCCGGGGCGGGGCGGGGATGGGTTTAGTATTTTTATCCCCGCCCAGCCTTGCACTAATAAGGACTATAATTGTAAATTTAGTAAACTGTAAATCACTAATATTTAAAGTGAATCACAAGAGTACAAGACATAAGATAAAATATTTTTTATTCTAAAACCCTAATGCTATTGCCGCCCTTTGACCCATTCCTTTGCTTTATAGTCTATACGTATTTTTCAAATTTCAAGCCAAACTCCATTCCAAGTCTATAAAGAAGAAAGTGGTGTCACCACATTGGGAGAAAGCGAAACTTATTCTTAAAGAAGTTAATTTTTATTTGTTATAAGACAACGTTTATTTTGTTAAAAAGCTAGTCAATTATCCTTGATGATTTTGTTCATGCAAAGCCAATGTTTATTTTGTTATAAGAAATTTTGAATTATGTTGTTACGTATTAGACTATTTAAATATTTGGTTTATTTAAATGTTTGGATTTTAAAACATTTTGTTTTGTTGTGATTTATATTATTGTAGCAAAAAATTTATTTATATATATAAATTGTATCAGGGGTCAGGCGGGGCGGGTCCCCGCGGGGCCCCAAGGGGCAGGGATGGGGCAAGGTAGTTTGCCCCGTACCCCGGGGCGGGGCGGGGACGGGGAAGGGCAATAACCATGCGGGGCGGGGACGAAGATCTCATCCTCCGGCCCCGCCCCGCCCCATTGCCATCCCTACTATTAAGTCTATCTACATGTATCACATCAAATGGTTATCATGTTAATGGAATTACTGACAAATTAATCATAGATGAATTTATAAGAATAGTTGCATAATGTCAACTCTAGTTCATGTTAGTGTGTTTTTGTTGGACGAAATCATGTTGGATTTGTTTGTAATTGAGTTGATAATTCAGGTGGCCACCATAATAGTTATTGCTCAACCCGAGAGTCGTTTTCAAATTTATTTTTAAAATTACAAAACACCAATTAATGTTGTGCAAGTAGGAGAATGTTAAAATTAGGTTTCCATTAATTAGATTTTTTTTTTTCCAAAAATTGGTTGAATGTGAGTTACTATGCCTAAGGGCTCATCAATTTGTTGTGGTCATATTCAGTCTTGAGCCTTGGTATACCTTATTTTTATTGGGCTTGTGCACTAGTATGATGTTGAGGTAGAATGTAAGGTTTAAAGTCTAGTCTATGATGGATGGATATTCAATAAATATATAAGGTTAGGTCCTCACTCCACTTTTGACATTAGTCAAAGCCTTAGATCTGATCTCATTCTTTCTAGAGACTATGGTGACTTATCCTATCGAGAGCCATCTTGAGAGGAGGAACATGAAGATGAAGAGATTTGCTTAGGCCGTGTGCCTAGCATGCGATTTCACCAAGTAACTTATTAAGGTTTGCTCATAGTGTATACTGTATAGAGGTATGTTCCTAAACCCTCATAGACATATTGCTTATCTGTGTTCTAGACTTATAGAATCTAACATGTATATGCCCTTTAAATCTTACATGAGTATACAGATAATTTCGCAAGTCACGTGTTTTTAAATCTAGTGGGAATCCACTTGGATATGACTTGTTAAATTATTTAGTCTTGTTAAAATGGTAAATTACTGTGTTAATTCTCATACATGGATTTGTTGATACCAAAATCGTTATAATTCCACTTCTAGATTGAAAATGTCTTCAATTTCATGGATCATTTTGTGAAATCAATGATATGTATTATGTAAGTTATAATTTTTTTTTGCTTTTTTTAAGGGGCGATTAATTCAATTTGAATGAGTTAATTAAATTGGGTCCCACAAAACTTTTTTTTTTTAATACAAGATAGAATTTCTACTCTAGCAATCTAGTTTAATCTAAGTGTATATGTGTGTAAAGCTCCCTCTTGGAGACTTGAACCCCGGCTCTTATCCCCCCACACCCCATAAGTATTTATACTTATAGAGTGACCACCGCACCAAGGGTGCGCGGTGGTCAGAAAACTTCTTAATTGATCAAAATTGTTTCACCCAATCCTTATTATTTGAAATCTTTGTTTTTTTTCAATCATAATACTTATAGAGTGACCACCGCACCAAGGGTGCGCGGTGGTCATAAAACTTCTTAATTGATCAAAATTGTTTCACCCAATCTTTATTACTTGAAATTTTTGTTTTTTTTTTCAATAATAATTAATTAAAAATCGTAATTTTGATAGTAATTGTATTTTATCCAATGGCAATTGAAATGAAACGCCGAAAACCATGATTTAACTTATCTGTTAAGCCTGATTACCACAAAAAAAAAAACTTATCTGTTAAGCCTTTTTCTATGGTCGGCTTTAATGAGTGCAGCCTGTCATGGTCATCATGGAGGAATCTTTAAAATCAGGCCAAAAGCAAAGCTTAAATTTCTATGCTACCAAAGATTGAGGGATCTATATTTAGATCCCAAAAATATATATTTCAGCATACATGGGTGATTTAGACGGATTTCAACCCAAAACGTTTTAGAATTAAAAAAAAAAATTGAGAAATATTACGTTTTAGAATTTTGAAATTTCTAAGGTAGTACACCCCATTCTTTTTATCCTTTCGTGTCTTTCTCCTCAGAAGGGCTGGAGCATGGTTTTGGGCTTTTGGCGTCTCTTTAAACCTGGATCAGAGGGGAAGAAAAGACCCGTAATTTATGTTCTGCCTGTTTTGCGGTAATTAAAAGTATATACTTTGTACAACCCACTCCCAAGAAAAAAATATTCTAAAATAATAATATAGTTCTAACCCTAGCATCCCTATGTAAGATTTAAAGGCATATCTATAGATACTAGAACAGCTATAATCAGTATATCTAAGAGGGTTTTGATAAACCTGGGGTGAATAGCACGTAAAAGATAATTTTGGTTGTATACGAGGCAACCAACCTCCTGAACGTGGGAGAAAGGAAGAGAATTAGAATTAATCTCTACTTGCTTTTTACTTCTTTCCTTGCTGTATTTAAACACAGCTTCTGATAACAACTACAAATGATTACTAGATAATTCAAATAGCCGTAACAATTGGCTAAACACTATCCTAATAACAATCAACTCACTCTCCTAAATAATAGAGAACCAACCTAATCACAACTAACCTAACCTCCTAAATAATAGGAATTCTTATTGCAATCAAATTGAACTAACAGAATATAAGCATAGCAGATATTTGAATCCTCAGCAACTTGGTAACTTCAGCTGCGTGACTTCAATTGTATCAACCATGTAGTTTGGCTGTTCCAACTTTGTCTGGGACATAACATTCCCTTCCCCTTGAAGGTGAATCTTGTCCTCAAGATTCAAATAGGGAAACTGATGTTGTAAGTCCGTAAACCTCTCCCATGTAGCATCTTCAACACTTGTTCCGGTCCACTGAACCAAAGCCTCTTGTAGCACCTTTTTGCCACTCTTCACCCAACGGAAGTCAACGATCCGGTTAGGCTTCAAGGTCACTGTTCCTTCCTCAGTGACAGTTGGTAATTCTGCAACTGTACAGTCAGCTGCACCTAATTGTTTTTTTAGCTGAGACACATGGAATACTGGATGCAAACGTGAGTTTGGCGGTAATTCTAGGCGATAAGCCACCTTTCCCACTCGCTCAAGTACACAGAATGGGCCATAAAACCGAGGTGAAAGCTTCATGTTTCCACGAACTCGTATTGACATTTGCCAAAAGGGCTGAAGCTTGAGATAGACAAAATCACCAGGTCCAAATTCTTGTTCTCGGCGATGACGGTCAGCATTGATCTTCATTCGATTCTGAGCTGACTGCAAATTCTCCTTAAGGACCTTCAAAAGTGCATCCCGTTCAACAAGAGAGTCTTCCACTTGTGCCACAGCTGTAGACCCATGCTCATAATTATGCAGTGTTGGAGGAGCTCGGCCATAAACTACTTCAAATGGTGTCATCCGAGTGGAAGTTTGGTACGATGTATTGTACCAATATTCTGCCCATGATAACCATTTACTCCATTTTTTTTGCCGTGAACTCACAATGCAGCGCAGATACGTCTCAAGGCAGCCGTTGAGTACCTCCGTCTGCCCATCAGTCTGCGGGTGGTAAGCAGAGCTCATCCGCAACTCAGAACCTTGAATCTAGAAATATTCAGTCCAGAATTGACTAGTGAAGATCGGGTCTCTATCTGATACTATCGAGCGCGGCATGCCATGGAGGCGAGTAATTTCCTTGACAAATAATTCTGCCACTGATTTTGCCGAATATGGGTGTTTAAGAGCCAAGAAATGCCCGTATTTGGATAAGCGATCAATAACAACCATGATCATAGAATACCCATGTGAATTTGGTAGCCCTTCGATGAAATCCATTGATATATCTTCCTAAATTCATTTCGGAATCGGCAGTGGCTGTAGTAACCCGGCAGGAGTTGTTGTATCGTACTTATGACGTTGGCAAATGCCGCATTGTTGGATGTAGGTCTGTATGTCTCGTTTCATGCCAACCCAAAAGAAGTTGACAGCCACTCGTTTATAAGTTTGCAACACACCGGAATGACCACCTATTGGTGTATTATGGAATTCACAAATGATGTGCAACTTGTACTGGGAACTTGCTAGTATAACCAACCTTTCGTGATACCATAACATTCCATCTCTTTCTTTGAACCTCTCTGCTGCTGCATCTCCTCTTGCAATTGCCTTGCGGATTGCAGCTAGGTCTGAATGTGAACGAGCTTCCTTATGAACTTCTTATAGCCAATTGTGTTGTGGGCATGAAACCGCAGCGAGTTCTTTGTGTAATCTTGACAATGCATTAGCAGCCTTGTTGTCACGACTTGCTCTATACTCAATCTCGTAGTCAAATCCCATCAATTTAGCAATCCAACGTTGCTGATCAATAGTGGTAATTCGTTGCTCTAAAAGATATTTTAAGCTCTGATCATCTGTACGGATTCGAAATCTTCGCCCAATGAGGTAACTCTGCCATTTTAAAACGGAATGTATGATGGCCATTAGTTCCTTCTCATATGTAGATCTTCTAAGAGCTCGTTCAGATATGGCCTTGCTGTAGAAGGCAATAGGGCGTCCCTCTTGCATGAGTACCACCCCCAACCCATTGCCCGAAGCATTAGCTTCGACAATGAATAATTTGGAGAAGTCCGGAAGTGCCAGTACTGGAGCTTGCACCATAGCTTGCTTCAACCGTTGAAATGCCTCCTCTACTTCCTGGGACCATTTGAACCCATCCTTCTTCAATAGCTTTGTGAGCGGTGCTGCAATACTACCATATTTTTGGATAAACTTCCGGTAGTATCCTGTTAATCCCAAAAAACCACGTAGACTGGTGGTGTTGGTTGGAGTGGGCCAAGACTTTATGTTAATAATCTTCCCTGGGTCTGCTGTAACTCCATTAGAACTTATAATATGCCCAAGATATTCAACTTCTTGCTGGCCAATTAGACACTTTGACCGATTGACAAATAATTGGTTTTCCAACAGTGTATCAAAAACAATCTTCAGATGGCACAAGTGAGCACTCCAAGTTTTACTATAAATCAAAATATCATCAAAAAATACTAAGACATACCTCCGAAGTGCAGATCTGAAGATGTCATTCATCAAGGATTGAAATGTCGCTGGGGCATTAGTGATTCCAAACGGCATTACCAAAAATTCATAATGACCATCATGAGTTCTGAATGCCGTTTTATGAATGTCTTCAGGTCGTACTCGTATCTGATGATAGCCTAATTTCAGATCAAATTTTGTAAAATAAGCCGCTCCATGAAGTTCATCTAACAATTCATCTATCATTGGAATCAGGTACCGATCTTTGATAGTGGCTTGGTTCAATGCACGATAGTCCACACAAAACCGCCATGAGCCATCCTTTTTTTTTTACAAGCAAGACCGGTGATGAGAATGGACTAAAGCTTGGTCTAATAATTCCGGTGGATAACATCTCCTTAACGGCTCGCTCAATCTCGTTCTTTTAGATGTGTGGGTAACGATAGGGCCTCACATTAACAGGACCTGCACCGAGTTCTAGTGTGATTCGATGATCATGGGATCGCACTGGAGGTAAGGTCGTAGGAACTTGAAATACCGACTGATATTTGACCAATAATTGATCTAACTCAGCCGCATGGCTTGTTGTTACCACTGTGTTCCCTTCTTGTTCAATATTATTCACTATTTGCATAAAAAAAGCCTCTACCCCATTAGCCCACATCTTTTGTAATGATTGCATTGAACCATACGACATTTTCTTAGTGGTTTCGCCCCGGATGACGTAGTCTTGTCCAGCAACTGTGAATTCCATAGTAAGTTTTTCCCAATCATGGATAACCCGACCCAAGCTTCGTAACCATTGCATTCCCAATACTGCATTCGAGCCTTGCAATTGCAGCAGATACATGCTGGTTTCAAACCGGTAACGTTGAATTTCAAGGGGTACAACCAAAAATATCTCATCACACCGTAGTCTCTCTCCATTGGCCACCATGACTTCAAATGCTGAAGTTGTTACCGGTCGACATCTCAGTTTATTGGCCACTCTAGAGTTCACAAAATTGTGTGTACTCCCACTGTCAATAAGGATGTGTAATCGTCTTCCGTCGATGAGTCCGCTTACTCGCATGGTATGAGGAGTTGCAATTCCAGATAAGGCATGTAGTGATATCTCTGGACGTGTTGGCTCACCATCCTCCTTAATCTCCACAACGCTATCCTCCTCTTCCTTGGGTTCGGTTAATGTCTCTAGTAAAAAGACTTGTTGCTTCTTGCACCTATGGCCTGGTGCAAACCTCTCATCGCAATTGTAACATAAGCCCTTGTCTCTTCGTGCTTGCATTTATGACCATGTGAGCCTTTTGAAATCAATTCCAGGGGGTAGACGTGGTGTTGAGGTGTTTGTGGGTCCGGATTTGGGTAGTGGAGTTGGCAAGAGGGTAGTTTTTTGTGGTGGTCGCCGTAACTTCTGCAGTTTGTCTTCTTGGAGGCATGCCAAACTAGTAGTATGCAGTAGTGTTATGGGGCGGAAAAGTTTCACTTCTGATCAAATCTCTTCCTTGAGACCTCCAATATAACTCCCAATTAATGCTTTCTCCGGCCAGTTGTGAACCCGTGCTGCTAGTCATTCAAATTGCGTCTGATATTCCCTTACGAATCTAGTTTGTTGTAGCTTGGCCAAGGCTTTATCAAAATCTTCATAATCTGATGGGCCAAATCTTACGCATAAGGCTTGCGTGAGTTCCTCCCATGTAACAGTGGGTTGGGTTTGCTCATACCACTGATACCATTCCAAGGCATCATCTTGCAAGTGGAAGGAGGCTAATACAACTTTTTCATTTGGAGCAGTACCTTGATATCGAAAAAATTGCTCGGCCTGGTAGATCCATCCAGTCGGGTTCTCTCCATTAAAGCAAGGAAATTCTAAGCGAGAGAATCGGGTTTGCACGCCTCCCCCTTGGCCATTGCCCCGGGTTTGGTTCACCGATCTATTTCCCCTGTCTTCTTCTAGATGCACACTACTCGACTCCTTGCCTCTGCCTCCTATGGCTTCAAGGTCCTTCCCAATTTGTGCGACAGCGTTGGTCAGTGCTTCCAAGCCATTCTTTACTGTTGCAATTTCTTCATTTGTCTTTTCAAGTTGGCGATTAATGGTGTGGGTGTCAACCTCTAAGGCGGATAACCGGTTTTCGTTTGTGGTGGAGCGTAGGTTGGATGCCATATGGCTCTGATACCAAATGATAAACCTGGGGTGAATAGTACGTAAAAGATAATTTTGGTTGTATATGCGGCAACCAACCTCCTGAACGTGGGAGAAAGGAAGAGAATTAGAATTAATTTCTACTTGCTTTTTACTTCTTTCCTTGCTGTATTTAAACACAGCTTCTGATAACAACTACAAATGATTACTAGATAATTCAAATAGCCGTAACAATTGGCTAAACACTATCCTAATAAAAATCAACTCAATCTCCTAAATAATAGAGAACCAACCTAATCACAACTAACCTAACCTCCTAAATAATAGGAATTCTTATTGCAATCAAATTGAACTAACAAAATATAAGCATAGCAGATATTTGAATCCTCAGCAACTTGGTAACTTCAGCTGCGTGACTTCAATTGTATCAACCATGTGGTTTGGCTGTTCCAACTTTGTCTGGGACATAACAGGTTTGGGCACATACCTCATTGAAACCCAGGCATATCTTCCTCTCTATACTTCTCCTTTATTACAACTTTCAATGGAGCCACCTTAGTCTCTAGAAAGAATGAGATATAGGGTTTTGTCTAACGTTAAGAGCGGAGAAAGAACCTAACCTTATACTATATTTTGGAAACATCTATCCTTGATGAGATGGATCAAACATTAGACTAGGTACAAGCCTAATAAGACAAGTTGTTTAAAGGCCCAATACTGAATATGATCATAACAAATTAATGGGCTCTCAGATTTATTAACAAAGTCATATCGAACCCATTTTATGAAACAAAAAATGCAATTAACGGAAGCCCAATTCTTACAAAACATCTCCAACATGTCCTCGCTCCACATGAGTTTTTCTCACTCCTATACAGGGATGAGGCACCCATGATCTGACTCCTCCCCGTCTGGTTCCATTGCTATCCCTAAATTGTCAACATTCCAAAGTAAGAGCCTTCTAGTTTTGGCTAGTAAAGCTTAGAAAAAATTTAGGGTGCTGGAGCCTAGACAACTAGACGACCTCTGTATCTTCTGTGTTCTCTGTTATCACAATCTTTCTTTTAACTTCGTTGGCTCCCACTAGTCACTAGTGACACACTACAATTTCATTTCACATAACATTTTAGATTGATGTTATTTTCTATGTGAATTATTGTTGGTGCAAACACAATAATAATGGAAATAACATAATGAGAAACTGAATAATACTTCTGAATATTATTAATTTAAAGAGAAAAATTACATAACACTATTTGGACTGAGGTGCGATACTCGCTCTCTTTAAGGAGATTCAAGGTTGGCTAAACTTTGTAACCGGTGCAGACCTTCTCTGACTTGTTTCTCCCAGGATACAACAGCCCAACAAGTATCGTATGGTTGATACCTCTACCCTTCACCTCCCCCTTACGTACGTATCTAGCCTAATATTTGATTCAATTCATATTAGCCCATTAATCACTACATTTAAAAAGAATAAAATAGTCTTTCTCCTGTTCAATGTGGGATTAAACATTTTCACTAACTCTTCATCTTCCATATTCACTTCCACATCTTTACATTTATGTTGTAATATTTTTTCATTTTAATTAATTAATATTATAATGCTCCAACAATCCTCCACTCATTTTAATATTAAATTTTTTAGTTAAAGAGAGATTATCAAGAAAAGACGGGTCATTATGCATCATGAAGGTGTGCTCTGCATTGAACTTTCACTTAGAAAAACAACGATTTCAACTCTAAAGTTATAGTGGTCTCCGACTTGAACTAGGACTACTTTAGGGAAATTAAGCGTCACTGCTTACACACATAACAACAACCCAGGTGTTAACATGAGCTTTTATAGCTAACACTTTACGGCCGTGTGCTGATCCCAGTTTCATGAGTGTATTTGAGATTAAGTCCAAATCTCATAGGGAGCGGCCCCACCCCCACACTCACATAGGTGAAATTTCGTCAAGTGTGTTCCTGTAATTCTGACACCCTACTCATACGAGCTACAAATTTCATTAAGAGTTTTTAACTCAACCTTTCCACATTACAGGATAAATGCACTTACATCATTCGGATGAACAATTTAAAAAATTATTTACAAAATAAATAATTAAAAAAAATAATGCTTTTCTTACAGCTATCGTATGATTTTTTTTTTCCCATTGAACCCAATTCTCAGAATCTCTAGTCTCTGGGTTAGGTATCCTTATACATGGCTCATGATTCTATGGACTTTAGTCCCATCCCCCTCGATGTATTCCAGACCCTATCTTTTGCTAAGGCCTTGGTAAATGAATTTGCAAAATTATCATTAGATTTAATATAATCCACAGTTATGATGCCACTACCCAAATAAGATCGCACAATACTGTGCTTTCTTTTTATAGGTCTGGATTTACCGTTGTAGTAACGGTTTTTAACTCTACCAATTGCAGCAGTGCTATCATAATGAATTAATATAGGTGGAATTTCATATAACAAATTTCTAAGCCAATTTGCTTTTTCACTAGTTGAAGCTAATGCTATTAATTCAGCTTTCATTGTTGAATTAACAATTATTGTTTGCTTTTTATATTTCCAACAAATAGCACCACTACCTAAGGTAAAAATATAACCGGTAGTAGATAGAGAATCACTTGACAAAGTATTCCAATTGGCATCACTAAAAACTTCAATCACAGTAAGGTACTTTTTATAAAATAAGCCATAACTTTTGGTATCAATTAAATATTTCATGACTCGCTCAATAGCTAGTCAATGATCTTTACTAGGCTTGCTAGTAAATCTGTTTAACACTCCTACTGCATATGCAGAGTTAGGCTTAGAACAAGCAGTAGCATAACGCAAACTACCAATAATACTAACATAATCCTTTTGATTAAAAATCTCATCATCATTATTCACAGGAAATAAAAAGACACTAGAATCAAAAGGAGTAGCTACACTTTTGTGATCATGAAAATTATATTTTCTCAATATTTTCTCAACATAATGTGATTGATCAAGAAATATTCCATCACATATTTTTGTAATTTTCATACCCAAAATAAAACTAGCCTCACCAAGATCTTTCATATCAAAATGGCTTTTAAGCATATTTTTTGTCTCATTTATAACATGCATATTTGAGCCAAAAATCAACATATCATCCACATAGAGGCTAATAATAACATGTAAATTATTTCATGATTTAGAATAAATACATTTATCACATTCATTTGATTTATAACCATTCTCAATCATGCATGAATCAAATCTACTAGCAGCATACTTCTTTGCACCAGCCTCTTTGGTATCATACTTGTTTTGTAAAGCTTTCCAAAGTTTTTTGGCAGAATTGTAAGTTGTATCATATTAATCATAGAAATGATTAGCAATACAATTCAAAAGACAAGAGCGACAATTATATTAACCTTTTGTATACTTATCTATTTTTTCTTGATGGAGACTAAATTCTTCCTCACTCATCTCATCGGTAGAAATCTTTGATGGATTTTTGTCAGTGAGGATGTAGGCGACTTTGAGAAGACTCAAGTAGAAGAGGAATTTTCCTTCCCACCTCTTGAAGTGGGCTCCCTTAAAGCAAAAGGGCTTGTTGAGATCTCCAACAGGCTCATTTGGTTTCTCTTGTGTAGGATCCATGTGTTGAATCTCCTTAAAATTGTTGGTGCAAACACAATAATAATGGAAATAACACAACGAGAAACTAAATAATACTTCTGAATATTATTAATTTAAAGAGAAAAATTACACAACATTGTTTGGACTGAGGCGCGACGCTCGCTCTTTTTAAGGAGATTCAAGCCTTTTTATTGTATATTGCAGTCACTTGGTATGGGTTTGAATGAGTCTATTTATAGGCTCAATGAGCCTCATGAAATTACTACCCAAATTAATCTGATTAGTTAGGTTCATTATTCTGATGTAGTGGGTGTTACAAGATTAATTGCCTGATATTAATTTGATAGACTGGAGTTACACAATTAATGGTGAGATAAGGAGTTTCTGAAGAATGAAAAAGGTCCAAACGGATAGTCCATTAAGTGGGTTAATGGCTCTTCATTTTCCATTCACCTCCCTCTTGCGCACGTATCTAGCTCAATATCTGATTCAATTCATATTAGCCCATTAATTACCACAATTAAAAAGAATAAAATAGTCTCTCTCATTTTCAATGTGGAATTAAACATTTTCACTAACTTCTCATTTTTCATATTCACTCCCACATCTTTACATTTATGTTGTAATATTTATTCGTTTTAATTAATTATTATTAAAATGCTCCAACAATTACATTGATTACACGAGAGGATAGATCATTATGTGTGGGGTTTAGAGCATCCACAGTGGCCAAGGTAAATAGTACATGTTGAGGAATTTACAATTCAAAGCAAAAAAACAAGCCAACATCAAGTCTTGTATATGTCTTGTATCCTAAAAAAAAGTAGAATTGTGCTACAGTATCATCACAAATTGGTGATGGTACTATAGCACAATTGTAAAAAGAAATAATATTTTTTTATTCAATCGTCTCTCCTCCCACACTCTCTCTCTCTCTCACGTCTCAAACTCTGTCTCTCTCTTCATGTCTCATTTCTGGCTTTTATTTATGTTTTGAAATATATTATTTTATTATATAAATATATTATTTTAATGTGTTGTATTGTAAAATAAAAGTTGGAATGTTGAGAATATTGTAAAATGGTATGGTATAATTGATAAAGTAGCTTTTTGAGATGGTAAAATAAAATAGGATAGCATTGATGTTCATGTTCTTATTAGTCATGTAGTGTGTAGGGTTTATTATTTATGTGAAATGAGGGATAATTACTATGAGATAAATGTTTTTATTTTTATTTTCTAGTATTGAATAATTTGCTGTGAGATCTGCTGCTAAGTTTATTCGAAATTGAATAATCATAATCAATCACATTAATTGTTAAGTCAGTTTATAAAAGTGATGTAGTAGAATTTATAATATCTTTAACATTTTTCCTATATATACCATTAGTGACACTTTGATAATTTAGGCTATTTAAGTTTGTACAAAGTTTATAAATTTGAAGATTCACAATGCTGAAAATCCTACTGAAGCTAAAAGCTGAAATGGGAGAGGTGGAGAGATTCTCTTTTTCAGCCTCATGGGGTCAAAGAGCCTGAGAGCCTGGACTCCAACCTGTTTTGAGTTGAAAGAAATGGCAAGCTTGTCACAGGCCCCGATGAAATGCGATCAATAATGTAAAATCTGATCACTTTTCTCAAATTTTCTACTTGTGGATCCCAGCACCAGCCTGTCCAACGGTCAAAAAGTGTCTTCAATTATGGAGTAAATTCCGGAAACCTGTTGATTCAACCTTTTTCTGTACACTCACAGTCACTCACATTAGTGCCAAAGTCACTAACCTACTCATCAGATTGAACTCGTTTTGCTCTTCTTTGCTCTACTACACTCCTACCTACATTACATGAAAATTAAATAAAATTGCATCAAAATGCAATCTACACTAACACCATACAACCCATTCTTCAAGCTTCGAATCTTAACACTACTGTTATTACAACTTCAAATCCTCCCTACTCTCTCTCTCTCCCCTTGCCGTACCTCCTGTGGCAACGTTGCTATAAAGTACCCATTTGGTCTCGACGATGGTTGCGGCGCACCACAGTTCAGGCACATGTTTAACTGCACCAATGACTTGTTCTTCACAACACCTTCTGGTGTCTACAAAGTCCAATCCATCGACTACGACAAAAAAACTATGGTTGTCTATGACCCAGCAATGTCTACATGTTCCATTCTACAACCTCACCACGACTTTGTTATGACAGACATTCAATCTGTCATAATGCCTCCTTCACCAGACACCATTTTTGTACTCCTCAATTGCTCCATTGACTCTCCTGTACTTAACCATTACAAGAATCTTTGTTTCAACTTTTCGGGTCACTCTTGCGACGAGCTTTATGGTTCATGCAATGCTTTTAGATTGTTCCATTTGTTGACTAATAGTACTCCACCATGTTGTTTTACTGGGTATGATACTGTGAAGTACATGAGCATGAATATCTTGGATTGCACGCATTATACTACGGTGATTAATAGTGATAATTTGAAGGGAATAGGACCTTTGGATTGGGTGTATGGGATCAAGCTTTCGTTCACTGTTGCGGAAACTGGGTGTGAAAGGTGTGCAGGGTCTGGTGGCACTTGTGGGTTTGATACTGAGACCGTGGGGTTCTCCTGCCTTTGCTCAACTTCTATGAATGCTACTAGAGAATGTGGTAAGGCCTGTTGGAACTTTTTGAAAGAAAAAAAAAAAAAATAGAACAATTAGTATTTTCTTAAGAAAAATTCTTAATTTACATAAGTTTACATTATTTTTAAATAAATGTGTACTGTATTGTACAGTTTTATGCAAATGTATATAATATTATTTTTTTTTTTACAAATTTTATATTAATAGTACAATGTAAACATATATTGTCATTTTATTAAATTATTATTATTATGAACAAGAATTTTTATTAAAACAAAGTTACTGATTGCACTTGCACATAACAAAGAGACCACCTACTCTAATACTTAAGTGTACGAGAAAAATGTTAAAGTCACAAATTATTTTACAAATTTTTTTAAAAATTGCTAATGTGGTGAGTAATTATTAGTAAGTAAAAAAAATGATGTCAATGATGGGCCTATATTAGAACCAATAAGAATTTGTCACATCAATAGTTTGTAAAATAATTTGTAGCTATAGTATTACTCATACTCAACATTGAGTGTCTGATTGACATTTATTAGTTTATAAACTTAGCTTTTAGATTTTTTTGTACAATTTTTTAAAACCTTACCCTTTTTTTTTTCTTCACATTTTATCATTTTTTCAAATTTTTTCATGGTACAATTATATTTTAATATACTTTCAACAAAAAGTTAAATAATTTAAATATTTGGTATATCTTTTTTTTTTTTTTTTCCAGTTTTTTTAAAATGAGAGAGTTTGAAAAAGTTGTCCTTAAAAAAAGTGAAATTTAAAGTAGTTGTACTTGTACCGAGTAAAGTTTCAAACTACGAATTTATCCATTTTTTCTTTTATTTTGACAAACATCTTAATTCGATTAAACAACACAACACGTATTTTCACAACACTTTTTCATCTATATGTATTTTTATAACACTTAAATCACATAACTTGCCAATTTTCCTTTGCAGCCCAAGCTAAGTAGCTCCCCATCCCAAATCCAAATAGTTTTTAGGTTGTACACTTGTACTAATTAAGTGACTAAGAGCACAAGGGTATTTAATATTTTGCTACATAATATTTTTATATATTTTTTCTTTAAAAATAAAGTCAATATTGTGTACAATCATTAAAAAAAAAACACATACACTTGTGTGAACATAGTAATTTTGTATGTGCCAGGTGCAAACTAATGAATTATTGAAAAGTTCGTTTATTTTTTAGATAAATATGTATTACAACTTATAATTGAATATTTATTATTTCATAATATGTGCCCTTAAGACACTCATTAACAGGATTCTTTTATGAATATTGGCTAATTTATCAACACTTTGTATTTCAGCTGCAGGAAGTGTTACAGATGATGGACACGGTTATGCTCCGATGTTATTATTCCAAGCATTTGTTTTGATTCTGGGGACATTACTGTGCATGAATTTATAATGATGTCTCGCTGTTATTTGATTTTGATTTTTTTTCTTTTTCTTTTTTTGGTTGTGGGGAGAGAGAGTTGGGCTTGGGAGCAAACAATTTGTAATATCTTTTTGGACCTATTGAGAACATGCTTTGCTTGGGTTTTGCAATTCCAAATAGCAAAGGTAGCTAGCAGAAGGGAATTCGCATGAGTTTACTATGAATTCCCTACTCAATTTGTACATTTTTATGTTGTTTCTCATACAAGGCTGGGAACACTGTGGGAGAAACTCATCACCAAAATGTCATAAATAACTGTAATGGAACAAAAATGAATTTTTAAGTTATAAGAAAACTTGTAAGAGCATATGCAGCAGTGGTGTCAAATTGCTATATTGCTATAATATATAGCAATATAGCTACTCTCTCCCACAATTTCAGCTCCCAGCAGTGGAGCTATTTCCCTATTTTTTAGCTTCACGTGAACAGTGCACATTTATATATAAATGTGCACTGTTCATCAAAGCTAAAAAAAAAATTTATTTTATTACCTCTCTCTCTCCTCTCTCATTAACAACTCAGCCTCTCATTCTCTCTCTCTCTCTCTCTCTCTCTCTCTCTCTCTCTCTCTCTCTCTCTCTCTCTCTCTCCGACTTCTCTTCTTCTTCTTCCTTCTTCCTTCTCTTTTTTTTTTTTTTCTCTCCCTCATCGCCGATCAGCTCAGCGCCATCCTCCATCGTCAGCGCCGTCCTCCATCGCCGACTCAGCTCATCGCCGTCCTCCATCGCTGATCTTCATCGCCCAGTCCTCCATCTCCTCGCCGATCTTCATCGCCGTCCTCCATCGCCGTCCCACCTCGTCGTCCTCCATCTCTCCCTCATCGCCGATCTCATGGGTTTTTTTTTTTTTTTTTTTTTCCTGTTGTGGACTGCTGGTGATGGTGGTGGTGGTGGTGGTGGTTGTGGCTGTGGCTGTGGCTGATGGTAGCCGACCCATCGCCATCCTCCATCTTACCGATCTTCATCGTGGGTTTCTTTGGGTTTCGTTGGGTTTTTTTTTTTTTTTTTTTTTCTGCTGTGAACTGCTGAAGTTTGCTGTGGTGGTGGTGATGGCTGTGTAAAATTTTTTATTATTATTGTAATGAGTTTTTTGTATTATTTTAATCAAATAGCTAAAAATATAGATGTACTGCTGTGGAGTGTGAAGAGGCAA
Organism: Lithocarpus polystachyus; assembly: GCA_033629205.1. NCBI lineage: Eukaryota > Viridiplantae > Streptophyta > Magnoliopsida > Fagales > Fagaceae > Lithocarpus > Lithocarpus polystachyus. Next base: position 14,470,529 of record CM066167.1, read on the forward strand.
TAGCTAAAATTATAGATAAAGTAACTTTTAGATGAGAGAAATATAGATGTGCTGCTGTGAATGCTCTAATGGTTTACCCAAAAAAGAAAAAAAAGAAAAAGAAAAAGAAAAAGAAAAATTTTATTTGATGGAGAATAAAAATGAGCCATCGTCCAAAGTACTCGTCTAAGTAATGACATCATCCATAGTAATTTATCTCCATCACATGGTAATTTTTAGCTACATTAATTCATCGGTTTTGGAATTTATCACACAAGTCTACTACTTCAGGACGTGAAAATGAATTCTCCGAAACTCACTCTGATTCACCTCACTAAGTCCACACTTCTCTCTTGAGGAGAGTGACACAAAACAATGAGACCTACTCAAGATCCTCTATATAAAGGATCGGACTCTATCAAATCAAAGGTTTGAGAATACATGGAGATTTTGAGGGAATTCTAACTTTAACTATCAGCAGGGCCGGCCCAAGGCTTAGGGAAGTTAGGCCTCTGCCTCAGGCCCACCCAAAAAAAAATTCCCCTTTTCTCTAAGGCCCCACTTTCAATGATTAAAGACCCAAATTTTTATAAAATTATATATATTTTTTAAATGTTGTGCATTTTTTTTTATTAGTGATGTTAAAGATATTACAAATTTTACTATTAACTTACAAATTGCCATGTTGCTAATAACAAAAAAGCAGTTAAACATTCATTAGTTAGATTGATGAATTTCATCAATGAGAATCAATGTCACATCATATTGTAAACATTTTATAGTACTTTAAGTGCATTTTTCCTTTTCATTTCTATTAGGACTCTCAATGTACAAGACCAATAAAACCCTAACCCAATTGAAACTCTAAAATGTTTCAAAAAAATGCTGCAAATGTGTTAAATCTTCAATTATGGATTAATCTCTCTTAATAGTTTGAGACTTTAATTTTTGTAAATTGATATCTTACAAAGCCACACACCAAATAATATCTATCTCCCTCTCTTAAACACAAGATATAAAATTAAAACACTATTATTATTATTTTCGTGTGTATTCTAATAAGTATTATTGTTTACTAAAAAAAAAAATTCTCTATATGAAATTGACATTAGTTTAGTTAGGATTCTTTATCAAATTATCTATTTAATGTATCAAATTAATCTAGATTTGATTAGTATTAAATAATTTTGTTTAATTAAAATTTACATATTAAAAGTCGCACATAAATTTTCTGCCTTAGGGCCCAAATAATGTTGGGTCATCCTTGACTATCAAGAGGTCCTTAGCCGGCTCCACACTGGTATACTCCAATAATGTTTTTCTCTTCTTTCAGGTCTTCAATCATACACCAAGTCTGAAGTGTAAAGCTCACTGACTTCATACTTGATAGTTGAACATTACACACTTTTTTTTTTTTGCTAAACTTGAACATTACACACTTGACACCTTTACATCTATATAAATTTTTTCTTGAACTAACCATGTCACCGCCACCCATGACCCACACGTAGCTTTTTTTCTTCCCCTGTTCTGAGCAGTAGACTTTTGAAGCGTTAGCTCTCTAGTAAGTTAAAACTTAAAAGTAGTACACTTTAACAGAAGAGAGTCAATAAACAATAACGGCTACATTTTAAATAGAAATAGTTTATCTTAGAGCGCATATTCACTATATTTTTTAGAGTTTAGACAGTAAACAGTGATATTTATCTTTTACTTATCAACTTTTTAAAATATATCTTCTAATAAATTCTCTATCATTTTTTTATTTTATTTAAATATTATTTTTTCATTTATTTTTTAACATACGTATCCCTATGCTCCCATCCCCACTTCTTTCTTTACTAATTTTTAATTCTGTTTTATTCTTTTACTAATGAAGAGTAGCACATCAGGTTTAGATAATGACTGTTCATTAGTAAAAAAACTTTTTGAGTTTTAGAGAAACTGTTGGAGGACTATTTTATGGTTAGAATCTCTAAAATAAAGATGATTTTGTGTTTGCCGATGCTGCTAGAGATGCTATTAGAGATGCTCTTAGAGCATCTCCAGCAGCTTCTCTGTATTTTTGTATTGTTTGAACAGTGAACAATGATATTTACTTTTTGCCTACCTATTTTTTCAAATATATCTTCCAATAGATTCTCGATCATTTCTCTATTTCATTTAAATATTATTTTTTCTTTCATTATTTATTCATTTTTTAATACACACATCCCCACTCCTTTCTTCGCTAATTTTTTTTTTATTCTGTTTTATTTTTTTGCTAATGAACAGTAGCATATCAGGTTTGGATAGGCCTGTCCATGGGTCGGTTTGGGTCAGGTTTGTGCCCAACCCGGAATCGACCCAACCAGATCGGGTCTCCCAAATTTTAACCCGCCGCCGACCAAAGTGATTGATCGAATCAGGAGAGTCAGAGCTTCCATAGAGTTCAGGCGGATTGGTCGGGATTGATTATTTGGAAAACGATGAGAATTCGGCCAAGAAAAGGTGAAAAATGGCGGAACTCCGATGAAAAGTTCTTGAAAAACAGTAGAAATTTGGCAAGATCTCACCAGATCCAATGAGATCTTGGCCATTTTCAGCAAGATCTTGGCTAGATCTAGAGAAATCTCGTCGAATCTAGCTTAAATCTTCCCAAAAAAATCTCAAATCTCTCCGAATCTACACCTTCTCACTGCTAAAATGATGGGTTGATCGGAATGGATTTATCGGATTTGAGAGGAGGAGATCCGATCTCCGACCCGTTAATCTTGGATTTTGGAGAATCAAATCCATCGCCGACGGCCGGAGTAGTTGGTTCGGTCGGCGGCGGGTCGAGTTCCGGTTGGCGGTTGCGAGTGGGTTGGTCCGACGGGTCCTTGGACAGCCCTAGGTTTGGAGAATAACTCGATTGTCCAAAAATTGAATTTTAAATTAAAACTTGATTTTTAGAAAATCGAGTTTCAAAACAGGAGCATTTTTCTAAATAGTTTCAGATATGGGGCATTTTGCTGAAAAGTTTTGGCGAAAAGGACAAATGCCCATTTTCTCCCAATTCACTCATTTCAAAATATACATGTAAGATTTTGAAAACTCTATGATAAACTTACCCTAAAAACATCCTAATCACGTATATAGACAATTTCCATATGATGTATATAGCTTTGTGGGTTTGGCTTATCTATGCTAACTAAGACCATAACGGTTTGTTACCACCATGTATTAGTTTGAGGGGGCATAGATAAGACCCATAACGGTAATATGCACCTAGAAGATCTTTTCTAACTTCTAAATGTCAAATGACAGCCATGCCAAGATTGATTAGCCTAAATTGTGAGAAATTATTTGGTACACTCGAAGTATTATATCTTCTCATATAAATATGAATCTCATATATGAGATACACTTATATGTGTGAAGGTGGTATAGTACACTGAGTGCATTAAATAATTCACATACTTTTAGAATTTAACAAAGCTCATAGGATATTCTTTGGATTCCTTTTTAAACGATGTTTAATTGTTTGCAAATCTTTGCACTACAACCATATGACATTTAGTTGCGAGTTACTTTGTTTAGGGCCTCAGCCTATGAATGGTAATCCTCAAAGATCTTCTCTATTTTACTTGAAATGAAAAAAAAGTCCATCTTTAATGTCTTTTTTTCAAGCCGATGAATACAACATTAGGGATTCTTGTGGAAGTCCATGCAATTCAGCAGAAAAAGCAAAAGATTAATGGAGCCTATTGCCTTTCATTTTAGTTAAACTTTATAATAATGATCTCTGCCAAATGTTAGTGTTAAAGTAAGTTGAAACTTTCAGCTAATTATTTACTTTCACAAATTTTGTACTCGATGATTTGTTTTTCTTTCAGTCCGAGATTCCACTAACTTTTCTGTAAGTCCCACTTGCTCCACTCTTTAATTATCGTCAAATTGAATTGCTATTCTATACTTTGATTACTTTCTAATCTTTATAATTGCTCTTTCCCAGTTTTGCTGGCCAAATGCGCTGCGTTCTTTATGTATGCTGGACCCATAAGCAAACATTTGAATTCAAATCCCCCATCCTCCTGATTCCTTTTGCAAAACTCTTTCAAAATAAGTCTATAACGTTACAACTTATTAGTTTTAGATTACTAGTGTTGTAATCATAGCTTACTTTTAATTCATCAATGGCCCACTATTACACAAATTTTTTTTTTTTTTTTGAGGGGGCACTATTTCACTTATGATTGAAGTAATTATTCTTATTTAACATCTTTTACTATTTTGATCTTTTTGTAACACTAATTAACGTTAAGATTTTCACCCTTGTCAGAGTGTCATGCCAGTGTAAGAAATTGCAACCACTACCACACACCATATTGTTAAAAGGGTCATGTAAAATGCCTACTGAGTTTATAGGATAGTTTCAGTGTATCATTTGGGAAATAAGTAGATTGAAAATTGCTATGTTTTTGAGAGGAGTATACTGAAAACCAATATTAACTAGCAATATTTTTGTACATGTTGAAATTATTCATGGTATAAAATCCAATCCACTAATTGAGTGGATTTCGCAATTAATGAATAAATTTTTTTAGAACTTCACATTAGAGTTACTCATGCACTTGTAGATGATTTTAATCATTCTTTAATCTTGAACAAGGTTCTGAAATATTAAATATTTAATTATGAGTTATAGTGTACGTTATTTGAAATAAAAAATATATATTTATCAATCATTGGCACGTGCTTAAAGGTAATTGTATGGTTTGATATATATATATATATATATATATATTAAATGAACTTATGTTCTGTTCGATAATAATTGTTATGTATTATCATGTGTAAGATGCCAATGGATTTTTAATATAGAAATTTTATTTTGATGTAGGCTAAATTTGATATTGACATTTGTGTGTTGCATTTTATTTTTCAAAAAAGAGCTAAAAACAACCCTTGTTTAACAAATGATTTAAATGATCACGAGCTTTCTAACTCAATTAGTACTTGTTAGTGTTTTCAATGGAAATGTCCAAGGGTAAGGGTTCAAATTTTAAATCCCTATTCTCCCATTGTAATTATTAGATTATAAAAATAAAATAAAAAGATTTGAATGTAACTTTAAAGGTGGGTTTCAGTTAGTCTAATAAATTTTTTTCGTTGTCACATAAGAGATTTAGGATTTAAACTTTGCTTATGCCAAAAAACAATTGGAATCTTTACCTTGATAATAAAGAATAATAATTATAAAGCAATCTTCATAAGCTAAAATTATATTGCATTTATATATATAAAAAAAACTTTTAACGGTTTAATTTAACTTTATTGATTCAATGAAACCATCCTTAAAGACTTTTATGCATATTTTTTTTTTACATGCCCGCAGACTAGACAATTTTGCAGTTCACAACTTAGCTAAGCATGCTAGACATGTTAGAAGTTTATTGATGTGGATGGAGGATGTTTCTCCACACCTTCATGATGTTCTTCTAGCTGATAATGGTTAAGTTTTTTGTTTTTTTTTTTTTGAGAATAAATACTAGAAACTTTATTGAAATATGCGTAAAAAAAAAAAAAACTACAAAATCTGTCCAATAAAAAAAAAATAAAATAAAAAATCCGTCTGGGGATCAATTCAATATTCTCTATAGTCCAGCGGCTAACTTACAAAAAACCATCACTTTAAATTTGAAATACGAGCGGGCTTATACCATTTCTATCATTTATTTGTCACTCACTGAGCTTTCACCTTTCAACACGCTGACACTGTCCCATTCTCAATCCTCCATTTCCTTCTTCTTCTTCTTCATGGATCTAATTCGAGCTTCAATTTCAAACTCCTTGCCTATTTAAAACCACTCAGCTATTCTTTTTCTTTTTAGCCAAAAATTTTCGAGCTCCAACATGTCCAGAGAACCCTCCACTTCTCGATTCGTAGCTCGAAACGTTTCGAAGAACACACACCCCGAATCAAACGAGAACGAATTAGAAACTTCGCTGAATCCGATTCACTTTCCACCTCCACGAACTCCTCTGAACACGATTCAGGATCCATCGCAATCTCAGTCCCAAAAGGATTTCCACGACTCCGATTTCGATTCTCATCACAAGCTCGAAGCGGTTCGATCAACTCAGGCTTTGGATAAGAAGCCTGAAGCTTCAGATAGAGTCGGAAATGCGAGTCACAGTTACGTGACTCCTAGGGTTTCGGCTCGGGCCGGAACGAAGTCACAGTCGGAGCCGAACTCAACGCAGTGTACTCCGGCGAAGAGCGTTCCGAGGCCTTCGATTGGTGGAGCTAACGGAGCTTGTAATTTGAGCAGCAGAGCTTGGAATTTGTACAATGGAGGTAGAGCAGGGAGTTCCTCTAGGGTTTCTAGAAGGGTTTCAATTTCAAACACTTCGGTTTCTAATTGTGAATTTCCAGTGGAAGTTCAACATTTCGACCTCGTTCAAGACCCCTCGTTTTGGACAGATCACAATGTACAGGTTTGTGAACTGAATTCTGAACTAAATTCTATGTGTTGTAGAGGTTGGTGTGGATGTGATTGTGATTGTGATGTGTGGTTTGTTGGATTCAGGTGCTGATACGAATTCGACCATTGAGTGCTATGGAGAGAGTTTCACAAGGTTTTGGTCAGTGCTTAAGGCAAGAGAGTGCGCAGACTTTGGTGTGGCTTGGTCATCCTGAAACCAGATTCACCTTTGATCATATAGCGTGCGAGACCATATCACAGGTGCTTGAATAATCCATGTTTATATATAGAATTGCATAATCTATGTTTAAATGCTATATGAATACGATAGATATTGTGGATGCTTAGGTTCTTCAATTGAATTCAAGTGCATGGTTGTATTGATCAACGCAGTGAAAACAATGTCATCTTTATAAAAGATAGTTATATTCAACCATGTGGTTCGTTGGTCAATGCTACCACATGGTTGAATTTAATTGAAGAGCCTAAGGCACAACACTTAAGAAAAGAGTTTAGTTAGACAAAAAATTTCATGACTTTTTCACAATTGATGAGGTGACATGTTATGATTGATGCATAATAAAGTGGTGTTAGTGGTACCGGGTCCATATGAAAGTGATGTTGTTTTAATCACAACTTGTCACCTTAGCGAGTTGTTAGAAAATTGTGCACAATGTTGTGTCACTAGGAATACGCAAAACCAGAGGGTTCCATGCCTGTGGTTCTGTACAAAATCATGGCCCACAGTATCTATAGTTTTCCTATAGTATTCTAACAATATAGGTATTGTTTGAAAATTTATCTGTTTGCTTGTGTGTATAATGTATTTTAAAGGGAAAGTATTTTAATTCTTCGGTGTGTTGTTTTGGGTTCCAGAGATATTAACTGAAGTTTGTACTAATGAATGAAGTGGAAAGGAAGCTGTTTAGTTCTTCGGCTTTATTTTGTTTTGGATTTCTAAAATATGGCAAATTGGGCTCAACTTAGTTGTAGTTGTATTAAGATCAATCAAGTGGAAGATATTGTTTTTTTTGTTTCTTTTTCCTATATCAGATAGACTTGAGCTTCATATTTTTTGTTTGTTGGTTTCTTTTCCTTTATTTTCTTAGCAACTACAAGGAACATGAGTGCAGTGTTGTTAAAAGCGCGCTTAAGCTCAAAGCTTGAAGCCCCAAGGCTCCAGTGCTTTTTGCCTCAAAAGCTAAGCTCATTCAAAGAAGCACGCTTTAGGCGCGCTTTTTTGCGCTTTTTCAAAAAGCTCAAAGCGCGTTTTTTGGAGCTTTTTATTATTTATTTAAAAAAAAAAAAACCAAAACTGAATTAAAGCTATATGAACTTGACATTATTGATATAAACCATTAATTTTGTATATTTTTAGTGTAAATTACTTATCAAAAATTTTTTTTTTTGAGTATAACTTGTCCTAAAACCCAACCCACAACCTCCCAGATCTTCTCTATTTTTATTTTTTCTCCTTGAAACAGTAACCCACCTAGCTCCTTTGTACCAATTACCATGTTGCAATGTCCTCATATTCTTAGCTCATTTATGAAAAAAAAAAAAAACGTATGATATAATATATGTGGTAATTGTTTAGTTACTTTAGTGGTTGATTTTGAACATAGCAAACTAATTCTTCTAGAGTTATAGTCATTAAGTGATTAAATTATTAACTAATATTACTAATTAGTCATGGGCATTATAGACATAGGAGATTTAAGAAAGGATATTGCATGGAAGTATTGATATCTAGCTTATCTAAAAAAATAAAATGACTTGACTTGCAATTTTTGTGTTAAAATTGCAAAAGTAGGGCATATCTAAATATTATATGAATTATATAAAAAGTTTAATTTCAATTTATATGATAATTTGATCATTTGATTGTTGCATTTCTCATTAATAATAATTTTTAAATTTTTTAAATTATTTTTTTAAAATGTGAGCTTGACTTCAAACAGGCGTGCGCTTGCGCTTTGTGTTTTGTGCCTAGGCTCCAAGAGCCCTTTGCGCTTAAGTGCGCCCCTCGCTTTTACCAACACTGCATGAGTGAAAGTTTATTTGGATGCTTATGTGCTGTCTGGCATGAATTTTGGTGTAGGAAAACCTGTTCGTGGTTGCTGGACTGCCCATGGTGGAGAATTGCATGTCTGGTTATAATAGCTGCATGTTTGCATATGGTCAGGTTTGTGATGATGGGTTTTCCTGATTGTTTGTGTTGTTATCAACTTATCTTAGAACAAGATGTTGAAGTTCGCAGTGTTTTTCTGCAGACAGGAAGTGGCAAAACATATACTATGATGGGCGAGATATATGAGATGGAGGGAAATCTCAATGAAGATTGCGGGATAACTCCACGCATTTTTGAATATTTATTTTCTAGAATTAGAGCGGTGCGATATTCACATTTCTACTATTTTTCATGATTTGACCATTCATGCTTGACTGCTTGTTTAATGTGGATTATGGTGTTCTTTTAGTTATGGTATAATATCTAACTAGAACTTATTTAGGAAGAAGAAAGCAGAAGGGATGAAAAGCTGAAGTATAGCTGCAAATGTTCCTTTCTAGAGATATATAATGAGCAGATAACAGATCTTTTGGAGCCTTCATCAACTAATCTGCAAGTAATGTGTATCTGTCCATATTACTCATGTTTGATGTTTTTCATTACATTTTCTGGGCATTATCAAACTCATTCTCCTGTTACAGCTCAGAGAAGACTTGAAAAAAGGGGTATATGTTGAAAACCTCACGGAGCATAATGTGAGGACTGTTATTGATGTTGTCAAACTTCTGTTACAGGTGGGGATTTCTGGTGAAATTTGTTGCTTAAACGTTGTTATTCTATCACATTTTATGTCACAAACGTGATTGGCATAATTCTATCAAACACAGGGTGCTGCAAACAGGAAAATGGCAGCGACTCATATGAACAGTGAGAGCAGCCGCTCCCACAGTGTTTTTACCTGTATTATTGAAAGCTGCTGGGAGAAAGATGCCATGACTCACTTCAGATTTGCAAGGTTAAATTTAGTAGATCTAGCTGGTTCTGAAAGGTAACTACATTCCACATCAGTTCTATCATTGTTTTTTTCCACAAAGCTACGCTGACTTGCTTACTGATTTAGGCAGAAAAGCTCTGGTGCAGAGGGAGATCGTTTGAAAGAAGCAGCAAATATAAACAAATCTTTGTCAACTCTTGGGTAACTAACTGAAAAAACAAGTGTCTCAGTTGATTTGCTCTAAATACATTGCAGTGTTTTGCAATAATTTCTTTCCATTGTCTCATGCAGCACCTTTATAGTATACATAGTCTTTTGGAGTGTGTTGCTAAGCATTTTTATCTGAAATGCCCGCCTTGGAAATAAATTTATTGATTTGTGCTGTAATTTATTTGGTGAGGGTCATTGGCCTTCAACTTTGTAAGATATGCTAGATAGTGCTGAATATAATCTTCGAGCTGGCCAGTCAATAGCTTTCCAGGATGAATCTCTGCAAATAAAACCTTTCTTGTGATTGATCAATTTAAGATATCTGCTGAATCTAGTCTTAAAAAGTCTTTAATGCTAATGTGTAAGAGTTTCATTCTCTTAACCTGATTTATTTTTGTTCTGTACTTTTAGCTTGGTGATAATGTCTTTAGTGGATTTAGCGCACGGGAAGCATAGACATGTTCCCTACAGAGATTCAAGGCTCACATTTCTACTTCAGGTTAAGCTCTAAAACTGAAAATGAACCTACTAATTATGTGTACTCTTTTATCTTGCTACCTTTTATTAGAAGCTCATATTGTCTACAACTGTGAATGCAGGATTCTCTGGGAGGAAACTCAAAAACAACAATTATTGCAAATGTCAGCCCATCTATTTGGTATGTTTCCTTCCTTGAACTCATAGTGTATTCTTTTTATCTGTAGTATTTTTTTTCTTAACAAAACTTTTGCTTTCCTCTCAGCTCTGCAAATGAAACACTAAGCACTCTGAAGTTTGCCCAGCGTGCCAAGCTTATTCAGAATAATGTATTTAATTTGAATGCAATTACATCTGTGTACTGTTTCCAATGAAGTTTAGGAATATTTGAGTTTTGAATTTACTGTTTTTCATCCTTTTCTAGGCTAAAGTGAATGAAGATGCTTCAGGTGATGTAACAGCACTGCAGCGGCAAATCCAACAGTTAAAGGTATGGATAATAGTTGCAGATTTGTGAGAGTTTTATCTTGGCCGTTCACTATTTAGTAGAACTGAGGCATTTCTGAACTCAAACAGGGCCAGTTATCCATTCTGATGAAGAATAATAACCTTACAAGGTCTATGTCAAGATGTATTCCACCTTTTGAAGAATCTGGATTGAATGACCTGTCTGAGGAATATGACTCTTTAGGAGAAAGAAATCTGACTGATAATCATAAGATACATAGTCTCCAGAGCAAAAAGGTAACGTTGATGTATACATTATAGTTAGCTCTCTCTCTCTCTCTCTCTCTCTCTCTCTCTCTTAAGATTTGTATTATATAAGTATGGGCGGCTGTCTTAAATCTATCTAGCAGATGAGATGCATGGAAGCTACTTTAGTTGGTGCTCTGAGGAGAGAAAAAATGGCAGAGACTGCAGTTCGGAAGTTAGAGGCTGAAATTGAACAAGTCAACCACTTGGTATTTCTGTTATATTCAGCAGTCCAACATTTTCCTATTTCTGAAAAATATGGACATGATAAGTAGATGATTCATGTCCGTTTGAGAACATCTTATTTAGCTTTTTGCTGAAAGTATGCTAAAGTATTCTTGTATTTTGAAAAAACGAGAAAAAATGAGGTTTTAAAAGCTGTACATAAAAGTTAAAAAGCAAAAAGCTAGCTTATAATTTGTTCCCAAACACACAATATTTCTCAGGTTTGTCACATGCTTAATCTCATGGACAATTATGTAACTTATTGTGGCATATTTTGTAGGCTTGCCAAAGGGAAGAGGATGCTCAACATACTAAAATGATGCTAAGGTTTCGTGAGGAGAAAATTAAACAACTTGAGTTGCTTGTGCATGGAAAGCTGTCTTTTGACACATATCTCGAGGAAGAAAATAAGGCTTTACTAGAAGAGATTCAGTTGCTTCGTGCAAGGACTGATAGGAATCCAGAATTGACCCGATTTGCACTGGAGAATATCAGACTTCAAGAGCAACTCCAACTGTAATTTTGTAGTGCATTATATTATTCTCTCCATCTCTTTTCTGGATGCTGAGGACTCACCTTGTAGCTTTCACATGTCAGGTTCCAAAATTTTTATGAACAAGGAGAGCGAGAAACATTGCTAGCTGAAGTTTCAGAATTACGTAATAAGGTCTATGAAGATCTTCTCATTCCCTTTTCTTCTATTCTTCTTTCTTACAATAGTAAAAACCCTTCATTGATCCTTTAATAATTGTCTTAACATTTTCAACGTGCAGCTTCTTGAAGCGCTTGAAGGAAAGCTTACATCCTCTGTAAGAAACAATAATCAGGTTGACACGGACTTTTGAATTAATTATATAGAATTTGTTATGTTTCTTAATATTTGTGCTTTTCAACACTGCAGAATAATTGTACTATAAAGGAGTTGGAAGATTGCAGGAATACAAATTTCAAACTGATCAGGTACTTAAATCAATATACTTCATTTTAGGCATTTTCCAATCAGTGGTAGTAGCAAAAACATTATCCAGGGGGCTTGGAAATTGGGGGGAACCACTAAAATTGGGTAGCAGTGCCCCAAAATACCCTAGCTAAGGCCTACATGAAAATACCACTAAACAAGTGTATCTACAGTTCTAACAAATTAATATGACTAAAGACATGATGTATGAACATGTGATTTATGATCATGAAATTGCAACTAACCATAAAAAAAAAATCTAAGATGATAATCACCATAAATTACAATAACACGTGGAAACTAATCTATTTCCAACACATGTTTTTGTTTTTTTTTTTTTTTTTTTGGTACTATCAAAGCATGATAATTAGGAACCAAACATGTTATATAAAACTATAAAAGCACTAATTAACTAACAAGGAACGAAAGATACATGCATGCACTTTTTTGATTTCTAAGCAATTGGTGAACTCAGGGTGGAATGTCTCTCTTTCTCACTCCTATGACAGTCTTTTGATCTGAATCATTTTCTTGAAACCTCCACCTGTTATATACCTTCTCTCTTGAAGATGGTTGCTTGTTGATAGATCTTCATTCCAATGACAGTGTTGATTGATGCAAACTTCTAAAAAACTAATTGAATTGGATCTTTATTGCTGATTCCTATGGATGCTAGGGTGATTTGTGTGCTGTGGAAAGGTGTGTGATGAACAATATGCAGAAAATAAAGAAAATTTATGGCTTCGGGTGATGGGCAGGTAGGTAATCTAGGATCCAGGGATTCTCTAAACTACAATAAGTGAAAACTAGGACCCCTTCTCAGTTGGGATACCGTTCCTATTTACAGAGAAGAGTATTTTGATTCATTTTACAGCTCAAAAATTGTAGAATTGGTAGTATTATCTCATATTTTCTCTCACAAAAATCAGAAAAAAAGAAAATCATATAAAAATTAAAAAAAAAAAAAATTGCAAATCTGGAACTATAGTACTGATTGGCACTAAGGTTCAATAGATTGGCTCTCTTGTAGTTACCAGAGTGTCAGCTGTTTGATGATTGGTAAAAAGACCCATTTTCATTAAGTATGACCACATGGTTTGGTCATGTTCAAAGGAGATCGACTAATGCACTAGTAAAAGAGAGTGAGTTGATTCAAGTTGAGAGAACCAAAAAAAATAGGGGAAGACCAAAATGAGCTTTAGAAGTAGTAAAAAGGACACATCAATTAAGGAAGTAACAAAGACAAAGAGTATGACTTCTGATAGAACAAAATGGAAGAAAAGAATACATGTAGCCGACTCTTATTAATCTCCCGAGGATTTATTGCTTACCCCAAAATATTTGGGAATAAGGCTTTGTTGTTGTTGTTTTATAACCATTGATATGAACACAAAATAAGACCATTCATACAAAAAACAAAAGATGTAACTGTTTTGAACACACAAATAGACCAATTTACTGTTAATTGTACAATGACCACTTAGAATATGGATTTTAGGGTCAGGTAATTCCACTTATGTAAAATTACCATTTTACCCATAGTGCTAAAAAAGGTGTAAAATATTTTTTAAAAAGTAATATAAGGGTTGCAAATGGGGTGTCTACACATGGCCCTTACACTGGGCTTAAACAAATTAGGATATTGATGTATTTTACGTGGACAACTAAGTGCGCTGATCATCTGGACATTTGGTTCCATTAATTACTTTTTTCATCTTCCTGAGAGTAATTTGAGCAGTTGTGAATGTCTAACATTTTTTGGCTTATGTCTGTAGGGAAGTAGATGACTTACGAACAGAACTTAGAAAGTATTTGAACTGTAGTCAGGCTACGACTGATTCTGTAAGTATAGCTGATGAGTTATAGAAAGAAGGGTTGTTGAGGTAGCTTAACCTTTATTTTGGTGATTTATTTTCTTTTGCACTTTTTGCAGGTAACAGATTCTTTCTCCAAGGATCATGAGGAATTTATGCAGACAGATAATTATTCATTGGTGAGAAATTATACCAACTTGTTTTCAGTGAGATGTTCAATTAATTTTTAAAGATTGCCACAAGCAGAAACTGGTAACTTTTGGAAAAATACATGATCTTTGCTGTTGCATTTTCTGTGCATGTACAGTTTCATACTGTTTACGCATTTTCTGTGCATGTACAGTTTCATACTGTTTACATAGCATCACATTGCCTTAGCACTCTTTGGCAAATGAATCACGTGAAATTTATGGCTTTCTTTTTTTCTTTTTTTTGGTCGTGTTGACAAGGAAAGGGAAGATTCATAGCCCAAGGAGACAATTCTGCGCATGCCTGACCACAAATGTTTTATCTTCCTGACAATAATTATTCTTTTATGTCTTAAACTAACAACAATGATCTCCTGAAAATGCCATGTATAATTTCCCGGATGTTTTGACAGAAAAAATTTTTTTTTGTTCATTTCTCAGAAGATATTTTTACAAGCTAGAAAGCATGCTAGTTTGGGATGTATTAAAGGGAGGGACTTACATGGATGACATGTTTCAATTCTTTCTTCTTTGTTGTAGTTTTTGATTAATCACCACATTTACAGGAAGAAAACATATCCATCCAAAGTGACTCCATAGATGATACGGCATCTTATACCCAGACAGATGATGGGGCTTTACAATATAGGATTTATCAGAATGCAACAACACAGCCTGATTATACTCAAAAGGAGTTGAATGATGCTAGATTGTTGATTAAAGCAATGGAGTCTGAGCAGGTCCATCTAATTACTGAGTTGCAGCATACACAGGAGGAGAATCAAAGACTTATGGAAATGGTAATCAACAAGGACAAGGTAGACAAACAATCTGTACCAGAACTTCAAAGTCATTTCCTGACATCAGGTAATTTAGAAATATGCAACATGGGCTCGCTGATGGAGGGAAATGAAGACATTGACAGAATGGCCCTGCAAGCCAAGTTGGACAAAATCACTAGGGACCTTGAGGATGTCAGATCACTTAATAATCAATATCAAGAGGATCAAGCGTTCCAGTTGTCTAAGCAGCACGAAATTGAACAAGTCTGTGAACAGGTTGAGATGGAGACTAGCAGAACAATTCTTCACTTGCAGGAAGATGTTGCTGCTCTACAGTTGGAACTTCATGAAAGGTTATGTTACATGACTCAAGAAAATACAAGACTAAGAAACACAATAGCAGCTAAAGAGGAGGAAATCAAGGCACTTTGTGTGGAGTGGGAAAGGGCAACCTTGGAACTAACATGCTTCCTTGTGGATGGTTCTAAATCCCTCAGAGATGCCTCTGGTCAGATAGAAGGTATTGCTCGTTCATTTCCCCAGGCTAGTTGTTGCATTAGTGAACATGTAGAGAGGGCTGCCAGGGTTTGCATGGAGAAGGAAGAAAGTATTCTACTCTTAGAAAAAAGCTTGGAAGATGCACAAAGAATGGTTGTTGAAATGGAGCTGAAGTTAAATTCCTTGAAGGAAGCAACAATGGCTTTAAATGAATTCCAGCAACTAGATACTGATGAGAGCACTGAACAGGAAATCCATTCAAGCATTCTGTTAAATGAGAACACCAGCATGGTAAAGATGCAAGAAAGAAAGTACAAAATCAAGAAGGATCATGTTACTGAAGCAGAAAAATCTGCTATTGCTGCTTTGCTTCATGGTCAGAGAAATGACATCGAGAAAGATATTACAATATCAAATTTGGCTAATCCCACTGATGTGGGCAATCATAAGCTTTCAGGGATGAAGGCTGACACTAGTGTTTTAGCACTGGAGGAGGTAAAGGATCAACTGAAGTTGGCCAGATTAGGAGTATTGGAGTCTGAGAATGCTATTTGTGAATTTTATACTGATCTAGAAATGCATATAGCTGCCCTTCAAATTGATGTCTGTGAAGTTTCTACTGCATACAGCGAGTCAGTTCAAGACTTGGTGAAAGAGATTCATGAGATGAGGAAGATATATATGGAATTGAGAGAGAATCATAAAAATTCTCAGTTTTGCAGAGTTGAATCACTCTCAATGAAACCAGATAAATATCTGAAGTTTGAGAAACAGGATGACATGCTGAATCAGATAAGGGATAAACTTGCTGAAACAAATGACGTACTGAACCTTATTAAAGATTGCGTCAAAACAAAAGAAAATGTGTTCGAGTGTATCTCAGTGGATGAAGATTTGATAGAAGCAGAAGCATGGAGTGCTGATTGTTCTGTCTCTGGCTCAGAGTTTTCAACTGAAAGTGTTGTTTCAGGAATCCAATTGGATGACATCTTATACACTTGCCACTCTAGGGTTCCTGCAGGGATAAATATGACAGACCTGAGTGCTGACAGAGGCTCAGTGGTTCAGTATGATGATCAAGAATCTGAAAAGTCAAAGAAGCTACCAAAGTCTTCAAATGTTCAGAATGACGCAACACGATTCTGCCTGAGAAAGGAATTAGAGTTGGCATTCTGTGCTTTTAGTAAACTATACGTTCAGTTAGCCACACTACTCAGTGAGTCAGATGTTGGAGATTGTTCTATCCGACAAGGTACATTTTTCCTTGAACCACTTGAATTTGTACATATTTTATTATAAACAAACATTTTGGAAGGGACTTAATTAAACTCCTGATGGATGGCAGAGTTGATACATGTTCCATATATTAAGTTGGGAATGGAGAAAGCTGAAGCAGGTCGCTATAATACAAGGGAGGTACAGATCAATTTCTAACTGCTACTTTATGAAATTATTTGCATAAATAAGATCAAAGTAGATGTTTCAAGGGCCAATAACAAAATTTTTGTTACTCACATTCATTAAACTTTCATTGGTAAGATCATTGACCTCTTACTCGGTGCAATGTTTCTTGATGTGCAGGTAGTTGCTGATGAGAAAATTAACAATGCTAGTAGCTTCTTAACCAAATTTGAGGAAGCCCGTGCTACAATGAGAGAGGCTGATTTTATGTTAAATGCTTTGCTGAAGGCAAATAAGAGTGCAAACGAATTGGCTGGTATGTGGAAGCAAGCTGGTGAGGAGCTGATGGTAGAGAGAGCAAGCTTGATTGAAGAAGTTGCACAACTTAAGTCATCAATACGTTTGAAAGAAGGAGAGAACGAATTACTGAAGGATCAAATCAGTTGTGGTTTGGCAGAGATGACAAACTCATTTTCTTTGCTTGAAGAGTGTTTTTCGCAAATGCAAAAGACTGTGGATGAGAGGTTCAACATGATGTATTCTGATGCCTTATCTATGGGACAGGAGATGCTGTACTTACTTAGAAACTCCACATCATCGCTAGAAGATATTTGCACTAAGATAATGGAGAAAGAGCTAACTTTGTTTGTGCTGTACCAGTGCTATGTAGGGGACTTTGTCAGCAAACTCCCACATTTTAATGCACATCGTGGTTTGTATCCATTCAAACATCAAGAATGCTGTCCAGCAAGAAATCTGCAAACTATTTGCTCTAGTGAAAAGGATGACATTGCCAGTGAGGGAATCATGGATCAAAGAGATGGAAGTGAAATAGTCAGGAAGTTGGAAGAGGAAGAACTGGGATTATCTGATGACAATCTCATTTATGAGAACTTGGCACTAAAAAAAGAATTGAAACGGAAAGAAGTTTTATTAGAAGGTTTGCTTTTTGATTTTACGTTGTTGCAGGAATCAGCCTCCACTACAATGGATATCAAAGATGAAACTGAAAAGCTAATATTTTCTTTAAGTCAAGTTCGACATGAGCTAGAGATGAAAACTAGTCAGTTTGATGAGTTGCTGGTTGAATATAGGAAACTTGAAGGTCATCTAGCTGATACTGAAAAGGCTTTGTTTATATCAAATTCTGATCTTGAGCAGGCTAAAGAAATGATAAACAGTTATTCAGATCAAAATGCTGAGTTGAAGGTGCTTTTAAAAGATTTCTATTTGAAAAAATCTGAAACTGAAGAGCTATTGGATGAACAAAAGCAGGTGGTCAAAGGTTTGGAAAAAGAAATTCTTCATTTAACTTCTTCAGCTGAACAAAAATCAATCTCTTTGGTTAAAGGCGTTGAAGATGATTTGAGGAGGGTTATTAGTGAAAGAGACCAACTTCATGAAGAAGTCCAATCGTTGAATGATAAGCTAGAGATGGCTTATGCATTCGCTGATGAAAAGGAAGCTATTGCTGTTGAAGCTCGCCAGGTTTGTGTTTAGGGACTTCTCTCTCTCTCTCTCTCTCTTTATTTATATATATATATATATCACTCTTTCTCTGTCTCTGTCTCTCTCTCTCACACACACTCTTTTTAAAATTTATTTATTAAGAATATGCATGTGGATTTTCTCTTGGGTTGATCTGGAATTTAATTTTGTAGGAGTCAGAGGCTAGTAAAGTATATGCTGAACAAAAGGAAGAGGAGGTTAAGATTTTAGAACATTCTGTTGAGGAGCTTGAGTGTACCATAAATGTATTGGAGAAAAAGGTTTGTTCCAATGCATTATCTTCTTTTCATCTAATGTGTAAATGCTATTCCTCTATGTTTAATGTGGTCTATTTGGAGGGAATCCATGCTAGATAGTTTGATGGGATTGAAGCATCTTTGCTTCATTTGAAACTCTTCATTTTTAGATCTTTGTTTGAGTAGTTGAGGGATATTGGGGATTGTTATTCTTCATTTTTAGAGTTCCTAAATATTTGTGTTTTAGCTCTTAATTTGTTGCATTGTTTACTTCCCATGTACTCAGGTTTGTCCATTTTCTTTATAAAAAAAAAAAAATCTTATTATCTATCACAGAGCTTTGATGAACAGCTATTAAAAGTTGCATTAGAAGTACATTTGGCTACATGCAAACTGGCATAGTCTCAGTTGTGTACGTCACTTACGATATTATATATATGTGTGTGTGTGTGTGTGTGTGTGTGCGCTTTTGGCTGTCTTGGCTACTGATTTCTAGTAATATTTTCATATGCAACTGGTGTGGAATGTTTCCTCCCTTAGGTATATGAAATGGATGAGGAGGTGGAAAGGCATCGATTAATCAGAGATTCGCTGGAACTGGAACTCCAAGCTTTGAGACAGAGATTGGCATCTGTTGAGAACTTCACTGAGAATGTGGATTCAGGAAACAGTAATGTTGAACACACTGAAGAGCATATATCTAAGTCAGTAATGCTGCTTTCTTCCTTGATTTGGAATATTTCTTATTTGCGTTTACTTTACCTTGGGTTGAAAGAAAGAAAATATTCTGATGTAGACATCTGTATTGTAGGTTACTAGAAATTCATGAGGCACAGAAAAGGATAAAACTTCTTGAAGAGGAAAAAGGAGAACGGGACAAAGAGGTGCTTTTCTAACTTGCTAGTATTTTTAATTGTCACTAGAAGTCTTTTGAATTGTAGAACACTATTTTACATCATCTGCTTTCTCTGCTCTAACACTGAGATTTTGACTATTGTGAAGATCAAACAATACAAAGAGTACATCGCTGAACTTGTATTGCATGCTGAAGCCCAGGCATCCCAGTACCAACAAAAGGTACCATACTGGACACTCGCACTAAATTTAAAATAGCATGGTATCAGTTTGATTTATATCCTTGGGTATATATCTTAGGATTCCAAAGGTAATTGCCCTGTGCCAATATTTCATATACTTGTTAGTCAAAAAACAGCCATTTCCCAATTACTGATATCCTTGAGCATATATCTTAGTGTTTAAATTAGATGTTGACTTTCAATAATCTGTTCATCATAAATGAACGTTTTACATGTTTATCTTGACTTACTATCTCTATGCACAAATTCTACAGTACAAGACTCTGGAGGCCATGGTTCATGAAGTAAAAACTGATATGTCATGTTCAACATCAATTGCTGCAACAATAGATAAAAGTGAGAGAAACACAACTAGGACAAGGGGCTCCAGCTCACCATTCAGATGCATTTCAAATTTGGTTCAGCAGATGAATTTGGAAAAGGATCAGGAATTGTCAATGGCCAGGTTTCGTATAGAGGAGTTAGAGGCATTGGTGGCAAGTCGGCAGAAAGAGGTTTGATAATCTTTCTCCTTTATATCGATTTGTTAACACCACCGCAATAACCTGCTGGTATTGGCAGGGCCATTTTCTTGGGTGGTTTTATTCTATTTAGCAATTTATCCTTTTAACAAAGATCCTCTCTCACACTCTCACCCCTGTAGTGCTCTTAACCATGTCAAGCATGTATATATGCTCCCTTTAAAAGAGTGTTAATTATATCTATGCTGTAAGCAGATATGCATGCTGAATACAAGGCTGGCTGCAGCAGAAAGCATGACACATGATGTCATTCGGGATTTACTTGGTGTGAAATTGGACATGACTAACTATGCAGTAAGTTTTAGACTTGTATTTTGAAGTGTGAATGTTAATAGCTGCATTTCTGATTTGTTTGCTTTCTGTTTGGTGCATTGTAGAACTTAATAGACCAGTGTCAGGTTCAAAAGTTAGTGGAGGAGGCTCATCAGCAAACAGAAGAATTCCTGGCAAAGGTGGTTATAGGAAAAACCTTTGATTTATCACTCATTTGGTTTAGTCGTGGTCCTAATATATGTGCTCACTGTGTTAGGAGCAAGAAAATTTCAATTTGAGAAAGCAAATTAATGATCTACTCGAGGAAAGAGAGAGGTTAGACTCTGAAGGTCCAATCATTTACTCCCATATAATTGTATTACATATGCTGCCTATAATACAAAATGGGAATCCAGAAGCAGATTATTTAATAACTCAAAGAATTATGTTTGATCTAACTCCATATTTAGAAAACCTCGTCACTTACTAGTGCACCCTTTTGGGTTGGTTAAAGTTTTGAATTAATTGTCAAAGGAAGGGGTCTGTGACTATCAACTGGAATCTCCTATATTTTTATAAAGGGAGATATAAATGATCTAGTCATGTCATATAATGGCAAGTGCAATGTTTAGCTTTAATTATCTTTTGCCCATTTCTAAATCGTTGTTTTACTAGGTCTTTCCCTTCGTGTTATATACTTGGTATATGTTACGGGAACTTGGTAGACATGTTTCTGGGCAATAGATTACTCTTGTCGTCAAAGGCACGCTTATATATGCTACCAATTACCTAAGAGTAAGATATTTCCATGGAGCATTGCCTGTCAGCCATGAGTAAAGACAAAGCTAAGGGTGCATTTCATACTGACACCTCTCTGGACACATATCATAGTGACACCTGTGTTTGGCACAATTGTGTTACTTGACTCCTTTGAGGTGTCTATGAAACACAACTGATGTTAATACTCCCTAGGGTTTACAATTATTGCTCTTATCATTTTAGACTTCCTACGTGACACAAAAGCTGACATTTTTCTTTTCAGTAGAAAGTATAATGATCTCATGATCTTGCACCATCTTCTTAGTTGGTTTCAATTTATGTTTTGTTGCTGTAGTTGCATATCGGAGATAAATAAGAAAGAGGCAGATATATTTACTTTCCAGCTGAATGTGGAGCAACTCCAAGAGCGGGATCAATTGCTCTCTGCACAAAACGAGATGTTAAAGGTAGGATAATTGCTGTAAACCACTTAACTTGTAACCTTGAATTGATAGATTTAGCTGATAGTTTGGTTTCTGTAGATGAAGTTTATCCCAATCTTTCTGCTACGTTATTTTGTAGATGGACAAGAACAATCTTAAGAGGAGGGTAGCAGAACTGGATGAGATGGTAAAATCACTTCTTAAAGCACCTAGTATGCAACAGCAAACTCAACAGTCATCAAAGAGCCACCGTGTAAGATTAACTGTTAATGACGGTTTGTTTTTTGTTTGTTTTTTTGATAATTCAATTGTTACAACATCTGAGCAAATGGAGATTTGAACTTTGGTTTTCCTTGTAAAGGAGACTAGTTGATACGTTAAAGTTGTTAAACTCTTGGCCATCTTACCGACCATTTTCACCATAACGGACTAACAACTAATGCATTGAAGTTCTTTTTTTAAACTTACAGGACAACAGCTCATTGAAACCGGGTGATGGTGATTTCACTAAAAGGCTGGCGCATTCTGAAAAGCTTCTTTCTCATGTAAATGATGAAATTGCTCAGTATCGCCGGTCCAGTGGACATGGAATTAGAAACAAAAGATAGGCGATTCATATAACCCCAGTTGCTATGGTAATTATGTCTTTTTATCTTCCTTTGGTACATTCTATCAATCTCAGGAACTCATGATGTCGACCAGGACGCACAGGGCTTGTGTGGATAGCCATAGAACAGGTGCGTAGACCGATATACATTGTCTACCAAAGGAAGGCGGT
Source organism: Lithocarpus polystachyus (assembly GCA_033629205.1). Lineage (NCBI taxonomy): Eukaryota > Viridiplantae > Streptophyta > Magnoliopsida > Fagales > Fagaceae > Lithocarpus > Lithocarpus polystachyus. The sequence continues at coordinate 14,492,863 of CM066167.1, forward strand.
ATCTAGACCTGGCCCCGTCTGATTGATTGAAAGGTAATAACTGTACGATAATGCATAATCTTCACGGAAGCAACTTACTACCCCTAATTCTCTTTCATTACACACTTCTTCATTTGATAAATTTGGTTTTTTGTTCTTTGGTATATAAAATTCACCATTCCTGCAAGTTAGGTTTAGAAATTAAAAAAGAAAAAGAACGTAAAATGTAAGAATCCAATCGATCTTTTTATCTGTAAAATTTAATAATTTATCTGATGTAAAATGAAAATCTATTCTCAAGATATCAACACTGCACGCTGGGCAGATTACAAAATATATAGCTTCCTTTAATAGTTGCATTTCTGTGCAGATAACCAAAGAGCAGTACATTTCCATGCGAACAAGGCAGACTCTCAACGTTTAAGTTGTAAATGTTATTTCCTCTTTTTAATTTAATTTTTGGATGAGTGAATTGGATTAATTTGGTGGTTCTTTTCATCATAAGTGTGATTTGCGAGTCCATTGTTGATTATCCTAACTAGGACAGGGGAAAGCATGTGCTATTCAATTTAAACTCTTGATTTTCTACTATACACGCCATTGAATGTAAATATTATAATCTTTGTACTTGAATGTTTAAAACCTGGAAACAAAGATTCAACTGTTTACCGCCTGCAAATGACCTGTAATGTTGTGTGTGAGAGAGGATTCAAACTTCTGAATTAAAAGATTGAGTGAGTTGGCAGCAAGCAACCAGATTATCTTTCTTAAGCCTTCGCCCTTTCAAAAACACAACAAATGCAGATTATGAATGCATTTAGCTCAACAAACGCCAACAGCTCCAGGCTGCATGAGTTCAAACTAATGAGCAAAAACTGACAATATTAAGTCAGACAAAAATCCCTGTAAGAATTAGTCAAAAGCAAACGTATCCATCATTCAGGCAAAGAGTATCACACTACTAAAGAATATATTAAATCAAAGTTGATATTGTGTCAAAGGTTTAACTACATATGCACCTACCATGTGCTGAATAAAAATCACCAACACCATTTTCAACATCTAATAGGTGTTCTGTAAAAATCATAACTAATCAGTATTCAGTAATCAATACTTGTCAATGTTGCCATTTCACATATCCCATATTCCAGTTAAAAGCTGCCTGCTTCCTTAACCGTATTCCAGGTAACTAAATACCGTTTACATGTGGAGAAAAAGAAAAGGAGAGAGAGGGAAAAAGAAAAAAGAAAAAAAAAAGAAGGGCATATACAACTTCCCCAACACTCTTTCTCCTCCAACAAAAACCTCCGAGTAAAACGTGTTAGACATTACTTACAGGTAAAAAAAGGACGACCAGTGGACAAATCAATGCCCTGACAACTTCAATCACCAATCTGCTGTAAATGCAAGTTCCTTTGAGAATGCACAGCCAAATCTTCCACCGTACTGCCCTTTTGTGAAATTTCACCTTGTAGTATTGCACCACTCCCTCCATCACCCATCTGTTGAGTTGCAAATATGTAGAATACAACAATCAGCAGGAATCATAACAATGATACATTAGATTGAAAACTGTTTTTAGTAACTAAGAACCTTCTTGTGAGAAGTAACACACAAGTAACACTTATTTGTTGCTGCCATTCACTATCATACTATGGCCTCTTCATCTTTCAATTTACAAAATTGTACATGATTGCGACAACTCAAACCGTAAGATGGTTGATAAGATAATGCAATAAACACAAAGATTATGAAAGTTAATATTTGAAGAAACAATAAAATACTAATTTACCTCTAGATTCTCAAACTTGGTAGCTAGCCTCATATACTGATCACGTGCTTCTGGATAACGAACCATGGATCTGACTCTAGCTAGAGCTTTCTCAACTCCAGCAAATTTCTGTTTCCGGCCAATTCGTAAGAATTCATACTCATCAGTTTTCTCAATCTTTGCCTTTTCCACTCGGAATCCTCGCAAACCAGACCGTTTCCGCCTCCAGCGCAGTATTGCCTTTTCCACAATACTAACAGACCAAACAACCTTTTTATACTGCTTCCGAACTTGATGTCCCCTAACATGAGCCTGAGATCAATAAGCAGAATAAAAGGAAATTTAGCATCAGCCAAATATGAAAAACCAAACCTGGTGCTTCAGGGACAGTTTATTTGAAAGAAAATACTCCAACTAGTGAAAAAAACAGGAATGGACCAGGATATATCTCCTTTGGAGGGACATAATAATCAAAGTTAAAACTGTGTGGCTGTGAATAGAAGACAGAACAACTTATGGTAACTTTCGATTGTCCAGAAAGATATCTGGTAAGCAAACATGTTAACTTTATGCATAAAACACTAGAAAATGCCATAAATATGGGAGTACCTGAATTTTCACAATACGATTGCGTATCTTCAGAAACTCTTTTCTTCCCTTCCAACCACGATATCTTTGTTGGATCTTTATAGCTGCAGCAGTATGCAAATAATCCTCATAGTTGCTAAATTTTCGGACCTTGGTCAAAGAACCAAGTGCAACTAGGTCAAGTGAAGAAGCTTCAGAAATATCATTGTTGCTTTTAGTTAATTGTCTGTGATTGAATGATCGAAGCCGGAATTCAGCTTGTATCAGAGCAGCTGCATGAGCTGATTTCCTAACAGCAGCAAGAGATCCTTTCAAAGAAAGATTCTCATTTGCTAACATATCTGATGGAACAATTTGTGCTGCAGTCTCAATAGCCTTTTCAGCTGCAATAGTTGCAGCAACACTGTCCATTACATTTTCATTGAAAGTCAGTGAAGAAAGGTGAGCGGTTAGATCTGCTTCTGCCAAATACCCAGCAATCCCTTTATGTCCTCTACTTGATGCTAGATCAGCAGCCGTTTTTCCTCCTGGAGATGTTGATGTTGGGTCCTCAACAGCACCCGGAGCAGCACCCAATCTAAGGAGGGTAATGACTGTTTCCTCTCTACAGTAAGAAGAAAAAGAATTATTATGAATTGTATCGATATACAGATTCATGAGTTGTGTATAAAATATTTAATAGGGGCCTAAATGTTCTTCTTTTCATGCTAAAAGAAACTCAAGATCTGGCTAATGTATAGGAAGGGTAAAATGATAAGGGAGTTTATGTCCCTAATAAACATTTTATCCACATTGTTCTCAGTTCAATTTCATTCTTTTAAAAACTAAAACCAAGGCATTTGATAAAGATAGATAACTTGATTGATAATTTTTATACTTCACACTTGACATTGGTAATTCAGTAATACATGAATAGTTCAAATTGATATACTAGACAGCCAGATGAAGAAAGGAAATAAGCCATATGAAAGCATTTGAAACCATTACTTAACTCCCCAAGTATACATCAGAAGGCGACAAAATACTTGGAAGAGAATCTAAGAAAGTAATCTGACCTCCCAAAATATGATGCCCAGTGAAGCCCAGTTCTTCCATGTGCATCTCTGAAATTGGGACTGACTCCAGCAGCAACTATGGGGCGCATCGCCCACTCATAACCAACAGCAGCTGCCAAATGTATAACACCTTGGCCTTCATTGTCCAAAACATGCGTTCCTCTACCTCCTTCATGAACTTTACAGATTAGCCACTCATAAAGTCTATCCCTAAACAAACTTTGAATCAATCTATCTCTAGGGTTCATGTGATCACTATTGAAGGCCAAAGAAGTCTCATCATCCCTTCCCCAATCTTTTCCACTGTCACATCTCATTGAATATATGGTACTTTTAAGCTTACATTTATCACAATCCTGAATAGAACAATCCAGCCATTTCCTCACCTGGGCCAAATTTAAAAGTTTTGCTAGGCGCATTTGAATGTGCGCTTCATCTTCTCGTGCCTTTTTAATAGCCATTGGAAACACATTTCCTGAAGGTTTTTCACGATATTCAAACTCCCTCACCTCACTGCAGGCTAACCTATTGCTGCAGGTGACATAAAATGGAACACGTCCAGGAGCATGTTTAGGAGTTTGGCATCTGATGACGGTATCAGACAGAACTTCAGCAGAAACCTCAATCTCACCAAACATACATCCCCACTTAATCTTGCTAGATAGCTCCTTGCTTACCAAAAAATTACCAACAATTAAAACCTGAAACAAAGAATAGGGAAGAAAAAAAAGGCATAGTTTAATATATTACATCCTCTAGCATCAACAACTAAAGGAAATAAGCATGTCCTGATTTCCCCATGATTTTTAGAATATGCAGGAAAAATAGCCTCTAACTGAAGTATACGCACCTTTGTTCTATCCTTTGTTGTATCCTCTGTTGTATCCCCAGAATAGGTCCAATCTGGTGCAAAATCATGAATTGTAAACACCTGTTGTTGGGAAAGAGAAGGGCCCAAAGAATTGATCTCCAGCTGCATATGGTGTGATAAACTGGATACTTCCTTCTCGTCATTTTCAGCATCAAGTGTATTCGTATTCCAATAATTGCCAGAGTCCGAACCCATCAAGGAATCATCACAATCCACACCAATTTCTTTATCCATCCATCTCCCGAAGCTGTCAAGTTTCTTCAGCCCAACATTTTCATTATTATCTTTGCCACCATCTTCAGATTTCTTTTCGACATGAATGGTTGAAGTTACTACCACATGAGGATCTGAACAATTCTGAACCTGGGGACGAACCAAATTGGAACCACGCTCTTGCGGCACCTGGAACAAGGTGAAAGTCTCACTTGGGGAAATTCTACCAAGGCAAAAATTCATCTAAAATCCATGAAAAGAAATTGCGACAGACAATTAACTGACAGGAAAATTAACATTCAATTTGATATTGCATTTTTAACTGAGAAACCAGAAGGAACACGCAGATCAGTACAATTATAATCACATGATATATAAACATTAAAATGCATGAAACATCATACATCAACACTGTTGCAGAGTACTCTCTGTCACTATTTCTCTTATTGTTTTCTTCTTTTCTAATAGGTAAATACAACTACTGCACTCGTACAGAATTGAACCATGACATATTTTACATGCACGTGTGGCTTGACACCTTTTTAATAAATTTTATACTCAGTTGTAGTCAAGTAAGAAATCAAATAGGAATAAAAAGAAGATATGTAAAGGCTGTTGACTGTACAAAACAAACCTGAACTACTCCCTGAGAAGTAGCCATCAATGTCTGGCTGTCTTTGTCTGTGATCAATCTATTTCCACATGTTACAACATCTTGAACAGAGCTATCAGTGTCCAATCTAGCATCCGTTAACCTACGGGTTATAAAGTCAGCTCCAGTAGGATGTTTAAAAAATTTCTGGCCCTGCACACCATCTGTGACGTTCAAGCTGTTAATTTCAGTCCAGTTGGATGATTCGGAACCATGATATTTAGATCCAGAAATCCATATATCAGGGGAATTCCTTGTTATTTCTGGAAACCCTGAAAGCAGCACAACAACCTGATCACATCTAGTAAATTCCCAAAACATATTATCAAAAATTTTAATATAAAAAATTAAGGGAAAAGTACACAACCTGCTGTAATTTCTCCGTAAAATACAGAACCCCCCGAAGTTTTGGATGTAACACTTAACTACTATGTGGTATTTTTTTGTTTTATGTGTAAGCCATTAAATATCCGTTAAAATAAACAGTGAGTTGCTCCTGTGCTAACACGTGTCTATATTTAGAGCTGCATTTTCACATAAAACAACACCAAAGGGGTTTTGTGTTACACTCAAAAATCCCAGGGGAGGCTAAATGTTACATAATTAACAGTTCCCACATAAAACAATACCACAAAGGAATTAAGTTTTGCATTAAAAACCCCAAGGGGGGGGGGGGGTATTGTGTATTTTTCCCAAAAATTAAAATGACAGTTTACATAAAATGTAGTAAAAAATAAGTGACAAATAAGGAGTAAAGGGAACAATTCACGATGCGGGAATTGCTATTAAGTGACAGTTTCCAGCAAAATATGCTTGACCAGATCAAAATGTAATGATACTTCACAAGGTCAGAAAAAAAAAAAACATATTAACATTATCTTAGAAATTAAAAGTTTCTCATGGTTTACACTCATCAAAAAGAAAAGATTCTCTAAGTAAATTCAAAAGCCCTAGCAGAAGGAGAAAAGATAAAAACCTAATTCTTAATATAATACAATTCAACTATATTAGTAAAAGTCAAGCATGAATTCATTGTAAGTTTGTAACACAATTTACCTGCAACTTCATGTGCAAGCATAGAAGAGCTGTGCGATGTAGAACCAAAAACAGGTTGAGCAAGCGAAGATGCTCGAGGATCACACCCTGAATCCACATCCTCAAATTCTGATGATAATCTTCGTCCATTTCTGTCAAACCTGTTTGGACTTGATGGATAAGAGGTCTGAACTGTTGAGGCAGGTGAGTTTGCTTCTGCAGGGCATGGTACAGAACAACTTTGATGGCTTCCAGCCTGGGATCCTGGATCTGCCATCAAGCGAGAGATACCTGACTTGTACCCCTACATAGCATCACAAAGTATAACAGAACACCTAAGCCACATAAAGGAAAGGAAAGTAAAATATAAGAATTCCAGTAAAATCAACTAATCTACATTCAATTTTAATCAGTGATAGCAAGTCTTCACATGACCAACAAACTCAATTATACAAGCCACTAAGCTCAAGCTCAAATGCCACCTCCTCACCCCCATAAGAATAGGATAGAGGACGAGTTCGTTTAAAACCCATTGGGGATCTATGTAAATTACCAATAACAAAACACTAATTTTCACAAAAGCATTTTAAATACACCAATTTACCCATTAGGGAGTTTTTAAAATTTTAACTACAATATTTGAAAAACTCATTTAAAAAAAAACTACAGAATTAAATTAAAGGCCATAGATGAGCATAAAAGCAGAGCAGACCTCTTTTACTTCTCTGTAATGTACAAGAACAATGTGTTCTAAGCACCTGAAGAGAAGGAAAATATATGTCAAAAATGAGAACAAAATACATGTATTAAAATAATTGTTGATGAAATGAAAAATGATATTGCACAGAATACAGAGGAGCTAAAAATTCTTGATCTCAGTCCTCTTACTATTTATTCCTTATATAGAAAGGGTAACTACAGTTGTCAAAACTGGAATCGTATCATGAATCATTTTTTTAATTTTTATGTATCATGTATCGTATCATATTGTGTATTGTGAGGCACAGATACTTTATAAAATTGATAAAAAAAATTATTGATATAAATATATTAATGGTATATTTATTATAAACTTGAAACATTCTGTAAATCTTCTTCTTGAAGACATTGAACATCAAAATCATCACCAAGTTGCAGAGCTCCTCATTTATTTTTTTAATTTTTCCAAAATTTTGGCAAAATAATATCATCTGGCACCTTCAAGCATGGTTTAAAATCCTTACAAGTTTGTGCTAAGTGGTTTTTCATTTGTGTAACCTTGCCCCAATGGCCAAAACCTTTAACCTCCGCCACCTATCCTTTCTAAGGTAGAGAACCTTTTTGATGAATGGATAATTTTTACATAGTATTCATTTGATAATTTTACAGTGTTCAAACACAGTCCACTGAAAACAAAATTTGAAACTTGAAAGGCTTTAAAAATTTTAATCTAAGCAACACTTACGCGTCAAGCATCCAATAGCTTCTTCGCTGGAAGTTCTCATTTTCCTCACCATGGGCATAATAACAATGGAGAACATCCACGCTATTAGCCTACACAAAAACCAGTGAAACTAATTAATTAAGCAGCCCAAAGCTCAATACCAACGCAATCAACTATAATCCAAAGTGAAGAGATTTACATTGACATTTGGAAATGTAAATAACTTAACTAAAACAATAGTAACAATGATTGGCCTCCCTAGACAAAGCCTAGCTTCATTAAAAAAGCATGAACACAAACAAAATACATTTAATCATCAAGCTTGATGTATTAATAAAATTATCAAAAAATGTGAAGTAGCAGTATTAGTAAATACTAAATACTTGTTGAAACTACTAATATTACACATGCAATGAAACATGTTAAGGGATACATGTATTAGACATTCATCAGCTGCTAGTGTGGATAAAAATGATGTTATACATGAGTTCCATCCCATACAACGGATAAGGCACAAACAAGGCCTAATGATCCCAGCTAAGAGACATGCAAATGGGTTTTTTTATTATATTTTTTTGGGTGGATAGCATTGTATGTCTTAAATTTGTTGAGGATCCGTAGGCCATAGCTGACCCTAAAAAAATTGAGTCTAAGGCTTTGTGGTGGTTGTTGTTTTTTTTTTTTTGATAAGTAACTTAAGATATATATTAAAGAAGAACGCATCCCCGTACATAGGGAATGTACGAGGAAGGCAAGAACATCAGGAAACCAAATTACAATGATCGAACAAAACAGGAAGAGAAAAACAAGAAAAAGAAGGTAACACAACACACCATTCGAGAAGAGAAAAAAAGAAAAAAGACTTAAACTCAAGAATGGACCGTTCGCAACCCTCAAAACTTCTAGCATTCCGTTCCCTCCAGATACACCACATCAAACAATGCGGCACCATCCTCCAAATACCTATATTACGATGACGCCTGAAGTTGCAAGACCAACAATCCAACAAATCCACTACCCTTTGCGGCATCACCCAACAAATACCAAACAAGCAAAAGACCGTACTCCACATCTCCATAGCAAAAGGACAGTGGAGGAGGAGATGATCTACAGATTCCCCACATCTTTTGCACATATAACACCACTCAAGAACAACAAAATGCCTCTTCCGAAGGTTATCAATAGTTAGAATCTTGCCTAAAGCAGCAGTCCAAGAGAAAAAGGCTACCCTAGGGGGAACCTTCGATTGCCACAACATTTTCCACGGGAAAGAAATGGTGGTATAGGGGGATAGGGAGTGATAAAACCCGCTCACCGTGAAACCTCGACTGCTAGCTGGCTTCCAACAAAGTTTGTCAGAACCAACACCTTGCACCTTAGTGGAATAAATCAAAACCATACACAAATCCAAGGATTGTGACTCTTGATCATTCACTGAGCGGCGAAAGTGTAAGTCCCAAAAAATACTCCCATTTACATAGCACATAACCTCAGCAACCGAAGCATCCCTTGTCCTACTAATATTATACAAATCAGGAAAAGCCTCCTTAAGAGGACGATCCCTACACCACACATCATCCCAAAACTTCACACGAGTACCATCACCCACATCATACCGAAGGAACTTAGAAAAATTCAGCCAACCTCTTCTAATGGACTTCCACAAACAAACACCATAAGCCCCAGACACGGATTTTGAACACCAACCACCCCAGTCATTCCCATACTTCGCCCCAATGACCCTTCTCCACAGGGCATCAATCTCCACACCATAACGCCACAACCATTTGGCTAATAAGGCAGAATTAAACCTTCACAAGCACCGAATGCCTAGCCCTCCATACTTCACTGGCCTACAAACCATCGACCAGTTTACTAAATGAAGTGGTTGTTGTTGTATTAGATGTTTTAAATTGTATTTAGAAATTATTAGTGAATCATATGACACAAAATTTCTTTTCTGGGGTTGATGCTAGACACTCACCCACTAGTAAAAAGTGTAGTAAATAACTTAATTGTTCCACTGTGAGTGCTTATAAATATATATATATATATATATATTTATAGGTGTGAGTGCTTACAAATAATAGATCCATTTAGACAAAGAACAAATTAATTCAAATACAAAGGAGCCCTATTGATCTATTATTTGGTGTTGCCTGGCAAGAACTATCATCCAGAGAAAGGATGTCTAGCTACAGAAGGTAATGCCCAGGCAAAGGGAGAGTGCCTGACTAACTGTAATCCCAGAAATCTCTAGTTCGACTCTTAGCTGAGGCATTTTGCGATTTACCCAATGCCTGCTCAGTGGGGGTGTGTAGGCATCTGGGGTTTTGCCCTTCAGGGGTGGTCCCCCTGGACCATACCTTAAGGGCGTTCCTCGTCATAAAAAAATTACTACCAACTCTACCCCCCATCCAAAACAAAAAAAAAAAATAGTGAACTTACAAATAATAAATTGAACAGCACACCTTCAACTTTTCATGAGCTTCTTTAACAGTTTTCCCATCTTTCTTCTTCCTCCACCGGTAACCATCTTTACGAAAATACCGAATAACTTTTCGATCAAACAGAAACAGAGAACCAGCTGAAAAATAAATATATTTAGTTGCTATTTGAATGCTATTCCATCTCTATAAGAAGAGTAGCTTGTGATGTTTGAACAGACAATAGTACATGCAGTGGTAAACAAAATAGTGTTGGATGATTCTGCACAGAGGAAGGAGCAAGAGGGAAATGGTACTTTTCTAAATAGAAAAATATACACATTTTTTATACATACGTATGCAAACACACATGCACATTTATAATATCATATCCCCAGGGGCCAAAACTTGCAAACTAAAAAAAAAAAAAAAAAAACCTCACAAAGTAGCAACAAGAGAGGCTATTCAAATATTACTGTTATTATCAGGATTTTAGAAATATCCTTCAGTTAAAAGCATTTAAAGATTTCAATAACAAAAGAGATTCTGTGCCTCATAGAGCCAAAAACACCTACTATGGACCCTCCAAATAAGCAAAACCAATTGCTACATGCTGAGCCAGGAAATAAAGTTCACAGCCTACAAAACACTGTCAGACAACGAGGAAGAACCTTGAAAAGAACAATCTTTTACTAAAACAAGAGCACAGTAGCACACAGCAACTCGGAAACTCAAATCACATTTTCTTTGGCTTCCTGGTACTACCTCACATTAGTACGACTCTGTTTAGACAATATTGCACATAACCACATCAAAATTTGGTTATTGAGAGAAAGGCGCAAAATGAAAATCATTAACCTCTAGCTCTTGAATATTTACTTATTTCGAATACTAAAAGTCACACATTTCGCATTCTTGTTGTGGCAAAGTTCAGCCCACATTTGTGCCATAAAACATTACAAACCATATTTTCCACATTATTAATTCCCTATAACTAGATAAATATTTATTGACCAGAAATCTTTTCCAACACTACCCTATTAAGTTGTACTCAAAATAGACCTACAAATAATTTATCCCAAATGATAAAAGAATCACTTTAGGTATCTTCTAGACATATATTTTTTTTTTTTTGGTAATTCAGTGATCTGCAATCCTATTGGCACTAAAAGCAACCCATTTAAGCCCAGATCTTATTTAGACATCTCTCAATTATTCTAAATATGGAGTTTAATTCCCACACTAGATTTATCAAGGAAAAATATATCAAACGTCATGCATCATGACCTCTCTTGAACGCATATCAAATGTATAAAGCCCAAAACTAATAGGCAAATTGCCAACTCCTGGTACAAGCTTGTTGGGACCAAAAGCTCTGATTGTTTCTAAGTAGTTACCACTAACCACTTCATCATGCACATTACTAACGACTGGTCTACTTCTAAATGTACCACATAATCTTCCATGAATTAACTCAACTATGCCTAAGTTCCAATATCTTATCTTATAAATAGGCTTAAACAAAATCATCTATACCATATGCCAATCCTTATCCCCACATATTTACTCCCGTTGTAGTAAAGGATTACTAGATTCTTCATAAATGATAAACATGAGTATTATGTGTTACAAACACCTTTTCCTAGTACTGAGGTGAAAGTGCAAAGAAAAGAAATCACAACAGATCAAGGTGTGAGGTGTGACTTGTGCAGGCCTACAATTGGAGTATTCTCTTAAAATTGAGCAGATGGAACACAATAGAGTGGGCACAAAAGCTGATTCTTAGGAAAGTAATAAAATTAGTAAGAATTCAAAGCCTAACTCAAAGAAGATGGAAAAATATTAAAGTAAATACAAATTCATACAAGAAAATGTAAATGCATCTGTTTATTACACCCAAATGTCCAACAAACAATTGAAATAAGATACAGAAAAGCATGCTGGTTACAACCTGGAGGCCTAACAGGTGGATCTGACCGTAGCTGAAACCTTTGATGGTTGCGAAGTATTTCACAGATTTCATTTGGCCGAAGCCAACGGTGTTGAGCTTCTGTCACTATCCTGTCAAGGTCTGCCAACATCCAGGAGGAGATGGTTAACTACTACATTATTAAAAGCCATTCTACTTGTATGGAAACCATGCTATATAACCAAAATGTCAAAATCACAAACCCCACAATAGCTGAAATATAGTAAAAGAAAAGCTACTAGATCAACACTCCCAAATCCAAATTGGGTAACAATCACCTTTATAACAAGTATGCTGCATTGTACACATCTAACAAATTACATGTAAAGTAAGAATGCTGAAACTCAAATAAACCTGTTTGATACCAAAGCCATAACCACAAAACTCTTCGCGCTTGTAGCACATAAGGAATATGATGTATATTTATTCTTTTAAAGAATCAACATCAACATGTACAATGAAGTTCTTAACAAGCGTGCATGCATGCAAGAAATCAAACAGAGCAGCATTCAGCCATTACACACACAGAGACACAAAAATTAGAGCATGACATTCGCAAAGAACCAAAATGAGACAAAATCCATCAAGAAAACAAAGATTCATATCCTTGAACCATTTACCATTCTATAACCAAAAATCACATTTGAAATATCAAATTTCTGAACCTCAAAAACGCATACAAAAATGAGAAAAAGAGGGAAAAGAAATCATACCTAATGGTTGATTTGGAACGTATCTTTTACTCTCAGCCATAGACCCTAGCTTTCATGAGCGAAGCTCCAAATTGCGAAACCACAAAACCGATTCTGAACCTGCAAACGAAACCAAAAAACCAAAAAAAAAAATCTCAAAAAAAAAAAAAGATAAAAAACCAGAGCTTAAAGAACGAAAAAGAAAAGTAAATCCGCAAGAATTAAAGAAATGAGCAAAAAGGAATTACAGGCAAAGATTTAGGAAGGTTGGAGAAGATGGAAAACCCTAACAGCAATGGTGAAAATGAGAGAAATGCGAGGGAGAGATATGGAGTGGAGGTGTTTGTGGGTTCGAAGAAACGAACCGTATTGAAAGAAATAGAAATAAAAACTGTGAGAGAGAAGCGCGTGAAAGGCACTAAAGGGAAGGGGAAAAATAAAAATAATAACAATAATAATAATAAAGAGAAAAAGAAAGAGAGAGAGATTTAAGTCAATGAAGATTGGTTTGTGTTTACACTGGCAGAGCCGGATTATGTCTGACGTGGCAGATGTCGCTTTCTTTTGGTTTATATAAAAAAAAAAAAAAAATGTTTCGTTCACAATATTTTTACAATAAATTACAAGTGGTTAATCGTTATTGGTTCAAATTTAAATTTATCATTAAGATTACTTTTTTAACCCAACAATAACAATCAGTAACAACCTGTCACTTAAGATTTGTTTAATAATAATAATAAATGGAAAAAGAAATAGAGAGATTTAAGTCAATGAAGATTGGTTTGTGTTTACACTGGCAGATTCGGATTATGTCTGACGTGGCAGATGTCGCTTTCTTTTCGTTCATACAAAAAATGTGTTATGACTACAATTATTTTATAACAAATCACAAGTGGTTAATTGATATTGGTTCAAATTTAAATTATCATTAAGATTACTTTTTTAACCCAACAATAACAACTAATAACAACCTGTCACTTAAAATTTATTGTAAAAATATTGTAAAAATAATGTGACCATATTATTTCTAAAAAAGAAGTCGCTTTCTTTCGGACCAAGCCGTAAGCTACGGGATTGGGCTGGGTGATTGGGAAAATTCTTAGAGATTACAATAAAAAATGTGTCTCCTCCTCTTACGTGGATTTTATCATGAATGGAAGAAGTGGACTTTATTATGAAGGACTTTGTTGACAGGTGCCAGTCAGCACATGTTAATGAACTAGTTGCGGTTCATTTATGATCTACCATAAATTCTACCTGCATTAGAAATTGGCAAACTTGTACTTTGGTTTTTTCAATACTCCACTTAAACTAACACACATTTAATACATATTCAGTTTTTTCCATATCCCAAAAAAATGTGAATAGATTATTTTAAATTTTATTACATTAACGGGTGCAATACAGCACCTATTAATAGCACCCTATTATGAATATGAGAGAAGAGATCACAATTTTATGTGTTTTGGGAATAGTTAAAAATTATCGGGTTATTATATAGAAAAGTCTAGGATCACAAATTTTTTTCTAACTTTTTGCTAAAACTGTGACTGTAGAGTGTGATTGATATAAAAAAAATGATAAATGATGATTAACCACTCACAATTTGTCGTGTCAAAGTTGTGGCAAAACAATTATTATAGAATAATTTGTGATTCTAGAACTATTGATAGACTAAGTCGTGGTGTTTTGATCCCCATATTGATAAACTTCTTCTTATTTTTCTATCTTTTAATAAAATAAAATAATATAAAACTTCCTCTTATTTGTATCTATACTAATATTTATGATTTTATGTGTTTGGATATTAACCTGACATTATTGAGGACTAGAAAGTTGACCGGTGTTCATCAATAATTAACAAAGTAGCAAAAAACCTTTTTTCCAAGTTAAAACGATTTTATGTGTTTGGAAATTAACCTGACATTATTGAGGACTAGAAAGTTGACCGGTGTTCATCAATAATCAACAAAGTAGCAAAAAACTTTTTTTTCTTAAAAACTTTGACTTGAAATCACGATTTTAGTTATATTTTTGGGATGTATGTAAAACATTGCTCTTCTATTTATACTTTATCAAAACATGGAGGTGGTATCTCATGTGCCAAGCGCATGAGACTAGCCTCTCACAGGCAAGTGGGGCCCTCGCCTCTCACAGGCAAGTGGGGCCCACCTGCATGTGAGACGTATCTCAAGCCAAAACATGATATGACCACAAAACATGATATGACCATTTGGATGGAGGAATGTCCCTCCATTCAACTGCCCTTTGCTCTATTTGATTGGCTTGTTTTTGTTGTACTTCATTAATTTCTTTTAAAGTTCAATAAAACTACCATTTCAACTCAAAAAATAATAATAGTAATTCACTCGGATATGGTAAGCTAAATTTGTTTTCACCTTTCACAACACATAAGATGTGATAGCCTCCATGTAATAGTCACAATCATTGGGGCCATTTTAACTTCTCCAAAAAATAAATAATTAGGCCATATTAAGTACTTAGAGATAAGCATCAACTTTTACCTCATTAATTTACCCGATCATGTTGAAATCCCTCGGCATTGATAAGAAATGGATCTTTGAGAATTTTTATTCTTCTTCCAAGAAAAAGTAAGTTTGTGTTAGGGTACTTTTTTATTACACTTAATTTTATTTATACACACCATTCTATTTAAAATCCAAGAATACTTATGCTTGGTAATATTTGAAAAGTCCAGGATCCAAGCCCATGGCAAAACAATTTTATCAATGGAATTCAAATCCATAAATCAAAGCCCATGATTTAAACCCATGGCAATTTATCTAAAAGCCCAACTTTCATTGGCAACATCAAAAGCCCAATTCTCATTGGCAACATCAAAGCCCATTACTAAATGGCAACATCAAAAGCCCAATTTTCATTGGCAACATTAAAAAGCCCAATTCTTATTGGCAACATCAAAAGCCCAATTCTCATTGGCAACATCAAAAGCCCAAGCTAATTACTTGGCATTATTTTATCAAAAACCCAAGCCAACTACTTGGCACTATTTTATCAAAAGTATAAGTTAGCTACTTAGCTCTATTTTGTTAAAAGCCCAAGGCTATTAATACTTGGCAAAAAATCATATTATAAATATTTTACTAAGAGCCCAAGTACTTTTTTTTTTTTTTGGGCAAACCATCATTTCAAAAAGAATCCAAAATCACTTTACAAAAATATTATATCTTCCTCAAGAGCCCAAAGATAATAAACTTTGGCAAAACATATTTTTTTACAAATGCATTATACTTGAAGCCCAAGGCTAATAACCTTTGGCAAATTAATTTTCCTAAACAAGTATATAAGCTAATGAATCATACCTAATATTTATACCATATTATCTAAAATAACACCATTCATTTTTCCAAAACCCATGACAAACGTATATCAAGCCCATGAAGAAATGTGAGTGTGTGTCATAAATAATTAAGCCCATAGAAATTATATTCAAGACCTATGGCAATTTTATTTATCTTGCAAACCCATGGAAAATATTGATAAAAATCCATGCAAACTTATATCATCAAAGTAATTACTTATTCGATGATTATAAAGCCCATGGTAATTATCTTAAACCTCATGGCAACATGTGCACACAACCCAGCCCAAGGGAACCAGCCCATGTGAGTAAGCCCAAGCAATAAACACCAGCAAGAAGCAAGAAATTAAGAGTATGCAAATAGCCCTTGTTCATCCCTAACCAAAGAACAACTAGAGATCCCAACAAGAGAACTAAGCCTTTGAGAATGAACTAAGGGCTGTCCCATCAGGTTTTTGCCACCCTGTGCCAGACGTGAACAGTGCCAAAGAGCTGTCATATCGGCTGAAGTCTAAAGGGTGATCAAACCCCATCTTCCTCAAAGCTGTAGCTCTAGCGGAAGGGGTGCTGAAGCCAAATTATTCAAACCTCAACAAATTGATGTTATAAATGTCAAAAACGTTCAAGACATGATTCATGTACCAAGCCCATGAATCCTAAAGGAGAAAAATTGGGAACATGTGGTTTGGAGGGCATAAAGAGATCTCCAGCGGAACCCCCTGAAGAAGACTAGAACTTCACACCTGGCTTGGGGTGTTGAATCTTGCTTTTTGGGGGACCAAATCCCGGTTGCAGCATTAGGATTCTCTCATGATACACATCCCAAGCACAATAATCAAGCTCAGCCCAAAAATCCTAGCATTTAATGCAAAAAGCTCTAAAATCCCATCATTTCCCAAAGAAGCAAGGCAGCCCCAAAAGCAAATCCCCTACTTCTGACCAAAAATCTCAGGGAGCTTGATTATGATTTCGTCACCTCTGAGTCGTCATCCTTTTTTTTGGACTCTTGTCAATTAAAGCCTCCCTTCAGCTCCATTATAAATAGACAAGCAAGGTAATCACAAAGCCAGGGACCCCCCTCTGAAACCATGGGTTCATTTAACGTTTTGGCTGGGGTTTTAGCCTTCCTCAAGCTCACCACTTATCATCCTTAACCCACTCTCATCTTACCCAAATGTTCCTCTCACACTTCACACAATCACAGCCCATAAACTAGTCATAAACAACCCACCACTCACAAAAAGCCTTGATCTTGGTGTTTATCCCATCTCACTCATCATCCCTAGCCCACATTCATCTAATCTTAGATGTTCTTTTTCTTTTTCACACAAACACAACTCAATGTCTCTCCAACTAGTCACAAACAACCCATTACTCATAAAAAACTTCAATCTCAGCATTAATCTGATCTCACTCACTCAGAATAGCCCACATTCACCTCATTCATGCCTTATGATCATACAGTCATCAAAACCTTAGCTTAATACTTGCTGCACTGAGCTGGGGATCTTTCTCTCCCTTCATTCCATCCTATTTTTCCTCTTTTATTTGTTACTAGGGAGCCCTTAATCTTTGTTTATTATTATTATGATGAAGAAATATAATATATTTGTAACAATTGAATTTTTCCCTCATATTGATGTAATGATGGCTGAAAGTACTATAAATTCCCTTGACCAAGACATATAAGGACTCCCAAGAGTGAACACTTTCCTAAATTTATTTAATTATTGACTGTTGGACTCTAAATGTAATTTCCCCCCACTGCTGGAGATAATACAGTACCACTAGAGGACTGATTTGGACTATGATGCTGTAAAAAAGGACTAATAATATAACAAACTAACAATATTGACATGTTTATTGTGCTTTAGTGTTGTCTTGCAACCTTTATATCTTGCTTGGATGGACTTCCACAACACCGAAAGCCTTTGGGCTTTATCTCAAGGCCCATCGTCGAGTTTCGGCTTGGCTACCCGATAATCTATTTGGGAATATCGAAATTTTCCCCTCAACAGTTTGTAAATACCGTTAATAAAAAAAAACATGTCAAAGTAAACAATACTCTGAAGATGAAGAGGTTATAAGCTTACCTGATTTTCATTTTACTAGTGATTTGTTGTCTATACTTCTTCTTTTTTCTTTTTTTCCAAGAATTCGATAGTTGGGGGAGGGAGATTTGAACCTTAAAGTCTCCGTTACAAATACAAGAAGATATCAATTGATCTAAAAAGCTCTTTGATTGTCCCTTATACTTCTAATGTCACATGTTTACTAATATAATGTTCAATTTACTCATTAGCTTAATTGCGTTCATTCTAGACTTACCAACCTCAAATCGAGTTGTAACTTCACCGTTCCTTTTCTTATGAGTTTTTCAAAGATCTGTCCCATATGAATTTTTGTTCATAGTCTTAATTTTGAGTAATTATTAGATGTTTCTGGAGTACAATGACGTGGTGCACCCTCTTTTCACATTTTTTTTGGAGTCCATTAATTAAATTCATAGTGAGATTCACCATAAATGTGAGAGTAAGGATTTGGATTCTCTTCATTTCTCTTTGAAATGGAGCGTGTCCATTTTACCGACAAGATGCATTCAAAATAAATCAAGGGTCCAAGACTTGCCACCTCAATTAAAAACTAAAACACTTAACTCAACAAACTCAACTGTGGTTAAACACTCAATTAACTCAACAAACCCATCTGATATCAGTATTTCGAAATATCTCTCAATGCTATGCTTCGTTCTCTTAAGTCTCAACCTTGCCATCACTGCTGCACCATAACCATCGTCGAATTGTGTCATCAGCACAACCACTGCCCGATACATTTTCTCTCTCCGATTTTTTATTGATAAGCTCTGTTGGTTGCTGGGAAAATGAAGGAAAATAAATTATAATATTGCTATTTTTTTTTTGATTTATTGGTGCTGAATTTGGTTTCTTTTGTGTGTGTGTGTGTGTGTGTGTGTGTGTGTTTTTGTTGTTGTTGTTGTTCATTTTGAGCTTCGGGATTGATTGAAATCAGCTGGTGGGTGTTTTAGCTTTGTGGGATTTATGGGTTGTTTTGATTTGAATCTGTTCCAAAAGCTATGTGATTTATGGGTTGTTTTTTTACAAGTGTCTTGAAACTAGATGGAAAATATGTGATTTATGGGTTGTTTTTATACAAGTTTCTTGAGACTAGGATGAAATGGAATGATCATAAGGGGGTGGAAAGGAATGGAATGGAATGATCATAAGAGAATTGAAATGGAATGAAATGTATTTAAGCAAAGGAAATGAATGGAAAATAATGAAATTAAGTAACCTTAATTGGATGTTTTAAAATAAAATAATAGAAATGAATGAAAATGAATGGAATGTAAGTAATCTTGTTTGGGAGTAATATAGAAGGAATGGAATGGAATCATGTTATGACAATATTACTATTGGACCCCTATTTTAAAATAAAGTGATGAATATATAGGGGTATTTTGGGAGTTTTGGTAAAAAACTTCATTAAATCTAATTTCATTCCCTCCCATTTCTCTCAATTTTGGGGGGAATGAAAATTTAAGATTTTAAGGGAATAAAGAGGAATGATTGTTTCCTCCTACTCATTTTATTCCCTTCCACTTAAACTCTCAAATAAGGGAATATACTTTCCATTCCCTCCATTAAATTTTCAAAAAAGGGAAAGGAAGAATATTCTAAAATTATTCTCTTCATTCCTTTCCATTCCATTCAATTCCCTCCTCCCAAACAAGGGCTTAATATTTTGTGAACCTGGGATTCTAGAGCTTTGATAACAAAAGAATTTACATAATGAAGAGACATCATACAGGGAAGTGTGGGACAAGCTGTATATCATGAGACAAGTTAAAGTGATCAAGCAAAGACTAAAACTTGCAGACTGTGGAGGGGATGTATAGTCAAGAAGCAAGAGACACACTTAGTGTGGAACCATCAAGTTATGATGACCTTGTAATCAAAACCTTGTTTGTAATCAAAGTCTTCATTTAGAACACTTGTTAGTATGTGGCCTAGTAATCAAAATGCACATTTTAATAAAATTTTGTTCATTTTTGGTTCAAATTCTTTCTTGTCTAGTTCTTCTTTCTGGGATCAAAATTTGATTGTAATGCAACATCAAATTGTTCAACTTGAAGCAATTGGTTTATTGTTGATGATGCCTTATACTAGATATATACACTTTCAATAGAACATTAGTTTAAGCATGTTGAAATAAAGATAATAGAGTTAGAGACTATGAAGTTTGCCTTGATATTTTTTACTGACGCTTTACTTTACATTTCTTTTTTAGATTTCTTGATGAGTCATAAGAAAAATATGATAAGCACTTGATATTGTTCTTTTGCGTAATGTGTATTTTTTTTTCTTGTCGATGTCCTATACTAGTGCTATGTTAGGTCAAAAAGGTTTATTTGCAAGTGTTACAAGCTCTAGCCACAAAAATTGATGATGCAAGACATCCCTTAACTCAAGGAAGTGTTGCAAGTGGAGATAAATAGTTGTTCATATTTTTCAGCAATTTTTTCTAGTTTATGATTGTGTTTTGTAATCTTTGGGACTTGTTGTGACTAAGTGCTCTAATGGTTTTATATACTTTATATGTCAATTGGTTTGTAACTTGTACTACTGTTTCTTGAGTGATGTTATCATGAGCAATTTTGTTTTTAAATAAATTTTCTGCAGCTTATGCAATTTATGCAAATTATGATCCTCAATTTGTCATTAGTCCAAATTTATGTAGATTATGATCCATTGAAAACAAGCTTCAAATTTATGGATTATCATAACTTCAATCTTAAAAGTAAGAAAATTACAAAACTAGAACGCTTAGTCACAACTTGTACTGTTGTTTTGGCTAGATATAAACAAAGATGTGCTTTTTTGTAATAAACTAGAAAAATTCAATCCTAAACTAGAAAAATTACAAAACAAAAGCACTTAATCTCAACATGTGTCAGATTATAAAACATAATCCTAAACTAGTAAAATGGCTCAACTTTATGAACCATTTCATTCGATCCATTTGCAACACTTCCTTGAGTCAAGAGACCTCCTGCACCATCAATTTTGTCATTGGAGTCTACAACACTTGATATATCCTTTAGGTGTGATGCAAAAGCAACACTTGCTGAGCCTTCTTGATGTGATGCAGAACTTGTAGAAGTTAACTACAAAAAAAAAAAAGAAAAAAAAAAGAAAGAAAGAAAACCAATTATACACTACACATATCACAAGCTTAGCATTAAAATTATCAAATAATGCATCTAAATTATTATTAATATCAAGGTAAAATATATAATTTTAAATATCTTTACCATTAAAAGTTATGTAAAACTAGTAATATTTCCTGAAGTGATATCCTTAGTTTTCTTTTGTGCCATGACGTCATGTGCATATATTTCTTGTAAAAATTGTACTTGTTTATCAATAATAATAGTGACAGAGAACTAAAAGTCGGCCTATCTCCAGTTCATCCACAGAGTCGTCTAGGACCAAGGAGGTAAACCCAACATAGGAAGGTCGTCCACCGTCAGGAGGTCGTCTATGGGTATGAAAGTCGTCCATCAAGAAAGCACCTAGACAACCCCTCAACACTTAAAAAATTTTCAGAATGGATTTATATACAAAAGTTTATGATTCGGACCACGTTCTATTATTTAGAAGTATGAGCAAAATCCTTGTTCATCACTATAACTTCCCACTAAGTTATTAACTTTTAATGGCAGTTGTAGAAGATAAGATTGAATCTTCTGACTTCTATAGCAATTGTGGAAGTTAAGTCTGAACCTTCTAACTTTCGTACACGTTGAGGAAGTTACTAATTAATTAACCACTCCAAAGCTCATTATACAAGGACTCATCCACATCAAATGAAAGTAAGTTCAGCAAACATTCTATATTACCCCGTCTTCCAGCAAATGAAGCTTGAACGAGATTAACTTTGTCCAGTAAATTCGCCCTTGGTAGGATTTGGATGAATGAAAGTGCAACCTATGGGCACTATTACACTACCTGTAGTGGCAGGAGCATATCCACAACAGATAGCTAAGGAAGTAAATTTCCTCGTGGATTGTTCATCTTCCTATAATGCTATCATTGGACGACTAAGTTTAAATAGTTAGAAGGCAGTAACATCTACCTACCACCTATCTAACAAATTCCCAACGGAATATAGCATTGGGCAAGTACAAGGAGATTAGTTAGCCGCTATAGAATGCTACTTAGCCATGTTGGCTATGGGTGAACATGTGCAGACGATGAATATAGAGGAAAGAAGAGTTGTAGCAGAGCCCACTGAAGTACTGGAAGACATCTGTAACATCTCGACCCAAGGCCCTATTTTATAGTTAACCTGTGTTCAAGTGGTTAATTATTATTTTTGAGTCACTTACTTTTTAAAATTTATATAAGAGTATTTAATAAGCATATTATTTTATAATTCCATTGAATAAGAATTGTAAAAATTATAAATAATGGAATGACTATTTGTATTATAAATATATACTAAGTATAAGTATGTACAAAACTATATTAATTGGTTTAAGTTATTACATACATAGTTGGTGTTTTAAATAGGTATGATGCATGAGATATTATAGTAGAAATTCCACCCACATGCAACCAATGGAAATTTAACACATAATGCCAAAGTTTCATGCATGTGGACAAACCCCATAGACCAAGACTTGGCCGGCCATGCAATCACCAAGTTCCACCTCATTTCCTCCTTGACTTTTCTCAAGACAATTAGAAGACTCGAGAAGCCTCTCTATTCCCACGGGTAAACACAAATCAGAATTTCCTCACCTCATTTTACTCTCTTTTCTCTTAAGGAAAGAGCTAGGAAGCTCTCTTGAGTCTTTCTCTCAAATCCACAGTCAACACCTCAAAAGGAAAAATAAAGCTTCATATAATTTCTTCTTCATACTCTCTCAAAGAAACTAGAAGACTGAAATACTGTCTCAAGCTCCCTACCTCTCATACTTTTGGTTCAGCCACTAGGAAAAGGAAATCCTTTAATGCAAGAGTGATTCTAGCTCTATCACTCCAAGAGCCATGCCTAGGGTAAGGGGAAAATCTAATTCTTTTATCTATTGTC
This sequence comes from Lithocarpus polystachyus, assembly GCA_033629205.1. Lineage (NCBI taxonomy): Eukaryota > Viridiplantae > Streptophyta > Magnoliopsida > Fagales > Fagaceae > Lithocarpus > Lithocarpus polystachyus. Next base: position 14,515,996 of record CM066167.1, read on the forward strand.
TATTTAAACTTAAGTGATTGCTATTTGAGGTGCTGAATGTGTAGTTGATTCAGTAATTGAAACTTGTTAAGAGTTAGTTCATGAACTTGTTAAGAGTTGCACTCACTGGTAAACCTGTTTGGTCATTATAAATTCTGTATTTTTCTAGGACAGCAATGGGTAAATGGTTTGTTGGAGATTATTATATAATATGTCCAGTATGTGTGAATTAAATTTCATAAGAAAATACCATCGTTTGATAATTGTTTGTGAATTTACAAGAAAAGGTTGCAAAGTTGTCACTGTGACAGATTCTGTGTTTATGCATGATAAATTATGTATTAAATTTTATACAGTGAATTAGGATGCTAGGAGTAGTTCTTATGAATGCTAAGACACATATGGTTCAAATGGAAGTGGTCTCACAGCCATTGGATCAATATAAAAATAATGGTTCAATTTCTAAGTTGCATGAAATTCTGACAGGACATTTTTGAGCATGTTGTCTTGTATGATTTTTAGAAAATCATGGTTTTATGCTTTGACTCCGAAATTTATATGGTATATACTAGACATCCAAGGGAGCAGCTCTGTAAAATTTCATGACGTTTTGATGTGTATGGACAACCCATTTGTATTTTACAAATGAGGAATATGCTGCTGAAATGAGCAGTAAACGGTTAAGGATAACTCTAACTTTGAGGATTTAGTTCTAAAGTTAGGGTTAATGTTTTGAGCTATAATTTAATACGCTTATCTTTTGGTATATATAGCTCATAGATTAATTTTGTATAACTTGGTTCAAGGTTTAGTACTCAAAGGAGGGGTTCTAAACCATCTAACTATTGTTTTTATGAAGCTGTCTTGTTCAATGCGTTGTATGTTGTCATGTGAGTGTTTTTCTGGTTATATGACCATGCTTAAAAGAGTTTATGTTTATGCATGCATTATTGCCCTAATCTCAAAGCACCTTTTGAAATAAATTTGGCTCTTTTGAAGATATGATATGAATGTGAGAATGTTGGTTTCTCTATGATTTAGTACATCATGTGGTTTAATGAATGTATTTTGTGTTTGTGGGAACCTCGTTGAGGTGGGATTAGAATTTCATTGATTATGAGAGATAGACTTTGAGATGAATGTGTAAGTTTATGATAAGGAGTAATGGATAGTAATAAGTTTTGATTTTGGTTTAGGTGTTACCAGTACCCAAGTCTAAGCTCCTTCGACTGTAGGCTCTCGATTCCTCTGCTTTCAGGTAAGGGATAAGTTATATGGGCATTTGGTAAGTCATGAGGTTATTTTAAAGTATATGATGCATTAAAAAGGTTTTTGATTAGAGATATGTCATGTAATCATGTTTTAGACAAAGATATGTTCGTGAGTTTTCAAAACCTTATGTATAAGATTTAAGCATATTGATGCTATTACTAATTCCACGAACATGATGTTTAAAGAAAACAATGGAAATGCTTTTATTATGAAATGTTATGCAAATTATGAATTTCAGTATGATGTATAAGTATGAAATGTTTTTGGGTTATGTCCTCTGATGATCTGAACTCTGCCAGTAGCGGTTTAATTACTGGCTTCCCATGAAAAAAGTTATATGATTGGCCATTAAAAGTGGGACTGGCTCTGTTGTACCTGCCCTTGTTGGTTGCGGCCAACTTGTGGAGGAAGTTTACCGATCCCCATGGTTGAAAATATATATTATGATGTGATCCCGGGAATACCTGGCATTGTGGGGAATGCTGGATGCCTAGCACTGTTGTGCTAGAAGCCTCCCAAATAAGTACAGACTTATCAGCCATGACCTAACCAAAAGTTATTTATGAACAACTATATTATGTTATTAATCATGAGAGAATGATTTTGTTTAAATGCATTGTGAAAATTTAAAAGCTCTCATGAAAAGAAGAAGTTTCTGATGAAAAGAAAGCTGTTCATTAAAGATAAAAGTTTCTGAAGTTCTATTGTGCTATAAAGATATAGCTTTTGATGAAAGTACAAGTTTATGTTAAGAAGTTATCAGATATCTGTTTTTCTTTATGAAACGTTAAGTTTTATGATTATGGAAGTTATAATATTTTACGAGAAGAAGTTTATGAAGGAAAGTTTTATCATTCTTTAAGATGTTTCTAGTTTAAAACAAAGTTACTTATTATCTAATTGAAGTTAAAAAGATTATTTTGTAACAAGAAAATATATATATGTGTGTGTGTGTGTGTGTGTGTGTGTGTGTGTGTGTGACTTTAAACGATCAATATTATATTTGGTGATTTTGTAAGAAATGAAAGAAATTCAATCCAAAAGGTTTTGGTAATATTATTCTGATAAGAAAAAAAGAGAACAATTTTCCTACAAATTATTTTCCTACGAAGAGCGTATAAGTTATTGTTATAAATAGTATAAAATACTATGCATGAAAAGATGTTCTCTTATCTGAATATTTATAAAATGAAATTATTTGATTTACATGCATTCTTATTAAATTCTTGTGTATCTTACCCTCACTGAGCTATGTAACTCACCCCTTTCACCCTTTCAGTTAACATGTTTATTTTTGGAGCAGAGGGAGCTTTAGTCAAGTTTTGAAAGGAGCTGGTTTTAGTTTTAAAAGTATAGATCCCAAACTATCAATTTGATGTTTAGCTTTGCAGTATCGTGTATTTTAGGATCTAATGAAAGTTGTGTACCTTAAAGCATTAAGAGATGTATTATGTGAAATTTAGAATTTGAGTAATTGGTGGATTATGTTATTCTTTGAGTACAGTGTAGATGCTCTAAATGTCAAGTGAAAAGTTATATCTTTTAAACAAAGAAACAAGAAAGAAAAGAAAGAGGGAAGCTTTTGGTAAAAGTTTTAAAAAAGTTAAGTTGGCTCTTGTTAATATCAAGTTTAGGCTTAATATTAGCATGCCGGTCATGGTCACAAATCCGGGTATCGGGTTTGGGGCATGACAACATCCCTCTGGAAGAAGGTAATCTCAAAAAATTTACCAGAATTGGAACAAGTTTGGAGGAAAAGATGAAGCAAGACCTCGTCCAATTCTTAAGGAAGAGCATTGATGTCTTCGCGTGGAGTCATGAAGACATGTTAGGAATTGACCCAAGTGTTATTACTCATCAATTGAATGTGTATTTATCTTCCAAGCTTGTTCGTCAGAAGAAGAGAGTCTTTACTCCTGAGCGAGATAATGCTATCAAGGAAGAGGTCTAGAAGTTAACCATAGCAGAATTTATTCGGGAAGTCTATTATCCGGATTGGTTAGCTAACGTGGTGATGGTCAAAAAGGCAAATTGCAAGTTGAGGATGTGTGTAGACTTCACTGATTTAAAAAAGGCTTGCCCCAAGGATAGTTATCATTTGCCACGCATTGATCAGTTGGTAGATTTAACGGCGAGTCATCAATTGCTAAGCTTCATGGATGCATTCTCAGGGTATAACCAGATAAAAATGGACAAGACAGACCAGGAGAAGACATCATTCATTACCAGTCAAGGTTTATTTTGTTACAAAATGATGCCCTTTGGTTTGAAAAATGCGGGGGCAACTTATCAGAGGTTAGTCAATCACATGTTCCGTCCACAGATAGGACGAAATGTAGAAGTTTATATGGACGATATGTTGGTGAAAAGCTTAGATGAAAGGAAACATTTGGACAACCTTTAGAAGACCTTTGACACACTTAGACGATAAAATATGAAGCTGAATCCAAGTAAGTGTGCCTTTGGTGTTTCGTCAGGGAAGTTTCTAGGATTAATGATCTCATAGAAAGGAATTGAAGCAAATCCTGACAAGATCCAAGTCAATCTGAACATGAAACCACCAAAGAATGTCAAGGAAGTCCAGTCCCTCACTGGACGAGTTGCAGCTCTAAACATGTTTGTTTCAAAAGTTACAGATAAATGTTTGCTTTTTTTTCAAAGTTCTCAGGAAAGCATTTGAATGGACGGACCAGTGCCAAAAGGCCTTCTAGGATCTTAAAGTTTATCTTACCATAACTCCCTTGCTAAGTCCATCCATACTAAGTGAGGAGTTATACTTATACTTAGCAGTATCCCCACATGCAGTAAGTTCAGCATTGATCAAGGAAGAAGGGAAAGTGCAGAGGCTTGTGTATTATACAAGCCAAGCACTAAGGGGAGCAGAAGGACAATATCTGATGATTGAAAAGTTGGCTTTTGCATTAACAACGGCTTCCAGGAAGCTGAGGCATTACTTCTAGGCACATGTCATCAATGTCATGACAGACCATTTGCTCAAAAAAGCGATGAACAAATTAGAAGCCATAAGGCAATCGATCCAGTAGGCTATAGAGTTAAGTGAGTTTGATATCAAGTATCAGCCTAGGAATGCAATAAAGGCTTAAACTCTAGCAGATTTCATTGCGGAATTCACTCCAAGTCATGGTGATCTAAACAGGGTGGAAGAGGTTAAGGTATGGGTCGTCCATGTAGATAGGTTGTCTACACTATATGCAGGAGGAATAGAAGTTGTGTTGCAATCCCCAGAAGGAGTTAAAGCATATGTGAAGATGTGTGATCAATGTCAACGCTTCAGTAACGTCCCTAAACAACCATCGGAGTATCTTACCCCGATGATGGCCCCATGGCCCTTTGCGCAATAGAGATTGGATATTTTGGGTCATTTTCCAATTGGAACTAGGCAGATAAAGTTTTTGGTGGTGGGAATCGATTACTTTACTAATTAGGTGGAAGTTGAACCCTTAGCAAAGATCACACGGCAGAATGTCAAAAACTTCGTTTGGAAAAACATTGTATGCCAGTTTGGGGTACTTAGTCTTAGTGTCAGACAATAGACAACAGTTCGATAACACACCCTTTAGATATTTTTGCAAGCAACTTAAAATCAAAAATCATTATTCCTCACCTTCCCACCCACAAGCAAATGGACAAGCAGAAATTGTAAACCGATCCTTGTTGAAGATTATCAAGACTCGGCTGGAGGGGGCAAAGGGAGTATGGCCGGATGAGCTACTAGATGTTCTATGGGCTTAGAAGACGACTGTGAGGACCCCCACAGGGGAGACTCCTTTCAAACTAGCCTATGAAAGTGAAACAGTCATACCTGCAGAGGTGCACATGGCCAACCACAGGGTGATGAAGTATCAAGACAAAGAGAATGAAGAACAACTTCGTTTTGACCTTGATCTAATAGACGAGGTAAGGATGGATGCAGAGTAGAGGACAACAAGATATATGGTTAGACAATATGATGCAACGGTGAAACCCAGGCTCTTTAACATAGGGGACCTTGTCCCTAAAAAGGTCTTTTTGACAACCAGAAACCCGGCTCATGGAAAACTAGGGCCTAATCGGGAAGGACCCTACAGGGTTATCAATTACAAAAGGCAAGGATCATACTACTTGGACGCCCTGGATGGACGGAAGCTAGAGCACCCTTGGAATGTTGAACATTTAAAAAGATACTATCAACGAAGGATCAGCCTGGACAAGCATCATTATGGACGAAGTTGGAGTTATGTGTTACTTCCTTCATATTTATTTATGTTTATTGCTAGTACTACATGTTTTTAAATATTTTAATTCCCAAAAAGTGCATTAGTTTCCAACTTGTGCGCTGTCTATTAACGAGTTTGTGATGGCCGAAGTCATGTACTTAGTCTATCTGTTTGTACATAAGTATTTTTAATTCCCTAAAGGCACTAGCTTTTAAGCATGTGCCATGTTTGTGGACGATGTTTATGTTGTGTTTGAACTTCCAATGTATATAATGTTGTGTGAATTTCTAATTTTCATGTTGTTTTCATTTAAAATTATTCACAAGAAGGCTAAAGGCCCAAGACGAGTAAAATCTCTAGATGAAGGGATGTAACGTCTATAAGCATTTCTTAAAGATAAAGTAAAGAAAAATAAACCTAGGTATGTTCGTCTAATCAATGGACAAGGTAAAACCTAGGTATGTTCGTCTAATCAATGGACGAGGTAAAACCTAAGGTATATTTGTTTATTCAATGGACGAAGTAAAGCCTAAGGTATATTCGTCTGACTAATGGACGAGAAAAAAACATTAACGTAAAAATATTCAAAATCCATGGATGAATCTAACTAGCCAAACAGTCTAATCTTTGGACAAGTAAATGCTGGAAATGTCTTAAGACAAGTAAAGGATCGTCCAACCTATGGACGAGGAATAATGCAAGCTATAAGTCAAATCTATGGACAAATAAAGCTAGCAAAAGAAAAACCATTCATAGACGAGTTACACTTGTAAAATTTAAAGAATGGCAAGGGTGTTGAACATAAAAAAAAATTATTATTTTAACATGGACGAGTTAAATGCCTTCATGAGTCGACGGACCACACTTAAAAACCATAAAAATAACATGGACGATGTAAACAAAGGAAATTCGTTCATAAAGCACATAACATGTTCAACATTGAATGAAGAATGAAAATTGAAACAAATATTCATTCATAAAATATAAAAAGGGTAGACGACCACCGTCCAAAAACCCTTATATTGTTCAAAGCCAGTGAAGGCCATTGTATCTGCTACACATCCATAAACCTGGACGGACAGATTGTACTTGTATAATATTTTTTTAAAAAAGCCCAAAACAATAGGCACTTCCAATAAATTAAAATGATAAAATTTTTATAAAGGAAAAATAAATTTACTAAGATAAACCACTAGGGGCATCACCCCCAAACTTTGGGTCGTCCCTGCTAGCATCAGTGGCATCCTAGACAAGTTCAATTGAAGCATTGTCTACCACGTTAACATCCTCGGAGCTCTTCGGAAGCAAGGAACTTTCTGTGGTAGTTTGGATCATGATGGAGTCAAAATCCATCTCAGGGTAAGCCTCCTTGGCATCAGCTCGGAAGTCTTCATAGCCAGCAGCATAATGACAATCTAGACGAGTCTTGAACTTGTTTGACCTCATGAAGGCTGTGACATCTTCCTTCTAAGCCTTTTCCATAGACGAAGTAAACTCTTGAATCTTCACCTCGAGGTAACGGGTTTCCTTCTCAATAGAGTCTACCTTGAGCTCCTTCACTTCATTCTTTAGTTTTTGCTCAATGCCCTGTAAACGATTAAGCTCCTTAGTCAACCTGATCACCTCTCCCTTCTTCAAAAGAACCTCATTGTTCAGCTCTTTACTCTTCTCCTTAGTAGCCTTAGCCTCTTCACAGAGCTCCTTGGCTTGGGTGGACGCAGTGTAAAACTTTGACATGGCCTATAGATGGATGAAGGAGAGTTAAGAATTTTCTTTCAATTTTTTAGAAAATAAAACAAAGACAATGAAAATTACATACCTTGAAAAGGCCATGGATGGCAGAACACTCAAAGTCTTTCACTGACATGTTATAGCATGAGTTCACCTCATTGTTAGTGATGATTCCTTTGAACATTCTCCAAGCATAACCCTCGTCCAGTACCAAGTTGGGAGGATGCTTGGTTTTCTCTAAAGGGTGGGCACTATGAGAAGCTTTGGCTGCAAGAGGAGGGAGGTCCTCAGCCTGGACGGACGAAGGAGCAGTCTGGACGAGAACCAAGTTCACTGCTAAGGCGTCCAAGTGTACCGTCGCAGAAGGGAACTTTGGAACCTTAGGAAGAGGAGTCTTGCCAGACTTCTGCTTCTTGGAACCTCGATGATTAGGAAGGTCACCAAGATCCACAGAGCTGGATATACCCTTCCTTTTTCCAACATGGACGACAGGCTTCTGGATGACCAAGGGAATGGCATCGTCTAGGACCTGGACGTCATCTTCACCCTCAGTACCACTGGTAACTACCTTCTCCTTGTTCTCCTTCATGGTGGCCAACCCTATGTTGAAGAAGACAAAGTTAGTAATATATATAAAAAAGAAAAGAAAAGAGGAATGGACGATATTTACTTCGACAAGTGGTCTTCTTGTGGGCAAGGTTTTAAGCAGTAGGCTCAGGACTAAGTTTCCAAGCAGCTAGATGACTAAGGGTCACCAAGCTGTGAAAGAACCTCTCAGGGAAGGCACGAACTCTGTCAATACACTCTTAATAAAAATTGTCCAAGTGTGGACAAGTAATAGCTGCACCAATATAAGAGAAGGTTAAGTTAGATAAAATAAATAAAAGAAAGGAAGAAAGACATACCCTCAGGACGAAGACAACCTAGGGGGTTGGTAAAAGGAGGGAAGGGGACACTATTTACATCAACTGGGTCCCCAGCCCAATTTCTAGAAATAAAAAAGAATTCTTTTTTCCAAAGCCTGTCAGAAGAACTACGGCCATTAATCAAACTAAATTTGGGGCCCCAAGATGAAAACTGGTAAAAACCAGCAAATTGTTTAATTTCTGAGGGCTTATAGCAATAAAGAAACTCGTCCACTGTGATTGGACGGTTCCCATCAAGCGCCTCACACTATAACACTTGCATGGCAATTATTGTCCTATATCCATTAGGGTTGAGTTGGTTTGGTCCAATACCAAACCTATGGAAGAGACCTCTACAAAAAGAGTTCAAAAGAAACCTAATACCTGCTAGAAGATAGGAGGTATATACACCAAAACCTGAGAAAGGAGAACAACACCATTCTCCCTCTTCAGGTAGACGAGGTCTAAACTCACTGGGGATTTGGTATCTACCTACGAGAGTCTTTAATCTACTCACTTCCAGAGTAGACGCCACTTCGGGGGCACAACTATAAATTACTTCTTCCTCCTCTTTGTCTTGAGGAGGATTAGGTGACCTTCTAGACGAGCTAGCCTCAGCCCCAGAAGCCATCCTACACTGCATCTCCTGGAAATCCTTCAAAGGAACACTAGGGAACCCAGACGAATAATGCTCGTCTAAGGAACTACTATCACTAATATAACTTGTACTACACCCACCACTCTCATAACTACCACTACCACTCCCAGAGGACATGTCTTGATACTCGTCTATTTCTCTCTCTAGGCTACTACTAGACGCAGACATAATTAAAAGAATGAACAAAGACGAAAAACTAAAAATGAAGGGAAGGAAGTACCTGATGAGACTAGAAGACGAGGACTAGACGAGGCTCTTAGACGAAATTGCAGAAAGGAAATTATCAGAAAAGTGAGGGGTATGAGAGAGAATGCACATATTTATAAGGCCCAGAGGGGGGGTCAACGAAGCGACACGAACCAACCAAAAGCTGACACATAGCATTTTCCTTGAAAAAATGAATCGACGCGACAAGTCAACCAATGAGATTATGACACATGGCACAAACTAGAATAATAAAATTCACCCAGAGTAAGGACGACCCGTGGTACAACAATTGACCATAAATATGTTGACGCGTGTCAAAAACCAACAGTTATACTACAGTGTTCTGGACGACCCTTAGACAAAAGGGGCAACTGATGGTGACCTAAAAGTCGGACTATCTCCAGTTCGTCCATAGAGTCATCCAGGACCAAGGAGGTAAACCCAACATAGGAAGGTCGTCCATCAAGGAAGCACCTGGACGATCCCTCAACACTTAGAAAATTTTCAAGTTGGATTTATGTACAAAAGCTTATGATTTAGACCACGTTCTACTATTTAGAAATATGAGCAAAATTCTTGTTCATCGCTAAAACTTCCCACTAAGTTATTAACTTCTAATGGTAGTTGTAGAAGATAAGATTGGATCTTTTAAATTCTATAGCAATTGTGAAAGTTAAGTTTGAACCTTCTAACTTCCGTATACGTTGAGGAAGTTACTAAACAAGTAACCACTCCATAGCTCACTATATAAGGACTCATCCACATCAAATTAAAGTAAGTTTTCACTACCCTTAAAGTTGGAATTCTTGAGTTCTAGAGAGAAAAACTAACTTAATCATCGGAGGGTTCTTGGCTAGTTCACCCCAATCACCTTTGATCTTGTGTTTCTTTCTTTTCAGGCCTTCCAAGAAACCGCCAGCCCATCCCTTTTCTTTATCCCTTTTGGTACAATCATAATCGAAGCACATAATTGATCTTCTTTGTCTACAAAATCGGTGGAAGGCCCAATGATGTTTTCTTCTACATTAGCTTTGCAATTCCTGAGTTTACAAAGTTTTTTTTTTTTTTTTTTTTTTCAAATCTACAATTGCTAAGCTTAGAATATTATGGCCTTCTTTAGTTTCACATGCCTCATTCACCAATCGAATATATTTTGGACATAAATCTTGATAATGAGATCTACATATTCAAGTCGAGTATCCGGCTAACTGTTATGCCTTGTGCAATCTTTTTCACTTCCATCTTTTGCATCTCTTCTCCATCTCTTCATGATATATCTATTAGGAATCAACTTGATATCCAATACATCAAAAAACTTTCAAACCATGCCTACATAAAATACCAAATGTCTCAAACTTTTTGCAACTACAAGATAGAGTCTCATCTAATGGATTCCACATGACTTCATATTTTCCATATCGATTGAAAACTCTAACCACATAACTATGTGTTTGACTAACATTGCGTTCTAGGATGGAAAGGGCTTTTACCTCTTCAACTTCTATCCGAAATAAATCAAACAATGTAGGCGTGTACACTGTTGCTACTTGGTTAAGCATAGGAGAGCTTTTGATTCAATCTTGGAAATTTATGTCTAGAGTTGTATTTTGCATCTAACTCCTTATATCGTATTTGATTGAAAACTCTTTCAAAATGAGTGAAAAACTCTACTATATTGAGATCAGTACACAAGCAATCCTTCAAGTCAACATTGAAACTCTCACTAAGTTGGGTTGTCTTCATTCCTACAGTGAAAGTTCTCTTAACATATGCTTAGGCCCATTTTTCCTTCAATTTAAATAGATCAACTAGCCATTTATTTTCACGAACATCGTATTTATCCAACATTTCATTCCAACCTGAAAGAAACTCATCTTCACCATCATACTCATAGATACATGCTAAGAAATCATCATTAAATTGAGACTCATTTTTAAGTAAACTAGTCCCAGACTCGCGCGTTGTGCGTGATAATATTATTGTTTTAGTTATTATTTATCAACAGTTGGTTTTTCATTATCTTTTAAGTTAATAAAAACCATACATATACTTTTTCTTAAACCTTCATATATATATATATATATATTATTTACTTAATGTGAATGTTTACATATATAAATATAAACTTTATATATTCCATTTCTTTATATACGTAAAACCATAGACTACTACTCCATAATGATGGTGGTTAATTAGTTTTATCATTTTTTATAATGCAATATGTTGAATAAAATAATATGAGAAGAACAAAAAGTAAAAATAAAATATATTTAACAATAAATACCAAATTAATTATCTCTAAATAAATACCAAATTATCCAAATCATGCTATGTAATATAATTATATTACATTCTTACATATTGTCTTTAATTCTTTATAATGCAATATGATAAAATTTAACAATCAAAGTGAACAAAAAAAAAAAAAACTTAAAACACAATTAAATCGCATCAACCTAAAGTAGAGTTTTAAAAAGTACAAAAATTTATCAACCTAAAGTAGAGATGCGAAAAAAAAAATCCACCAAAAAATTGAGAGAGAAAGAGAGAGAGAAATAAAAATTTTTGTGAAGAAAAATTATGCATATAATAGAAGAGAGTGTCAAATTATACTAAAAGGATGATAATAAGAAGAAACAAAATGAGTACAATAATAAGGAAGATAAAGGGAAAGATGAAGAGTGATATTAAGATAAAGGATAGTGGAGAGATGAAAATGTAAACAGAATGAGAAAGGTTGGAGAAAGTATAAATGTTAAAAAAATGAGTACAATTTTATTTATTTGAATTTAAATAAAATATTATATGTTTAATTTTTTTAAATATAAATAATTTAATTATATAAAGGATGTAGCTGAGTTTAAATATTGAATAAAATAATATGAAAAGAAAAAAAATGTAAAAAATAATAATAATAAACATCAAATTACCCAAATCATATTATATAATAGAATAACACATTATCTTTAACTTTTTATAACGCAATTGGATAACATTTAACAATTAAAGAGCAAAATAAAAAACTTAAAACACAAAACTAAATCGCATCAACCCAAAGTAGATTTATAACGAATAAAAAAATTTATCAACTTAAAGTAGAGATGCAGGAAAAATAAAAAGATACTTCAAAAAATATTGAGAGAGAGAGAGAGAACCTTTTGTGAGGGAAAACTATGCAAAGAATGAAATAGATAATGACAAATTTATAGTAAGATAATGTGAATATGAAGAGACAAAATAACAGAAGATGAAGAGAAATATGAATAATGATATTAAGGTTAAGGATAGTGCGGAGATGAAAAGGTAAGGGAGGGAAAGATGAATAGACAAAATAAAGGAAGATGAAGGAAAAGATGAATAATGAAATTAAGGTTAAGGGTAGTAGGGAGATGATAAAGTAAGGGAAAGAGAAAGGTTGGAGAAAGTATAATTGTTAACAAATAAAATTAAGTAAACGTTAAAAAAATTATAGGAAAATTAAAAAGAAAAAAGATAATTATGTGGATGCTGATGTGGCTTAACTGGAGCGTAATAACAATGAATGCTACACTTCAGCTTTTAGATATAAATATATATATATATATATATATATATAATTGTTCACCACAAAGGATTAGAAAATAAACAAAAATTAGTAAAATCTCATTGTTTAACATCTAAATTGAGCACTATCAAAAACCATGATATATATGTAACAAAATAAATACCAAATTATCCAAATCATGCTATGTAATGGAATAATATTATATTTTTATATGTTATATTTAATTCTTTAGAATACAATAGGATCACATTTAACAATCAAAGAGAAAAAAAAAAAAAAACAGTTTAAAAAACAAAACTAAATAGCATTGACCCAAAATAGAGTTTTTAAAGAATATAAAAAAAATATATCAACCTAAAGTAGAGATGCAAGAAAAATAAAAAAAATTCACCAAAAAATTTAGAGAGAGAGAGAGAGAGAGAACCTTTTTTTGTGTGAAGGAAAGCTATGCATAGAATAGAAAAGATAGTGACAAATTTATAGTAAGAGGGTGTGAATAATAAGAGACAAAAATAAAAGAAGATAAAGGGAAAGAGGAAGAACGATATTAATGTAGAGGATAGTGGAGAGATGAAAAGGTAAAAGATGGAGGAAAATTGAAGAAATAGTGGAGAGATAAAATGGTAAGGGAGATAAAAATGTTGGAGAAGTGTAAATATTAAAAAAAATAAATGTTAAAAACAATTGTAGGAAAATTGAAAAGAAAAAAAAAACCCTAAAGCTAGAAAGGCTTTAACGTTTTGTTTGTTTGTTTGTTTGTTTTTTTTTTCCTTTAAATGTTAAAAAAATGTTAAAAACAATTTTAGGGATTTATTATAGGGTGATAGTGGAAGTAGATAAATAAGTAGTGGGCTGGATTTATTATAGGGTGATAGTGGAAGTAAATAAATAAGTAGTGGGCTCATTTATAAGGCTGAAAATTGTAAAAACTACTTAAAAATTATAGGACAAATTATATTTAAGAAAAAAAAAAATGACGTGACAGCCGATGTGGCGCAACGTGAGAGCAGCAGTATTAAATGCTACGCTTCAGCTTTTAGTAATATATAGATATAGATGAACCAAATGTCTCTCAGCATTCTGCCACATCTGCCAACTACACATTGCATGATATGTCTTAGGCATGACCACTTTTATTGCAACTGACATTGCTACATCTTAATCTGTGAAAATAGTAATTGGCTTCTTTTCAAACATTGCTTCTAAGAAGGTCTCAAATAATTATACAAAAGATTCAATTGTTTCATCATATACAAGTGCACCTCCAAATACAACAGTTTCTCTATGTTGATTGAGTCCCAAAAATACTCCAAGTGGCCTTGCATCTCTATTTGTACTATATGTTGTATCAAACGTTATTACATCACCAAAGTGGCTATAGTCAATGATCATTCTTGCATCGGCCCAAAAGATATTCGTAATCAACTCTTCACAGTCCAATTAAGTAGCGAAATAATATGAAGGATTTTCCTTAAGTTGTTGACTAAAATATCTTGCCAAGTTAGCAGCTTCCCCATGCTCCATGTCTCTCTGTCGCCGAGTGCATAAATAGTTTTTACAATCTTGCTTGGTAAAACCAAGATTATCATATCCACCAACTTGCTTACTAAGAAGCTCATAAGATTGCTTTAATCTTAATCCCCATTCATATGTCAAATCAATTTCAATAGCATGAGTTGCAACCATTTTCCATTATGATGACATCATGTGTACAGTTGATGGGAGGTGAAGATAGTGGTTATGCTCAGTATAAATTTATTCACATATGTTTTACTATTTTGATTAAGTACAATAACCCAACGTGCTTCACAACCACCTCTTGTTTTTGCTCATGGCTTCTTTATATTCTAATCTTGCTTGTCATTGCCTCGAATTTCCTCCTTCGCGTACACAAATCCCCTTGAAGTAACCACTCCAGTCTTTTTACATTTATTTAGATACTCTTTTCTAATACTAAAACCAGCCTGTCTGCCATATTCATTATAAAATCATATGCAATCCCATCTGCTTCAAACTCCATCCCTTTAAATGGGGTAAATTCCATGAGCACATTAGAAGGAACATGTACTCCCATTAAAACATCCATCAATATCCCTAGAAAAAAATGACCATAAATTTATTATAAATTTCATCTATCATTTAAGTTTTCAAAACAGAGATGATGTTAAAAAAATCCAATTGAATAGACATGATATTGTATTTGGTTTTTTTTTTTAAACAAAATATAAGTTTCACTAAAATTTTAGAAACCAAAAATAAAGCTACATTGCATCATTTTGAACAATATGTGAGCAATAAACATGTCCTCTAATATGTCATATGCCATATATTAATAAGGACTAATAAACACAAGCATCACTCACCAACCCACATTTGCGTTTAATAAAGATTCAATCTTTATCTCAAAAAAATATATAGATAGACTCCAAAAATCATCCAGCCATTATAAAGATTCAATCTTTATCTCAAAAAATTAAAAATAAAAGTTCAAATAGACTCCAACTGGCATCCAGCCACCAAAACAACAATATAAACGCAGAAAAATGATCATATATCAAATAAGATAACTATAAACAACTTTTACTGTTACACCTCTGTTTTGGCAAGATGGAAACAGAGACGTGCTTTGTTGTACAAAAGGAAAACAACCTTTGAAATGTGTTCCCTCCAAAATAATAAAAAATCTGAACCTTTGAATGTGTTTTCTTCAAATAATCAAACATTGACTCTTTGGTTTCTACTTTTCCCTCCTAAAACAGTTGTGACAATCTCTCTTCTTTCTTTTTGTGTTTTATTTTTTTGTTTTCCAGTAGGCTTTGTCCGGTTGAGTTAAAGAGTGCTCTAGTTTAAGTGTTTAACTACAGTTAAGATTGATATTGGGTTAAGTTATGAGCTATCACGTTTTTTACCATAGATTTATTTTAAAAAGATCTTATCCCTTAATAGGACACTCTTCATTTCAAATAGAAATGAAAAGGATCCGGATCCGTAGAGGTACCACGTCACTTTGCTCCAAGGGCATTGTGGGCGCAACGTGTGGTTGGCCTTGGGGAGTATGCCTTGGCTGAGTGGACTGGGGTGAAGAAAATGAGTTGCCACCTAGTTTTATGGTCTATAAACCATTTAAATAGTGCCCTTCCATGGAAGGACTGATCTTACTACCAGAGTATGGATTCAAAATTTAGGTACAATTTTGGGAAGGTGTTAGGCACCCAAAACCGCTCGACCTATGTGTCGGCTTCCACTCATTGTGTCTTACGTCTTAATCTCATTAAAGACACATTCAATATTGCATTCTACACACACACACACAAATGTACATCTAGCAATCAACATGGCATCTATCCCACACTCATCCATAGCATAAAACCCTACTATTCATCTAGCAATATATATCCAAAGGCAGCAAGCACATCACAAGGTAGTTGCATCAACAAGGAATTTAATCAAGCATATTCAATCATTCAAACCTAGCATCATGGTATTCATCAATCAAGGAGACCAATCATCATATTTAAAGATGCATGTTCATATTCACATGTATGACTTATCTTCACTTACTACGCTGTACCATAACACCTCAGCACCTATGCATCAATGCATATTCATGTGGTTCATCAAAGTTATAAACCCTAATCATCAATTCAACAATCAAAGCATGTGAAACATGTTATTCTACCAACCTTAATGCTAAACATGTGAAAACTATATTCAACAAGGCCTAAACATATGATTAAAACAAAACAAAACAAATAAAAAAAATCAAGAACCCTAAATCTGCAATTCTGGGCACGAGAATGCGTACGCATACATAAGTATGCGTATGCATGCCTCTAGTATGCGTACACATACATAAGTATGCGCACGCATACCGCCTAGAAACACAATTTTAAAGCGGGCAACAAACAACAATCAAACAAAACCTAGCATGATTCTAATATACAACCAAACAACCTAAACTAACAACAAAGATAAAATAAAAATAAAGATAAACAAAAGAAAATCTATTCCTAAACATGCATTGGATCTAACAACAAATAAGAGCAACACTTAACACATCAAAACATGTTCATCAATATATCCAATCATTCAATTCATTAATCAAAACATAATGAGACACAACAAATCGAATCTAAACAAATCAAATCATATTTCTAAGAATATATAACACATAAATAAAATTAAGAACAATAAGAACACAACAATAATCCAAATCAAGGAAAAGCCATAAAGAGAGACTCACCTTACTTATAGAACACAACTTAATTGATATTTAACCAGCCCCTCAATGCCTACACAACAAGATTCAATGAGATAATCAAGGGATTCAAAGTATTCAACAGTCCATTAGTAATCACAACTCAAAAATAAAAAGATGTTCTTGAAAAAGTTTTAGAAAAAATATTTGAAAAACGTTTCTTGGAATGAGATCAATAGTTTCTGCCTTAATGAATAATAGAGAGAGATTTTAAAGAACCAAAAAACGTGCTTGGTGGCTGTGTGTCCAGAAAATTAGAGTTAGAAAGAGTTTTGGAAGATTTTAGGTGAAAAATCAACTCTCTCTTGCTAGGATCTAAGTTTGGAGGCATAAAGTTGTATTTATATGTTTAAACTAAGGTTTTCATGCTCATTTAGAGGGTTTTGGATGTTTCAAAGGGTCTAAGAGCCCGGTCCCATCAAAGAGGGAGGCTTTGGGCCCTAATAACTAAAGTTCTGAGATCCTAGAAACCCTAATTCTGACATCTCTGATGGTCTGACTTCAAACACTCATAGCTCATTCAATTTAAGTCCAAATTAGGTAAAATTTGTGTTCAAATTGAATCTCAGGATATGTAATTTCCAATGAAATAAATCTCACTCAAAAATTCTTTGTGGATCAAAAGTTATGGTCAAAATAATAAGTAAATGTCATTTTTCAGCATCGTTTTTAAAACGATTTGAACACTTTTAAGATGTGATTACTTCAAACCTATCAAAATAACTTCAATTACCTTTTATAGACATGTCAAACTCATCATTGAGACCGAAGACTAAAATTTATTAACCAGGTACAAAATAAGGTATCTACAGGCACCCAATAATTTTTCCTAAATTTTGGTTGTATTTAATTTTTTTTATTTAGCTTTTGTTTTGAAAACTCCATAGATTTTTAGATTCTTAAACCCAAACTTTACACACAAAAAACCCCAAATTGTCCCAAACCCTCTACGCCAATGGTCACCCTCCGCACCTTCTTTACCACCAAAACCATGCATCACCAACAAAGCCACAAGTTCTTGGGCCAACGCCTTCACCAGTAGCTAGTGGCACTTTGAGAATCTCTTCTGCAATGTCGTAAGTTCCCAACCCTATACACGCATTGCTAGATTTCAAATCTCAAATGTCCACTTTCCCAAGGTCATTGTCGGACGCCACGAAACTTTTTTCTGTTGGCGGGAGAAGTGGAAGCTTTATTAAGTGCATGAAACTTTTTATTAGGACTGGCGAAGGACTTCGTTGTAGGTCATTTTATGGGGTTCGAAATGATGTTTGCAACTAGTTTCCATGTCGATCTCATTCACGTGGTGCTTCACGCGCTCATGGTGAAAGAAGTACAGTTTTCTACTTACTCTTCGTTGTTGGATGAGTCTATGGTGTCCGGGTTGGTCACGAATCAGTACCATTTTAGCTCTATTGCTCTTGGGAGTCGGAGATTGCTGTATGTGGCTTTGTGAGTTCTTTGGTCATGTTCCAGTGTTTAATGTATTTGATTGGGTATAGGATACTTTACTACATTTCTCTGTTTTAAAGGATTTTATGTGTGGAAATCTCTCTCATATCAGATTCGGTCTATTTGCCTCGAAAGGAAAAGGAAATGATCAAAGAATAAAGAAGCGTGAGAAATTTTCAAGCAAATGGATTTGGAGTCTTCTTTTCCAAATCCCTTTGCCTCTCTCAAAAATGGTTTCCATAGCCTCCTCCTCCTCCATCTGCATCAACCTTTATTGGACCTTTTTATTCTTTCATTTCTTTTTTCTTTCGATGCAAACCAAATCTAACAAGAACAAGAGATTACCACCCAAAAAATCCAAAAAAAAAAAAAGACATGCACCAAAGTATCCCATGCCCAATCAAGTATACAGAACACTGGAACATGACCAAATAGCTCACAAAACCACATAAAACAATCTCTGATGCATGGAAACAAATAGAGCCTAGTGTATTCATGATAGATCTAAATGTCATGGATTGATCCAGCAACAAGGAGCAAGAAGAAAACTACTCTTGTTCCACCGTCATTGTGTCAAGCGCTACATGAACGAGATTAACGTTAAAACTAGTTCAAAAATGTCTTTGTTTTACCCGTCTTAACAAAAAGCTCCGTCCAATTAATTAAGCTTCTACTTCTCCCACTAATGGTAGAAAGTTTTGTGGCGTATGACAATGACCCTAGGGAAAAAGAGCGACTAATTTTTGAGATCCAACAAGGCATGTACAACTGTGGTTAGTGACTTACGGCATTGCATAAGTGGTCCTTGGAGTGCCAACAATTACTGATGAAGGCCCTAGGCCCAGGAACTCATGGCTTTGTTGTTGATGTTGGTGCTGGTTGTAGAGAAGGTGTGGTGGGTTGCAGATAATTGGGTGGTGGTGTTACGGTTCAAGGTGTAAGAGGAGGCCATTGGTAGATAGTTTAGGACAATTCAGTGTTTTATGTCTAGTTTTGGTTTGAAACCCTAAAATTTTATGGATTTTTGAAACCAAAAGGTAAATTAAAAAAAAAAAAATCAAATCGATTCAACTAGAATTTATATATAATCTCTAGAAAAACTGGATGGGAAAGATCTTTGAGAATTTACTGTTTATTTTATCTTTCCTTTTCTACATGTTTTTTTTTTTTTTTTTAATTTTGAAAAAAAAAATCAGAAAAGTTTTTTGAATTTTAAATATTCAAAAATACCAAAACGGTTTCAGGACACTTTTAATGGCAACTCCTCTGACGAAAGTGGATGAAGTGACTGAATTGAATGAAATTGAAGATACATGATTGAATTGAATTTTGGTTAAAATTAAAGGGTGCAACTTATAATTTAGCCTTAAAATGTAATGGTAAATGACAAATAGACTCCAAAGGAAACTAGCAAGTGAAGGAAAACATGTATAAGTTTCCTATAACTCCTTATTCCAAATCAGCCAAAACATTATTGTCACCATTCTAAAATCCACTTGCAAATATCCATAGGTCCAACATTGGAAAGAGTAAGAAAAGTGAAGAGAGAAAGCAAGTTCGACCAAAGTGAAGGAAGAGATAGAAGGGAAAAGTGAGAGAAAGGGGTTCGATAAAATAATAAAGTGGTGTCATTGATGGACCCATATAGGAATAAATAACATGAACAAACTCAATAGTTACAAGTTGTTAAGCATATAATAAAGTGGTGTCAATAATATACCCATATATTTTTTTAGAATCCAATAATATACTCATATGAGAATTATTAATAACACCAACTCAACTTGACAAAATATGGGCCCAAATATTTCCAAAACCCAAATAAAAGCACACATAATAATCATAATTAAATCTGCATGAGCACAATTTCATTGCTTTCTTTCCTCTTAACAATGAATTTAATAATAAAAAAAAGTGTTCATATTATTTTTAAATAATTTTTTCAACTACCTTAGTGAAATAAGCAAGGTAAAATTGTTTATTAGGGTAGTCAGCTAATCACAAGTAGTATTTCACTTTATAAATTATAAGCAATGATCTACCGGCATGCATGAATTAATTGCCTCATCTTATAGTTGCTCACAAGACCTTCAACAATGAGTCATATTACAAGAGACTACAACCTTGTCCCACTAAAGTTATGTTGGACCAAACCCATATGAATAGATGAGACTGTGTTCTTGCCTCTCAAAATGGCAAATTCATTTGATGATATTGTTCCTATTAAGGTGATTCAATTGGAGTTGCCACTTATTTTACATTACAAAAAAAAAAAATCATAATGAAAAATGAAAAATAAATTTGACATTTTATTTTTTGAATGAAAATTTGCATTTGATAGAAAGATAAAAGAAACATATTACATTCTATTAACAAATTCCATACCTCCTTTTAACCTCCTTTGAACGCAATTCACTCCACTATTCCTCCTCCTAAAAGCATCACTCTTTCTAGCTCCTCCTAAAAGCATCACACTTTGTAGCAAATCGCCACAACTATTTGCTTAGTAAAGCTTGGTTGAATGACAACATTTGTCGCACTCCCAATCCTCCCTACTGGACTAGACTACAAATTGCCTCCCAATTCACAAGATAGTATTTAAATTCTTCCACCAAACCTTCCCAAAGAAAATTTCGTTACACCTTCTCAGTACACCTAGCAATGCTTGAGAGAGAGAGAGAGAGAGAGAGAGAGAGAGAGTACAGTGTTCATTTGGGATGGGCTGAAATTTTCAGCTTATTTAAAATTTTAACTTATTTTTGCTACTATTCAGGAGTTCCACTAAGTTTTTTGATATTATTCATAGGTTTCCCTGTACTATTCAACTTATTTTTTAACTTTTTTTCTATACTTCCAACAAAAAGTTTTCAGTTTTAACTAAATAGGTTGTTTCAAACGAACTTATAGATTTAAACATAGCAAGAGTACTCTCTTTATTAGAGTCAGCCTACCCCCTTTAGAGGTATATTTTCTACCAACCCACAAGCCTTTAGTTGATGTTATTCTAATCAGGCAATCATAGGATAGTTTTAGTTGCTCTACTTCTCTTAAAAAAAACCAAAAAAATTAAATCAACATACTCCTTGCATACTTTTGTGCTTGGCAAAAGTTAAAACAAGTCCACCCACGCAACATATGACAAAATTCTCAATGATAGACTATATAGTGACATCAATAGTGAATGCATGAGAAAATCAACAACTTCCCACCTTAGCAGTTGTTAAAAAAGTTGCAAAAAATATAATGTCTACATTACTTAAAAGTTAAAAACACTAGGAAATACAGAGCTTCACCATTACATTGTAATTGGCTTGACTTTGATCGCTGCAACTTCTAAATAAAGAAAATCAGAGATTGATTCAATGGAAGGTTATACTAATGGCCAATTGATAGACATACACCACAAAACTTATTATCACTGTCAGAACAACACATTCCTTCAAATACAACAACATGAATTTCCAAAATAGTTTGAAGATGCTTATCGTCCTTACTCAACTATCACTTCATGCTTCGGTCCTGCTTTTAAATATTCGTCCTAAGAGAAAAAAAGGATAAGGACAAAAGCTTGTTAAATTGCGATTAGAGGATACACCTTAGACCCATCTCATATGACCAACCTTTTTGCAAGCGAGTGTATAAAAATAACAAACCATAAATTATTTTACAAGTGATCAAGACAATTGATATATCAGGTTTTAATGACTAGGGACACAGAAAGTAAGAGAGCTATGATGAGACATTTTTATTACCAACCTTAGTACAAATGTACACATAATGGACATCAGGGTTCTTTCCAAGCACTGTTTCCACGGACCTTCCATCACCATCTAATGGAACAGGATCAGTCAGCTTCCATTTTGGATGTTCAGCGCTTTCTTCCAACACAAGTTTCTCTGCATGTGTTAAACAGTTAGCTCGATTCAGAGTATTAAATCATATTTTCTTGTACTCATGAAATTCAAGAGGAAGATTATATTGGAGTTTTCCAAAACAAAAATAGGAATACTACATAGGCAGCAATTGATGTAGATAGTAGAAACACCTGACCATCTTTAGTAAGTAACATCTCACCCAGTTGTAATAAAATATATATAATGCATAATGCAGGAAAAATTTGGGTGGAAGATTAGTTTTCTAAGTTGTAACATATCATTGTATCACAAACTTATAAAAAACTTGGCACACAATTATTTCTCTTTTGCAGAGGGGAATTGGGTAGCTGCCTGGAGATAAAGAGAAGAAGGCTTACTTAAAGTCTACTTGGAAAACTGACGTTGTCAATAACAACAACAACAACAAAAACAACCAAACCCGATGGAAAAAATATAATGTGTCTAAAATTTCCAAAACCACTAGTTCAGTAGTTCCAATTTTAGGCATCATAGTCCCACATATAAAATTGGTGAATGTGAACCAAGAATCTCACCCTCAACATCTAATGTTCAATACTTCTTAAGGTTATCCTCTCCCTTTCCACCCAAAATATAGAGAGAATTAGAAAAAGCAAGAAAGCATTGACAATGGAAACCAGGCTCAACTGAGAGCCTGGGGAGACATACATCTCATTCTTGAAAGAAAGCAAGAAAAGAAATGTAACAGATTATGATAATAACTAGAATAAAACTTTAATCCACCTATCACATGGAGTTTTATTGTCCACAAGCATGAATCTTTCAACAAATTGAGACGATAAATTGGAGCTCCATATGTGATCTGCAGCATTATTGAAATTAGTCAGATTAAAAAAAAAAAATATATATATATATATATATATATATGCAAAGACGTATTACATCCCAATAGCTGTTGTAGCTCAAGCAAATGCATGAAAGTTATGAATGAAAAAGAAAATAAAAGGAAGAGAATAAGGTATAGTAACTATATTTACCAAAATATACACTCCTTTATCCTTGAGGACCCTATAGTTTGTCATCAACTGCTTCAATAATGGTGAAGAGATCAAGCAAAAAAAAAGAAGAAGAAGCAAATGTGTGAAACAATTGAACGCTATTGTTTATGGTTTATGTTTACCTCCAAACTTCCTCAAGCATCTTGACAGCATTTTGTCGTGAATTATTTCCACACTATGGACAAAAAATTGCCATAAGCATGATTTCAATAAAGATTTAATCATCACAAACATGCAGCACTCACCAGAAGAGAGTCTAGAGTCCCTGAAAGACCATACAAAACAATTATAAAAAATATATATATCTCAGCAAATGATATGAAAAACCAAAACAAAAATAACAAGCAACCCAAATGCCGTGCATAAAGCAAAGAACCTTTGTCAACAATGGCGTCAAAGGAACCTGTCTGAAAAGCGCTCATATCTCGAACATCCATTGTCATGTCTACCTACTAATTAAGGAAAGCACAGCTGCAACATGCAGAAGAACTTCATTGCAGAAAAATTCTAACAAAATCAAAAAATTTCAGTACAAAATTCATAGAATTTGTACAAGTACTGCATTTATTAATCTATTGACTATTGTGGTCCATACCATTACAGAGTCACATTAGGCATTAATTTCTAAAGAAGGTCATACAAAGCTTCCACTTTTGCAGGGTCTGAGAGAGGTGAGAGAAGTTATTGGTTAGTAGCTTTACACCTAATTTGGTTTATTTATTTTTTTAGAGGGCTGATTCTTGGACTCGAACCCATGACATGTCGCTTTTGGTGGAAGGCACTTGCCATCAAACCAAGACCCAACCTATATTAGGCATTAATTTCTAACTGAGACAACTAGGCTCATAGCAGTGGAAGTCTTATGCTTCTTTGTCACATCTAAACACTAGCAAGTGTTATTTTAGAATAGGTCCACGCCCCATTTGGACGCGATACCTGTTGTACCACATTTCATATATTTAGTAGGTAAAGGATCTATATAAAGGCAACTTCTGTACAGCTATTGATACACAATAATATACAGCGTTTTCTTAGTTTTCTTGCAACAAGCATAAATTATAACACAATTCAAGTAGCACATTAATTTACAAGTGACAGAGGTCAATTATCCAAATGGGTTTTAGTTAGCTCAACTACTAAATCCTCTTGGGATCAAATCTTGCCTACACAAAAAAAGAAACACATCGATTTTTTGAGCTAATGGTAAAGAGCTATCATTATGACATGTACCCGATGAGTCTCAAATTCTATTGAGTGTGTGTGTGTGTGTATTGAATTGTAACAATTCATTTAGCACATAAATATACAAGTGACTTAGGCCAGTCCACCGTGGTTCCAGTTAGCTCAATTGAATTAATAGATCTCCCATACAAAAAATTGAAACACATTTATAAATAGCAATCATCATCATGACCAAAAAAAGAAAAAAAAAAAAAAAGGATACATTTGAGTTGTGGACGAGTAGAGTATTTGTTGCGCATAGCGTCAATAACAACAGAGGAAATATCGATGTTGACAACATCCTCGTACCCATCATCAACCATGTCTTGGCTAAATGCTGTGAAATTAAAAAAAAAAAAAAAAACTTTCAAAACATTGTAAATATACTTAAGAGATCATAGGGATCATGAGAGAGAGAGAGAGAGAGAGAGAGAGACCTGAGTTGCCACATCCAACAACGAGGACAGGATGGCGGCGATGTGGGATGTAGAGATGGATGAGAGGAGCTAAGGAAGGGTATTTCTGGTACCAATCGAAGCTTGATGACTCGTTCGAGTATCGGGTGTCCCAGTACCACGCTTCACCGTATGCTTGTGTTGAACATGTCCCCATCGTCATCTTTCCTTCTCTCTCTTTCTCTCTCTCTCTCTCTCAAAAACTCTGATTGATTCAGTTTGGCATTTCTTTGATCAGGTACTGGGTGGGTAGGCCTAATGAGTGTTTTTTTTGGGGGGCCGGGTTCGGGTTATGGGCTTATAAGGGCTGACTCAATCTCAGTCAGGCCGGCACATCTATTTCTATGGTTTTACTTGCTGATTTAGCTGAGAGTCTACTGGCCATTGTAGAACAGGGTATCAAAGATGGGAAAAGTTAACGAATAGATTTATGAAATAATTTTAGAAACTAAAAAACAAGTTAATTTTTTTAACTATTTTTTATATTTTTCACGAAAATAGTATTAAAACTTTTTTAAAATAATTATTATCTAGACTCATCAAATATACTAGTTTTCTTACACGCGCTTTGCATGTGATGGGGCTTTTATTTTTATTTTTATTTTTATAGTGTCATAATTTTTCAATCATTCTTATTTGAGATTTACACATTTTCTCATTAATATGGCCCATTTAGAACTACTAATACAACCAGGAGTGTCATGAGGTTAGTTTCAAAAAATGAACAAATATTACACGTTTATTTTACGACAAAATAATAATAATAATAATAATAATAATAATAATAATAATAATAAAACTTGTGTTTTTATTTTATATATATAATTTATTTTTTGAAAATCTAATTTGTAAGTGGATAAATCAATTTAAAAATCAATAAGAGAGTAGCCATATGTTTTTAAGCCATGTTTAGTGAGAGTTAGAGTTATATTTTTACTAAATTGTCTTTTAGTTTTGTCTTTACTTAAATATAAAGATATAGAAATATTTTTGAACCAAAAAAATAAAAATCACAAACAGAATATACCCCTAAAATAGTAATATAGATACACCATTCCTCTTTAATACCTCTTTATTTACAGGTCTATCCAATGTGGTCATGACTCATAAATGAGATAATATTAGTGAGCTCTAGTTAGTTCGACTAATTAAGTCTCTTGTTGTCAAATAAAATATTTAAAATTCAATCCCTGTTTACGCCAAAAAATCTATTAATATCTTAATCTGATAATAAAAAGCAAAATAAACTAACTTTTAGCTTATTAATCAAACGGACAGTTGCCATCAGTTTTTTTGTTTTTGTTTTTGTTTTTAAACTCATTTGTCACCAGCTGGTCAAGGCCTAAGAAGCTCCTTGATATATTCATTTCAAGCAGATTGCAAATTACAGCCAGTGTTTTCTAAGGCCAGAAATAAAAGTAACAACAAAGCTGACTTAGCTGAGCACTCAAGTTAAGTCCTGCCAATTTTGTAGTTGGTTTTACTTTCAAGCATAATGAAAATGAAAATTTTCCAAGCAAACCAGACCAAGATGCTAAACCAATTAAAATGTTACAACTGCTTTGATTCAACCCTTTGAGAAAATTGGAAACCTATAGAGAATTGGGTGTCAAAAGTGAAATTCTTATTAGCATTCACAATATTGGATCTATCTCTTCTTTTTGCCACCCTTGGAAGATTTGGAAGGTCCAGCAGTTGATGTGGCTGCAGGCTCCTGCTTCTTCACCCTCCCAGGATGCCGAGGTACCAACTCAGCAACACGGAGCATCAACTGTTTCCCTACAACATAATAAAAAAAGAGATAAGTTCACAAGAGAAGATGGAAAGATGGTGTTGGGAGGATGGTATATTCACTTTTACTAATTTGTGCAGATAGCAGATCCAGATAAATTACTGATATGGCTACATCCTTTTTTCCTATCCTTTCATGATTGTAATTAGTAAGACAATAAAAACAAAATGAAGTACAAAAACTCCTTAACAACGTAGTTGGTGTAACAAGTGCCAAAAGCCCAGGCAAAAAGTTGAGAATTCAGAATGCCTAAAAGCAACCGCGATGATTTCAGATAATCTATAATGTCAAAAGGTCTGGGGGGAAAAACATCCTTCCATACAAATTGCAAAAACAAGCACTTCCAAAGGAGGTCAACCATGTGTTAATATATTCACAGCTGAAGCACTATTATGCAGGGCTAAATCACTGAACTGAACATTGTAAACATGCTAGAAAATTCAGACTTTAGCCCACGTGTACCAGACGAGAGGATAAATGAAGGTGAATTGATTGACCTAAGGTAAACCTTCGGGGGCAAAAAGGAGCAGTTACAATTTGCAAATCAGGTCTCAGATTCATGCACTTAGCAATGACACTTAGGAGGATTCCCACAATCGAAGTTTTTGGAAGATGAGAGGTTGGTAGTAATCAAATCAAGAAAATGATTAAATCCTGCTGCATTCACTAACAAGGTTGATTTCCACTACATGACAAGGAAAATGGAAAACCAATGATTGAGATACTTTATCAACAAGTTTTTATCTTCCCCCTTGCTATAAAGAAATAAATCAAACAGAGAAAACTACAAAGACATCATGGACTCTCAAAATGGTTCACCCAACCACAAAAAAGGGTGATAACATCACTCTTCTGAAAAAACTTTTTAGAAATTCCTCACTAACCCCTCTACAAAGCCAGATAATAATATGTGCAGATCTAATACAACATCAATAACTGTCCACATCAATTAGCCAACAACAGCGAGCACCCTCTGATGAATATTTAAGACAGGAAAGTACTTGAAACTCAACAGTGGTGCCACAAATAACATGGACCCCCCACCCAAAAAATAAGCTGCATAATTAAGAAAACCACCGTCATTCCTTTACATCAGGTTACATATATTTGAACATAGGTATAGAAGTCCATGTTCTTCAGGCAAGCGCCACACACACACACACACACACACTGAAAAAAAAAGAGAGGATTAGCCTGCAAGCCTAAGTTTTCAGAAAGAAAGGATCACAATGCATGCATAGTTTATTCAGACATATAGTGGCTTTTCAAAGTAGGATAGCCAAGAAAGAACTAATTACAGATTTCCATCTCAAATAGGAAGGGTAATTGGCCCTTACTGGAAGTAATAGCTGGATTACACAGAGTCCCATCCTCCTTTTTCAGCAATACCCTCACTCTCCCTCTTTGCATGAAATCGCGTGGATAAGCCTTGTCTAACTGCAATAGTCAAACACTTCCAAGATCATTAAAAATAAAAGAGAAGCATAACCACTATTCATTCAAAAAAATTAATAAGCAAACCTCGATAGCACAAGGGAGTTTGAGATGGCTGCAACAATCATTGATCTCAAGACAAGTAGGATTTTCACAAGCATTGTTCAAGCTTATCCGCCTCCCTTCGGCCACCGTCTTCTTCGAGTTTATGTAAACTGGGTAAAATACAGTCCATTTCTTTATATTCAGTGCTTCTCTGTCCATGTCTCCAATCAAAACCCTACCAAAATTATTACATGAAAATTCAAAAGGACCAAAATCAGACCAGATAAACCCCAAAAAATTGCAAAGCAGAAGAGACACCAATTCTTGAAAAGGATAACAAATTTTTTTTGATAAATAAAAAGGATAACAAATTTTAGGGTCCATTAGTTACAATTGTTTTTATTTTTAATTATTTTAATAATAATTTTCTGTTTGAATAATCATTGAATGAAAAAGATAAACTGATTGATAAAACCAGTTGAATGTTTGGCAAAATCTGTGGAGAAATTTGTTGTTATTAATTGAGTGTTTTGTTGACATTGGTGTAAAACTGCTATTTTGATGACAAATAACCAAAAAGGACATAAATATTGTTTAACAAGTGTCTTTTTACCTTTTGGGTATTTAATGTTAACAAATTTTTAAATGAATACAATACAATTTGAATCTATGGCATCTGCTTCATGATGGTATCTCTTTATAATCAGACCACCAATTGGCTTTGGTCTAGGCTGGATTCGAACCTACGTCCCTTATTCAACAACAATAAATTTTACCAGTTGAGTTAACTAAAAGTCTAAAAGTCTAGAACCCACAACATTTAATGTTAGCAATAATAGCAATAATTATAACAACCTTGATGATGATGATGAATGAAAGCTTTTCAATGCACTTAAAAAACCAGTTTCCATTTTGCTTTTCCATGATCCAAACCAAGGGGTCTGAGTCTCAAACGAATTACCTAGTTACTTCAAGTTCAAGGTTGAGATTTCAAACACACAAAGATGAAATTCAGTCAAACAGATAAATTATGAATTAATAAAATTACAAATTACCATCGCAAAAACTGGTAAGTACAAATAAAAGAAAGATGCCGGCAGCATCATGTCTTTAGAGAGTCAGAATCCACTGTCAAGGAACTAAAAAGCAAACAAGGTCTAATCAAGTCCTAGCCTAAATTTGATCTCAACAACATTGAGATACATAATAAATTAACAACTATTCCCAAAGAAATAAAGGAAAGAAAAAAAAATTCTGCCAAACCTCCAAAGTCATCATGTCCAAGAGATTTTATCTTCAATTCAAGGTTCCAATTTCATGTTACAAGCTCTTACTAAAGTTAGAAACAAACGTAAACATTTTTTAAAAAAATCCACAAATCCCCCTAGGAAGATAAACAGACTCTAATCCTAGTTAATAGTTTCACCAAAACAAATCAAAGTCATGCGTAAACAATGTATTGCTGTAACAAAGTAAAGAATGCAAAATAGCTATTCATTCAAATCATAGGATGCATGATGAATTTCACACACCCCAGGTAAAAAAAAGGACTTGCGACTTGTGTAACAAAATGATAGGAATAGTTTTTCAGCAAATAAAATGGACTTGTGTAACAGAGCACTGACACAGACAACTGGGATCCCACATTGGGATACCAGAGGATCAATAGTCTAACAAACACAATCCAAGAGAAAGACATAGCTTTGAACTTCACTTCTTTTTTCTTTTCTTTTTTAGGTACAACTTTTCCAAACAACTTCCATTTTCAAAAGGCTGAAAAATAAGTTGTACCAAACTGACACTGAAATGGGATTCATATATATTGACTGACTACAAATGTTATGTAAAACAGCTTCTATGCACTTCAAGCCACACGCCTAAATATTGTTTGCACATCAAATTCTGAACATTCAAAGGCCTCTCAAATACTTCAATTTTCTCCAGAACCCCCCAAAGAAAAAACCCAGATCCGTGCATAGTCACGAACCCATGATTGAACTGAGAAACCCATTTCTAAAAGCACATGAAGACCTGATTTCTACCACCAGACACACACAAACCTGTATCACATTAAGTAAATGTTTGTAAATTTTTTCATATATAGCAAACAGCATAAATAACATGAAAACTCTTCATATTGTTAACAATTTCTATTATGATTAGAGAGAGAGAGAGAGAGAGAGAGAGAAATACCCAGATGAGAGAGTGCTCGAAAAAGCAAAATGAATTGACAGCCGAAAATCAAGTATTGAACAAAAATAAATCCAAGGGAGGGAGAGTTGTTAGGGTTTTGGCGGCTGAGACAGTTAAAGAGAGAGAGAGAGAGAGAGAGAGAGAGAGAACCTGTGAGACAAAAGTTGAGTATCGAAGGCGAAGAGAGATCACTCGCTTCGTCGAATCCGATTTAAAATTGTAGCCTTTTTGATTTTGTTATTTAAAATCCGTGCTGCTTGCATGTGCTCCAAATACCAAAAAAATGAACGCTTCTCTACCCAACCGCAAAACAAATACAGCTTCCAAACCACAATTTATAAGCTTAAGACAAAACGACATCATTCATGTGCTCAAGGTTTAATATTTATATATATTTTTTAAAACAATTTAAATTTAATTTGTAACATCTCAAAATATTTAAAATGTATCTTTCAAAAAAAAAAAAAAACTAAGAAAATCCTAAATACACGTTCAACAGAATAGACTTTAGTACTTTACAACTAACATTTGTACTGTATAAACTACAAACCAAATCCACTAAGTTCTTTCCTTCACTTAACAAAAAATAAAACAAAAAGAGAAAGTGCAAGTAGAATTGTGACATTATTTTCCAGTACCAAGTAGGAAAAGAAATTATTTTCATTATAAGCTTTGGGCTGTATGTAAAACAAAATGTAACCTTATGTTTTTTTTAAGGCAAGAAAAAGAAAATGTAACTTTGAGTTGACTTGGGATAATCCCAATTCTTTGGGATTTATAGTGTCGAATTGGTTTATTTTTAAGTGGTAATTTAGTATAATTTAATTTATTTCTATTGGTTTATTTTGTTTAAATATAAGCAGAACAAAAATATAACTACATCAGGTAAGTTGTTAGTACTGAATAATAAAATAGTATTTAATGATGAACTCCTGTGAGATTCAATAATAATATGCGAACTCAGCGGGTGTGAAATTTGTTGTCAAAAATGTTGTATCAATAACATGGCTCAATTTTATAGCACAAGACAAGTTTCTCTATGTAAACTCCTAGAATTACATGAGGGTTCAAAATTAAGACGCCCATCATATATATAATCTCTTCATTTGTGATCTTCATTCCTAACTGTGATTTAAATATGTAAATTGCCCAAAAAAAAAAGTTGAGCACATTTTATTAAAGGCCAACTAGATGACCATAATCAAAATCCTACATTTTGCTTGAATTGAACAAATCATTTCCTCACATAAATTTGGTTATACAATGTTACAAATGCCTCACAGTATCAGATATGGTATTTGCAGCAAACTCTGCAACACCCCCCCCCCCCCCCCCCCCCAAAAAAAGGGGAAAAAGAAAAAAAAATCTTTTAACTGTATATACCTAGGGAATAAACTGATGAAGAGAAGACAGAATATGCACATAGCGTTTTTGTAATTACAATGTGAAGCTCCTTTCTGCTAAAATTAAGTAAGAGCCATTCTCAAAAATGAAAACATGTCTTTCTTTGTGGTATCAATTTGTATCTAACAACAGATTCTCAGATAACCGTCCTCTGTTCCAACAAGAAACAATCGTGAGAAAGGTAGAATACTAATACTTGATAACACTGATACATTTTTTGTTCCATGATCTGCCATGTAGAGTTTCTGAGGTATGACCCGATAATGCCCATCCTGCCACATGACAATCACAAAGATCCATTAAAAACATAAAATAAAAATAATAATAGAGAAATATATTCAAAACTGAGGAACCATATAACCATATTGTTAGAGGGAGAATACTTCACTAGAATTGCTGTGCTGAAAAACATCGAGGGCATGTAATTATTGCTGTCTAACTAAAAGACCAAATGGTCAGGTTAGGATCCTTTAAAACCCTAAGCACTTTCTGTTGAACCTTTACAATCCAGTAAACTGTGGTTTGCTTGGCCACTTTATATATTTTTTGCAGTGTTTTGTTCACAACTGTAAATATTTTCATTGTATTCCTGTGTACATACATATACATGCAACTTTATTTAAAATTAACTGAATTTTTTACAAAAATAACCCTAATTGCAAAAATAACCTTGCATATTAAAATACTAATAGCCTAATAGACTACTATGACTTAAAACCTAACAATACAATTGACTTGCAAACATAAATAATACTAAATTAAAATAAAAGTCTTCTTGTGTCTTCTGCATCAACAATTCTTTTAGTAGATACTTCCACATATAGTAATTAAATCATTATACTCACATGTGTTGAGAGTTAAAAGCTATACCAAATAAAGCTTCAGTATTCTCAATTAAACATGAATGGTGACAAATTGATATTTGATAATATATTTCAACCTAGTGTTCAAACAAGAGAGGGCCAACATGCCTACTGCACGTGACATGCAGAAAGCATTAATAAAATTGTTATGCTAATTAAATGCACATAGTAAACATTTGAGAACTGAGAAAATACTGCTATATACGTACTTCATCAGCGGATTTAGATAAAGATGTAAGTCCAATCCTATTTCTGGAAATTGTAATAACATCTTGGCCCCATAAAGAGAAACCAGACACGCCATCAGAATGACCTCTGAAAATAGTGGGCTGCAGTGGCCAATTCCTGTGAGAAAAAAATTATAGAGGCAATTAGGAAAGGAGGGGCTTTAAAATACAACATCGATTTTGAAAGGGGTCAATTTGTTAAACAACATTATTAAACAGAGAAGTTGTGGAATTACCTTCTCAAGTCCCAGATTCGTAAAGTCCTATCAAGAGAGCTTGAAACAAGCAAATGGTCCTCTGGTGCAGCCAACTGCATGTAATAAGGTTAATGAAACTCCAATTCAAACTAACATGGGTTTTTCTTTTAGCAAATTAAGCACACCTTTGTCACATATCCATCATGAGCTCGCCAAGAGGCAATAACATTTCCACTCCTTGGGTCAAATAACCTACAAAGACCTGTACTTAGACCAGCTGCAATCCAAGATGGTGAAGCAGAAGCTCCATCTGCATGCATTGTGTCAGACCCACTGGAGCATATGGCAGAAACAAGAGAAGGAAAACCAGACTCAACAGACTCCCCCCTCCACAGGTGCAGCTTTTGACCTTGGGTGATATCAATGAACCTGCATGGTATAAGGAAAGATCAAGTCTGAACTACGTCAGTACATTATATATGTAAGATTCAAATGCAATCCGACTTTAAATGTATGTATTCACCTGAGAGAACCATTTCCAATGCCAACTACAAGCATCTCAACAAATTCTAAGTGATGCATACAAGTATACAAGTTCCCATCAAAGGCACCAGTCAGTATCCCACTCGTTAGTGTATTGGAATTTAGCATATTACCCTGGTCAGCATAATTCTTTGAAGCAGGAGACAAAGGGCTTGCAAGATGTGTGGAATCAACCAAGGGTTCAGAAAAAACAGTAATAATTTTCCCAGTTCGGCTATTCCAAATGTGTATGGTTCCATCACAAGATGCTATTCTTCCACTGGACGACATGAGACAAATGTCGTTCACAACCTAGAAGTTGCAGACAGTTAGAGAAGCAAAAGCATTATGCCAAGAATATAACAAATTTTAGGTCTGCCAAATATCATTCAGAACCTGTAAGTTCTGCTGGAAAAGACAACCAACAATGTGATTGCAATGAAATATATAGCATACAAAGTTTCATTTAAAGTGCAAGCGCATACAATAAACCAACCTCTTCATGACCATAATAGCCAGATACACAATTGATTCTTGTGAGTTCCCATTTCTGAACAGTTCCTTTAAATCCAGGGCCAATTCCTGCAGTAAATACTGTAGACTCATCTCGGCAAACAGCTAAAGATCTTAATGCCCCATGATGCGCACGGACAGAGTGTATAACAGATGCTCTTATCTTCCATGGAAGTTCATCTTTCAGACCCCCTACACGACCAAGAAAATCAGGCCCATCCCAGCTAACAGCTGGACTAGGGAACCAAAACCATGGCTCACGCTTCACAAGATTTGATGTTGATGCATCCATCTCAACTGGACTCTTTTGAACTTCATAAATCCATTTCTGAGGAATCAAGTTTTTGGCACCTCTACCTCCTTGAGATTGTGGAATTGACCATCCGACCCCATTAAGTAACAGCTTAGCAGGATTGTATTCAGACCTTGAGCTGAATAAAGGCCTTTTAGTATTTTCTGAACCACTTCGAGGTGATTCTCCTGTATATTCCCACTGAATCATAACAAGTTCAGAATTTAGAAGTGAAACAAATTGTGTGTGTGCGAGCATGTGCATGACACAAAACTTCATACAAGAAAACTCATACTAGAGACAAACTAAAAAACGTGAAGCTCTCATACCTTCCAATTATGACACCGTAAAAGATATTGCTCAAGAAGCAACCATGTCGCACAACACTGTCGAAGTTTCTCTATCCCAAGAAGAGATGCAAAAGAAGGGTACAGAATCAACCTGCAAATATGCTAAAAAATTCAATACATCCTAATTGTAGAAAATAACTTTCAATTTAACTAAGCTTCTGATCTGCTGATGTGAAATGTGATCAGCACTCACACAAGGTCCATACGGCTTTCAATTTGAACCTCCCCATCAATTTTTGCTTTAGAAACCTTCACACTTCTGTTAAGAGGAGATCCTCCAATAACTTCCTGTGAGAAAGCAATCTCATCAAATAGCTCTTTAAGTTGTGGCAGAACATGCAATGCTGTCAGATCCGATCCAATCCGCTGACAAACTGCCATGAGAGTAGTAGCAGCAACCTGGCAGAGAAAGGAATATTGCAATATTGGAATCTTAAAACTAATAGCTCACATTTGAGATGTAAAAAAGGGAAAA
This sequence comes from Lithocarpus polystachyus, assembly GCA_033629205.1. NCBI lineage: Eukaryota > Viridiplantae > Streptophyta > Magnoliopsida > Fagales > Fagaceae > Lithocarpus > Lithocarpus polystachyus. Next base: position 14,551,114 of record CM066167.1, read on the forward strand.
GGTGGGATTGACAGAATTACAAATGAACTCATTATAAATTCCAGCATTGGCAAGGACAGTTGCAACAATTGATTGAATTGGATTCTTTTTTTTTAATAAAAAAAAATCAACAAAATTTTTCCCTACTTACAACTCCGTTAACACAACACAGATTACGAGGAATTAAAGGGAGCAATATGAGGCGTAGACATTTTGATGGTGTTAATTAGAAATGCCAGGAAATATCAAATGTTTGTTGTATATATGAAATAGCAAAACTAATGGAGACACAGAACAGGTGAATCCCTGATCTGCTATGCATTTGTGTTTCAAATCCAATTGAAAAAGGCAAAAATCTACCAAGAGCATTGTAGCTTAACTAGCACCTCTTAGTTTTTCCAATGGAAATATCCAGGGTTCAACTCCCCCCATCCCCATTGTAAGTTGTAACTATCAAATTATCGAAAAGGCAAGAATCTCACTTGAATCTAGTAAACATCACATAAGTGAATTAAATAGTTTCTTTTAGCCAATGAGCTTAATCTGAAAGGGCACTCCTCCCCAAAAAAAATGGTGGAGGGAGAGATCATGGGTTCAAGATCCACTAAGTGTGTGTAACTTACCAATTTAAAAAAAAAAAAAAAAAAAAAAAAAAAAGAGATAATTTGGCCAAAAATTGATTAATTCTTCCTTTATGATTTCATCCAATTATTACAAGGACAACTCCAAGTTATATCAAGACAAGCAACAAAATAAATCCTATAAATCCACTATGATGAGTGACTGCACCCTGTGCAAATTAATAGAGAAATTTGAAGCACCTGAAGCACTGCAAATTCCAAATTCCTATGCAAAAGAACCATAACATGAAGGCAACTTCGATCCTGCATAATGAAAAGAGAGGTACATTGTTAACTCTCAAATGTTCCAATAAAACAAAACTGGAACAAAAATGAGAATAAAAATCCCGTACATCAACTAGCTCCTTTACGACCACCTCCCTTGGCAAGTACGCAACCAGGCCATCTAATGTCATTAGACAATCAATAATTGCTAGAGCACTCCAGCTCTGGACAGGCTCAGGCTTCTTCATAAATGAGACATCAATGCAGGAACGAACAACGTGTTTTAGCAATGGTAGCAACTGTTTGACAACAAATGTCTCCCCTAAAAGACCACCTGAAAAGTCAAAATATAAAAGTGGCTTAGAGGCCGAACATGCCAATTCCAGAAAAGACATCAGACGCAAAATCCAATGAACCAAGAATACCAATTCTAACCAGGACATCAATTCCATCAGCACAGAGACCTTTCCCAAAGCAGTGAATTAGAGGCAAGATAGTCTGATTCAACAACTTGAAATTAGAATGCAACAAATGCAATGAAAAATTACTTATGCCACAGTTTGTCTCTGTGGGGGTGTTGTGTGTGTGTGTGTGCGCGCGCGCGCGCGCGTTTGTGTCTATTTGTGTTTGCACACACTTTCAGTATTGATTCTCTGTATAAAGATAGATAGATATAGATCGGCATACTCAAATGCCGGTTTCTATTAAGTCACAAAACTAAGAATTTTAGGATAATTTTAACCTGATGAATGGTAACAGGTATACCAAGCTCTTCACTAGATCCAATTAGCAGCACAGAAGCAGCAGCCGCTGAACTCTTATGAGGAGCAATGTACAAGTTTGATATGACCAAAGGATGTATTGTTTCAAGATATGCTTGCTTACCAACCCAATCCCAAATCTCTCGCACAAATGAATCTTGAAGAATAGAAACCTTCAAATGTGAATAACCTGGAGTCTGAAATTAATATCTCAATGAGTTGGAGATCAAAAAAGAAAGCCCATAAACCAGAAAAATTTTAAAATCAAAGTTTAAAACTAGCCTGTAAAATCTTCTGGATAGTAGGCAAGACCAGTGCCTTCACTGCTTTTGGAGTCAAGCATTTTATGAATTCTTTTAGTAGTATATAAGCCCATTCAGCTTCAGTATCAGACAGAGGAGTCACTACTAGCGGTAAGCAGTATGGAGCACACATTTCAGCCGCAAATGTTCCCATTTTCTTGAGGGCTCCTTGCTTTGCAAAATTTGCAGCATAACAAAGGTGGGAGCCATCTTTAGCAAGAAGTTGAAGGGGAGAAAGAAACAAGTATGATGATTTAACCGTCGCGGGAAAATAAGGTGAATCTAAAAGACTTTTAGCAGATGGCCTCCTAATGATTAGAAGCAATGAACAGGAAAGAAAATTAAACTTCAGTAATGCATAAAAGTGCCCCACAAACATGAAGAATAAGAACACCCCCTGCCCAGGAAAAAAGGGGGGGGGGGGGGTGTAGGGGATAAACCAAGATAAAGAAGGAAGCACCCTAAAATGTAACATGCGTATTATTACAATCTTCAACAACACATGGTATCATATTTAAAATTTGAAAAAGCAGAAAAAATACCTCATCCAGTCCTTCTGAATGCATGCTTCAACAAGTACTTTAGTGTGAGGAGGAAGTTCCTGGATCAATCCAGGTAATATTCCACTCTCCAAGTACATGACCAATGAAGTTGAATCGAAAAGTGGCTTCCTCAAATGAAGTTCTGCTAAAACACAACCTACAGAAAATATGTCCTTTGCAGCATGTTCAAAGCAAGTCCTTGAACAAGATGACCCCAGCCTCCAAAGTAGTAACTCTTGATATCCCATGGAACCTTCACCCTCCACCTCAATATGCTCAAGAAGATAACTCAGATCAATATCAAATGGCAACCTGTTGTTGCCGATAATGTCAGAGAGTGTAGATATACTTCTCTTGAAATTCTCACCTGTTAGCTCCCCTGCAGGATTGACACCCTTCCCAAAATGTTCAGGATCACAGCCATAAAGAGCACTCAAATGCCTACCTCGTTCAGAAAAGGCAGAGGCTTCTTCTAACTCTTGTAAATAAGCAGTATCAAAGAGGAGAGATTTCCCACTCTCTACTTCATTTGCTTGGCATTGATGCATAGTTGATTTACTGGTGCTATCACATGCTTTCTTGGTAGAACCCCGACGCATGGGGTGTGGTTGAGTAAAGAGCTGGCGGCGTCCCACTGACCTTGGCATTGTGGGCTCTGAAGAAGGCAGCATAACATTTTTGGCAGCAATAGCTGCCTGACCTGAAATTTTGTACCCAAAGGTGATATCAATCCAATGATGGATTTGGCGCGAGACTAGGTCACTTTCCAAAGCATCACGATGTAATTTAATGAACTCCTCAGGACTACCTGCCCATGAAGGTATGGCCAAATCAGTCATCCCAGCATGCAGAGAACTAAAAACTTTGGGATCACAGTAAAACTCTGGAATGCACTCATCAGGGGTCCATTGGTACAGTCTTTGCATGGTAGAGGGATACTCATTGGGTTCATAGACTGAACGAACAGCTGTACGCAGGACACTCAAAGGTAACCTCCTTGCTTTGTAACTGCAGACAGCCAATTCAGAAAGGCATTCATCCGATACATGGTGGGGGATTTCAGATGTCGAATAGGTGAAGTCCAACTGTTCATCCCCTTTTGCCAACCGCCATTTGCTCTTGCTTAAATCCCTCCAGCCTGCATCAGAATTCTCATCAGGTTTCATGCTAAAATCTATCACCCAAGGCATTACAGTATGAAATGTGTGGTCACCCCACCGTCTCCCAGCTAATCTATTTAAGATGAGTAGGTACTCAAAATTACTCATCTCTCCCCTCCACCACTTATTAAAATCATTATGCCAGTCTACAGACGTGGAAAGCTTCAAATCAGCATAGAGACCTTGAGAAAGACAATCCTCCATGCAACAACCTATCTTCGCAGGGGCAGTATCAGTGCATTCCTTATCTCTTGTACTTAAGTCAAATCCTAACAAAGACTTATCACAAATGCTCAGCCAAGACCAGCATGACTCGGTCAACATTATACTGGATGGGCATATATTACCATGGGCAACCCCTAAGCCATGTATGTAAGCCAGTGCCGAGAGTACCTGATATATTAAAAACCTTACATGCCACTCCGATTTTAAAGCATTAGGACTATAATGGAGAATGTTTTCCAAGGTGTATGGTGCTTTTGGAAGCACTAAATTAATATGACCAGACGTCTTGAGCATTGCAAGAACAGGAGCTATATTTGGATGCCTCAGGGAACCAGGGAAGTTACTCTCCTCAAACGATGGTACCCCAAGTAAACTAAGAAAATTTATGCTATCTCTCCCTGTAGGTTTCCCTTCTATCAATAGACTAAGTGAGGACAAAACGTCATCTTCCATAGACCCAGACAAGTAGTTGGCAACAACCTCTTCAAGAATCGATTGGGAACAAATCCCAACACGGGCAATTGGGGCCAACGCAGTAATTGTCCTAAAGCAAGAGAACCTACCGGAATGGTTACATGTAGAACTCTTGAATGAATTCTTATTACCACCACTTGACAAACACTGACTATCATTCGATAAAGTAGTTTCGTTGCCGCTAATTCCCACTCCAACCTCTCCTTGATCTCGACAAATATCATCAATCCCATGATTACCACTTCCTTCAACATTTTCATCAACATATTCATTACTGCACCCCCAAAAATAAAAAAAATCAACCGCTTTAGTTTTTCCATATCATTCACTTAGATTCCAAGAATAACTAACTATGCTCCCTATTGTTTGAATAAATTATGATATTATGTATTAGAACATTCCCATAAACAAGTAGACCATGGTTTTGTAATACCATAGGCTACAGTGATTTTACGATCGTTCATTAGGTTTATTATAACACACAATTCAATATCATCAGGCCGAACCACGTTAATTCTGTTACTTGATTCCGCTTTTTGTTTCTCTCTATACATCATTTTATTTCCTCCATTCTATTTTAACAAAAAATGAAAAATTATCCCTGTGCTAATGACTTTACATAAACAAAGTAAGAAAGAAAGAAAGAAAGAAAGCTGATACAAAAAGAGTTTAAAAAAAAAAAAATGAAATGGAAGAGATGGTATAATTACACATATTTGGTTAAGCAATTGTGGTCTTTACTGGGAAGATACACCAATATGAAGTGAGAAGCTGAGGCCTCCCCACTTGGATTACACATCTGCACCAAAACCGTGAAATCAAAACAAATCCAAATTGTTATCAAAAAACACAAAGCATTGAAGAGAGAGAGAGAGAGAGACCTGAACGACGGCAGAGGAGGCGAGAGGGAGAGCGGAATGGGAGAGGGCATAGGAGAACACGAGTTGCCGGTCTGAGAAATCCGACTTGATTCGGCGTTGGAGGCACTCCAAGCACATTTCTTCTTCCATTTTTTTTACTTTTATTCGCAACTCGCAAGGAGCAGAGCCACTACGATCCCTCCATGATTTTTTTTTTTTTTTTTGACTGAACTGGGTGAGAATGTTTGAGAAGAGAATTAGAAATCTGGAAGAACTAGCAGTCCAACGCTTTGATCGACAGGTGGAAGAGAAGAAGCGGAATTGTTTTCATTTTCATTTTCATTTTCATTTTCATGCTTTCATCATTGAAACGCACCGTTTAGAGTAGTGTTGATTCTTGGTAGTTGGTTCTGCCGTTCTGGTACCTAGCCAAGCTCAACTAAATCACCAGACTAATTTGTTACAAAGTACTTTATTAACTTCTTGTGTACAAGTCAGAAAACTTGTAACTCAATAGTCAACACTCAACAGCAAACAAACAAAAAAAAAAAAAAAAAGCAGCAATAATATAGGTTTTCCCCAAAAATAAAGAAAAAAAAAATGGCAATAGCATAATATAGTATTTCCAACCAGATATTCACGATTTGAATTCCCCCTCCCCACATAGAAAAGTTTGTGTATGCTTCACCTCTTAATAGACTTATGCTAATAATTAGTGACTAAATTATAACTTTTCCTTGATTAAATAAAATAATTTATGTTTAGAAACCTATAATAATGATAATAATCAATATTTTCTAAACTTAATATTGTTAAAAGTTATATATAATTTTTACTACATAATGAACTAATTATATTTATATTATAAATAATAGTGTTGTATTTTATGAACTATTTACAACATTATACAATTCAATCTCAAGTCTAAATATTTAAATCTTTTGCATGTATATATAATGATATTATACATACACAAATCAAGTTGCATACTCACGAGTTTGTTCAAGTATACATTATGATGTTTGAGTTTTGCTCACTTAATAATTAAGGTTAAACCTAAGATTAAGCTTGGCCCGTTTGCTAATTAAACTAATTAAACCAAGCCCAAAGTGTTCATAAATAGCCTTTAACGTTAGACCTAAAAAAAACTAGATTGCTTGTTTGGTATAAGATTATTTTCATTGGTTTATTGTTTGAAAAAATAAGCAAGACAAAAATATAGTTTATGTCAAAAATTTTTTTTTTTTTTTTAAATTATACATAAGACTAATAAGCTGTAGCGAAAGAAGAGTTTTTCTAGTGAATTGGATTTTGTGATATCAAAATAGTGATAGTAAATTTTTTGTTTAAATGTTGATGATATATTAAAAAAAAAAAAAAAAGATTATGTCCCTTATTTAGTGTTTAGTTAGGAGGAAATATGTGGGAAATTGCTTCTCAAGAAAGAAAAATGCTAGACATAAATTATTTTATAAACTGTTAATGTAGTGAATGATTATTGGTATGTCAAAAAAATAATGGTAGTGGTGAGCCTACATGAAACCCAGTAAAATATTGACACATCAACATTTTGTAAAAGGACAAAATTTAGGTACAGTAACTTAAGTTGTTCTTTAGGTTCCCCTCTTAAGATTCTGTCATGTGACTATTTAACTTAAAAATACACTTTCATCTAATGAAAAAAAAATTTACATGGCAGAATTTTAAGAGGAAAACCTAAAGAACAACATTTAAATACTGAACCTAAATCTTGCCATTTGTAAAACAATTTGTGGCCGTAACATTACTCAAAAAAATAGTTTATTCCTGTTTTTGGTACAATGGGTTGTCATATTTTCTTCTTTTCCCACTTTTATGATTTCCTTAACTGATTCTATCGTTTCAGTTAAAAAAAAAATTGATTTCCTTAACTGGCTTTCCTTTTCTGATCTTTATTTCCTTAAAATGATTCCAGATTGCTCACTCCACTGGCAAATGTTGATCTTTGATTGCTGTGTATGATTGGTTTCATTTGAGATTATTGGAATTGGTGGAATGATGGCATGTAATTTAAGACATTTACCTCAAGTATAATGTAGTAATGGCTCGCATTGGTGGTATTTGCAGGCTTCCAGCCTTAAGCTGCGCCTTTTTTTAGTGCAGCCTTACAGCTGCTTGTGTGTGTAAAGTTTAAACTACCTGTATTTTGATTCTTTGTTCAATAATATTATAAATGCTATGTTCCAGCCATGACATTTGCACATTTACATGCTACTATTGTACTATCAAGAGGATTAGCTGCCAATTTGCCAAAAGTATCTATCCAGCAGTCAGTTAATACTATATATTGGAATATATCCTTCACACAAATAAAAAAAAACAATCAACAAAACGCATTATAATTGAACTTTCGACTCAAAGTTAGTATGACAAAATGGTTGATGCGGTTGCTGCCAAGACTGCTTACCAAGTAGGAGGCAGGTAAGCAATAGGAGTGGCCATGTTTCCCATGCAGCCATTGTTTCCTAACCAGAAAAAATCCAACCCCCACCAAAAAAAAATGAAGAAGAAAAATGAAATAACCTATGCATAGGAAGAGCCACCTCAAGAAAATATTGCATTATTTTTGCCTTTCTAGGTAATATCAAAGTATGAAGTCTGTTCAGGATTTTCATTTAAAAATGATAAAGAGAGAAAAAATGTGGAGCCATTTACTCTATGTAAACAGTCAATTTTATTAGAGGCATTATAAAATACATGTTCTTTACAAATGAAATTATTGCGTCAAGCCACATGGGCATGTTCATGTTTTGGAATCAGTGGATCACAAGTACTTACAAGAACGAAGAATAGACATGTGCATTATTGAGGAATTACGGAATATATTAGCCAAAGGTTTTCTCACTACTGTAACACATATACAAAAACCCGTCATCATCCTTGTAAGATTCGTATATGGAGCCCATAAGACTGGCTGTAGATGAAAATCATTATCAATATGTGTTAAAGCGTTTCTAACACAAGGCAGAAGCTAACCCAACTTTAGCAGGAGTCAAAAAAACTGCTCAAGTTACCTGTTTGAGGCAATGTGTTTTTGATAAAAACAAACAGAGCCTTTCCTGGGGTCAAATGTAGTCTGCTACTCAAGATGTGGATAAATTGCCCAACAGACATGTCTCGAGGAACCAGGAATCTAGAATAAATAAGTATATACAAGATACAGATTAGTCTCCTCTATGTTAGACTCTAGAAAAAGAAAGGGCCAATATCTACCAGTTAACTAGATGGCGATTCAACAGTAATTGGTACTCATAATCTGCACTGATTTCATCAAAATGATAAAATCATGAGATTCATCTAGGAACAAGATTCTGTTGTTCAACATAAAGAGCAACAGGCAAAGAACGAGGAAGAATACTCCAAACACTAAGCATAACTGACAAAAGCAAAGCTCTCTTATTTTCTAGATGAAGATGTTATCCACACTAAATGAGACTAATAACATATAGAAATGTATTAGCAAATACATTATGACTGCACTAAACCAGGAAAATAACCTAAAGTCAGCAACCTTGTCTATTTGTCGCATGTCAATATCACAAAAATAGCGGCCAAGAAGTAATTAAGTTCTTCAAGTTGAATCCCACATGTATTAATATGGCACAAATGTTGCTTTTAACAAAACAAAGTTAGTCTAAAAGCATTGTAAGAAGCATAGAAAATTATAATAGCTAGAGCAGTAGAGCCTACTTTTTCTTTTCCATTTCAGGCAGGTCTGTCCTTGAGTATCTTTCAATGATTATCTGAAAGAACACACAAAGAGAAACCTTAATGAGCTGCAACAGCTTTGTTTATGAGTGAACATACTAATTACAAATACAATGGATATTTCAGCTAAAACAAAAGCAGAGAGCCAGAGACTATCACAACTTTTTGTAAGTTGAAATTCACATAGGACCTTGGTTCCTATATGTGACAAAAATGATAACCAAATCCAAACTAAAGGTAACCTCATGTCACTGAGTCATCATTTAAATTTGATCCTTTACTTGTAAAGAGGAAAACCTGAAGCTTCAGAATTGATCTTATTTAATCATTTATTTAGTTTGGACAATGATGTTGTGGAAAGTTTGAGATCAATAGTAATAAATGAGGCTTTTAGAGAGGCATTGCACTCACAAACTCAAACTTTGATTACTCAATAAACATTCAATTTAAGCTGCTAAGACATCTCAACTTACAATCACATTAAATAACATCAACCTTTTGACCATGGCCTATTACAGATTATAGCAAAAACGGCATAAGCTAATGTTTTTTCAAATTATCATGAACAAAATATCAACGGTCCAACATTTGTACATCCCAGTTTCTCTTGATATCTTAGAGATAGTGACTCATATTTTGAATGCGAATGTAACACCGGTCTCTACTTTAAAAGCCTCATGGGTAAGGGTATATTGGGAAATTCAATTTAGGGAGTTCTCAGCCGCTCGCTCCCATGGATGAAGACTCTGAACCACATAAATTTCCGAATTGATTTTAATTTCTTTCCTTTTTTGGGGGGAAAAAAATTAACGCATGCCCTAAGGGTATTGTCTAGCAAATATTTTTAGAAACTTTTTATGGGGAAAGAAAAATGTAACTGATTTTTTTTTTTTTATAACTTTTTATATTTTCCATAAAAGTAGTATCATAAGTCAAAACTATCCTAAAATGGTCAATTAACAAATGCCCTATGGGCATCCGTTAATTTTTCCCTCTTTTTATGGTCTTAACTTATCTCACTAATTTTCCCACTAACATTGCTCATATCTGATATCTTCAACATTTTACCTACATAAGAAAGAAACCATTGGTAACTTTCCTGATATTAAGGAGCAATCATCATGGAATCTACACCATAATTCAATCCAACTGTATCTATCTATAAAAATAAAATAGAATAATCTTGTAGTGTTCAAATTCCTATATCTACTAACCCATTCAATACATGATCTATTCAAAAAATTATAAATACAGATCAAATAAAAATAAATAACTAATTCAACCCAAAACGAATAATCATGCAACAGACAATTTTTTTTTTTTTGCAACACTTATGATAAGGCAATTTAGCAAAACTTACAGGGACTCGGTCAGGGTATTTCGAAATGATATTTTTGGAGTCTTCAACACGTTCATCTGCACCAAAAATAAAAATAAAATCCCTTGGATAAATAAATATAAGAATTTGAAGGGAATTTTGAAGTTTGTAGAGAAGAACGAACCAATGGAGTACTGGTCCTTGAAAGAGTTAAGCTTCCCCATAGATTTGTGGTGTTGTTTTGAGGGTTTGAATCAGAGAAAGGAATTGAACTTCTTTTTTTTTTTTTTTTTTTTTTGGCTTTTAGCGAAATGATATAGGATTTGAAAAGAAGGGGATTTTTTGGAATTCACGGAAAAAGACAGCTGGAGATGACGTGTGGTTGTGTTACGAAATTGTCTTGTGTTGCTTGATTCTGCGGTGAGTTTTGTCGAAAGTCAAAGGACAATTTTTAAAAAGCAAGCGGCGATCTTGCCTCTGCTAGCGGTGGGCAATACGGTGGATATGGGCCTGTGTGATTTGGGCTTAGATGTATAGACAATGAGTGATGGGCCTTAATTACATTGTTGCTTCTATGACCATGGTTAACAATTTAAAATACTATTTAGACAATTGCAGTTTATACCCAAGTTTGAGGTAATTTGACTCATTTTGGTTTGTCCTACTAAAATTGAATACAAATATTCTTTATCACTGTTGTGTCCCTTTATGTGCTACAAATCACAATTTATTATGTGGGTTGATTGTTTTCCATTTTAAATTTTGTGATTGGTAAAGCATAAAATACTATTTAGACAATTGCAATTTATACCCAAGTTTGAGGTAATTTTCGAAAATTGAATACAAGTGTTCTATACTGCTTTTGTGTCTCAGTTTATGTTCCACAAATCATAATTTATCATATGGGTTGATTGTTTTTCATTTTAAACTTTGTGATTAGTGCAGCATAAAGAGAGACAAAATTTGTATTCTCTAAAATTTTAACATTTGCATTCATACTGTTATGTATCATTTAGATTTAGCTCCTGTGTTAATGTATCGTAATGAGATGTTCACTAAGTGCTAAGTACAAAAGAAATATTTTGAATTGATTAATTTTACGTTCACAACAATTTGAATTGATTAATTTTACGTTCACAACAATTTGAATTGATTAATTTTACGTTCACAACAATTTTACAATAAATGATAAGTAAAAACTGACAAGTTGTTACAAATAGCTAAAAATGTGATGTTAGTAGTAAGTCCATATTAGACCCAATAAAAAATTGCCACCTATGATTTTTTGCGAAATTATTGTGAAGGTATTGTTTATGCATTACTTTTTTTAATCTTTCATTTAGAAATTGATTGACATAATCGGTGAGTTTGAGAAACACATTCTTGATTGTATAGGTAGAATATTGTGATTGGTGTTAAAGAAAATGTATGATGTCAATAGTAAACTCATATAAGTGAATTTTACTAAAAAAAATATTATATCCACAATATTTTCATAACAAATCTTAAGTAATAAATTATTACTGGTTGTTATGGGTAGAAGAAAAATAATTTAAGTGAAAAATTCAAATTAAAACAAATAGTAACTTATCATATAAAATTTATTATGTAAATATTATGAAACTACCATTTTTCTTATTACAATCATAATTTTTTTATTTATTTAGAAAACACAATCATAACCTACCACATAATTATTGTGATAAAAAAAAATTGTTTCCAAACATTGCTGTCGCTCAAAATTATATAAAGTTGGTCCCACGTCTATTGTCATTGTAGCTCGCTAGCTTCGATTTTTGATGACGCCTAGATAGCCTTTAGGTGAAAATGATATCAACCTTTTTACAATTGACGATAATCGTGTTGCACCTCCTGCTCTCGGTTTGGGTCCATCCCATCACTCACTGTGCCACTTCTTACCCACGTCGCCACTCGTGAACAAAATTATACAAGCACGTTTTTTCAAGTCAAGACTCAAGAGCGCCGACCTTTAACCACGGCTTGAGCTAAGTAATTCACTAATTTAATTTGTGCTGTCTTTTTCTTTAGTTTTTGAACCTCTCTGAAAGTACCCTCCAATTTTAGTCAGTTTTTGACTGGGTTTTGGTGGCTAGCCACCATCAAGGTTGAAGAGTATTTAACACCAACTCACCAACTCACTCACCAACCCACTAACTCAATGAACGTTTCTGAACTACAATGTAAAATCATTTACAAACAATATATAATGACACTTGCATCCTTAATTATTTTAGAAAACATTGAAAATTAAGGGCAAAACCCTTGAGATCTTTGTTGGAGAAAAATTTAAGCAATGTAGGGAAAAATAATTTGTAAGATGTTAATTTAAAAAAACTCAATATAATTATTTCTTCTTTTTCTTTAAAATTTTTTTGTATGAAGGAATGCATTATTTCAATTAATTACAATATTATGCACCGTTAATTTCGGGGATAATTTCAACATATGTCATGGAGAAAGAGGAAGGTGTAGTTAGTAGAGGAGATTAAAAAAAAAAAAAGAGAAAAAGGTCATGGTAAGTCATGGTAGTTCAACCAAGGTGCATAAGTCATGGTCACCAATGATGACCCATCTAAATTCTAATGGTCTCTTAATGAGAAAAGTATTATACAACGGCTACATGTGATACTATCTCTTTTTGAAGTCTTTATTTTTTTTTTTATGAAAATGTATTTTCTTTCATTAGGTGGATATGAGTATTTATAAGCATGACATGTGACACATGTGGGAGCTTTAGGACAAATAGATTACAAATTGTTCTATTAATAACCTTCTCTAATTGGTAGAATTCACCAAAATTAATAGTTCCTATTGACATAAATGCTTCCTCATGGTGTCTTATACTAATTGGCCGTTGTCTCACGAGTCATGAGTAGTCATGACCCACCTATGATTTATTGTAAAAATGTTGTAAAAATGTTGTGGACGTAGCACTTCTCTATTTTTAAGAAAAATAATATGTCCACAACATTTTTACAATAAAGTCTAAGTGACAGGTTTTTACTGATTATTATTATTGAGGCAAAAAAGTAATTTTAGTGTTAGATTCAAATTTAAACTAATAATAACTAACTACCTATGATTTATTGTAAAAATGTTGTGGACGTAGCACCTCTCTGTTCTTATTGTTATTATTATTATTATTATTTTTTCAGAAACCAGTCAACCAGCTTTTATTAAAAAGTTCATAAAAAAAAAATAAAAAAAAGAAACAAAGAAAAAACAAAGCTTTTATTAAAACAATTAGGCGATGTCTAGAATAACAATAGGTGATGCATCGCTGGTAGCCTGGGACCTCTTCCAGCCAGTCACGATGGGCCTCAAATACATAATTTTATGAGATCCATGAATAAATGCATAGATGTACAGGATAAGAGTACGAACAAAATCAAAGCATCATAAAAGGTCGAATTCTAATATGTTCCAATAATTATTATAACTAACATGTAACTTGTACGGCTACAATTTTAGGTACACTAAAATTTGTAAATCATTTGTTTAGTTATAGTATTTTAATAATTTTAAGTCTCTTTTAATTTTAACTTATATTTTTTTTTTAAATTTTGAGAAGATTTTTTTTTTTTTGAGAAGATTTTGAGAAGAAGTTTATATTTAATTTTTTTTTATACAAGATAGAAATTATATTCTAGTAATATGTACATACTATTTATATTACTAGAGTAGACTTGATAAATATTTGTTATTGACTAAATTGTAAGTATATGCATATTAATTATGATCAAAACACCTTCTTAAAACTATATGATTCATGGATCCCATAAAAATTGTAACATAAAAGTTTTACTATTCAAGAAAATTAATTTAATCTAATAACCCATATATAAACATGACATAAATACACCCCATAAATAAAAAGATAGAGAATACAAAATTTAATAATTCTTAAATAATATATAGATAAAGAGTAAACATTCATAGAGGTTTATATAATGGATTTCATGAATTTAAAATTGTCTTTATGACTCATAAGCAAAACCTTCAAAAAAACAAAAGAAGACAAATACATACTTGTAATAGTGTGGATGGTAGGTTTGATAAATAATTCTACCATAGATTTCACAATTGTCGAATTGCCTAAGTAATAAGAAAAAACAAAACAAAACAAAACAAAAAGAGAATTATATTTCTAATCAACATAGGAATTATAAGAGGAATAGAATTATTGATAATGGGGAAGGAAAAAAATTGATTAGAACAATAAGTAGTGTTTTTATCCCAAAAAGAAAAAGGATAGACAAAAAAAAAAATAAAACAAAAAGAAAAAGCTGTAAAATAAGAAGAAGAAGAAGAAGAAGAAGAAATTGTGCATAGGAATATATAAGAATACATTAAAAAACTATATATATCATCATATACTATACTATATAATAAAAGTTGAGTTTAGAAACCGTAGTTGCGCCAAGTGGCATCACCAAATTGTAGTAAAGGCTTAGAAGTTGTGCCTAGTGGCTTGACTGAATTGATATAATGTTTTAGATAAAAACAACAATTTTTTGATCTTATCAATCACTTTTGATAAAGTAAGAGTAAGTGTTTTAACAAAATATGCAACCTATGTTATATTCCTATTAACTTCTTTTCTTAAAAAAAAAAAAAAAAACTTCTTTTTCTTTAAATTCCAATGAAAACTTGAGATCTTTCAAGTTTCAACTTTTCTTTTGAGAGATCAAGAAAGCTTCATCTCCAAACATGCTACAAGATAATGATAAAGCCTAGCAATTCAATGGATAATGATAAAGCCCTTTGAGCTGTGTTTATCTAAAATTTTATATTGATAAGTTTTTAGATAAATACTGTGTAACAAAGGCAATATGTATTTGAAACAATTTTGTATAATAGTAATTCATATATAAATAGAATTATAAACTCTCAATTAGGCAGTCAAAATACTTCTCATTAATATGTTGCTCCCTTAATCCGCAAAGCAAGGTATGTATTTCTCCTCCTCTTCCTCTTCTTCTTCATTTTTTTTTTCTTTGATTTACTAATTGGCCAAAAAATAAATTTTCCATGGTACAATTATCTTCAATAGAAATAGATCAATTTATATGAGCGCGTCAAACAACAAATATCTTGAATGATTCATGTTTGATTAAAAAATCATATGTTCTACTATATATATATATATATTTATATATATAGTTTATTAAGAGTGCAACAAATTTTTTTTAATTAGCATTAAAACTCACATGGATTTGAATTTCTCATTAACATTGGTGGGTTTGGGTGCCCTAATTAATGAGTGGTTTGTAGGTTTTTTTTTTTCCCCGCTATAAGGTATAAAAAATGACAACAATATTTATTTTTAAATGAAAAAAATAGTTATTGTTTTTCAAAAAATTATCTAGAAAAAATTAATGACCAAATAATTTTTTTATTAAAAAAATAGATATATTTTTTTTTTTTGGAAATTATTGTGTACTCTCAGAGTACCATAAATGTGTACTTCCTCCTCTCACATAAATGGTGGGTTAGTTATCTATAATTTATAATATATAAAAACTGAAAACATTTAAATTTTGGGGACTTCATAATATTGTGCTATATAAATCTTTGAGGTCTTATAATTCTAAATGTCATTATTTTAAGAGAAATGCTGTCCATAATACTTCACAATAAATCTTAAGTAATAGGTTGTTATGGGTGGACAAAAAAGTAATTTTAAGTTTTAAATTCAAATTAAAACTAATAACAACTTACCATCTATAATCTGTAGTAAAAATGTTGTGAAAAATGTTGTAGACATTGCACCTCTCTTATTTTAATATAGATTTTTAATTAAATGTAAATTATATTCTATCCACTCAAATCTTAGTGCATAATATTTTCTCATATACAAACACAATTATAATTCCCATAAAAAAAACACAATTATAATAAATGCCTAATTTTTCTCCAAAAAAAAAAAAATAAATGCCTAATAATTAATAGGATATAGAGTTCCATATATAGACACTATCATAATAAATGCCTATTAATAATTAATAACTACCATAATTTTTTTTTGAGAAACAACTACCATAATTATAAAATTGGCTAAAATACAAATTACATACTCTAACTTTAACCAAAATTCATTTAAGTTTTATAACTTTACTTTAGTTCAATTGAGTTCTCTAAGTTTCAAATTATTCAACTGATGTCTCCCATTTATTCCGGTTAGATGTGCCATGAAGTTTTGCTTTTTTATAATATCTCTTTGTATTTGATAGTGGAGCTTCAGAGTTGTTTGAATTTGTAAATAAATTTTTTTGTTTGAATCTTTGTATGTACTAGATTTGTGTTCTTCTTCTTCCTATTTGAAGGTCAAATTAATTTTGTATTTCCTTTTTTTTTCTCTCCTTTTATAAAAATATTTTTATGATTTGATGATTTTTTTTTTAAAGGGATCCACTTAACAGAGTATGACAGAAATTTCAATTGAATAAACATAAAACTTAGAGGACTTAATTGAACTAAAGTAAAGTTAGATAATTGAATTGAATTTCGGTCAAAGTTAGAGGGTGTGATTTGCATTTTAGCCTATTAAATTTCATATTAAAAATTTTAAATTAAATTAAAATTATATTCTATAGTGAAACCATCCATTAGAATTTTGGCACATCATATTTTCACATATACAAACACAATTATAATAAATGCCTAACACTAGAATATATATTTTCATATTCAAAAACAATCATAATAAATGTATAGTAATAATTATTGAATGTCACGTTTAGACGAAAAATTAAAAGAGGAAAAATACATTATGTTAAACTTTTCCCCCGCATTGTATTGGTTACCGATTTACCCATTATCAAATAGTTATTATTTCTTTCTTTTTTTTACCATAAAAAACACTGATTTTGTTTTCTTATAATAATAATAATAATAATAATAATAATAATAATAATAATAATTTGGGCTTAAAAGCTGTGGTTGCGTCAAGTGGCTTCACCAAATTGCAGTAAAGGCTCAGAAGTCATGTTTGCGACAAGTGGCTTTACTAAGTTGCAATAGCTTTTTAGATAAACCTTTTTGTCATCTCAATTCTCACTATTTTTTCCCTTCACTTTTTTTTTTTTTCTTTAGATAAACACCAATATAATTTTTAACAATCAAATTCCCTAAACTTAAGAAATTTAGGATAATATAGAGTTTTGAAGAAATTGATATGAAGAAAAGAGAGTCAATGAGGTGCATGTTTACAAAAAAAAAAAAAAAAAAACACTTTAGATAAACACAAAAGTCTAATGGAGTATATAATAAAAGTTGAGCTTAGAAGTCGTGGTTGCGCTAAATGGTTTCACCAAATTACAATAAAGGCTCAGAAGTTGTGGTTGCGACAAGTGGCTTCACCAAGTTGTAGTAACTTTTTAGATAGAATCAAGAGTTTATTTATTCTTATCAACTTCTCTTTAGTGTTTTAACAAAACATACAACTTTTTTGGTCATCTCAATTCTCAAACTATTTTTTCCCTTCACTTTTTTTTTTCTTTGAATAAACACCAAAACTTAATAGTCAATATGGTTTTTAACAATCAAATATCCTAAACTTAAGAAGTTTAGGTTAATACAGAGTTTTGAAGAAATTGATATGAAAAAAGAGAGTCCATGAGGTGCATGTTTACATTAAAAAAAAAACACTTTGTATAGACATAAAAACCTAATAGTTGAACAAGAAATTTGGGGTTCAATTCCTGTCTACACCAAAACTGATTGGTGTTTTGATTTGGTGATAAAATGCTATTATCAGGAGCGAACGCCATAGGTTAAAACTTAAAAAAAAAATCCTAATGGTGTATTGAAGTTTATCAACATCTTTTTTTTTCATTTATTTATTTTTTCCTTCACATTTTTTCACATTTCTATTAGGTGTTTTTTTTTTTTTTTTTTTAAGATGGATAGAAGGTTAATCTCTTGAAGTTTATCAACTTTTTCTTTTTCACTCATTATTCCTAGGTTGATTAGAAATCTAAGTTCTTCACAATTGAAAATAATATATATACTAACAATGTGCATGTGCGATGTGCCTAATCAAAATCCATATGCAAATAATTTTTTAATTAATTTACTTAAAATTAAATAATAAAATAGATAATAAAAATAAATGAATATTTTACTTTTAAGTTGTATAATGAATGCATATTGTGTGAGACCAAAATACATATAATAATAATAATAATAATAATAATAATAATAATAATAATAATAATAATAATAATAATAATAATTGTGGGGACGATGGGCTGCTAGCAAAGACGGACCGAAACAGGCGTTGGGCCAACAAGGATAATGGGCTCAGAGGTTCCTACCCACTCGCGCAGCGCGCCTACTGGCCCAAACCGAGAACTGGGGAACGTCCGAGGATGGTTCACCTCGGAATATTATTGCCGAGGTGATGCTCGAAGCTCTGCCAATCAGGAGAACCTCCCGGGGAACCCCACTGGGTGGGAACGATTCTGTGGAGACGTACACTAGAAGAAAGCCCCCAAAAATATCAAGGAAGGCTGCCAACACCGCATTGAATGTCCCACAACTAATCCCCTGGCCGCATTGATGTGGAGGGGACATCTGAACAGTGGTAAATAGTCCCATCGTTTCTACAAAGCAGGTTCTGGAAAAAGTTGGGGGGACAGGTGTCCAAAGACAAAGGAAAAAAATCCACACGTGGATGGCCAAGAAAGGATGAAAGGAAGTATAAAAGGGGAGGAAGAAGGAAGAAAAGAGGATCTTTTGGCTAAAGAAAACAGTAAAGGAACGGAGAAAAAAGAGAGTTATCCTCGGACGTAGAACATCATTAACACGGCCAGTCAAAACCTAGACTTTCATGATGGTGGATGATCTAGTCCCAACCAGTTGATAATCTAAATCATTCCTAGCCCAGTCCTTCTCAACCTACTCTCTACAAATTTATTGTTTAGGGGCCCTTTGGGCAAATCCAACCATCTTTGGGTCGGAATCACGAAATTGTGTCCCTACAATAATAATAATAATAATAATTATTATATGGAAGATGGTAGAGATACCTTAAAAAAATATACAGATTGATTTTGAATAATACATTGAACTTTAAGGCTCAAAATCAAGTTTTTTTTTTTTTTTTTTGGAGAAAACCTTAGGGTTAAGACCTTGGTAATAAGTTTTTATTGATAATTGAAAAACAATCTAAACAACCATTTGTATTATTTGATCTCATCCTCTAACTCTGTATTATTGATAAAACAAAATAAGTCAGCAATATATATATATATATATATATGTATGTTGGGGGGGGGGGGGGGTTTGATAATGACCACAGTCATATTTATAATTTATAAATTCTATATTTGATTTATTTTTTAAAAAACATGTTAAATTAATAACAAAGTTGTATCCATCATACCTTGCATTTTAGCACACATTTGTCACCTATCTACCATTTAGGTGGCACCAGCGAGATCCAGCTAAGGTAAGGAACTTCGTGTCGCGCATCTTCAATCTTCAGTACTATGCACAAAGATATCATACACAGCAATGAATGAACTACTAATTTTATTTATTTTTTTATTCCTCGTCCAACTTTGTTAAAGGTGAATTAATATTGTTGGTGGTGCATGAACTCATCCTTACACTACTTGCATAGTTATTTAGCCAAATGTAAGTGCTTGCACTCCAAATGAAACTAAATAAAAGATATATTAAGGGAGCAATATAAGCGGAATAGATTAGAGGATTAACTCTTCTGTATTTGCTAGAAAGGAAGTAGAGCTAGATCCAAAAACTTTCCTTACCGTTTCCTCAAAAAAGATAAAACTTTAAATACTAATTTTTAATACCCAAAATGAAATGAATACAATTCATAAATGATTTTTTGTGTAGTTAATATATATTAATGATGGGGTTGGCTTCAAAACAATTCAACTAAAAAAAATGATGGGGCTGCAATCTATTTATTTTGGAGATAAGATTTTATTTACTCTTAATAATAACTAGTTAACAATTCCTATCACGCATAGAAAAATTTAATAAAATATGATAGTTATTGATGATGCACAACAAAATCAGTAGGCTGGATGCTTCGGATTCCAACAGCGACGATGATAACCTGATTGACAACCTGAAGAGATGAATAAACAGTCAGAGGTGACCGGAGTGGACCGGCCAGAAACCCTCCGATGATGAAGTCAGTGTCATTCCTAACCTTTGGAATTCACAAATACTTCCAAAATACTCTCGTACCTCCTTCGTTTGGCGATTGTTGTTCTTATATAGTGTACGCCATGGGCAGTTATTCATTAAATAACTTCTCCTAAATTGGAGGATGTCGGAAGGTTCGGAAATAACCTCCATAACTGCTGTGGAGGTTATTTTATTAGGCCGTACGTTCCGCAACGGTCACTAGAAGCGGTTTCGTGGTAGTCTTTGGTACTGCATGTCCTGTGACAAGTGTATAAGCCTCGTCCAGGGACTGTGAACTGATGATGTCCCAAGTCAGCGTGGGCCGTCCAAGGGTCTTCCTGGACGGACGACCCTGACATGGACGAGATTCCTGGGTCAGGTCATTTTCCTTCTTCCTTGGACGACCCCTACGGACGAGCATGGAGTTGGGTAATTTTCAGGACATTATCAGTTGCCCCCGGTCCGTGGGTCGTCTAAGAAGACAGCATGGTGTTGTTCTTTGGACGCTTATGTTATATCCCACGTTTAAACCCGCCACATGTCACGATCTTAGTAGTGGAGGTTCACGTCGACTCATTTTTCGAGGAGTGTGCCACGTGTCAGTTCATGGTTGGTTGTGACGTTTCAGGTACTAAAGTCTTCGCCTATAAATAGTGGAATTTCTGAGCTACCCCCCTCATTTCTGAAAATTTCCTTTCCTGACACTCCTCGTCTTAGCACCTCGTCTAGAAGTCTCCCGCGTCCATAGTCATCATTTAGAGCCAGGTACTTTCCTTTACTCTTGTCCTTAGGTTTCAAGTTTCCAAAAATGGCTGAAATTGTCCTTTTCTCGTCTAGTAATAGTGTCGAAAAAGCTATAGACGAGTTTCATGATCCTAGTAGTTTTAGTGGGTCGAGTGACAGTAGCAGTGGTAGTAATGATAGTAGTAGTGGTGGGAATACCTCAGACGAGTACACGTTTGGGGTCCCTGGGGTTCCTTTGGAGGTCCTCCAAGAGGAGTTTAGGACGAGAACTGAGTCTGGGTCGAGGGCCGGCACCAGTGCTCCCTCGTCTACAGCTCAGGACGACGAGGAAATCGTCTATAGTTGTGCGTTAAATATCCCGTCTAGGACAGATGATAAAAGGTTAGAGTCTCTGAAAGCTTGGTACCAAATTCCTGAAAACTTAAACCCTAGGTTACCCGTCCGTGGGGAATGGTGTTGTCAACCCCATTTTGGAGTTGGTATCTATGAGGCTTACCTCTTGGGGGGTTTGAGGTTGCCTCTCAACGCCTTTGCTAGGGAGTTGCTTTCTAGGTTAGGTTTGGCCATCTGCCAACTCAATCCCAATGCATGGAGACTGATTGTCTCTATGCAAGTCTTATGGAGGGAGGTCTTTGGGGGGGATCGTCCTCTTACTGTGGACGAGTTCCTTTATTGCTACAAGCCCTCTGAGATCAATCAATCCCCTGGCTTCCATCAATTCACAGCTAGAGGGGCAGATTGCAGATTAATCAAGTCCTTGGTTACCTCAGACAGGAACTGGAAGACGGAGTTTTTCTTCGTCTCTGGCCCTTGGGCTGGGACGCCAAGTGAAGTTGATAGGGATCCACTTGGTCCCTACACAGGAGAACTAGGCAACCTTCGTCCTGAAGGTATGAGGTCGTCTGTCCTAAGATGTTATGTATTTTTGACTTATTTGTTCTCGTCTAACACCTTCTCTTCTCTTTTCCAGGTTTTAGACGGCCTCACTTGAGCAAGTTTTATATCGAATGAGTTCAAAAGGCTCGTCTGTATACTGACAGGACGTTCCACTTTCTAGTAAGCGTAAGACGCCTTGCAACTTGGGGTTTAGGTCCTGTGCCATCTGTTGAAGCCGTCGCTCACGAACTTACCGTCCGTAGACGTAAGTGTTTATTTCGTTTTTTTTGCTTGTTGTTTTTTTTTTTTTTTTATCATCCTCATCCATGTTCACAGGAATGGCTACAATGAACCAGAATAAAGGCAAGAAGGTGGTGGACGAGGTGGCTGGGCAGGGGGTTCAGTCCCAACCTCGACCATCAGCTAGTGACAAAAGAAAGGCTTTGCCCAAGGGGGTTGATTTGGGAAAACTCCCAAGTCGCCGCAAAGAGAAAAGGGTCAAGCACGGTCCGTCCAAGACTGGGGTCGTCCAATCCGGCTCTGTACCTACTGTCCAGCAGACTCCCGTCCATATTGTGGACGACGAGCTCTTGGATCCTCCGTCTGTGCATGTGCCGTCCACAGTCCAAACGCCTGTCTCACCCCAGCCCTCTAGCCAAGTCCCTTTGAACCTTCTTGGAGATGAAGACTTAGCCTGGGAGAGGTTTGAGAGGGTTGTCACAGATCAGGACGTGGCGGCATGCTACAACATGTCCTTGAAGGATTTTGAGCACTCTGGTGTTCATGACCTTTTCAAGGTGAACTTAACTTTTTTATCTCGTCTTCCCTTTATTTTTTATAGTCTTATCAATACATGTCTAAAAAAGAATCTTGTGCAGGCCATGTCTAAGTTCATTGCCGCGTCCAGGCAAGCAACGGAACTGGACAAGACGAGGATCCTGCTGGAGAGAAGGATACAGGAGGTTAAGGACGAGAGTAAGAGGTGGGCTGAAGTGGCGGCCAAGGCCAAGGACGAAGTGAAGGAGCTGCAGGACCATCTGGATGAGCTTAAGACTGATGTCATAGAGAAGGACACTTGTCTTGATCATCTCCAAAAAAGGAATGACGAGCTGAGTGCTCTTCTTGAAAAGGCTAGGGGAGACGCGGTTGCAGAGTTCAAGGCGTCCAAAGAGTATACTGATTCTTTGGACGCGAACTATGCAGCTGGGTTCGAGGATTTCAGATTGGACGCCATGGAGAACTTCCCCAACCTTGACTTCAGCTCTATAAAGCTCAACCTTGGCGGTGCTGCCTCAAGCTCCCTTCTCCAGACGAGCTCTGAAGATATTAACATTGAGGACGACGCCACTACTCAGCCCGCTCAAGACGACCCTAATGCTGATCCTCCTCTATGAAGACAGCTTTTCTTTGTATTCTTGTTTGTATTTGATCTATTGTTCAAGATCTTTGGATGTAATATAAGTACATTTTCTTCGTCCACAGCTTTAGGACGGCTTTTTAAACAATGTTTACTTTCACTTTTTAAGGGGTTTTTTGGGCGCAAGTCATCCTCCCTTCATTGTCAATGAATGCATGTTTACTTATTTTTCATTCTCATTGTATGGATGAACTTGTTTTGCATTCCAATAATGTTTTGGCTCATCCCTCATAGGGATTTGTTCACGTTTAGCTAAAAAAGGTAAACTTTATCCACTCGTCTATGAGTGTTGACCCCAACATTGTTTCTTCGCCTGTTTTTTTGTTGGACGCGAGTTTGCCTATGGACGAGTTTCCAGTTTTTGTCAAAGATTTAACTTTCCTTTACTCGTCCAAACTTTGGCTGTTTTAGTTGATATACTCTGGACTGTGCATTCCCTCGTCCATGGTCGGGTTGGGTTATCCCTCGTCCATGGTTCGGTTAACACATTGTGGCATCAATTCGTCTACTGATTGGAAAGACGTGCCTCATTTTTGCTTTATCCTGTTCTAAGGAAAGCTTATGGACGACACATGTATCAGCTCGCCTCTTGGTTTGGACGAATTTTGCTGGTTTTATCTTGATTTTGAGGAAAGCTCATGGACGATACATCCTTGCGTCCAAGGATTTTCCTCGTCTTTAGTTCATTTTCACACATGCTCGGATATACTTAAAAAAAAAATACATCACATATATGCTTTGAGAAAATGTAAATATTCGTCCATAGGAATGACACATGCTTGAGAACTAGTGCCTTTAGGGAATTACAAACGTTTTAACACAAAGTAGTTCATAAGTAGTACACATCTAAAACATTAGTAATAAGCATTTAGTAGAAAACTACTTCGGACATCCATGACGCCTGATGCTCACGCCTGATGCTCGTCTATGGTTTTTATTGATAGTATCTTCTCAAATGTTCAACGTTCCAGGGGTGTTCCAGCTTCCGTCCGTCCAGAGCTTCCAAATAGTAGGATCCTTGCCTTTTATAGTTAATGACCCTGTAAGGTCCTTCCCAATTTGGTCTCAGCTTTCCATGAGTAGGGTTTCTGGTGGCCAAGGAAACCTTCTTTAGGACGAGGTCCCCTATGTCGAAACGCTTGGGTTTGACCATGGCATCATAGTGTTTGGTCATTAAGTTTTTATACCTTGTCGTTCTCTGCTCCGCGTTCGCCCTTACCTCGTCTATGAGATCAAGGTTGAGACGAAGCTGGTCCTCATTATCCTCGTCCTGATACTTCATCACTCTATGGGTGGTCATGTGCACTTCCGCAGGTATGACTGCTTCGCTCCCGTAAGCCAGTTTGAAAGGAGTTTCCCATGTGGGGGTCCTTACTGTTGTTCTGTAAGCCCAAAGAACACCTGGTAGTTCATCTAGCCATACACCCTTTGCCCCGTCAAGCCGAGTTTTGATGATTTTCAACAAGGATCGGTTTGCTACTTCTGCTTGGCCATTTGCCTGTGGGTGAGAGGGGGAGGAGTAATGAATCTGAATTCCGAAGTGTTCGCAAAAGTCTCTAAACAGTGCATTGTCAAACTGCCGTCCATTGTCTGATACTAGCACCCTGGGTACCTCAAACCGGCATAAAATGTTCTTCCAGACGAAATTTTTAACATTTTGCTGTGTGATCTTTGCCAGTGGTTCTGCTTCTATCCACTTGGTAAAGTAATCAATACCCACCACTAAAAACTTCATCTGTTTGGTTCCCAATGGAAAAGGACCCAAATTGTCTAGTCCCCATTGCGTGAAGGGCCAAGGGGCCATCATAGGAGTTAAGTACTCTGCGGGTTGTTTGGGGACATTGCTGAATCGTTGACACTGATCACATACTTTGACATAGGCTTTTGCATTTGCTTGCATGGTTGGCCAATAGTACCCTGCACGGACGATTTTATGCACTAGTGCTCTTGCCCCGAATGGTTTCCACAGGACCCTTCATGAATTTCCCGCAATACGTAGTTTGCTTCGTCCGGAGCTAAGCACCTCAGGTAAGGCTGGGAAAAACCTCTTCTGTACAACACATCATTTATGAGGACGTACCTGGCCGACCTGATTCTTAGTTTCCTGGCCTCGTCCTTCTGTTCCAGTAACCTTCCATCTTTTAGGTAAGCTAATATTGGTGTCATCCAAGTGTCTTCACCCTCTATCTGCTGTACTTCTGGCAGATCTATGCTTGGCATGTACTGCACTTCGTCGAACTTGTTCACTTGTTCACTTGCCGAGGCTTCTTTGGCTAAAGTGTTTGCTTTCACGTTTTCTTCCCTAGGTATTTGAATGAAGCAAACCTCCTTGAACTTTCTCACAAGGCGTCGTACCTTATTAAGATATCTCTTCATGCGTTCTTCTTTTGCCTCGTATGTCCCATTCACTTGACCTATGACCAGCTGAGAATCTCCATGGACAAGCAACGATTCTGCTCCTAAAGACTTCGCCAGCTTTAGTCCCTTCAAAAGAGCTTCATATTCTACTTCGTTGTTGGTCACTGCATATTGCAGGCGGACATTGTATTCCAATTCATCTCCTTCCGGGGATTTCAAAAGGACTCCTATCCCGCCTGTATGTAATGTGGAGGATCCGTCCACGTGGATGACCCATTTCCGAACGCTGCCCTGCTCGTCCAAACGGTCGACACTAGGGGTAAATTCCGCTATGAAATCTGCTAGTACTTGTGCTTTTATTGCGCTTCTTGGCAAGTACTTGATTTCGAATTCTCCAAGTTCAACAGCCCATTGGACTAGTCTCCCTGCAGCCTCCAACCTGTTCATTGCCTTCTTCAATGGATGGTTTGTCAGGACATTAATGACATGTGCTTGAAAATAGTGTCTCAACTTCCTCGAGGCCGTAATTAAAGCAAAGGCCAATTTTTCCATCATAGGATACCGTCCTTTTGCTCCTCTCAGAGCTCGGCTAGTATAGTAGACTGGCTTTTGTACTTTCCCTTCTTCTTTGACCAACGCCGAGCTTACTGCATGTGGGGACACAGCCAGATATAAGTATAGTTCTTCACCAGGTACGGATGGACTTAGCAGCGGAGCGGTGGTCAGGTAGCTTTTGAGGTCTTGGAAAGCCCTCTGACATTCGTCCGTCCACTCAAAGGCTTTTTTAAGAACCCTGAAAAACGGTAAACACTTGTCAGTTGCTTTGGAGACAAACCTGTTGAGCGCAGCAACTCGTCCAGTGAGTGCTTGGACTTCTTTGATGTTTCCTGGCGGCTTCATGTCAATGATGGCCTGGATCTTGTCGGGGTTCGCTTCGATTCCTCTATGCGAAACCAAGAATCCAAGAAACTTTCCCGACGATACTCCGAAAGCGCACTTGCTAGGATTCAGCTTCATATTATACCGCCTAAGCGTGTCGAAGGTCTCTTGGAGATCAGTCAAGTGGTTTCCCTTGTCCAAACTCTTTACTAGCATATCGTCTACATAAACCTCCACATTTCGTCCTATTTGCGGCTGAAACATCTGATTAACCAGCCTTTGGTAAGTTGCCCCTGCGTTCTTTAAACCAAAAGGCATCACCTTATAACAAAACAATCCCTGGCTCATTACAAAGGACGTCTTTTCTTGGTCTACCTCGTCCATCTGTATCTGGTTATAGCCCGAGAAAGCGTCCATAAAGCTTAACAGCCGATGTCCGGCTATTGAATCCACCAATTGATCGATGCGTGGCAAGGGGTAGCTGTCCTTGGGGCAAGCTTTATTCAAATCAGTGAAGTCCACACACATTCTCCACTTGCCGTTTGCCTTCCTAACCATCACCACATTGGCCAGCCACTCTGGGTAATAGACTTCCCAAATGAATCGTGCCGCCTTCAATTTGAGGACTTCCTCTTTAATAGCTTTATCCCGTTCTGGCGCAAAAACTCTTTTCTTCTGACGGATGGGCTTGTAAGACGGACATACATTCAATCGATGTGTGATGATACTTGGATCAATTCCCGGCATGTCTTCGTGACTCCAAGCAAACACATCCACACTCGTTTGTAAAAAATGGACGAGGTCTTGCTTTGTTTCATTCTTCATGCTTGTTCCTATTCTAGTGAACTTTTGGGGATCATTCTCGTCCAGGAGAACGTTTTCCAATATTTTGGTAGGCTCTGCAACAACTCTTCTTTCCTCTATGTTCATTGTCTGTGTTGCTTCGTCCATGGTTAACATGGCTAAGTAGCATTCTCTCGCTGCTAGCTGATCTCCTTGCACTTGTCCCACCCCGTGTTCTGTAGGGAACTTGACTGACAAGTGGTAAGTGGACGTTACTGCCTTCCACCTGTTCAGGGTAGGTCTTCCAATGATAGCGTTATACGATGACGAACAGTCTACCACAAGGAAATTTATT
This sequence comes from Lithocarpus polystachyus, assembly GCA_033629205.1. Classification (NCBI taxonomy): domain Eukaryota; kingdom Viridiplantae; phylum Streptophyta; class Magnoliopsida; order Fagales; family Fagaceae; genus Lithocarpus; species Lithocarpus polystachyus. Next base: position 14,578,924 of record CM066167.1, read on the forward strand.
TCTTTGGCTATCTGCTGTGGATGTGTCCCCACCACCAAGGGCAGCGTAACTATCCCCACTGGTTGTACCTTCATTCCTCCAAACCCTACTAAGGGTGAGTTCACTGGGCGGAGTAAGTCTCGTCCGAGGTTCATTTGCTGGAAGGCAGGGTAATACAGGATGTCTGCCGAACTGCCATTGTCAACCAGCACCCTCCTGGTCGTATAGCCTGCGATGAGCAGGGTAATAACGATAGCATCGTCGTGGGGGTGGTGAAGTCTTGCAGCGTCCTCGTCTGTGAAGGCAATAGATTATTCTTCAGCTTCCCTCGTCTTGACAGGTCGCCCTGAGAGTTGAACGTTCTGCACTACTTTTAGGTATTTCTTCCGGGACCTAGAAGTTTGCCTTGTCAGGCTTCCTCCCACGATTACTCGTATTTCTCCCAGCGGGGGCCGCGGAACCTCTTCCAGCTTCCCTTTCAATTTTTCATCCTTCTAATCTCGTCCAAGGAAGTTCTTCAGTTTTCCCTGCCTGATAAGGTTTTCTATCTGCTGCTTCAAATCGAAACACTCGTCCGTGTCATGCCCGTGGTCCCTGTGAAAACGACAATATTTATTCCTGTTGCGCTTGTTGGGATCTCCCTTCATCTTTTCTGACCATTTCAGGGACGGATCGTCCTTGATCTGCATAAGCACTTGGTCAAGTGGGACATTCAGAGGCGTGTAGTGCTGACTTCTTCCTGAAGATGAAACTGGCCTTCTATTATCTTGATCCATTTTTTCCCCAGTGCGGGCCTTCTTTGGACGGGGAGCCTGCTCCTGGTGACGGGGGTTGTCTCCTTCCCTTTTTTCGGCTCTCTTCCTCTTCTTAGCTATGATCGCATCTTCTGCATTCATGAAATTTTGGGCCGAATGGGCGAGCTCAACCATGGTCTGAGGCTCTTGCTCATAGAGCTTGTGGATGAACAAGTCAGAATTGACCCCGTTGTGGAAGGCTGCCAGTAGCAGTTTGTCATCCATCTCGTCCACAGTGAGGGCTTCTCTGTTGAAACGAGTTATGAAGGAGCGCAAGCTCTCATTTTCCCCTTGCTTAATTGTTAACAAACTGGACGAGGAACGCTTATGCCTTTGTCCTCCAATAAAATTGTTGACAAACAGTTTACTCAACTCTTCAAACGAACTTATAGAATTTGGAGGTATTTTGCTGAACCATACTCGTGCCGGTCCTTTGAGCGTGGTAGGGAAAGCCCTACACATGATCTCGTCTGGCACTCCCTGGAGATGTATTGTGGTTTTGAAGGTTGCAATGTGATCGCATGGATCACGCGTTCCGTCATATGAGTCTAAGGAAGGCATCTTGAACTTGGCAGGCAGGGGATGGCTGTTAATGGAGGCTGAGAAAGGGGAGTCCGTTCGGTGAACCAAGTCTTCCACGGGATTCGTCCTCCTCATGTTCTCCCTCATTTCGTCCATGGCTTTATGCATTTGGTCCATTTCCCTCTCCAAGTGCGGCACTCTTCGCGAAACGGTACCCCTCGATTGGCCTTCGGGGTCGACGTTGTCCCTAATCTCTTGACTCTGTGCTTGTCCTTCCTCGAACCTCTTTTGACGCTGCCTCCGCAATTGAATCTCCCTAGTCAACTCCTGGTTCTGACGGGTTAACTCTGCCATGGCGGCTGCCATGGATTGTATGTGTTGGATGGCAGGCTGTTGAGCGACTGGCGCTGACTGTCGATCGCGGTTAGGATTGCTGGAGGCATCCCTACTTTCTTGGTGGCCTGGGCTGGTAGCCCTTGATCTTGTCCGAACCATACAGCCTTTTGTTGGAGGAAAGTAGTCAGTACAAACTTACGATAACTTTCCCACAGACGGCGCCAACTGATGATGCACAACAAAATCAGTAGGCTGGATGCTTCGGATTCCAACGGCGACGATGATAACCTGATTGACAACCTAAAGAGATGAACAAACAGTCAGAGGTGACCGGAATGGACCGGCCAGAAACCCTCCGATGATAAAGTCAGTGTCATTCCTAACCTTTGGAATTCACAAATACTTCCAAAATACTCTCGTACCTCCTTCGTTTGGCGATCGTTGTTCTTATATAGTGTACGCCATGGGCAGTTATTCATTAAATAACTTCTCCTAAATTGGAGGATGTCAGAAGGTTCGGAAATAACCTCCATAACTGCTGTGGAGGTTATTTTATTAGGCCGTACGTTCCGCAACGGTCACTGGAAGCGGTTTCGTGGTAGTCTTTGGTACTGCATGTCCTGTGACAAGTGTATAAGCCTCGTTCAGGGACTGTGAACTGATGATGTCCCAAGTCAGCGTGGGCCGTCCAAGGGTCTTCCTGGACGGACGACCCTGACATGGACAAGATTCCTGGGTCAGGTCATTTTCCTTCTTCCTTGGACGACCCCTACGGACGAGCATGGAGTTGGGTAATTTTCAGGACACTATCAGTTATAAAATGAGAAAAAAAAAAACCAAATGTGATTTCATGATAGTTATTAATAGTCATTTATTATAATCGTGTTTATATATGAAATGAGAAATTAACATTTTCCACTCCAAATTATACTACGTTTTACATTTTGTCCATTGAATTATTTGCCGTTTGTTTTGGTGTTAAGTATGAGATAATTATTGAAAGAACAATTTACCTGTCTTTCCAAAACAAACAGTAGAAGGCAAATTGGTATTTTAATACTAAATTTCATTAAACTTAACATCAAATAAATGGTGGGGTTAAGTGTTACAAAATTTCAATTTGGGGTCAAGTGTGCATTTTGATAGTTTAAACGGCAAAGTGTAAAATTGTGTATAATTTAGGGTGAAAAAAAAATGTAATTTCTCCTATATTAAATAATATTACATATGAAATTTGATAATTATGGTAGTTATTAATGGGTATTTATCATGAATGTCTTTTGTAAAGAAATATTAAATATATAATCATTGTCATTTTTAATAGGTATTTATTATGGTTGAATTTGTAAATGGAACTATTTATTTTATTATGAGTCTAGTTAATGAGTGCCCTTAGGTCATTTGTTAATGGATTATTTTAGAGAAGTTTAGAAACTATTTTCATGGGAAATATAAAAAAAAGTCACAAAAACCATTTGTTTTTTATTTTTCCATAAAATGTTTCTAAAAATATTTTATAAACTAAATGCTCTAAATCTGTTAACATTTCACTTTTATTATTCAAAGAAAATATGATATATTAAAATTTTTTAAAAATAATAAATAAGATAGGCATACGTTCCATGATCAAGATCAATACACTAATTGATTTTTTATTTTTTTTTTGGTGTGCAGTCAAGGTTAAAACTTCAAATCCCAAATCTCTTTCTCGATAACAAAATATTTTACCAATTGAGTTAATTAGAACTCACTATATTATGATTCTAATTTATTGTATGAACCAAAAGTGAAATGTTTTTTTTATTATATAATTCTAATAATATTATAAAGGGAAATGATAAAGGATGTTCTAAGGGCATTTGTTAGTAATCATTTTTAGAAATTTTTGATGGGAAGAGAAAAAATAATTGACTTATTTGATATATATATATATTTTTTTTATATTTTCCATAAAAGTAGCATTACAATTGTTTTATAATGATTCATTAACCACTGCCTTAAAGGCATTCATTAACAAGACCTGATAATAAAAGCCTAGTTTTTACAAACTTACAATATAAGATAAAATACAAAAAAACACCCCTTAGTCTCTAGGTTAATTCGAGATTTTTCTTTTTTTAAAATGTCCAATGCGATTCTAAATGATACTAGACAAAGTTTTGGGCTCCTTCAAGTATTATTACTATTTTTTAAAAACAAACTAATGGTTAAACATATACCCACGTTTAATTACATTATTTGACCAAGTTTAAACACTTTTATTATACACAATAAAAGTGTGTGAGAATTGAGACCTTTCAGATTAAACAAAGTTAAATAAGTGGGTGGGTTGGTTAGTCCAAGACCAACCAAGAGCAAGCCGAGTCGTGGGTGGCTTGACATATCCGAGTCAAAGACTCGCACAGCCGACGACAGGCTGGGGTACGTGGCCTCATTAACCTTTACAGGCAATTCCTCAGTTAAACGCGTCATCCTCCTTGTTCCTCAATCCTCACTAAAATCATGCCTCAACTCACCGACACGCTGTCACCGATCATATTAGCAACATGTAATCTCAGCCGTGGATGTAGACCCCGCGTTACAGTGAATGAATCTAACCCAAAATTCGCTTCTTATTGACACTCCACATTCTCTATAAATTAGCACCTAAAACCCCAACTCTGGACTCGTACCGCTTGGCAAGGCAAACTCTTTTGGTCAACATTTTCACTCAGCCAAGCACAACCCATTCTAATTCTCTCTCTTTCTCTCGAGGTAGGCCTAATTCTTATATTTCTTGTTAAGATTTGGTTTGCTCTATTTGTAATCTTATAATAGCAATGTGCATTAAGGTTTCAGATCTGGTAGCACTTTTTAATTGCGTTTTGAGTGTGTGTAAATATGGGATTATGATAAGTTGGGTATTTGGTGTTTGAGGAAACCCATGAATCAACCAGTTCTGATTTTTTTTTTTTTTTTTTTTGTTTGTTGGTGTTTGGGTTTGTGTAAAGAGTATTTCTGTTGGACTGTGAAATGGAGTCAGGATTTTAATTCATTTATGTTATTTAAGTCAGTTTGCACTTGTGGTTACTTTTAAGGTTGCTCTAGCAAAGTTTTGAACGATTGTCGGTTGTCAGTTGCTGTTGCTGGATTCTTGTACTGTATGCATTTTAATAGATCCATTATGCATTTGTCTGTTGTACTATGTTATTTTCAATTACTTCCTAGTAATTTTACTAAACAGATCTGTGGGGAAAAAAACCCATCTGATCAGTTTTATATATAATTATATATACTCAATATCACCAACCAACCCCTGTTCTCAAAATTTTGGGGTTGGTTAGGAACGGGTCGGTCACATGTATTCCCTTGGAGAAATGTCCCAATGTTTTATATGGATCTATTCATAATAGAGTGAATAAATTTGTTTAGTCTGTATAATTGTGGTATTGGTCATAATTTTATTTGATTTTGGTGTACTTTGCAGCTTGAAAGAAATGGAGAGCTTCCTATTCACCTCTGAATCAGTGAATGAGGGGCACCCAGACAAGCTCTGTGACCAGATCTCTGATGCAGTGCTTGATGCTTGTCTAGCACAGGACCCTGAGAGCAAGGTGGCCTGTGAGACTTGCACCAAGACCAACATGGTCATGGTATTCGGAGAGATTACAACCAAGGCCAATGTGGACTATGAGAAAATTGTGCGTGACACATGCCGAGCCATTGGTTTTGTTTCAGACGATGTGGGTCTTGATGCAGACAATTGCAAGGTCCTTGTTAACATTGAGCAGCAGAGTCCTGATATTGCTCAGGGTGTGCACGGTCATCTCACTAAGCGGCCCGAGGAGATTGGTGCTGGTGATCAAGGCCACATGTTTGGCTATGCTACTGATGAGACCCCAGAATTGATGCCATTGAGCCATGTTCTTGCAACCAAACTTGGTGCTCGCCTCACCGAGGTCCGCAAGAATGGTACATGCCCATGGCTTAGGCCAGATGGGAAAACCCAAGTCACTGTTGAGTATTACAATGAAAAAGGTGCCATGGTTCCAATTCGTGTTCACACCGTGCTCATCTCTACTCAGCATGATGAGACTGTGACAAATGATGAGATTGCAGCTGATCTAAAGGAGCATGTGATCAAGCCTGTGATTCCTGAGAAGTACCTTGACGAGAAGACCATTTTCCACCTTAACCCGTCTGGCCGTTTTGTCATTGGTGGACCTCATGGTGATGCTGGTCTCACCGGCCGTAAGATCATTATTGACACTTATGGTGGATGGGGTGCTCATGGTGGTGGTGCATTTTCTGGGAAGGACCCAACTAAGGTGGACAGGAGCGGAGCTTACATTGTTAGGCAAGCTGCAAAGAGCATTGTGGCTAATGGACTTGCTAGAAGGTGCATTGTGCAAGTTTCTTATGCCATTGGTGTTCCCGAGCCTTTGTCTGTGTTTGTTGACACTTATGGTACTGGAAAGATTCCTGACAAAGAGATCCTCAAGATTGTGAAGGAGAGTTTTGATTTCAGGCCCGGTATGATTTCTATTAATCTTGATCTCAAGAGGGGTGGCAATGGCAGGTTCTTGAAGACTGCTGCTTATGGACATTTTGGTAGGGATGACACTGACTTCACATGGGAGGTGGTGAAGCCCCTTAAGTGGGACAAGGTCCAAGCTTGATTAAGGTCTCGTCTTCAATTACCAAGATAAAATAGCTGTTTTACTTGAAAGCAGGAGTTTGCCTGTTGGCTCTTACTATTGTGCACTGCTCTTTTTTTTCTTTTTCTTTTTTTTTTTTTGAGGAAAAAATTATTATTATATTTCATGTTTTCTTTCGGGAAGATAATGCTAGGTTTTTTATTTTTATTTTTTTTATGAGGGTAATGGATATCATAAAGAAATTGAAAGATAGTCTCGGAGTTGTATTTTAATGCTGCCAAGAAAGAAGTAATAATATATGAAACAGAATCCTTGGTCTGCTGCAACAACGTGAAATGGTATTTGCTTTTTGACACAACGCATGTGAGACCATTAATATGCTTCCTTTGTAAATGCAAGAACTGATTCAAACATTGGTATATGGCGTTTGTTCTCTTTTCCCTGTTGGTCCCTGATGTTAGTGAAAGTAGATGAACGTTGGGATGGGGTTTTACAGCTGAAATTCCATTGTTTCCCTTTTTATTTACAGCACAGTGAGACGAGGGCATTGTGCTCTAGTAACATTTTATATCTGCCATACTCAACTCTCCTCTAGTTAGTAATTACTTTGGGAAAAATGCTCACACACCTCCAAACTTTAGGGTAGTGATCATTGGACCCTAACTTTTATTTCGGCTAATTTATTTCTTGAATTTCACTCATGTACCAAATCAATACCTTAGTTTTGGCTATTTTATTTCTTGAATTTCTCTCATGTACCAAATTAATACCTTAGTTAGTATGTTGTTAATTTACTAACAAAAGATTCAAGTGAGACGCCGTGAAGCTTTAAAATACCAAAATTCCAATGAATAGAACAAAGAAACGTTGAGAGAGAGAGTTGAACCAAAACCACCACCGCATCCCTTCTTCCTCCAGTGTTGCAGTTCCTTGTTCTACACCACTCAACTGCATATCTGGATTTGCCGTTCGACATCCACCATTATTTTGTCGTTTCAATTCCACAAGACACAGTAAACTAACCAAAACCCACCAATCCAATTCCAAATCCTAACAACACAAACAATCAAATTCCATTGAATTCATCAAAATCCAGTTTTTTATTTTTTTTAATACTATAAACAAATAAATATAAAGTTTGCTAGTTAATTTGTCCTAAAAGAAGAAAGAGAAAATTGGTTCCATGTTCATGGCTGGTAGTGGGGTTGAGTAAATTTTACTGTAACTTTTCTGAGCTTGAGTTAGTGGTTTTGTGCTTCACCTTCTGTGGCTTGATGATGCGGTGTTTTTGGTCAAATCGTTTCTCTCTCTTCTTTTCATCAGATTCAAACTTGGGATAATTGATTTTGGTATTTTTATGCTTCACGTGCATCTCTCATGTGTTTTCCGTTAGTAAATTAACAATAGACTAATTGAGATATTAATTTGACACGTGTGGAGTTTAAGGAGTACATTAGCCAAATAAAAGTTGAGGAGGGCGTAAGGGCCACCACCCTAAAGTTCCAGGGGTGTGTAAGCATTTTTCCCAATTACTTTGACTAACTTGATGATCCATTTTTCCTTTCATAGTATTGGGATGGAAAGTGAGATTATGAGTTCAAGACCATTAGGTACGTGTGTTACTTACAATTAAAAAAAGAAATAAAAAGAGGGTGAGGCTGCGGGTTAAGACCCAATGAATGATATTGAAATTTACCAATAAAAAAAATGTTTAGACCGTTGAAGAGTTGTTGATTTATTTTACAGGCTTTTAAAGAGGACAAAGTAAATCATGTCAAAGCTAGGATTTTTTTTTTTTTTTTGGTTGCATTTAGCATTATTTTTGTAAAAATTTAATTAGTTGTTAAGTTTGCAAAATTATTTAGCAAATTAGCATTTCGAGGGTCTAAAACTCAAGTTCCAAGATGGAACTCAAGTTTCAAAGACTTGAGTTGCAAGTGGTGGCAATCTGACATAGAAAAAAAAAATCCACGTGGAACTCAAGTTTTTAAGACTTGAGTTCCACCATTTTCTTTCTAGGGCGTCTGTTCTTCTTCTTCCTCCTCCTCTTTTCCAGATTGTGCTCTGTTCTTCTTCTTCTTCCTCTTCTCCCGCCGAATCAACTTCCCCTTCCTCTCTTCTTCCTCTTCTCTAGATCGTCTTCCTCTTCTCCGAATTGTCTTCCTCTTCCTCTGTTCTTCTTTGGATCTGCATTTTTCAGAGCATCTTTCTTCTTCCTTTGTCTTCGTCGCATCTGGTTCTTCTTTTTCTTCTAGTTTCTTCAGATCTACTTCTATAGAACTTAAGTTCCACATGAATAAATTATTCCACCTCAGCAGTTAGAACTCGAGTCTTTAAGGCTCGAGATGTTACTCTCCTAAATTGTTTCTAAAGCTTACTAACTAATGAAATAGTAGTGAAAAATCATGCTAATGGTCAAATATCCCCTCAAAGCTTGGTGAAAACTTAAATGTGTGTAGTGGGCCATACTTATGGGCCATGGGTTTTATTTTATTAATAAGTCTTATTTAGTTTATACATCTTTATGGATTAGTTTTTATTTACTAGTCAAATTAGTAGTCCTAGTAGGAATCTTATTACTACTAGTACAAGTAAGAGTCTTTATATATACTAGTATGTAGTCTTGTGCATATGCACGGATACAATTAAAAATAATTATAATTATACGGTTCAAATTATATCTATTTTTAGAAGATGTTCAAATTATACATGGTATTAGCTTACACTTATACTTCACTTGTCATAAAAATTAAAAATTTAGATTGACACGTGGTGCAAAATTTGACTCTAATTGAAATCTAATTTAGAATCTAATTGGATTTGAATTCTTCTATTTTTACACTCAATAATTCAATTGGTACAAAATTAAAAATTAAATGAGACTGTAGACACTCGATTTTGCACCCATGATTTAATTAAGGAAGATGACTGGAATGACCATCCATGTACTTCAAAAATCATGATTGCATTACATGCATCAATTTGTTCTTGCATTACATGCATATTATAAAAATGATTTTGAGGTTCTAACGATCGCAATGATGTATCCGGTTTCCAAATCGGACCATCGGATCGAAAGATATTGCATGATCAAGTTTGCAAGGTCAGCATGCATTGTGTCTAGGTAGAATCGACCATGCATGATTAATTTAAATTAATTCTGATTGGTTAAACAATTAAAATTAATTAAATTATTCTGTGATTGGTTGATAATTAGTGTTTTAGATAGGATTGCTTGCATAGGAATAAAAGGGATGATTGGATAACAATAAAATTATGGATAATCTGAACTTGATCGAGATTTATTTTAGGGTATTTATTTACAAGATAATTATTCCTGAAAAAGCTTGAATTATCTAGAAAAGAGATAAAAATCTTAGAATACAAGTGAAAACACGTCTAAGTGCAAGGACCAGCTCAAGAAAACCTAAAAAGGAAGTCCAAAATACACTTGAACACGAAAGTAAGTTCGGTGCCCAAGAGTACCATTTGGCACTTTTGGAGTGCCGAATGGCCTTCTTTCGTGCTTTGGCCCAATTTCCTTTAGGTGCCGATAAGGCACACTCTTTTCGACCTTTTCGCAGATGGATGCGTCCTGATTCGCATTTTAATCGTCCAAGCCTATTTTTTAAAGTTTTCTAGCCTCTATAAATATAGACTGGATCTCATAATTCAGCCCATTCTTTTACGCTCTAGGAGAGACACCTTTTCACACTCTCATATTTCTGATCTCCCTTTCTGGTATTCTCTCTTAAACTAGGGTTTTTAGGTTTCAAAGATAATTGCATAAATTTCTTTGAACCCTAAAACATTCTCTCAAGAAGAAGAGCACTCCATGCAAGAGGTTGTCTCTTAACCCTTTTTCGTTATGCTTCTCTTTTGTGATGATACATGTAAGTTTTTTTTTTTTTTTTTTTTTTTTTTAATTTTAGTTGTTTCGAATATCCATAACATGAATTGTTAATTATTGTTTTATTGAAACCATGTTCTTGAATCTTTTAAAATTGTTATGATCTCTTTCTTAATTTCAAAGATCTGCGTGTAATCAATTAATTTTTTTTCAAATAAAAACGGAATTACATCTTCATTAAATGTAAATCTGAATTTTTCTCAAATAAAAAACAGATCTGCATCTTCATTAGATGCATATTTGAATTTTTCTCAAAATAAAAACGGATCTTCGTCTTTATTAGATGCAGATCTAAATTTTTTTCAAATAAAAAACGGTCTGATTTTTTCTCAAATAAAAAGTTGATCTACATCTTCATTAGATGCAGATTTGAATTTTTCTCAAATCAAAAATTGGTTTGCATCTTCATTAGATGCAGATCTGAATTTTTTTTAAAAAAAGTCTTTCGAAAAAATGAATGAAAGAAAAAAACAAATATGAGAGTGAGTGATTTGACTACAAGATGGGGTGCTAAAAAGACCAAAAAGAGGAAGTTTTCAAGCTATAAAAATCAAGACCAAATGAAAGGAATCAATGAAGTCTGATGAGAAGATAATGAATATGACAAAGATTTTAGCACAGAAGTCAATGATAGAAGATGTGGAAAAATCTCTCAGTGTTTGAATTTAAAGTATTGCATACTTGAGGAAATATCATAAGGGTTTTGAGCCTTTTATATCCTTCCTTTCAATAACCTGAACCCGACCTGCATTACAACTTTTAAATAAAGCCCTCCTTAAAGTCCTGTTGATTGAAAGCACACATTTAGCTCTGATGATGTTTTCTCCTGGATTAAGAAGGAAAATTGCTCAAGATTATCAAGCCCCACTGGCTAATATCTTAAAAGACAAATTTCACAAATTCTCAAGTGACTGAAAATTTTTTCTAAGCTCCAAACACTCACTTTGTTTGCTCCCAATAGAAAATAACTCTCAAGAGAACAAATTTCCAAATTCTCAAAAATTTTCAAATCTTCAAACTTAGGATTTTTCCTTTTCTTGCTTACTCCCAATATGTGTGATCCCCAAGCCTTTCATTTCTTTGATTGTCTTTGAAGACTTAATCTAATTTTTTTTTTCCAGAATGAAGAAGCAAATTTGATTACATATTTTTTATGATTTCAAATATTTTCTAGCTAATGAGATCGAGTTAACAATTGAGCATTGTGATTGGTCAAAGAGGTTCTTCAAAGGATCACATTTTGTTCATTTGAAAAAGATAAAATTTCAAAAAAATCTCATTCTAAGTAAATTGATTTTTTTTTTCAAAAAAAAGAGACTCATTTCAAAAAATTCATTTTTCAAAAGAAATTTCAAAACTTTTTTTTTAAACTACGTCTGGACCTGATCCTCTATGAGAGAAGTATGTAGGCAGCCTTTTCAAAGGCCCGGTTATAATCATCTAAAAAGAAACTTCATTTCAAAAAGATGATTTTACAAAACTTCATTTTTCAAAAAAAAAAAAAAATTTCGAACTACGTTTGAACTTGATTCTCAATGAAAGAGGTATGTAGGTAGCCTTTTCAAAAGGCCCGGTCACAATCACTCAAAAAACTTTTTTTCAAAGGCTCAAAATCAAAACAATTTTTTTTTTGTGTGAATTTAGGCTAGGAGCATCTGTTTTGCATTAAGCATATCATCAATTTTCTGTGCAAGCATGTCTAAACTAGGGGCATTGGCCCAGAACATTTTTATAATAACTGATTACTAACAAGCTCATGGAAAGAATCCTTTGCAGGAGGTGGACATGGGTCTTTCATCTACTTAACAATCACCATCAATCTTCATTTTAGATGTGCCAATTGGCACTCCAACAGAGCCCATTGGCCCATCTTCCCAGCAGTCCTTATTTTGCCCAGTTTTGTGATTTTGATCTTATTTTACTCAAATTTTTCTTTATTGAGGTCCCTACATAATAAGATTTTTCAAAATTCACATTGATTGTTGACCTAGGGGCATTTGACCATGCCTCATTCATTTTTTTTAAATCATCATCATCATCATCATCTTTTCATAAAAAAATCAAGATTTTCAAAAATCATGAATCTATTTCTAAACTAGGGGAATTCGGCCATGCCCCATCCATTTTGAAAAAAAGAAATAATCTTTTCTCATGCATCAATCTACAAACTAGGGGCATTCGGTCATGCCTCATTCATTTTCAAAAAAGGGGACCACCACCATCATCTTTTCATAAAAAAAAAAAAAAACCAAGATTTCAAGATTTCAAAAAAAATCATGTATTCATTTCTAAACTAGGGGCATTTGGCTCTACCTCATGAGAACAAACTCCATCAAAATTGATCAAGATAAGTTTAAATTGATATTACAAAACCTCATCAGATGATTCTAAACTTGTCCCATTTAAAGTTTCCACATGATCAAAAATTTCCATACCCAAAAAAAAATTCCATAACCAAAATCAAATGTCCAAAAAAAAATTCCCATAGCCAAAATCAAGTCTAAAAAAAATTTCCCATGACCAAAATCATATGTCCAAAAAACTCTCATGACCAAAATCACATTTCCAAAAAAAATTTCCCATGACCAAAATCACATTTACAAAAACTTCCCATGACTAAAATCACATGTCAAAAAAAATTTTCCATAACCAAAATCACATGTCCAAAAAATTCCCATGACCAAAATCCCATGTCCAAAAAATTCCCAAATGCCCTTCAATATTTGGAAACTACCTCGACTCTTGAGACTTTACAACACAAAAATTTAGCCCATCATTCCATGCTAGAATCTCATGCCAACAAACAAAAAAAATTCCTACATACCCAAAATCACAACCAAGAAAAATGCCTCATGTCCAAAATCATAACCACAAAAGTTGTCCATGATTCAACATCACATACCCAACAAAGATTTTTCCATAGCCAAAATCTCATGCTCAAAAAAAGCTTGCCGTAATCAAAGTTTCATGACTAATACAAAATTCTTCCATATCCACAAATTTTTTTTCCGTACCCACAAGATTTTCCATACAAAATTCTCACATACCCACAAAATTTTGCCATGATTATGAAATAAAATTTACACATGTCAACAAAATTTCCCACAAGCATCATGACTATATTCATTCAAGCCTACAACACAAGTTTTTCACAATGTCCATGCCTCCAAAACCCAAGCCAAAATTCATCCAACAATATCATAAATTATCAATACTGCCAAAATTTCATCATTCACCAACATTGTCCAAGTTACACCATGACCAAAAATGCAACAATACAATATTGCCCCAAAGCCAAGATTAGAACATGATCAACCATATAATGCCCCAAATTTCAACAAGAGCACACAACAACCCAATGACAATCTGCCAACATCAAACTCCTAATTCCAAATTTTCAAATTCCAAAAATCCCAAATTTTCAATTCTAAATTTTCAAATTTCAAATTGCAGATTCCAAACGCTAAGTCCCGAGTTTCAAATTCAAAATCTCAAGTTGCGAATTTTCAAAATCTCAAATTTCAAAATTTCAAGTTTCAAAATTTCAAAATCTCAAATTTCAAGATCTCAAGTTTCAAGCTTCAAAATCTCAAGTTTCAAAATTCCAAAGTTTCAATTTTCAAAATTTCAAAAGGATAAATCTCCTAAAACAATTTTCAAAAGGATAAATCTCCTAAACAAATTTTCAAAAGGATAAATCTCCTAAACAAATTTTCAAATGACAAATCTCCTAACAAAATTTCAAAAGGATAAATCTCCTAAAACACTTTTCAAAAGGATAAATCCCCTAAACAAATTTTGAAAGGACAAATCTCCTAAGAAAATTTTAAAAGGACAAATCTCCTAATAAACTTCTAGACAAACTTTCGAAAGAGGATAAATCTCCTAAACAAATTTCCAAAAGGATAATTCTCCTAACAAACTTTCCAAAAGGATAAATCTCCTAAACAAATGTTCAAAGGACAAATCTCCATAAACAAATCTTCGAAAAGGGATAAATCTCTTTCACTTCAATCTTAAATGGACAAATCTCCATGAACACATCTTCATAAAAGGAAAAATCTCCTGAATAAATCTTCAAAAGGAAAAATCTCCTTAAAAAATCTTCAAAATGACAAATCTCCATGAACAAATCTTCAAGAACAATCCGAAATCCCAAATTTTCATTCCCAAGTTTAAAAATTTCACATTCTAAATGCTCAATTTTTAAATTCAAAATCTTCAGTTTCCAAAATTTCAAGTTGCAAAAATTTCAAACCTCCAATTTCATGCTTAAAATTTCAAATCACAGATTTCCAAAATTCCAAGTTTCAATTTTTCAAAATTTCAAGTTTCAAAGCCCAAGCCTTAAGTCTCAAAATTTTAAATTTCAAAATTTTCAATATCTCAAGGTTTCAAATTCCAAATTTCAATCTAAAATCTTAAGTCTCAAAAAAAAAAAAATTTTAATTTCAAAATTTCCAGTGTCCAATTCCAAGCTTCAAAAATCAAATCTTTTTCAAAGCAAGAAAAAATCTTTTTCAAAGAACCATCAAGAAACAATCAAAGTTTTCTTGATGAGAATGAAAAAAGTTCAAATCAAGAAAGAACAAATGAAAATCATACATTTCAAAAAAGCAAAGGAACAACAAAACACTCATCAGTTAAAGACTAATTCCAAATTTTAACTTTTGTAGGCAACAACTTGGTTTCAAGGATGAGAAACCCTTGATCAACTCAGTTAAGATTAGATTCATTGGTCGCAGGAATTTACGTATCCAAGATCAATATTATGGTCGTAGGCATTACCTTAGTCAAGATTAAATTCATTAGTCGCAGGAATCTACAGATCCAAGATCAATATCGTGGTCGTAGACATCATTTCAGTCAAGATTAAATTCATTGGTCACAGGAACCTACGTATCCAAGATCAATATCATGGTCACAAACATCACTTCAGTCAAGATTAGATTCATTGGTGGCAGAAACCTACGTATCCAAGATCAATATCATGGTCGCAGACATCACTTCTGTTAGGACATATGTGATTCACATGTTAGGAACATATGTCACTATTTTATGTAATTGGCTAATCCTTTGACAAAATGCACTTTGCTTGTAATTGGGTAAATTTAGGATGGGTTTAGTATTTCAAGGAACAAGAGTTCAAGTTTAGTATTGAAGACATGCAAAGCTGTTCAAGAAACAAGTGAAAAAGTGTTTATTCATTAAAGTTCGATAGCTGCTCGACAGTTGCTTGACAGATAGCTATCTATCGAGGTTTAATGAGGCTCGACAGATACTATCTATCGAGAATTATGGAAATCAGTTTTTTAGATTTGATTTTCAGCCCATGCTTATGTATTTGTTTAGGGTTTCTTTTTACATAATCCTAGACATATATAAGGCTTATTTTAGAAGTCGTCACACAAGAGAATACAAGGAGAACATATGCAAAAGGTGACGATGCCTTATTTTCTCTAAAAGAAGCTACTGCGTCTTTTATGCCTTAGGGTTTTGTAACCAAGTGCTTCTTAATCTTCATTGTTGATGAAGTGAAGAACTTTGAAGTCAACATCTTCTTCAAGTTGGTGTGTTAGTCACGTACTGGGAGCCATATATCTTTAGTTAATCATGTACTGAGATCCGTGCAAAAAGAGTGGCGTTCATATATTGAAGAGTCCAAAGGTTCTGAAGCGGTAGAAGGTTTCTGTTGTAAGTTCATCTACGGGGATTGTAAAGTCTAGGGACAAAGGTTTTGTACTAGATCTGGAACTTCTTTTTATTATAGTGGATTGCTTTTTGGGAAGGTTTCCCCTCAGGTTTTTACTATGAAATTAGTTTGTTTCATTGGTTTTCCTGGGTCATCATATCTTGTCTTATTTATTTTTCTGTTGTATTATTTTGACATGATATTGATGTTTGTTTGTTTTAACAAGTTTTATTCATAATAAATCTAATTAACAACTTGGGTTTAAAACTTGTAAATTCTATCAACCGGGATCTAAATTTTCTAACAACTTCAGTCAAGATCAGATTTATTGGTCGCAGAAACCTATGTATCCAAGATCAATATCATGGTCGCAGACATCACTCTCATCAAGATCAAGTCCCTTGGTCGCAGACAACTCCATTATCATGAATCATTTCAAAGTCTCAGTCACGTCAATTATCAAGAATCATTTCAAAGTTCATTAGTCACCTCAATTATCAAGAATCATTTCAAAGTTCATCAGTCACCTCAATTATCAAGAATCATTTCCAAGTCTCTTAGTCACCTTAATTATCAAGAATCATTTCAAAGTTCATTGGCTACTAGTTAGATCAAGTATTTTTCCTTTTTTGTTAAAAGGTAAGGCACTAGTTCTATGTTCCAAGGTTTTAGGTTCAAGAGCTAGGTAATCTTTGAAGATTCAACCTCAATTAAATCATGGCCGCTAAAATTAGTGTCTTTGTTTTACATTGACATTTGCTTTCCAAGCTCTGTCAATGAGGGGCATTCTGTAGATACTCGATTTTGCACCCATGATTTAATCAAGGAAGATGACTGGAATGACCATCCGTGTACCCTAAAAATCATGATTGCATTACATGTATCAATTTGTTTTTGCATTACATGAATTAATTCATTCATTGCATATCATAAAAATGATCTTGAGGTTCTAACGGTCACAATGGTGTGTCTGGTTTCCAAATCGGACCATCGGATCGAAAGATATCGCATGATCAAGTTTGCACGGTTAGCATGCATTGTGTCTAGGTAGAATTGACCACGCATGATTAATTTAAATTAATTCTAATTGGTTAAACAATTAAAATTAATTAAATAATTCTGTGTTGGTTGATAATTAGTGTTTTAAATAGGATTGCTTGCATAGGAATAAAAGAGATGATTGGATAACAATAAAATTGTGGATAATTTGAACTTTATCGAGATTTTTTTTAGAGTATTTATCTATAAGATAATTATTCCTGAAAAAGCCTGAATTATCCAAAAAAGAGATAAAAATCTTAGAATACGGGTGAAAACGCGTCTAGGTGCAAGGATCAGTTCAAGAAAACCTAAAAAGGAAGTCCAAAACGCACCTGAACACGAAAGTACGTTCGGTGCCCAAGAGTACCATTCGGCACTTTAAAAGTGCCAAATGGCCCTCTTTTGGGCTTTGGCCCAATTTCCTTTGGGTGCCGATAAGGCACACCCTTTTCTACCTTTTTGCAGAAGGATGTGTCCCGATTTGCATTTTAATTCCAAGCCTATTTTTTAGAGTTTTCTAGCTTCTATAAATATAGATTGGATCTCATAATTCAACACATTTTTTTTTCACTCTAGGAGAGACCTTTTCACACTTTCATATATCTGATCTCCCTCTCTAGTATTCTCTCTTAAACTAGGGTTTTTAGGTTTCAAAGATAATTGCATAAATTTCTTTGAACCCTAAAACATCCTCTTAAGAAGAGGAGCGCTCCATGTAAGAGGTTGTCTCTTAACCCTTTTTCCTTATGCTTTTCTTTTGTGATGATGCATGTATGTTTATTTAAGTTTAGTTGTTTCGAATATTCATAACATGAATTGTTAATTATTGTTTTATTGAAACCATGTTCTTGAATCTTTTATAATTGTTATGATCTCTTTCTTAATTTCAAATATTTGTGTGTAATCATTTAATTTTTCTTCAAATAAAAACGGATCTACATCTTCATTAGACGTAGATATGAATTTTTCTTACAGTAAAAATGGATCTACATCTTCATTAGATGTAGATCTGAATTTTTCTCAAATAAAAAATGGATCTACATCTTCATTAGATGCAGATATGAATTTTTCTTAAAATAAAAACGGATCTGCGTCGTCATTAGATGCAGATTTGAATTTTTCTCAAATAAAAAACGGATCTGCATCTTCATTAGATGCAGATCTGAATTTTTCTCAAATGAAAAATTGATTTGCATCTTCATTAGATGTAGATCTGAATTTAAAAAAAAAAAATAAAAGTTGATTTGTATCTTCATTAGATATAGATTTGATTTTTTTTTTAACATAGCAGATTTTGAAATAAAGAAAAAAGGTCATGAATGTTTGTGTTAATTGTGTTTTTTATTTATTTAATAGATGTAGCATAAATTTATTTCATGAATGAAATCCTCTTCTCAAGAAATCTTTTTTCATATTTTTTGCATCTATAAAAATATATTTGATTTTTTTTAAATACACAAATTTGATTTTTTTTTTTATTATCACAAAACAGATATGTTCTTTTACAAATCAAAAACCATTTTTTCTCAGTTCTCAAAAATTGATCTGATATTTTTTAAATTTAAAAGACTTTGTTTTAATTAAATAAAAACAAATCTGAGTTTTCTCTCCAAAAACCATTTTTTTTAATACAACAAAAACTGATCTCGTCTTTTTCTAAACCAAAATCCAATTTTTATCACAACACAGATCTGATTTTTTTTTAACAAAGAAGAGGATGCATTCATAAATAAACTTATGTGATTTAGTGTTGTTCATATGTGCAACATATCATTCAGAGCATGTATAAAAGGGGTACATAGGTCACAAGAGTCTAGAAGACTAGACTCTGTCTGGGCGGAATGGGTGTTTAATATCTTCCCATTCCGTAACCTAGCCTCCAAATTTAGGTATTTTGGATAGGTAGATCCAAACTTATCTTTGTTTTATATGGGTAGATTATAATTAGGACAAAAAGCCATGCAATTATGTGGTAGTTTGTAACTAGGACCCAAAGCCTTGTAATTTTTAATCTTTTTTTCAAATTTATTCAATCAATGAAAGGAAACTATTCAGTCATATACTTTTTGTATTTAGTTTTTCTTATTTTTTGTATAAAAAATAAGTGGCGACTCAACACCAATTATCCAAAAAGAAAGGTGCCCTAAAAAGTATTCAAATCTCTTTTTTGAGAGCACCCCGGTTTTGCGATCTCTCACAAAGACATGTGATGCAAAGTTAAGAATCTAATTAAAATTTAATTGGATTTTCTCTAAACTTTGGCTATATATATAGATTGTGATCAATGTCATGTTGCTCTTTGATTGTTTTTTCTCCAATTTTTTTCTATTTATTTTCTTCTTCTCTTACTAAAGTTATTGTTCATGGGTACTACTTACACAACTCTTAAACAACCCTAATTTCTCACTAATTCTTCTATTTTCCTAACCCTAAACCCACCACAAATATATGTAGACAAAGTCTTAATTTGTCCTACATCAAAATATATAATGAAAGGCAACAAATTAACTATTACATTCTTATATATAGTATAAATATATTATTAAGTATTTTGTTTATAAGCACATACTTGACTTTGGTTGTCAGATTTTTTTTTTTTGATAAACTGCAATTCATTCACTATGAAAAGGAAAAAAACATTAAAGGCATCCTCCTTACAAACACCAGAAATCGATGGGGGGAAGGTTGCCCGAAATAAAAAAAAAACAAGATAAACAGGAATCCAAGGCAAACTTAGCTGCTACATGGGCAGCCAAGTTGCAACTTCTACAAACCCAACAGAAGGAACATGATAGGAAGGACGAGGCTTGGTCATGAATATCTGAAACGATGTGGGAGATAGACCAAGCTTAATCCTTTTCACCAACAAGGATGGCTTCAATGCAGATTTTTGAGCCAGCTTCAATTAAAAAATGACTCCAGCATTCTCTCTTGGCAAGCTGAACAGCCCACAACAAGGCCAAAGTTTTGGCTTGGAGAGGAGAATGTTTGGGGGCGATCCTAGCCCACACTTTAAGAACAGCTTCGCGATCATCTCTGGCAATGACTGCTAAGGCTGATTTGGAGCAGGAGATTATTGCATCAGTGTTGATCTTGACATAGCCTTGGGGGGGGGGGGGGGAGGAGACCACCTGAAGATGGGAGCTTCGTGTGTGGGAGGTTCAGGTTGTGAGAGGAAGAGTGAGCATTCACGGAGCCTAGATAGAATGTGCCGCCTAGAAGCCCGGAGATCAACAAGGACCTTAAGATGTAAAACAACATTGCGAGTTTGCCAAATCTCTTCGAGAGTGAGAGCCATGTTGAGGGAGACTAGCCACTGATCGTAAGCTGGGCACAAAGATGGTGGTGGGTTAAGGATCAGCTAGACAATGTCAGAATGGGACCTTAAAGGGTGCTCTTCTGCTTTAAACCCGCAATAGGTGGAAACCATAAAGCTCTTGCAATTGGACACTTGAGGAATAGGTGGTAGGTTGACTCGGAATCCTGGTTACAAAGCAAGCATGTTGGATCATCCACATCAAACGATTTATGAGGTTCTCTCTTGCAGGTAGAGCGTTGGCACGGACTCTCCAGAGGAGCATTTTGATCCTCTCGGGAGCTTTAAATTTCCACAGCAAGCTTCAATTCACATTGGGTGAAGATTGGGGGTTGGAGTGGGTGGTAATCTCTTTGTAGGCAGCTTTAATAGAGAAAAGGCCTTTTGAATCTGGAATCCAAAGGAGCTTGTCGATTCTAGGTCTGATGGGAATGGGAATGAAAAGGTTGTGAACTAGAGAAACTTTCTAGCAACGCAGTTCAGGGTTGATCAAATCAGACACCTTGAGAGGCGGGGGGCAACAGAGCCATACCTTGGGGAGGGGATGAAACCTGGTAGCCAAAGAACCCAAGGATTCCAGTTGACTCTGTCATAAGCCTTTTGGAGGTCGAGTTTAATTGCCATGAGGCCTGGATTTCTATTACGTGTTTTGAAGCTGTGTATGATCTCTTGGACAATGATTTGATTATCGGCAATCCATCTGTTGGGAATGAATGCTGACTGAGTGGGAGAAATGATCTTGATATAATTGCTTGATTCTGGAAAATCTTCAATAGCTTGGATGAATACCACACCTAACACAAAATTCAAGGAGACCAATATATCACTCTTATAATTTATTTTATGTGAAGAATCATTAGTTTCTTCCAATATCCCAACAGTGATTCTTGATGAACACTTCTTTGCAAAGCCATCAATTTGATATTTGTGTGTTTTTAAAAATTTTATTCTCAATTGAATTGATTTCTTTGTATTAATAGCACGATGATCATGCCAAAATCATGAAATATGTTAAACATTTTTCATGCAAAATATGGCCACATTATTATGAGAATTTTTCATATGCATAGAGTATTTTAAATATAAAATAAATAAAAAAATACTTGTAAAACGAAATGATATTGTTACTGTCAAATACCTCAATTCAACCCTCAAATTTGAAGTCTATAATAATAGGGCCTAGTCTAGGAAAATTGTAAAATTAGCCAATTAAAAGACAATTTTGAAAGGTTGCTTGTATTGGGGCAAACACAACGAATGTCATGGTTGTACAAGATTCTATAGAATTCCAATTCCAATTCCAATTCCAATAAAAATAAAAAAATAAAAAAACATCAAGAAGCACTCAAGGTCCAATCTTTTATGTGCCCAGTCTAGGAACAACTCAACACATTTTGGAGTGAATATTCACATCAAACTAGTCAAACTAGCCTGATAATAAAATTTACCTAAATACCTCCAAAAACCTTATGCATCAAACTTAACAAACAAACCCAAACTACTTGTGGTGAGAGACTATTCATCGCCAAAGCTAATATGTGTGTGTGTGTGTGTATATATATATATATATATATAATTCTGGGTTACCATTGTCGGTGCCTCGGTGGTGGTCTGGAGTGGGTCTACGTTTTTTTGTTGAGAAATCTCGGTTTGTGTTATTCTTCTTTTTGGGAAGAAAATTGGGTTTGTGTTGGATGTGGATTTGTTCTAGGTTTCCCTTGGATTATGGCTTGATCTGAGATCGATCTAGGTATGGTGTGTTTGATGGATGTTTTAAGAGAAAACAGTGGTTGTGGACAAAATGCCTTTGAAAGGGAAAGTTGAGTTGTTGTCTATTATTGCTGAAAGAGTTATACTGGTATTGTTCTGTGAAGGATAATAATGTGGGACGGTTGGTGGGAAAGAAATAAAATAAAATAAAATAATTTATTCTTAGAGAGAGAAAAAAATATTATTTAAATAAAATTGAGAAACAAATATTGAGGCTGATGTAAGTGTTTGTTTGTTAAAATAGCAAAATTGAATTTTTTGGGTTAATTTAGCTAAAATTGTGCTAAGGTTGATGTGAAATGATCATTGTCTCTTTTAGCACTATTAGACTTCAGATACTAAACAATGAAATGAATTTTTTCGAAAAATTATTAATTCTAATTTTAATTTTGATAAAAAGAAAAAGGAAGAGTAAAATTTTTGAGAGATTGAAAATTTTTACTCTCTTAAACTACTGGAAATAGAGTAAAATGTATGTTAGAGCATTTTAATATTATATAATAAAAATGAATAAATGTTATAAAATAAATGTAAAGATTATGAGAGTGAATATGGAAGATAAGGAGTTAGTGAGAATGTTTAATCCCACATTGAAAAGGAGAGAGACTATTTTATTCTTTTTAATTGTGGTGATTAATGGGCTAACATGAATTGTCTCAGATATTGGGCTAGATAAGTGCGCAAGGGGGAGGTGAAGAGTGGAGGTATCAAAATTGGAAATGAGTCAGCCTCTTGGATCCTCCTACTTGACAGCCCATTCAGGATAATTACCATATCCGTTGGTGAGTAAATGACCCGAATTAATACTCCATTTTTACTATGGAAAATAAAGAGCCATTAACCCACTTAATGGACTATCCGTTTGGGCCTTTTCAGAAACTCCTTATCTCACCATTAATTGTGTAACTCCAGCCCATCAGATTAATATCCAACAATTAATCTTGTAACACCCACTACATCAGAATTATGGACCTAATTAATCAGAATAAATTGGGTACTAATTTCGTGAGGCCCATTGAGCCTATAAATAGACTCATGTAAATCTAATCCAAGTTACTGAAATATACACAGCAATATACACCAAAAAAATAGAGAGATTCTTGGCAAGGGAAGGTGTTCTTTCTGGTGGAGTTTTGAGCTTGAACACTTTGTGCAGAAGCTGTTCTAGTCATACAGCATTTGTTGGGCTGTTGTATCCTGGGGGAGACTAATCAGAGAAGGTCTGCACCGGTTACAAAGATTAGCCAACCAAGGGCTTGAATCTCCTTAAAGAGAGCGAGTGCCGCGCCTCAGTCCAAATAGTGTTGTGTATTTTCTCTTCAACTATATAATATTCAGAAAGTACTATTCAGTTTCTCTTTGTGTTATTTCCATTGTTATTTTATTTTTCACCAACAATGTATTTGTGGGGTCATAGGCCCAAATCATGCAATTGGGTCTTGGGCTTTGGCCGAGAGCATGGGGCTTAGCCGAGATCGTGAGTAGTCCGAGTCCGAGGAAGAATATCTCTTCGGATAAGCTAAACACAGATCAGGCATGGATCCTAGTGATCAAAGTGACCTTCTAGGAAGCTCTAGTAATAGGGACGTGTGCCACAAACGTACAAGAAATATAGGAACTTAAAAATATCTAAGGGAAAACTGCTACCACCACATTGAATGCCCTGCAGCTAATTTTTTGGCCGCATTTATGTGGACAAGACCTCTGAATAGTATTACCACGGATACCACAACTCACAAAATGCCAGAGAGGGTGTCTAATGGGACAGACATTCAGGAATAGGCTTAGATGATCAACAAGTGGGAGGACAAGATCGTTTAAAAGAGATATATGATAGAAGAAACCCACTATGGAGAGTAGAGGTTGAACAGAGAAAGCACTATAGCAATCTCAACAACTCCTGTAACCATTGTCATCTAATATATATTAGAACAGAGCTCCTCGGATCGTGCCGAGGACCCATTCTCTTGTATAAACGTGGTTCATTTCTATTTGATTGTCCTGGAAACTCATTATAATTGTTATCTCATTCACTTTAAGCCTAGTTCTTCTACCCACTCTCTACAAATTCATTGTTTTGGGCCTAAGATCAAATCCAGTCCTTACAGTATTAATTAAATGCACAAAATTAAAAAATAATACAATATTTTTAAAAATAATTTTTCTTCATTATATTTTTGGGCCTTAGTAATTTTTTTTTTTCAACATTATAAGACAAATAAATAATACATTCTATCCCATCAAAAAAAAGACATTCTATTGGCCAATAGAAGATTTTTTTTTTTTTAATTGGGTGAGAGGACTCACTTTCTTTTTTATTATTATATTCTATTTGAGAGGACCTACTTCAATTTGGGGGCTAAATAGCCTAATTTTTTGTTGTTGTTGAGAAATTGCTAAATAGCCTAATGGTTGAGCCACTCTTGTGCATACAAAAGGAGAGGCCTAATATCATGTACCCGTGCCCAACAGCAAATTAGTACTGAACGCTTATCATATAAATGATGAATAAGCCTTGAAAATACAAACTTGCTCACCTAGTATGATTATTTGATGGTGGTTCTGGATTTAGACAAAGAGATGGGAAGTAGTGATAGGATGATACATCCATGAGATGGTGTATTCTCTAGATAATTAGAAATTCTCTCTTTAACGAAATGTGGAGATTTTGTTGGGGAAGCCATTTGATGGTTTTGTAGCAACCAGAAAACTCGTAATTAGTCATTTGCCTTCTGGATGCCGTGATATCTTTATATTTTTATTTTACTTTGAAACTTTCAGATTATCTTTGAGAAGAATGTTTTCTTCTTTGGCAGGTTAGGGTAGCTTAGAGCGTGTGCCATCAATATCCCTTCCTCCTCCACTAAGGTGCTATAGATTAGAGCTATGACTATGACCATCTTGCGTGAACATGAGTCAAGTGCAACTGATTTTTTAATCATTGGGTAGTAAATTTTTATTGGTTTGCATCTGAACTCATCACTTACATCGTTAATTTTGTTCTTATTTAGCTGCTATGACCACATCAAAAACCCTTTAGCGGTTAAGCAGCAAAGTTGGAGGCCGAAATTGCCACACGCAGTCAGTAGCAAAACCACCGACCTAATTCCAAGTCTTGACTCTATCCCAAACAAGCTCATATATGTGGATTTATTTATATTGTTGTATTTATGACTAATAAATACTATTCAAGGTATTCTTCGGTCTATTTTCTATGTAGCATGGACACGAAAATTTTAGCCAAGTACTTGTGTCTGACACTGGTATTGGTAAGACATGACTAAAATCTATACCCAACTGGTACCCTTTTGTTTTTGTTTTTGTTTTTTTTTTTTTTTTAATTTAAATCTGGGCACGTCCCAGACACGATTGTGACATAGTCACGACATGCTGGTACGTTCCAAACCTGGCAAAGCTTTGAAAAAAAGAAAAAAAAAAAGAAAAAAAAAGAAAAGAAAGAAAGAACAGGGTTTTTGACCAATGCCTCTCTCTTCCTCTTAGTTCTTTGATCTGATCTGTGCGTTGTGCCTTCTCGGAGTAGATCGACGACAATTGAACCCCCTCTGGCCTCCTCTGACCCTAAATCTCCCTCTCTCTCACTTCGTTGTTTCTCTCTCTTTAAGTTTTGAGTTTTCTCTCTCTTTTGACACTTTTTTTTTGGTCGATTTGGCTTAACTTATCTTTACGCATGTTATTTACTTATTTTATATGTTTGGTATTTTTTTGGTTTTATTTTTATCAACCTTATGCGTGTTTTGGGTTTAATATTATTACTATTTTGGTTTTATCTGTCTTATGGGTTAGTAATGAAACATAAATTGAACGTAAAACAACATTTTATAGGTGTTATTGTACTTATTTGCTGTTTTTACTTAATTTAAATTCTAAAATAAACATATATTGTCTAAAAATATACCTAAATATATTTATTAATTAATTGCCACACCCTCGACTTGTCATACTCTTGTTTTTCAAGAATTGCAATACCCCTATACTCGTGTCGGTGTCCATGCAACATAGTCTATTTTTTGTTTCGTGAGTGAGTACCCTTGTGCCCCTTTTTTGGCAATGTACAATATACGTATACAACTAACCGTTTTTTTTTTTAATGCAAACTAACCATTATTTGACACTAGGGTTAGTTGAGAGGGCTTGATTTGATTCCCTTCCATACTGAACTCGGGTTAATTGGCCCATCCTCCATTTCACTTCCATGCTAAACCTGTTTGATCTAGTCCCATTTTGAATCATTTTTTTAAAATAAAAAAGTCACAAGCTGAAAAATAATTAAAACCATTGCCTAATTATGTATATACCTAACAGTCTTTATACTCAAAGAAATAGTTTGTTTTAGGTTTCATATAAGGTCCCGAGAAAAAGAAATGCTGAGTCAATCGAGTTGAAAAGAAGATTCAAGTTTTGGGAAAAGAAAATAATAAAGAACTTTCAAATGGAAATGAAAAGAAGCAGAGTGAGGGCTAAAAGAATTATTTGGGTCGCGGATTAGGATGGGTTGGCATCGGGCCAAGCCTAAGCCCGAATCCATCTTTTTATTTTAAAAAGAGAAATTATATAAAAAGCCCATTATTTATAATGTGTTTCAGATTAGGTCATATATATATATATTTTTAATTTTCAATTAAAGTCCAAAATTTAAAAAATAATTTTAATTTGAAGCCTCTATCCATCTCTGTCATTCATTTCCATTATTTTAGGCAATAATGAAACATAGCGAAATAGAATACTATTGATGGAACTAGACTTCTTCTTCTTTTTTTAATTTTTTAATATTTTATTTTTAATAAGGATTTGTTCGTTATCAATTTGGCAACCACATAGATGGTAAAGAGAAAAGGCTTCATTTGGAAAAAAAAAAAAGATTTTGTTACGGTGAGAAAGTGACTAATAGAAAATTAAACTTGATTATTCAGGTTAAAGTAGGGATGAGATTGGTCGGGTTAAAGGCCAATTTTGCCATATTTGGAACTGACACCAAACTGTATGGGAGGACACCATACTGAATTGACTAGATTTCAATTGGTTTGGTTTGGTCGGCTTTTTGCTACTCCTTATTTCTTGGAAACCAAAAAGATCAAAGAAAAGAAAAATTCATTTCCTTTTATTTTCCCAATCAAACAAACAACTCACAATTAAGCAAAAAAAGAGAAAAAGAGATTCAAAGAACATACCCAAAATAAGACCAAACTAAGATAGAGGTGATGAGGAGGGATGTGGAGAAAGGCAGAAACAATGGAGAAGGTGGTGAGGAGACAGAGAGACAGAGAGAGAGAGAGAGAGAGAAACTAGAGCCTGGAGTAAAGAGAGAAGAAAGAATCTAGGATAAAAGTGCGAAACATGTGTCCTTACTCCTTACCACTAAGCTACATTAATATTTAATATATATTGGTCGGTTTTGGTTTGATTTAATATTCAGTCCAATCCGAAAGGGGGCATCAATTTAAGGGGAAGAGTAGTGGAGATCCTGGAGGTCCTTCTGTTCGCCGGGGTGTCGATGAAGGAGGAGCAAATGATGACATGGAAGATGATTCCATCGATATATCAGACCGATCCGGAGATAGAGTTGCTGGAGGGGAGGATGTTGGGAAACAATCATGCCACCAAGCTGAGTTAGGTGTGCAAGCCGACTCTGGAGTCCAACATACACTCGCTAGTAAGGGTAATGATCATGGGGGCTTTGGAGTTTTGGCTGATCTTGTGCCCAGGGAGGGGGCGGACAAAGGAAAGGATGGCGAAGTTGGAATGGAACTTGAGGATGGAGGCGGAGTTGCTGCCCCCGGGTGTTGAGTTTCCTTTCCCTAACCACCATCTCATCATGAATATTATTGTCTGGAATAGTAGGGGTGTTCTGAAGCCCAATTTTCAGAAGCATGTAAGGGAGTTGGTAAGGAATCACAACCCGGCAATTATGGTGATTATGGAAACCCGACTTGGGGGAGAAAGAGCTAGGGAGATCACTGACAGACTCCCATTCGATGGTGCAATCCGTACTGAGACAATTGGATTTACTGGAGGCTTGTGGCTAATGTGGAATTCAGACATGGTGGAGATTGAGCAGCTGGCTAGTACAGAGCAAGAGATTCATGTAGAAGTCAAGGTACTATCCTCTAACCTCTCCTGGTTTTTTACTGCAATTTATGCTAGTCCTAGGAGTGA
Source organism: Lithocarpus polystachyus (assembly GCA_033629205.1). NCBI lineage: Eukaryota > Viridiplantae > Streptophyta > Magnoliopsida > Fagales > Fagaceae > Lithocarpus > Lithocarpus polystachyus. Next base: position 14,607,095 of record CM066167.1, read on the forward strand.
GGAGAGATGTATCTTATGGAATAATCTGGCCAAAGTAGCGGAAATGCATAATAAACCTTGGGTGATAGCTGGTGATTTTAATGAACCCCTTATTGAGGAGGATAAACTTGGGGGTAGACCAGTGAGCATTAACAGATCCCTCCTTCTCAAGGATTGCTTAGATAGGTGTAACATGGTGGATCTTGGTTTTAATGGGCCAAGATTCACATGGACCAACAAGAGAGATGCCAGTTGCTTTATCCAGGAAAGGATTGATAGATATTTCATGAATCCGAGTTGGTGTCTCCTGTACCCAGAAGCCAGAGTTTCACACCTCACGAGATGTCACTCAGATCATTGCCTGGTACTCCTTGAAACATCACCTAGGAGGATGACTTATCTCAACAGACCGTTCCGATTTCAAAGCTTCTGGCTCTCTGACCCATCCTTTCCGAAAGTTGTAAGTCAGGCTTGGAGAAGGACTAGGGATCTATCAGAGAATATAGAAAGTTTTACTAAGGAGGCTCACCTGTGGAATAAGAACCATTTCGGGAATATTTTTGTCAAGAAAAAAAGAATCGTGGCGCGACTAGATGGGGTCCAAAGAGCAATGGCGTATAATCCCTTTTCTTCCCTGATCCAGCTAGAAAACCAGCTCCTTCAAGAGTTGGACATGGTGAATGGCCAAGAAACGGAGCTCTGGGCTTTAAAAGCTAGAATGAATTGGTTGGTGTTGGGTGATCGAAACACTGCTTTTTATCACATCTCAGCTCTAACCAGGAGAAAAAGGAACCAAATTTTGTCAGTTAAAAATGGAGTAGGAGACTGGATTTTTGAGGAAAGGGAAGTTAGGAACTATTTTCGGGAAGAATTTCATAAGCTGTATACCACAAGTCAGGATTCGGCTACATGGGAGTTAAACTACCACTATCAATGGCAAGCCAAACTTTCGGAGGAAGAAAAGGAAGGCATCAGTCATATGGTGACTGAGGAGGAAATTTCAGCTGCTTTGTGGTCTATAAAGGCTTTTAAAGCTCCTAGACCGGATGGTCTTCATGCTGGTTTTTTCCAGCGGTTTTGGATCATTGTTGGGGATTCAGTTAGAGAAGAAATCAAGAAGGTGTTTAGGGATAGGAAAATTCCTGAATATCTCAATAGCACAAACATTGTCCTTATTCCTAAGGTGCAAGGTCCTGAGACTATTGGAAGTTACCGACCCATAAGCCTTTGTAATTCCGTTTATAAAATCATCTCCAAAGTGTTGGTTGGGAGAATCCGCCCCTATTTAGATAAGATTATCTCTCCGTGTCAGGCAGCCTTTGTTCCAGGAAGAAGGGGGGTGGATAATGCAATCATTGTCCAAGAAGTCATTCATACAATAGGCAAAACAAGAGGGAAAGTAGGCTATATGGCTCTTAAGATTGACTTAGAAAAGGCTTATGATAAGCTGGAGTGGAGTTTTATAAGAAGTATGTTGAGCAGATTCAACCTCCCAAACAATCTCATTGAGATCATAATGAGTTGCGTCACCACCGTCACAACTTCCATCCTCTTCAATGGAGGTAGCCTTGAGCCATTTTCCCCCACTAGAGGAATAAGGCAAGGGGATCCTCTATCTCCGTACATCTTTATTATGTGCATGGAATACCTTGGTCAATTAATCCAAGAAAAGTGTGAAGAGGGTCTATGGAAACCAGTGAAAGCCTCTAGGAGTGGCCCTTCTTTTTCACATCTCTTCTTTGCAGATGATTTGGTTCTTTTTGCAAAGGCTAATGTTGAGAACTGTATGGTCATTAGAGATGTTCTTGACAAATTTTGTACGGACTTAGGACAAACTATAAGCAGTGCTAAGTCAAGAGTCTTCTTTTCCCCAAATATCAGTCAGGCTGAAGAGGAAACCTTTGTGTCTATTCTCGGATTCCAAACATCCAACTGTTTGGGGAAATACCTCGGATTCCCCATTAGACACCGTGGCGGATCGAATCAGGACTTTAACTTTGTGCTGGATAAAGTTAAAACTAAACTTGCCGGGTGGAAGGCTAACCTCCTATCTATGGCAGGAAGATCAGTCCTTATACAAGCTGCCTCCTCGACCATTCCGTCTTATGTTATGCAGAGTAGCATGCTGCCAAGCAAGGTGTTAGAGGGCATTGATAGAGTAAATAGGAATTTCCTATAGGGTTCCTCAGACAACAACAGGAAAATGCATTGGGTGGGCTGGAAAAAGGTAACTAGGCCAAAGGAAGATGGGGGGTTGGGACTCCAAACAGCCAGGGGAAGGAACACGGCATTGCTCGCAAAATTAAATTGGCGGTTCCACACCGAGGAAAAAGCCCCGTGGGCAAGGGTGCTCAGAATGAAGTATTGTAACCATCAACGGGTGAACTCAAGAAATGTTAACAAATTATCAAGCTCTAGAGTGTGGAAGAGTTTGAAGAAAGGAGAGGAAATATTCAAGAAAGGCATCAGATGGCTTCCTGGGGCTGATAGTAATTTAGATTTTTGGCATGACAATTGGTCTGGTATTGGTCCTATAAGGCATACCATACAGGGGCCTTTGACTCAAGAATCGGCCAGAATTAAAATTAAGGAGGTTGGTCATCCTGGTGGGTGGGATTGGGATAAAATTCAGATGGAGATGCCAATTAATATCAGAAGGGTCATCCAAGCCACCCCCATACCCTTAGTAGCCAGAACAGAAGATAAGTTGGCATGGAAGCTTGCGGCCAAGGGAGATTTTGACTTAAAATCAGCGTACTTACTGACCTTAGAGCCTGATCTAGAAGTTCCTTTTAGGGGGAAGTGGATTTGGAAACTTAAAACCTTGCCAAGAATTCAATTTTTTGTTTGGCAATGCATGCATCACAGTATTGGTGTCAGGGAGAGTCTAGCGGCAAGAGGCATTGCAATAGAAAACTCTTGCCCCATCTGTCTTAATGGTCCTGAAAATATAATTCATGCCTTGCGTGATTGCCCCTCGGCTAAAGCCATTTGGCATCAACTTGGAGTGCTGCCCTCAGACTCGGTCTTTTTTACAGAAAATCTTAAGGAGTGGCTATTCTCTAATTGTAATGCTAAGCTGAGTCACAGGTCAGGTCAGTTGCCTTGGTGTCAGGTGTTTTTGTTTGCAATTTGGATGATATGGAAGAGTAGAAATCAACATGTCTTCAAAGGTGGAGTGCAGAACCCGAATATTGTTAAGGAGATATTGGCCCAAGCCATGGAATTTAATCACTGTGCAAGTAGCCACACAGCAGCAAAAAATATGGTTCTTAAAAGCATCAGATGGGAAAAGCCCAGCACCGGGTGGATGAAGCTAAACACGGATGGCTCTTCAGTTGATACTCTCGGATTGGCTGGAGGTGGAGGTGTGGTTAGAGATAAGCAGGGTAATTGGGTGTTTGGATATGCCAGGAAAATTGGTTCAGTGAATAGTCTCCTTGCTGAACTTTGGGCCCTTAGAGATGGACTTTTCCTTTGTTTGCAAGCACAGGTTCATGCACTGATTGTAGAAATGGATGCCAAAGCCTTAGTAGATGCTTTCTCAAATCAGACCAACTCCAATGTTATTATCTCTGCACTCATGGATGATTGCAGACAGTTGGCTACTCAGATTTCCCAAGTGAGATTTAGGCATGTTTACAAGGAAGTGAATAGGTGCGCGGATCATCTGGCTAAACTAGGATGTTCTATGGATGTTGATTTTGCTGTTTTTTCTAGTCCTCCTGTGGACATTATTCCCTTTGTTGAGGCTGATTGGCGTGGGCTGTATGTTAACAGGCTGTGTCCTGTCTCTGTTTCTTTTGTTTAGTTCAATATTATATCATTTTCTACCAAAAAAAAAAATATATATTTTTTGAATCCGGGATCGAACCAATCAATTTCAATTTTCCAAAAATACAAATCAAGACCAAACTGAATTGAGAAAAAACTAAAAAATTGAATTTGGTTTGGGCGGTTTTAATTGGTCCGTTTGGTTTGCCGATAAAGTCTTCTAATTGAAACCCTTTCATAAGTTTGAGATTTTACTACAAAAAATTAAAACTTATGACTTCTACTCTATGAATTACAGGATACGTACTTGTTGTAATGGTAACTTGGAGAATTCTAGCATTATGCCCTTATTTTTTAAAAAATTTAGCAATATATCCCTGTTTTGAAACTATTTAAGTTTATGCCCCTGTTTTGAAACTTGATTTTAATAAAATTGAGTTTTAATCAAAAACTCGATTGGTTTAAATTCGAGTTATGCCAAATGAAACTTAAAAAAAAAAAAAAATTGTGAAACTCAAGTTCATAGAGCTCGAGTCCCTATAGTTGTGTTCAGGGAGTCCTCTAGTGGCTTTTCATGCAAGATTTTTTAAAATTATTTTATTATTTTATTATTTAAGTTTGATCATCCCATACCTATAGCTGCGTTTATGGAGTCCTATAATGGCGTTTTAAATGAAAGGCTTCCATGGAGCTCGAGTTCATGGAGCTTGAGTTTCATGCAAGTTTTTTTTTTTTTTTTTTTTTTTTTGATCGCCCTATATTCGATTTTCTACAAATCGAGTTTTACATTGAAACTCAATTTTGAAAAAATTGAGTTTCAAAACAGGAACATAGACTTAAATAGTTTCAAAACAAAGACAAATTACTAAATTTTTAAAAGAATAAAGGTAAAAATGCTAGAATTCCCTGCCAACTTGTAAAAGTTGCCAAGACAGAGACCAGGTTATAGAGAAAAAATGCATTTTATCCTATGAAAAAATTATTATATGGTCAAATGCAAATCCTTAGTCCTGAGGAAAAGCGAAGGTAGAGAATGACTTCACTCCATCTACTTCAAGCAACCCCACACTCCTTGAGCTCTCCGCCTAGGTCGTACCCATCACCACTGAATGGCCTTGAAACATGCTCAACCATGGCTGAGCTCAAGCAATATCACTCCCAACTCATTCGACTCGGCCTTTCAGCCGATAACGATGCCATGGGCCGAGTCATTAAGTTCTGTGCTGTATCCAAAAACGGTGATTTGGGTTATGCCCTCCAAGTGTTTGATACAATTCCTCACCCAGATGCTTTCATCTACAATACCATAATGAGAGGATACTTGCAGTACCAACTCCCCAGAAATTGCATTCACTTGTACTCACAAATGTTGCAAGACCCTGTTGAACCCAATAGATTTACGTTCCCTGCTGTAATTAGAGCTTGTTGCAACGATAATGCTATTGAAGAAGGGAAACAAGTCCATGCTCATGTTGTGAAATTTGGGTTTGAAGATGGGTTTTCTCAAAACAATTTGATTTATATGTATGTGAATTTTCAGTCTTTGGTGAAAGCAAGAAGGGTTTTTGATAAGATGCACGTGCGGGATGTTGTGTCCTGGACTAGTTTGATTACAGGGTATTCAAAATGGGGATTTTTAGATGAGGCTTTTGAAGTTTTTGAGCTGATGCCTGAGAGGAATTCTGTCTCTTGGAATGCCATGGTTGCTGGTTATGTCCATAGCAATCGGTTTCATGAGGCATTCACTTTATTTGATAGGATGCGAACTGAAAAGGTAGTGTTGGATAAATTTGTCCTGGCTAGTATGCTTTCGGCTTGTACAGGATTAGGAGCTCTAGATCAAGGGAAGTGGATACATGGGTATATTAAAAGGAGTGGAATTGAATTGGACTCAAAGCTTGCAACAACTATAATTGATATGTACTGCAAATGTGGTAGCTTGGAGAAGGCTTTTGAAGTTTTCAATGGGTTGCTTCATAAAGGGATTTCATCATGGAATTGCATGATTGGGGGGTTAGCAATGCATGGTATGGGAGAGGCTGCTATTCAGCTATTTAGGGAGATGGAGAAGGAGAAGGTAGCTCCTGATAACATCACTTTTGTGAATGTCCTCAGTGCATGTGCTCATTCAGGATTAGTTGAAGAGGGCAGGTATTACTTTAGTTATATGGTTGAAGTTCATGGTATTGAGCCCACAACAGAGCATTTTGGATGCATGGTTGATCTGCTTGGAAGAGCTGGAATGCTAGAGGAAGCAAGTGAGCTCATTAGCGAGATGCCCATGAGCCCTGATGTAGGTGTATTGGGTGCTCTCCTTGGAGCCTGCAAAATCCACAAGAACTTTGAGTTGGGAGAACAAATAGGAAAGAGGGTAATTGAACTAGAGCCTAAGAATAGCGGGCGCTATGTGTTGTTAGCTAATTTATATGCCAATGCTGGTAGATGGGAAGATGTTGCTGGTGTAAGAAAATTGATGAATGACAGAGGAGTGAAAAAGGTTGCTGGTTTTTCCATGATTGAATTGGAGGGAGTGGTCAATGAGTTTATTGCAGGGGGAAAGGGACACCCTCAAGCCCAAGACATTTACACCAAAGTTGATGAGATGTTACAACGTATAAGATGTGTTGGCTATGTGCCTGACACTGATGGAGCATTATTGCATGACCTTGTTGAGGATGAAAAGGAAAACCCCTTGTACTACCACAGCGAGAAACTAGCAATTGGGTTTGGCCTGTTGAAGACTAAACCTGGAGAAACTCTTCGTATCTCAAAGAATTTGCGTGTGTGTAAAGATTGTCACCTTGCAACGAAGCTCATCTCAAAGGTTTATGATCGTGAAATAATAGTCAGAGATAGAAATCGCTTTCACCATTTTAAAAATGGACAATGTTCTTGTAAAGATTATTGGTAACCTTGTGTTATAATTAATCAATTTAATTTATAGGGTTCTTCAAGCGTGTTTGTAAGTAGGGTCAACAGTTAGATATGTATGTATACCGCTCTTGTAACTTCTAGTTAGCTCGAAGTAGTAAAATATCTACACCAATTTTTTATGGACATATTTTGATAGCCTCAAAAGTACTATACTTTTAAACCCAGCTTTCAGCAAATAAGCAAATCAGCAAAGTGCTCGTCGAAAAGCACAATATCTTTCTTTCTTAAGCCATCTTCTGTAATTAGGATTTGCCAGTTATATATGCTAGTTGTGGGCTTTGTTAGTTATCTGCAAAGGCTCTTTGATACCTGATAATTAAAGCTTTAACTAAAAGTGAGGTTTCAATAGTGCTAGGACTCTTTTTAAGTCTTACCCTCATGTACAACCTGGTGTCTATGAAACCATATTGTGCAGAGGGTTGTGAAAGAGACTTGAAGAACATCATTCAGAAACTCGGGGGTTTGTCTCCAATCTATTGCAATTAATCCAGTGAGATAACCACCCTTTCAAGGAACTCTACCCAACCTCAGCATTCTTAAGTACCAAGTCTGAGCCTAGCCAGATGGTTCATCATTTGCAAAAAATTAGTGTGTAAAATATGCAAATGATGAGCCTACCGAGTAAATGGGCCTCTTTATAAAAGTTTGAGAACATAGCCACCTCGTCCTCAAAGAGTTGGGTTGACCAACTAATTGGTGAAAAATGAAAAAAACTTCTTCTGTTTTTGGGTGAGAAAGTAACACAAAATAGTCTACGATAGCGAACATCTCGTGTATTATGAGCTAATAATTAGCATACAACATTATAGCTATGCTATTTCTTTGTCAAAAATCAAAATGATCAGAGGGTGGCCCCTTTATGATTATGATGATGAATGATGAGCCATACTCAAGTTGGGAAGCTTCTGCGTGGTATACAAAATAGTTGGATGACCGACTGAAAAATATCTTTCATCTCACTGTGTGGTATATAAACAACGTTATTACTTTTAATGGTTAAAATTAATAGTAGTAAAAAACATCTTTCAATTTCAATTATTGATTAAAAAAAAAAAAACTTTATGAAAAGTTTAAAGTAAAAATAAGAAAAAGTAAAAAGTGAAAACCGGATCTAACCCTTATCTCACACGCTACCTCGTCTTTTCCTTTTCCTTCTTTTTTGTTTTTTTTTTTTTTTTTGGCCTAGAATTGTGGGTGCATTGGAACTTTTTTTTTTTTTTTTTGGACTCAGCATTGGACAACAGGTGAACGGATTAGGTGAATTCTATCTATATTCTATTGTATGCTTTTTTATTTTTCTTCAGTGTGAAAAGTTTTACTCCTTTGATAACATGGTCTGCCCCACATCATTCATGATTAGGGGCATTAAAATGTACCCGAATAATGGGTCATCCATTCAGCAAAAAAAGAATAATGGGTCATCCATCCCTATCTATCAATGTGTAGTTAGTAGGGAATTGAGTGTGTGGGTTTAAGACATGTTCCACTAATGGACGTGTCGCATCAAATAGTACAATATTTTTTTATTATTTAAACAATAGTACAATGACTTCTAAAGTATGCCTTTAGTGCCAACTTTTAATATGTTCCTAGTTTTCACACAACTTTCCATTAATTAAAAAAAAAAAAACATATTTAAACAATAGTACAATGACTTTTTTTTTTCTCTCTGATAGGAAGATTCACAATACTTTATAGCCAGGGATCGTCCTATGCGGATCTGGATCCGGGTCCAGTGTTATGCAATTGCCACTCAATTTGAAATATAAAAATTGATTGAGTAAATTGTTTTTTTAATCTATTAACCTCATCAACTTCTACATCTCACATTAGATTGGTAATTGCATGTTCCATAGTACCATGCGAGATCCTTATGTTTTTTTTTTTTAAGAAAATGATTCACTTATATGGTTTTTACTTTCCGCAACCATACTAAAAATAGGTCCAATAGTTTTTTTCAACAACGTAGGTTCCTTGGAAAAGGAAAAAGTCAAAGAAAATAAAATACGGGCTTTATAATTTTGGACTTGGTTTTGGTTTATTGCATTCAATAACTTGGTTTATTATTGTTATTATTATTATTATTATATCGTAACTTTTGGTTTTAATAAAAAAAAATGGTCTTATTCGATGTGATTTTGGTCATGTAACTTGAAGTAATTTTTGTACTTTTGTCTTTATTATCTAATTTCTTTCAACTTTAATTATATTATTAAAATTTAGAAATGACTATGAGTGGCGCAGAATTAGATCATTAGCGGAGCCACACACAAGGGTGGGGGGGCCAAGGCCCCCCAAAATTTTAAAAAATTAATTTATAGTATGTATATTATTTATTTTAAAAAATGTAGTATGTAAAAATTGAAGTTGCCCCTCCAAATTTTGAGTTATTTCAAAGGTGTTCTTAAAAGAAAGAGAAATTATATTAAAATCATATAACTTAAGAGGTTTAACAAATTAAACTATGTAAAAAATGATAAATTTTTGTACATGTTTAATAGAAGAAATACATGATTTTTATATACTCATTAAAATTTAGAAGATGATAAATTCTCTTAATAAATTAATTTATGTGTGTGTGTGTAGAGGTTTGTTTTAACTAATATATTAGTATCACAACTTGGCTCTTTCAAACCAAAATTTTTGGCTCCGCTCCTGAGATCATAGGTGTCTTCATTCTTGCCCCTTTCCTTTTTCAAGAGGAAAAACTGGTGCAAGATGGGTGTGGGGCAGCTTAAGGCGAAAACAATAGCGTTGATGATGATAGGAGTAAGTGAGATGAGAGAGAAATGGGGATTGGTGATAAGAGTATTGAGAGAGAAATAAATAAGTGCTCCAACTACTACCAACTTCCAAGGCAAGAAAAACTTGTACGAGACTATATATTGAATTGGTCAAGTTGGGGTGGCGCAGAGAGGTAATTTTACCAGCCCTAAATATTTTCTTAGTTTACTTGAGATTTTTTTTACTAATTTGTGCCTGCATTGCACTAGCATAAGACTAATATTTAATACATGAGAAATGCTAACGAATGCTCTTAGGACATTGGTTAACAATCTATTTAAAGAAAGTTTTTATGAAAAAAGAAAAGAAAAAACAATTAATATTTTAACAGCTTTTTTTATTTCCTATAAAAGTGATGTCAAAACTTTCCTAAAATGAATTATTAACCAATGCCTTAAGGACACTCGTTAGCATGACCCTTAATACATTTCAGTTCTACATTTGTTTTATGAAAATAAGAACAAGATATGAAATAATCTAAAAAATTTGTCAAAATGATTCAAAATGTTTGAGATATATTAGACATATTAGCTCAATATAATAGGTCCAAGCCCACCCCTACTTGTACTGGTTTCTAGGGTTTAGTCGTCTATATATACTCATGTTAGGGTTCATTGTAACACAGGTTATTGTACTACACTCTTACATAATAAAGATGTAGCCCATAAGAGATTCCTTTGTGGATGTAGGCTGACAAGGCTGAACTAGGTCAACAAGACTGAATTACATAACCCTCATGTTCTTGGTATTCTTATTCTATGTTTCCCCTTCTGTATCCACTCTAGTATATACAATATGGTATAACACATCGCGTTAATAATTTATTCAACACAAAATATGATGTATAGCAAAACATCAATGCCATGCTAACATTAATCTTTTGCGTATGTTAAAGAATTTTCTTGTTTCTCTCTAATATATATAGAATATGGGTTAATATAAATAATTATCCTTTATCAAATTTTTTTTTCTTTAGAGGAAATCCAACTTCAATAAAGCTCAAATAAAGAACCAGTTGTGTCAACTTTTTTTAAACCCTTTCTCCCCCTGATATTTCAAGAAATAGTTTTTTAGTTAACTTGGAAAGTGAATATGCTATAGGTTAAAAGATTTTGAATGCAAGGGACTTGAAGGAAGAATTCAATTTGTTTGGGTCTCTAGCCTTGGATACAGTTTGGATGTTAAGGAACCGAGCCATTGACGAAGGATTCATTCCAACACCGTAGGATCTATCACAATCTATGCGCAAGTTGGCTCATAAGCGGCTCAAACCAAATGCAAACTGCTATGAATTAAATTGTGAGAGATCATATTTAAGGAGGCTCCAAGATTGAATATATATAGAAATATATATATATATATATATTGGTTTTTTTATATTAAGTTAATCACTCACTCTTGTTATTATTATTTATAGTGGAATTTCACTCATGCTGCATGGCCCAACATCCAACTTAGGATGCTCGACCACTTCATTTAAGGTATTGCACCATGCCATACTTGCGATTTTATGTTATAATTTTTTAAAAATTGCTTGTATTATTGTGTCATATCTGTATCCGTGTCTGTGTTCGTGTCGACGTGTGTGCGCTTCTTAGCATCCAATGGTAGCTTTTATCTGGGTTTCTACTTTCTAGTGAAGCTTCTCACGTGCTGGCGGGATGGCTTTGGAGTCAGCCTTTTGATTTTTTATGATGTAATGTGTGCTGAGCCTGTTGACCCCCCCCCCCCCCCCCCTGTTTTGAGATGGTGATCGATATCTGTGGATGCTTTTTTTTTTTTTTGATGAACAAGAAATTTTATTAAAAGAGAATAACAAACTACACAGGCAAACCAGCCTCACCCTAGACAACAAAAACAAAAGAAGGAGGGTTGTTACCAACATCAAAAGAACCAAAAAAATTACAAGTTAAAGACCACTTTGCTAGAGAATGAGGAGCCATATTGCACAGCCTGGGAACCCAACAAATAAAAACCTTGGAAGAAGAAGCCAAGAGAATACGAGAGTCATCACAAATGGGCTTGATTCTCCAAGGGGGGCAGCTTCCAAATCAGAAAGAAGCTTGGAACAAACCTAGGAATCGGATTCAATGATAATCTCCTCAAACTCCAAATTAGCTGCCAGGTATAAAGCCCATTTAATAGCTTCAGCTTCGGCTTCAGCCTGAAGAGGGAAGATGGTATTCACTCTCTTAGAACAAGCAAAAACTAGCTCCCCTCTCCAGTCTTTAGCAATAGTTGTAATGGAAGAACAATGAGGGCCCACAACAGCATCTACATTAATCTTGATTAAAGAAATGGAGGGAGGGGTCCACTGTTGTGAAGGAGCCAAGGTGGCCTGGTTTGAGACAAAAGTCCTAGCATATTTGTGTTCGAGGAATAACTTAGATATTCTAAAAAATAGCTCTTCGACCATTACCGCAACATCTTAAAAAAGAGAAAGATTTCTCTGTCTCCATATAAATCTTTCTTCCTTTCGGCTTTATTAAGAAAGTGATATCATAGTTAATAGAATCAAAGTGGGAAATGGAAACTGTCATGTAGGTTAACTTCTGCTGCATAGGACAGAAAAGGTTAACATCAACAAAAAAAATTGTGAAAAGATAAGGTTTCTTTCTTTTCTTTTCTTCTTTCTTCCTTTACTAATTTTATTATTATTATTATTATTATTATTATTATTATTATTATTTTTGGCTGAAAGTATAAAGGTGAAGGTTGAGTCGATAGATAAAATAGTCAAACAGTTGCTTGAGTATGAGAAAAATATCAATAAAGTTGGATGATTTTAAAAAAGGGAGAATCCCTTAACTCCCATACTCAAATTTAATTTAATAAATAATTAAAAATGAACACTTAATCAGATCCTTAAGTTATGTCAATGGCCCCGAGAGGGGTGGCCTAACGGTAAGGATCTTGTTCGAACCTTGGCGAGTACCGGATATGGGAGATGGGAGTTAGGAGCACTCATACATTGCGCCCTATTACTAGTTCTCTTGGGTGCTAGGGTGAGGTCTGTAACACCCCAGTCATAGTAACTATGACTCAATTTAACATTTCTTATCGAGAGTTGCTCCTATGGTCACACCCAAAAAGATGAGTTACACACAGTCGCCCCCGCCCCCCTTTTGGAGAAATTATAAGATTCACACATGGTGGATAAGTGACATGGTCCACCATTCCATTAAAAGATTCACACTTGTTTAAAATTGTTGAGTTAGAAATTTTTTTAAAATATTGACTCAGCAAATTTAAACAAGTAAAAATTTTTTAGTGAAATAGTAGATAAATAATTTTTTAGTGAAATTGTATAATTTTTCCCGCCTTCTGGTTCATCAAAAATAAGTTATGTTAATGTTTGTTTGATAAATTAAACTTACGAAAACGAACTGTCACAGTCCGGCTAAATCCAAATCGTTTTCTGAGAAAAAAAAAAAAAAAATCCAAAGCAAAAGGTGTCTTTGTCTTGTCTCAGTGGGAACTCCTTCCTTAACCATAAAGGTTCTCAACAGACAGGTACACCATGTTTTGTCTGATAGGTCATAGGTAGGACAAGAAATAAATTAAAGTAAGTGGTTTATTGAACAATATAGTCACATAATTGAATGAAGTCACGTAATTGAATTTGTTAGTTAAGGAATCTAAGGTACATTTTGAAATGACTCAAATTTGTTTTTTGAAAAGACTCAAATTTGTATCAATCACGAACTGTTTCGGGTATTTGTCCGTGAAGAAATCACTTATTTTGTTAAAATTTTAAAAAATTTAATAAAAGTATTATAAATAAAGTTAAAAGGTAATTAAAATATTATAATAAGATTTGTAAATAGCACTAAAAAATGTAATAAAATCTATAAAAAAAAGTTAAATAATAAAAAAAAATGCATTTTTTTAAGTTTTTCCCAAATGCAAACTTAGTGGCTAATGAATTGCCTTTCATAGTTTCATTGCCTAAGAAAAAAAAATGAATATATATATATATATATATGAGTTAGATTCAAGTTACACCTAGTGTAATTTTAAACAATGTTACACCACTTAATATTTTTTAATTCAATGCGAATTTTGACAAATTCACTGTTAGATAACATTTTATTCGTATATTTTTCATACTTGCAAAATTTCAAGGTGATCAAAAATTAATAGCCATATCATCAATCAATTATTTAAATTCAAATTTTTATAGTTTAAAATAATGCATAAAAGATAAGTTTATAGATCGAATGGTAAATAACATCCAATTGATATGAAAATTGGCATGAGTGTTAAGAACATATAAAACATGTAATTTAACAGTAGAATTCTCAAAATATGAATTTTGTAACAAGTTATTAGGTAATATAACATTACTTAGAGTTACACCAGGTGTAACGTGAGTCTAACCCTATATATATATATATATATATATATATATTAAAGAATAGCATTTTTTATTGCTATGCTTTTATTAAGCCGCATTAGCGGCCACATCATCCACATATTTATAATACTTTCGCTCACATTTTTAACTATTTTTCTCTTTATTAATTTATCACCTTAAAATTACACTTTTTCTAACTCTTACCTTTTTATTTCTCCATTATTTTATACATTAACGGTACAATTTCTTCATCCCTCTATTTTCCTTTAATTTTGACTATTCTTTTCCCATTTTTACTTACTATAAAAATTTATTATTCTCTCTTCCATTCAATCTATATATATTTTGCCCACACAAAAAGGTGAATATTCTCTTTCTCTCTCTCTCTATGTATAATATATATATAAATATATATATTTTTTCCTTTATCTTTTATTTCTTTTGGTGGATTTTTAATTCTTTATTGCATCTTTATATTAGGTTGATGAATTTTGTGTTGAACTCTACTTTGGTTTAACGTGAGTTGGTTGTATTTTAATTTGTTATCTTTTTCTTTTATTTTCTTTAATTGATAGATGTTATCCTATGATGTTATATAATCATGATTTAATTTGTTATCTTTTTCTTTTTTTTTTTCTTTCATTATGTATTAATATATAATAATATAATGTTATTTTATACGTAGTATGACTTGGATAATTTGGTGTTTACAACTATACATTTTCTTTTGAGTATTATTCTAGAGAAATGATATGTCCACAACATTTTTCACATAAGTGGCAGGTTGTTACTGGTTGTTATTGGTGGGGCAAAAAAATAATCTTAGTGTTAGGTTCAAATTTAACGAATAACAACTAACCACCTATGATTTATTATGAAAATGTTGTGAAAAATGTTGTAGACGTAGCACCTCTCATTATTTTATTCGTTTTATTTTTTTATAAATTTGCTATTTCTCTCATATTCTCTCTCAAAAAGGTGACTACTCTCTCTCTCTCTCTCTCTCTCTCTCTCTCTCTCAATTTTTTATTCTTTCTTGCAATTTAAATTTTGATTGATGAGTTTTTGTATTTTTTTTAAATCTCTAGTTTGGGTTTATATATTTTGGTGGTTTGTTTTTAAGTTCCCCATCACATGTACTCTTTTCACCTCTTATAGTTTTTGTTTGAGTTAATTCTTAGATATTTTGAAAGTAAGAGTTTAAGTTTATATCAAAATACAATTCATATGACTATTTATTTGAATGTGTCTATAAATTATTTGAGTAATATCAATTGTAAATTTGTGATGAGTTTGATTATTTTGATAATCTACTTAAGAAAATGAGAAATTTAAATCATTAATTTGAAACTATAAATAGTATTGTCATACCCAAAAAAAGAAGAAGAAGAAAAACATAACAAACTATAACAAAAGTTTGAAGAATATAAACCATTTCAAAAAAGAATAATCTCAATCAAACACACTCAATTGTTTTTAATAAAAAAAACACCTAAAATAATAGAATAATATATTTGTAATATTATACATATATCACATTATAAAATAATCATATATATTCTCACACATCATATAGGCATGCAACTAAAAAAAAAAAAAAAAAAAAAAAGCAGAGCAGCAGCAATAAGCCAGATATAAATTTCTCCATTTCCTTTCATTTAAAAAAACCAGATATTATCTCTCGAACTTCCATTACTATTTTTTTTTTTAATGAAAAAAGAACTTCCATTAAAAGTTGTAGTTCAGATTTGACAAGATTATATTGTCAAACCGGTGATTAGAAATAAGGCGTGTGGAGTGGAGAACAATATCTTTCCCAATGATGATGATTGATACAGCATATCGTTTGAATAAAATGGTGGGGGACAAACCTTTTAATTTCCGGGTCAGCAAGGGAAATGAATTATTGTTTCCTCACCATTAAGAACAATATCATAAGATATTCTTTACCACGTCATCAAGAATGATGTCACAAGACACCATTATAGCCAAATGCATTAAATGTTGGGTGAGAAAATTATCGTGTACTTTTAAAGTACCATAAATATGTATTTTTTTCTCTCATATAAATAGTAGGTCTTACTAATTAGATTTATAGTAGAATTCATCATTTATATGAGAGGAAAGACTACGCATTTATAGCATTTCAAAAATACCTAATAGTTTTTTATTGGGAGTTGTAAATTGATGTTAGTTTAATAAACTGGTTACTAAATTGATCTAAATAATAAAGGCATACTGCAACAGATTGATTGCAATATATAGCTTCACATAAAACACCAATACGATCGTCAAGAATTGGTGATAGAGACTCAAGAGACTTTGCTTGGTACAAAACCCTTGGTGCACAAAAATCACAACAATATATTTTTCTTCTCTTTTCTGAACTCATAGGTATAGGTGGAGGCTGAGTTTTCACTCTTAAAGCCTTTCAGTCTCTACAATCTTTGAACACGAGTAGTGCGTAATGGGTCTTTAAATAAACTCTCTCTTAGGGTTACAAAAGACCACAATTAAAGCTGACTTAAATCAAAACGTTTCAGCCAATCCCGAAGCTAGATCGATTGCCTAGTGTCAAGCTGGTGTCAAGATTTATTAAGCCTCAATTGATCGATTGGTGTCGAGCCTACAGTCGAGGCAATAGATTCGGTACTTCTTGAGTAGTATTTGTTCAGATTATGACTTCAATTGATGTCACTTGAACATTTTCTAGACACACTAGGCTAAGACTTGAAATACAATTAAACAAAGTTTTGGATATGGATTGCCAACAGTTAATCATTTTGGAACTAACGCGACCGGCAAGAATAAAAAACTAGACACAACAAGAAAACAATCTAGACTTTAGAGTCATGGTTTATCTAGACTTTAGAGTCATGGTTTAGTGGATTTAAATATATACATATCAGCACCATGTTAGGATAACTTACAACTGGATCTCAAAAGTTGTCCCTTTTTGCAGCTATACAATCCCAACATTTAGGCCAAATTTGCAAAATGTCACCGTTTTAGTAAATTTTTTGAATTAAGGCATTCTGTTAAACTTATTTAGTTATACATCATATTTTTGGAGCTAGAGTTTGACAAACTCAAATTCCAACTCAAACTTGAATTCCATAGAGCTCACATGGAACGTCAAACAGTGGAGATTATACTTCTTGCAACTTGAATTCCAAAAATGTGCTACATAATTAAATAATTTTGTGAAAGTTCTTTTTTCCTAAAATTTTGCTATAATTATGGTATTTGGAAAATTTGGCCCAACACCTAATAGTTTACATTATATTCCCAAGCAACTTGGGATCAAACTACTTATTCCTAATAGTTTACATTATATTCCTAATAGTTGATATTATTTTCAAACTACTTCACCAAACACCCCATTAGGGCATGTTTGTTGAAATAGTTTAAAAATTGTTATTAATTAGTTTTTAAAATATGTGGTATGAAAAAAATATGTAAAAAAATATATAAAAATATATAAAATACTATTTAAAAACTAAAAATTATTGTTTAAAAACACGTATCAAACGCCCCCGGAAATTGCTTGTTAAATTAAAAAGCAGCGTCTTTTCTGTTCTTGGGTTATTAGAAATACAAGAAGTTGTCTACAATACTCATAATAGACAACCTCACTGAAGGGTGAAGGTCAAGAAAAAAAAAACAAATATATCAGTTCAAAAAATGGAGCTAACAACAATTGGAAAAAGCACCCAATCATCATTTCAACACCATGCTGCAACTCTCGATGCTGGTGGAGATTCTATCATAGAGGAAGATGAGGAACTTGAGCTGCAATGGGCAGCAATTGAGAGACTACCAACATTCAAACGGCTCAGAACCTCAGTATTTGATATTGATCATGACAATGGAAGTGGAAAAGAATTTAAAGGCAAGAGAGTGACTGATGTTACCAAGCTTGGAGCAGTAGAAAGACATCTGTTTATTGAGAAGCTCATAAAGCACATTGAGAATGATAATCTCCGGTTGCTGCAGAAATTAAGAGACAGGATAGACAGGTATCTCAAATCTTAGTTCATATATAGTGAAATGCTTATCTCGTTCCAAATGCTTCGTTTACATATATTTTCTTACCAGTCAGAATAGCACTCCAAAGGCCTCTAAATTACAGATGACTGAAGCTATGTTTTTATTTCTATTCTGACCTCTAACTTCAGCCTGTCACAGCACAGAATTTTCTGAAACTCATAAGTGATCAGAGCAACAATACATGTAGTCGAACTTGACTAGTTTGTTGAGAATCCATAGCTGAGCCTAAAAGTTTGGGAGCAAGGCTTAGTTGTTGTTATTATAAGTGATCAGAGCAGTAAAGCTTTTTTGGATCTTATATTAGTTAAGTACTTCGTGGTCAAAGTAAACTGGTTTTATAGAAAAAATTCCTTTGATGATACATCCAATCCACAAAATCAAACTAGCATACATATCCTTGGTTGTCCTGCCCTTAGGCTTGGACAGAATTGAAAAAAGAAAGCCTTTTAATTAGTTTTAGGAATTGTTAGGTGGATGAAATCTGTGCTCAAGGGTTAGATATTTTCTTAATTTATTTAAAACTTTCTTTGATTTGTCATTAATTTTATTGTGGTGCAGGTAGAAAATGCTGGATCCCTTTTTATTTTTCTGCTTCTATCTATCTTTGTTTATCTTTTTTGTCATATGAGTTTTATGCATGTGTATATCAATGTATATGGAACTCTTCCTGACTGACACTAGTCAGATATGTATCATTTTGATGAATTAAAAAGTGAATTTTCCTGTTAGAGTGAACGTAAAGTTACCTACTGTGGAGGTGAGATATAAGAATCTCTTTGTGGATGCAAAGTGCGAGGTAGTTCAAGGAAAGCCTCTTCCAACACTATGGAATTCCATCATGAGTCCCTTATCAGTAAGTAGGCATTTCTACCTTCTAATTGTAGAAATATCCAGGCCAACTTCCTGTTCTACCTCTAAATCCTGAGTCGAAGAAATAAAACACAAAAAATAAAAATTCCACTGTCGTCATCAGCAAAAAGAGCTACAACTTTTGATTGACAATTCTACTGAATTTATCTCTTGGACAGGTTTTTACAAAGGCAATCCAGTGCAATTCTCAAGAAGCCAAGATAAGCATTTTAAAAGATGTCAGTGGCATCATCAAACCATCAAGGTAAGCCATATATATGTTCGTTGCATAGCAACAAAGCATAAAATTTATATGGTTAGAAATTTACATTAAATCAATGCTAACAGAACCAACTCGCCAAGTCAGCCAAGTTATGTAAGTAGAACAGTATGCGAAGATTTGGGAAGGGGGCCAAAATTATTCACTTATGGAATTTCTCTATGAATGCAGGCTTACACTTCTTCTTGGTCCGCCAGGCTGTGGGAAAACGACCTTATTATTGGCTCTTGCAGGAAAGCTTGATCAATCTCTCGATGTTAGTATTTCAAAAAACTATAGTAGACAAGCTTAAAAGCAATACAATGCTAGGAAATAAATTTTCATTCTTAAAAAAATTCAAGATTCTATATACTTTAATTTAAAATCACAAAGAAATTACACCCAAACATGGGAAGTTTCAAAAAACATGATCTGCCATTGCATTTATGCCTTTTCATGCACATAAGGATTTCAATTTCTATGAACTTATAGGAAACTAATCTTATTTATAGTTCATATACATGTTTACAAACTAATCATATCTGGATGTCACAATCTTTACAATAATCTTCAGCTTTTCCTTATTACAGGTGGCAGGGGAAATCTCTTATAATGGCTACAGGCTAGATGAGTTTATTCCACAGAAAACATCAGCTTACATAAGCCAACATGACCTGCACCTAGCTGAGATGACTGTGAGGGAAACAATCGACTTTGCAGCACGCTGCCAGGGTGTTGGAAGCAGAGCAGGTAAGGTTCCTTGTTTCCTTCATGTAGTTATTAGCAGGGGCGGTTTTGCACTCATATCAATTTATTTAATTTGAAGTTATTTCTTGTTGAAGATTTCTGTTTATGAAATTTTGGTGAAAAAAAAAAATCAACATAAAGATCTACATGATTCAGCAGTGTGCCTATATCCACAGGAGTGAGTGGCTAATCATTCCTCTATATGAAAAACTAGGGTTTACATGTCTATGCTGCCAGTCTGCCCCTATTAAAAACCCTAACCCAGTACATTGAATTCCTAACATACCTTACTGTACCTTGAGACATTTAAACTAGATACCTGTGTTACTTTCTCATTCAGAATATGAGCCACTATCAATAACCCTTTTTTTTTTTCCACTCTGCAGATATCATGATAGAAGTAAGCAGAAGAGAGAAGGAAGAAGGGATTGTCCCTGACCCTGACATTGACACCTATATGAAGGTATTCATAAGTTGGCAAATTTTTTTTTAAATAGTTACTAAAAGTCTTTTGAGAGTATATTAGGTGGTAACAAAATACCTGCAGGCAATATCAGTAGAAGGACAAAAAAGAAATCTCCAAACAGACTATGTTTTAAAGGTAGCTTTTCTTTAAGCAGAGCTTGATTAAAGTAGGCAATGGAGTATTTCAAACAAGAAGTTTTTATCCAATTTGATGTGTAAAGTACAATATTTTGGCCTTTTAGATCCTTGGACTCGATATCTGCAGTGACACAATGGTTGGAGATGCATTGAAAAGAGGCATTTCCGGTGGCCAGAAGAAAAGGTTAACTACAGGTTGTTAAAAATGATAAACATGCTGTTAATTTCGTTTTGCTAATGATTCTGCCACTACTAGCACATCTCTATTTATAAATTCTATAAGAGGTTCCCTTGAACAAGAAGAAAAAATCAATACAAGCTCGATATCTTTCTAAAACCTTTTGTTGGGCAATCTTTTTTCTACTCCCTCCCACTTGCTTTTGTGGGGCAATTAAAATGGTTCGAATAATAGTTAAATGATAGAGTTCATAATTTCTTAACAGCTTAGACCTTAGGGACAAGTGATAATTTATCATGGTATTACAGCATGTGGTCCTGAATTTGAACCTTGTGTCCACTCTAACTGCCATTTAAAAAGTTAAAAATCTCACATGAAGTGGTAGTTTATCAAAAATGGTCTTACATTTGTAAAACCTGTTCCCTAGTGATGTGAGAAAAGGAAAGAACATATTTCCCATGCAGGAATATTCTTCTAAACCCAGGAATTTCTTGGCTACTTTGCCTGGCAGGAGAGATGATTGTTGGTCCCACAAAAGCTCTTTTTTTGGATGAAATATCAACTGGACTAGACAGTTCCACAGCCTTTCAGATAGTTACCTGTCTTCAGCAATTGGTGCACATCACAGATACAACTGCATTAGTTTCACTTCTTCAGCCAGCTCCTGAAACATTTGATCTATTTGATGAAGTGATATTAATGGCAGAAGGGAAAATAGTATACAATGGTCCTCGAACTCATGTACTTCAATTTTTTGAGGATTGTGGTTTCAAGTGCCCAGAAAGAAAAGGTGCTGCAGACTTCCTTCAGGAGGTGAGAGAACATGATTCCCGTTTACAGTTGACATTAATCCTAATTGTCTCACATGCTCAAATTTCAAACATTTGCAGGTTATCTCCAGGAAGGATCAAGCACAATACTGGTACCATGCTGACCTTCCATACAATTATGTTTCAGTGGATCAGTTCTCTCAAAGGTTCAAAGCTAGTTCTTTAGGACAGAAGTTAAATGATGAGCTCTCAAAACCATATGATAAATCTAAGAGCCACAGTAGTGCCTTGTCATTTGATATTTACTCTATGGGCAAATGGGAGATGTTCAAAGCTTGCATGGCCAGAGAGCTACTTCTCATGAAACGGAATTCATTTGTCTATATTTTCAAAACGATGCAGGTGATAATTTACTCATATGACTACTTAGGCTGGTGCATCTACAATAACATTCTCAATCACATTAAACTAACACATTTCCCCTTCCTTTATCCCGCAGCTCATCATCACCGCATTTATTACTATGACAGTATTTATGCGTACTCAGACAACTGTGGACTTGATTGGCGCCAATTATTTTTTGGGCTGTCTATTTTATACAATTGTAAGACTCATGACTAATGGAGTTGCAGAGTTGTCCTTGACAATCACTAGACTTCCAGTGGTTTACAAGCAAAGATCATTCTATCTGTATCCGGCATGGGCATATTCTATTCCAGCATCTCTCCTAAAGATTCCACTTTCTTTGGTTGATTCAATACTTTGGACAGTAATTACTTACTATATTATTGGGTATAGCCCTGAGGTAGAAAGGTAAGTACTTTTCAAAACCCAATTGAACAAAAATATTAGAAGGATAATCTCTCTCTCTCTCTCTCTCTCACTCTCTTTAAGCTTTAATATACATTTTCTACATATGGCTTAGGTTCTTCTTCCAGTTCCTTTTGCTGTTTGCTCTACATCTAGAATCAACGTCCATGTGTCGTTTCATTGCCTCAGTTTTCCGGACTATGGTTACTGCATCAACTTGTGGTGCTTTGATCTTAGTATTAATCTTCTTGTTTGGAGGCTTCATTATTCCCCGATGTGAGTATAAATTATTAGCTTTGATTCTCAGGGATAACAAATAGACTACTTACAGAGTTTCTTCTTTGTAGCCTCTTTGCCACCTTGGTTGAGATGGGGTTTCTGGCTTTCTCCCATGAGTTATGCAGAAATAGGTATAGCACTGAATGAATTTCTTGCTCCACGGTGGCAAAAGGTACTTTGAAGAAGAGCTAATATTTTTTTGCCATGCTAATTTACAAGAGCAACTAAATAGCTTTAGTTCATTCTCATTTTGTAGGTTTCGAAAGGAAACATGACCATAGGAATGGGGGTTCTAACTACTCATGGTTTGAACTTTGATGGCTATTTCTATTGGATATCATTGGGAGCTTTGTTCGGGTTCACGATACTTTTCGATATTGGATTTATCTTAGCCTTAACTTACATAAAGCGTAAGTTCATTTCAATTAATAAACAAGCATAAAGATTGAATTTTTAAATTCCATCCATTCACCTGTAAGCCTATCATGAATACAGCTCCAAAGATTTCTCGAGCTATTATTTCGAAAAAAAAATTCTCTCAGCTACGAGAAACAGATGATTGTAATGGAAGCGCAGAGCTGGATAACCAATCAACTCTAGCTACTTCTCTGCAAACTACTGCAGAAACAAGAAATTTTGGTGAGATAAAACTGTTAGCCAATAAGTTAGTTAACAAAAAAAATTAATTCTCAATACAGTAAATAAATTTTTGGTTCTAAGATGATACAAGAGAATGTGGTTGCTTGTACAGGGAGGCTGGTCCTGCCATTTGAGCCCCTGACAATATCATTTAAAGATGTGCAATACTTTGTCGATACCCCTCTGGTAATCAAGTGCAAATGATGATTCACATATGATTATTTTGAATATGTATACAAGGTAGAACTTACTTGTTACTACATTCCTTCTGCACAGGAAATGAGAGAGATGGGTTTCAGTCAGAAAAAGCTTCAATTGCTTTGTGATATTACAGGAGCATTTAGGCCAGGAATTCTTACAGCACTTATGGGCGTAAGTGGAGCTGGAAAAACAACTCTCATGGACGTCCTCTCTGGGAGGAAAACTGGAGGTACTGTTGAAGGAGATATAAGAATAGGAGGGTATCCCAAGGTCCAGAAGACATTTGCAAGAATATCAGGTTACTGTGAGCAGAATGATATACATTCTCCACGGATTACTGTAAAAGAATCAGTGACATACTCGGCTTGGTTGCGATTGCCACCTGAGATTGATTCAGACATAAAAGCTGTATGATACCCTCCAGTTTCTCTCCATAATTATCAATAGTACTATCGTATAGAATTTCAAACAATTTCTGAAGGGACTCAAAATTTCAAGATTGTCTGCATTACTAAATTAAGCCTTATACCAACTATATGGACTGGCTACAAGAGTCTTTAGCAATCTAAGTCAAATTCAATAATTATTGTAAAGATAAGCAAATAGAGAAGGCATTGGTGGGTCTAATGGAGTGAATCTTCAAGTTTTTGATTTGTCATGGGGATTGTGACTGTGACTTTTGATTAAGATTAATACATGACATTGTCCCAAAAAAATATTGGCATGATAGAAACTTAATGACTTGAGACTTGTGTCCACTAATGTGTAACATTTTTAACACTTAAACAACCACTGTAATTTGCTTAAAATGTGTGGGAAAAACAAGAGAATGATAAGGAAATTTCAAATCATGTTTAGATAAAAGCATAAAACCCTGAATATTACTGCAAATGGCACAAACAAACAATAACTGATATTAGCACGTAAAATTTCTATTGGAGTAAGTATGCTGCTATAGATACACTATGAATTACATGGTCTAAAACGTTATAATGCATTCATAACAGTCTCTACAATATGTCATGCAGAGATTTGTAGAAGAAGTCATCGAAACAATCGAACTTGATGGTATCAAAGATTCATTAGTTGGAATTCCAGGCCAAAGTGGCCTATCTACTGAACAACGTAAAAGGCTAACAATTGCAGTGGAGCTTGTTTCAAATCCATCAATAATATTTATGGATGAACCTACATCGGGTTTAGATGCGAGAGCAGCTGCAATTGTCATGCGTGCAGTGAAGAATGTAGTATCCACAGGAAGGACAACGGTTTGCACCATCCACCAACCAAGCATTGACATATTTGAGGCTTTCGATGAGGTAGAAGAAATAGTGCCTTATTTTAGAAATTTTCGACATACTCCAGCTTTTAATATTGAGATTATAAGATTTATCTACTAACAAATTTTGGCTAAATGATCCTAGCCATAAAATTAGAAGTCATCTCATTCCTTTTGGGCTAATTATACTACAGGGTCTTTATAGGGAGCATGTTGTTGGTATCTTGTCATCTGAGGAACATTGACCTGTCAAATGATTACAGTAGATGTGCTTTTCCTGTACTAAATTCTACCTAAAAATCATACTTCTATCTTCTAGGTAGCTATTATAGGCTTTTAGTCTATGGATACAACTCAATTCAACTCAAAGGTCCTTAATCTGAACTAAATGTGGGTCGTAATATGGATTGTTATGTTACCCTATTTACAGCCATATAATTAGTTACCTGCAAAGTTTATAATATTTTTCTACCTGAATCCGCATCATTTTTAGTATTGCTTTTGCTTTCTTGTCTAGAACAGTTAGAACTTGAGCCTAGCATTACAAATAACTCAAGGATGTACAAAAATACTAAGTTTTTGATGAGAAAGCAGATTTGAGCCTATTGCTTGTTCCAAGAGAGTGCTCTTGAAGAGTTGAACCCATTCTTGTGCTTCTAAGCAAATTAGTCTTTAATTTCATTTCAAATCCTACCTGCCTATTGTTTTGTATGCACCAGTCAGTCTAAAGCAACATGCTCTGCAATTTTTCCTTCCTCATAGTTGTGGATGAGCAAACTATACTAACAGTATCCATCACTCTTTAGTATCTTTCTGACTATGATTTTGATTTTCTGTTATCACAATTTTGAGCATTTCATCGAAGTTTTATCTTTACTTAGATTTATATGGTATCTCAAACCATGAGGAACAATTGCTAAATTTATTAAGATAACATGAGGCACATATGGTTGGCTGTAAAAGAATTTCTGTAATCTTCTTAGTATTGCTATTAAATGATTTTTTGTACAACTCAGTAATCTTTTTGGTGCAGTTGATTCTAATGAAAACTGGAGGACAGATCATTTATTCTGGAATTCTAGGTCATCATTCAAGTAAACTTATTGAATATTTTGAGGTATGCGAGATTGCCAGCAATATATGTTGTAACAAGCAAGCAAATTTCTAGTCATAACATTGAACATTCTTTTATAGAATGTTGTTTACTTGCGTGGATAGACAACTGACGGATACTAAAACCATCTGTATATGTAATAAATAGACGCATGAGAAGGATAAATTTTTGAGGTTGAAGGGATGCAAATTATTTACATATTTTGATAAGGGGACACTTTTAATTGGTGACCACTTATATTAAATAAATAAAAAATTCCATCTTATTATATGCAGATACTATCATGAAAGTTAGTACTGGCATAATTATCAAGATGATAATACTCCAAAAATTATAATAAAATATAAAAGTAATTAAAATAAGGTTAAGGAGCGATTTGTACATGACAAAGCGAGTTTTTCTTTGTTTCTTTCCCTCTTTTTCTTTGGCTGAATAACATACATAACTTTACTTGCATAAGACATGCAATTAACATTGAATCATACAAGTTAAAGAGAGAATCTCTAGTGCATGCATAAGTTGAGTTCCACCAAAAACTTAAACAAAAATTGGGTCTTGAATCCCAAGAAAATTCTGGTTAAAGTTTCCAAAGTGTTCTGAAATCATTACATAGGTTTCTAAATGTGCTATTATCTTCTGCATAATGATTAATCCAAGAATGTGCATATCAATTTCCAGAGTGCTTGAACTATATCTACATACGCCAGTAACCTCCTCCACCTGTCGAGTCCCTGCAGGAAGTGTTAAAGTCTTACCTTATTTTGGTGGAATTAGTGATTATTATTTGCCCATAAAACATTACAATCATTAAAGGGAATATATAATAGTCTTAACAAAAAACTTGAATAGTTAAAAATGCTCACCATTGACTATCTTTCACTTCTTTAAATTTGACAATATTAAATAAGTCCAAGCATGTAGGTTGCTATAAATCACTGATTTCAATATATTTTTCTATTCAACAGGGTATTGCTGGTGTGCCAAAGATAAAAAATAATTATAATCCAGCAACATGGATGTTAGAAGCTACTTCTGCTTCAGTAGAAGCAGATCTTGATATAGATTTTTCCAGAATTTATAAGGATTCACCTCTGCATCGGTTAGTATATATTTACTAACATTGATAGGAAAGCATTATTTTGTTTTAAATCTAGTCGAATTAATTTCCTAAAAAGGCATGCATCACTTTATCTAGCAAGTTTAAACTTTTCCCAATCGTTTACACATGGTTATGATAATCTTTTTATTGTTCTTGTATTCTAGTGACACCATCGAGTTGGTAAGACAGTTGAGTGAGCCACAGCCACGTTCAAGAGACTTGCACTTTCCCACTCCTTATGCACAAAGTGGTTGGGTGCAGTTTACGGCATGCCTATGGAAACAATACTTATCTTACTGGAGAAGTCCTGAATACAACTTGGCACGTTTCCTATTTATAATTGCTGCGGCACTGTTGTTTGGGGCAGTCTTTTGGCAGAAAGGAAAGGAGATGTGAGCATCTAGATATACATGCATACATTTAGATAACAATTTTTTTAGAAAATTTTAAAATACATGCATCTAGACATACATATGCATTGAGATAACAAGATCTATGAAAAAAAAAAAAATTGGGATATATTTTTCTATTTCATTGTTCTTTTAACTCTTATTTTAAAATTGCTCTTTTAACTCTGAAGGGGGAGTTGGGGGGGAGGGGAGAGGTTGAATCTAATGCACAAAGCTCCCACTTATGCGGGGTTTGGGAAAGGTCATGGTAGGCAGTCTTAACCCCAATTTATTGAAAATATTAATATTCGGACTCAAACCCGCTACTTGTTGCTTTTGGTGGAAGACAGTTGCCATCACACATAGGCTCAACCTCTTAGTTCGGAGGAAAATAGAATAGAAAATTTCTTGCGTTTATTCTTAATAATAAATTTCTTTCAAAAGACAAAATTGAAAACCACTATGATGCAGTCTTTTTCATTTCCTTCATTACTGTAATAAAATAATAAAAAAGAAAAGAAAAAAAACATGTCAAACTCTCTGTCATTACCATCCTTATAAATCCATGGTAATAAAGAAAAATTACAAGCTTGATTGAACTTTTGTTTATTAATTGTAGATATTATAAAGCTTCCTGCAGCTAATATTTGTAGTAGACTGGCATGTGAAGCTTTTAAATTCCTTCTTTTTCTTCTTTCTTTCCAAAGAAACACTGAGCAGGATTTGTTCAACATCCTTGGATCAATGTATATGGCTGTAATATTCTTGGGCTTAAACAACTGTTCAACAGTTCTTCCATATGTGGCAACTGAGCGTGTTGTTCTGTACCGGGAAAAATTCGCTGGAATGTACTCCCCGAATGCTTACTCATTTGCACAGGTTTGATAATGCTTCTATCAAAGAACAACAATTTTTTTTATTTTACAAAATCAATTGTATTGTCGTGATATTTGATGGATAACAAGGGTAATAACTTTTTTTTTTTTTAATGTTGAAGGTGATCATGGAAATACCTTATGTAATTTTGCAAACAATTTTGTATGTGGCCCTTACATATCCAGCAATAGGATTCTACTGGTCAGCTTACAAGGTCTTTTGGTACTTCTATGCCACATTCTGTACTCTTCTCTACTATGTATATTTAGGGATGCTGCTAGTTTCAATAAGCAAAAGTATCGATGTAGCTTCCATACTGGCAGCTGCAATCTACACCATATTGAACATTTTCTCAGGCTTCCTTATGCCAGGACCGGTAAACCCTTTCAACTCTTCTATAAGTAGTCACATAGAATGCTGGTTTAATCTTATAAACAGGAAAAATATGTTAAATGGATAGAAGCATTTATAAACACACAAGGGATATCTTCCTCTGTGCCATAAACATTCTCATTCTTGGAATATTCATTACCTTGTCTATCTGATGTTTAAAATGATGAAAATGAGAATGCAAAAACAAGGTAGTGAGTTACCACTTCTTACTGAAGTATCCTAGAAAGGTGGAAGAGCATTAGAGAAAAATTTTCTGCATGTGCCCCCAAAACTTTTTGCCATTTTCATAGAGTGATGTTATATATGGCTACTACATAAGCCTTACAAACTGCATGTCAACTTTTAAAGACCAAAAAAAAAAAAAATTAGAAATTTATTTATTATCTTGTTGATGTAGCACCAATCACATTGATTGTCACCTCAGTTTCTGGTAGTATCTTTAGCATTTTCCATTCACAGAAGATAGCAACACCACTTTCAGTTTCTTTCCTTACACGTCTGCATGGGTACTAGGGATTTGCAAATAGTCTCTAAAAAGTGATCATACCTGAACGGATCATAAGGAAAGTTGTTCCATGGTGTAGTACTTCTTATGCCATTAAGCATTGGGTACTGTCAAGCTAAACATAATAACTGTGATACTTAATATGCAGAAAATTCCTAAATGGTGGGTCTGGTGCTATTGGATCTGCCCTACATCTTGGTCCCTAAATGGCCTGCTGACTTCACAATATGGAGATATAAAGAAGGAGATACTAATCTTTGGGGAGCTCAAGACAGTTAGTTCCTTTCTTGAAGATTATTATGGCTTTCAACATGATCAATTGGGCCTTGTGGCCTTTGTGCTCATTGCTTATCCAATTATTTACGCTTCCTTGTTTGCCTATTGCATAGGGAAACTAAATTTCCAACGGAGGTAGAAATGAGCTAAAGATAGCTTGAAATACACTCCACGCAAGTGTATGGCATAAATATATGTATAGATATTTGCATTTCTATTGCATGACAAGAAAAATAGTTTTTGGCAGTATAAATTCTGTGACATGCCATGTAGAACCAGAGATTTTAGAATCAATATCTTCCCCTCCATCAGAAAGACAATGTGATGAAGGATGGTATTTGACAACTCAATTGTATGCCAAGAAAATATAGTTCTTGTTGCATGGATTCTTATGGTTTACTTGTAAATCACAGAAGCCCCAAGTGGTGTGATAGAAAATGCTAAACTACTAACAATTTTACTACAAAATTCTTACAAACTAATATGCCAATAATTGCGTGACACATAACCCGCTATATAAGGGCCTTGTAAAATCTCATCCTTCTTTACTTTACCAATACAAAAATGAAAATCTCCTTCATTCACATGCTCCCCTGACTCTTTTCTTATTTTTATAACACTAACACAAGCTATATTGTTACATAATATGGGTGAATCTGTTGATTGGTAATATCTGATGTGTTAAAAAACCTAAATTCAGCCCAAAATTGGCATGAGGAAACTGAGTGCAAGTGGAGGCTACCCTTTAAGAGATGATGTCGGTTAAGTGATAGTTGATTTCAATATGCTTAGTGTGCTTATGAAAGACAAAATTGTGAGCAATGTGAATAGTACTTTGATTGTCACAGTGGATACTATACTCGTGGTGTAGGGAGCACTTATAATTTCTAAGAGCCATCAAAACAATAAAAGCTTAGATATAACATCAATAAGGGCTTGGTACTGGAAGGGACTACAAAAAACAGTTACTTAGTGTGGTGGAATGATGATCAGTAGGATTATCAACCCAGTTTACATCGAAGTAAGCTTGCAGATTAAGGGATTACCAACAAATTTTCTCTCTCAAGCGGACATAAACCTCTTTCGAGCAACATTTAATGTTTTTCTTGAGAGAAAATCAAGGTTCACTCAAGCAAGCTTCTACAAAAACCACATCTTCAAGTAGCTTCAAAACTTCACAACTGAACAAGGGTACACACCATATTTTATATTACATTGTCAAAGGATATTTGCCAATTCAAATCCTTAATTGGGTTCTCTAGAGTCTAGAGTAATACTAATAGGTCGAGGTAATCTGCAGAGTAGCATGAGTTTGCCACACTATGTCGTTAGTTAGCAGGAAGTGGGAAGAATTTTGAAGAATAACATTTCGAGCCTTTGAGGCTCGAGTTTAGTGAAGAAATCGAGACTCAAAGCCTCGAGTCTTCTTAGTTTCAAATTTTTCAGTTTGGGCTTTTTGTTCAATTTCGTTAAAAAAAAATTGTCGTTAAGTATGCAATTAACTAATAAAAAAAATTTGAAAAAAAATTCACATAAAAAATCTATAAAATATTTTATTAAATTTATAGATATTTTTTCATGTGAGAAATCATTTTTTAAATGGCAATTTTTAAAGAAATTTGACAGAATGCCTAAATTAAATAAATTTGAAACTTAAAGGACTAAATTGAACTAAATTAAAGTTAGAAAACTGAAATAAAATTCAGTCAAACTTAAAGGGTATAATTTGCATTTTAGCCTAAAATTTTTTTAGGGTTATGTGTGGGTTGAAATTAAGTGTGGTTGCAAACAAAAACATATCGTGCAACCACAATCAATACCATCTTATCAAAATTAGAAGGGGACGTGGAACAGGTGTAATAGGTGTGAACCAAATTTCTGAAATCGGTTCGATGAATTATGTTAATACATTCCCTTTTTTGAATCGTTGTTTAAACCTTAATCTAAAATCAAGGGCAAACAAATAATTTTACAACATAAGGATATAAATATCATTTTGATAATTTGTAGACAACCTATTTTGCAACATGTATTAATCTAATCCGGTGGGAAAAGGGTATCCTGGGGGTAGAATTGTAATTTCAATTTTTGAATTTCCAATCACTTCACATAAAATGACATGTCACAGGCTCCAATTAGACTATTGAATTAAAATGTTATGAAATGAAGTTTTTAGCTCGATCAAGTTATTTATTTATTTATTTATTTTAGAGAGTTTCAACTTATGACGTCTGCTCCTGATGATAGCTCTTTTATCAGAGACACCAATCAGTTTTTGGTGTAGGCGGAGATTGAACCCAAGATCTCAGTTTTTGGTATAGTTCGATCAAGTTTGATTACAAACAATTGATTTTGATTGGTTCCATTTGGATTTAATTTAAAATCAATGACATGTATTCATCCTATTAATTTTGACTAAAAAATAACGGTAATGATGCACACACTTAATTTATCCGATTGTTAAACATTAATGATCCCTTAATATATGGTGAAATTACCCTTTTAAAATAGTTAATTTAATAATAATTGGAGCATATTAATGCTAAAATTGAGTTAATTTAGACCTATTAATGCTAAAATGGAGTTAATTTGGGCCTTATTAATGATAAGTGTTTTGAAACTCATTTCCAAGACTTTGATTTGAGTACAAGAACAGACTGTTTTAGATAAGAAACAAGTCAGATATGATTTTGTTTTTTGAAATTAGCCCTACTGTCGGATATGATTTTGTTTACTTGGCTCGTAATCTTTTTTTTTTTTGCGTGCTCCCCCATACATGTCAACTCTCAATTAATGCACCAACCCCGTGCGTTGGACTTGGATGACATTTAGAGAGCTTTTTGATGGCGCATTGAGGCATCTGGGTGCTCGAAATAGAGTCCAGTGTTTGGATTGATTGACCAATCCCCTGACGAGGGGACTGATTCATGGAATCAGTTTTGTGAAAAGTGGATCAGTGACAATGAGACAAGGATAGGTAGAGCTTGATCTCTGAGCATGGTGGGCTTCAAGTTCTGAGAGAAACACCAAAATTGCTCAAGCGTGGAGACTCAATACAACGGTAGACAGAGGTAGTTGAAGGCCATGAGAACATGACTCTGGTACCATGTTGAAATATATAGACAAGAGAAACTAAGAAAGTAGTAGATTCTTGTGAGAGTTATTGTCCACTACTTGCAATTCCATGAGTTACAAAAAAGTTGCGACAAAAGTTGTGTCCCTATTAAAACTGAGCAAAATTTAAGCTTGTGGTAATTTTTACTGAGTTTAAAACTCTATCTGATAGATTAGTGTTTAGTGCTATCTGATGGTGCGTAGTTGTCGCACTTGCTATTAATCAATCTCTTTCAAGAAAATTAACCCAAGCACCAAGAAATTCCATTAGACCAATTCAAGGTGCATCACAATTTCAATGAACCCATCAGAAGAACGAGAAACACAAAGGATGATAACGACAAAGAAAGACAGCCAAAAACTTTTGACTAGTGATTACCAAGTGCATCACTTTTTGTTTGAGATTTCTGATTGATTTATGAAACAAGATATAAGGTTATTAGAGAATTTTGTCTATTCAGGGGGAAAAAAATAGAGAATTTTGTCACTGGTGCGAAATGAGATGCATAGCTAATTGTGAATGCCATGCTAACTTTAGTCCTTTGTATGCACATTACTAGATTGTAGATACTCTGCGATCGGAATTTTTCGTGTATCTCTGTAACATAGAAATAGAATATGGACTCTCAAATTTGGGACATACATGATTTTGGTCAAGCAATACAAAATGACATAAAGCAGATAGAAGATAGAAAATTCTCCAAGGAGTTTTTTGATAAGCAATTCTCCAAGTAGTTAGTTGTCCATCATTGCAACCATACAATCTCAACATCTACTAGTTTACATTATATTCCAAGCAACTTGGGATCAAGACATATCTGGAAAATTGCTATTCAAATTAAAAAAGCAGCATCTTTTCTGTTTTTGGGTTATTGGAAATACAAGAAGTGTCTACAATACTCATTATAGACAACCTCAGTGAAGGCCAAGAAAAAAACAAATATATCAGTTCAAAAAATGGAGCTAACAACCATTGGAAGAAGCTTACAACCATCTTTTCAACACCATGCTTCAACTTTTGACGCTAGTGGAGATTCTATCATAGAGGAGGATGAGGAACTTGAGCTGCAATGGGCTGCAATTGAGAGACTGCCAACATTTAAACGGCTTAGAACCTCAGTGTTTGATATTGATCATGACAGTGGAAGTGGAAAAGAATTTAAAGGAAAGAGAGTGACTGATGTTACCAAGCTTGGAGCAGTAGAAAGACATCTTTTTATTGAGAAGCTCATAAAGCACACTGAGAATGATAATCTCCGGTTGGTGCAGAAACTAAGAGACAGGATAGACAGGTATCTCAAATTTTAGTTCATAGTGCAAGCCTGAAATGCTTATTTAGTTCCAGAAAAGCTGAATGAACATTTTTATAGTTCTTACAAGAATACTTGGTCAGAAATAGCATTCTATTCTGATCCTTAATTTCAGTCTGTCATGGCAAACAATTTTCTGCAACTTCTAAGTGATCAAATGAGAGTAAACCACTGTTGGGATCTTATAGTAATCGAGTGCTTCATGGTCAAAGTGAACTGGTTATATCAAAAATTTACTTTGATGACACATTATACATCCAATCCAATAATCAAACTACCACATGTCTTTGGTTGTCCTGCCCTTATGCTTCTGACCCAAAAAAAAAAAAAAAACAAAGAAGTCTCTTATCTGTTAGACATTTTATGAATTTCTTTAAAATTTTTCTATGTTTGGTTTTTTTATTTGAGGTTTCATTGAATTTATAGTGGCGCAGTAGAAAAATGCTGGATCCTTTTTCTCTGCTTCTAACTATGTTTGTTTATCTATCTTGTCATATGAGTTTATTGCATGTGTATCTATGTATATGCAACAACTTCCTGACTGACACTAGGCATGAATGTATCATTTTGATGTATTAAAAAGTGGATTTTCCTTTTAGAGTGAATGTAAAATTACCAACTGTGGAGGTGAGATACAAGAATCTGTTTGTGGATGTAAAGTGTGAGGTAGTTCACGGAAAGCCTCTTCCTACACTATGGAACTCTCTCATGAGTTTGTTATCAGCAAGTAGGCCTTTCTCCCACCTAATAGTAGAAATGTCCTGTCCACTTTCCTGCTCAACCTTTAAATCCTGAATGAAAGAAATCAAATGTTGTCATCAACAAAAAGAGATGCAACTTATGCCTAACAATTTTATTGAAAATTTATCTATTAGACAGGTTTTTATGAAGGTAAACTGGTGCGATTCTCAAGAAGCCAAGATAAGCATTTTAAAGGATGTCAACGGCATCATCAAACATTCAAGGTATGCCAAATATATGTTTTGTTGGATAGCACAAAGCATAAAATTGATATGGTTAGAATTTGATGCCCCAATACAAGGTATGTAAGAATACATAAAATAAAGTCAGGAGCTGTTATTCAAATTGGGTTTCTGACAATACTAGGGTTATATGATAGATTTTGGCAATAAGGACAGTAAATTGGGTGGATGAAAAGTATCACATTTAACACAATTTCTAATTGCTGTTGTCACTAGAATAGGGCACACATTGGTAAGAGGGCCAAAATTCTTTACTCATGGAATATTTATTTGAGTGCAGGCTTACACTTCTTCTTGGTCCCCCAGGCTGTGGGAAAACGACCTTGTTATTGGCTCTCGCAGGAAAGCTAGACCAATCTCTTGATGTGAGTATTACAAAATACTATGGTAGACAAGCTTAAAGCAGTACAATACTAAGAAAAAAAAAATTCATTCTTGAACAGTTTAAGATCTTTCATCTTTAATTAAAAATCATAAAAAACTACAACTGGACATACCTGAGAATTCCAATTACTAAGAAAATTCATTAAAATGATCAGCAGTCTAATCAATGCATCCTTGTCCACTGCAGAATTCCAAATAACTATGAATTTTATATAAAGTCCATATGCATTATTATAAACTAACCATATGACGTCACAAACGTACAATCTTTGCAGTAATCTTCCTCATTTTCTTACTTCAGGTTGCCGGGGAAATCTCTTATAATGGTTACAAGATTGATGAGTTTGTTCCACATAAAACATCTGCTTACATAAGCCAATCTGACCGGTACTTACCTCAGATGACTGTGAGGGAAACAATTGACTTTTCAGCATGCTGCCAGGGTGTTGGAAGCAGAGCTGGTAAGATTCCTTGTTTCGTCCATGTGGTCATTAACAGGGTAATTGTGCACTCATATCCATATGTTTTTCCCATCTTTCATTATACAGATCTAATGATGGAAGTAAGCAGAAGAGAGAAAGAAGCAGGAATTGTCCCTGACCCAGACATTGACACCTATATGAAGGTACTCATAAATATTTTCTAAAACGTTTTATAATTTTTTTTTCCTTAAAATCTGTTGAAAGCATATTAGACAGTAACAAAATACTTGCAGGCAATATCAGTAGAAGGACAAAAAGGAAATCTCCAAACAGAATATGTTTTAAAGGTAACTTTTCTTCAAGCAAAGCTTGATTAAAGTAAGTAATGGAGCATTTCAAACAAAATTTATATATTCAAAAAAATCTAATTTGATGTGTAAAGTACAATATTTTGGCCTTTTAGATACTTGGACTGGATACCTGCAGTGACATAATGGTTAGGGATGCATTGAAAAGAGGCATTTTAGGTGGCCAGAAGAAAAGGTTAACTAGAGGTTGTTAAAAATGATAAACATGATGCTACTCAATTTTGTTTTGCTTATGATTTTGGCAATCCTGGCACATCTCTATTCATGAATTCTGCAAGAGGTTCACTCAAACCTGGGAAAAAAAATACAAGCTTCATCTCTTTCTATAATCTTTAGTGGGGACAACTAAATTGATTAGATTTGTAAAACCTGTTCTCTAGTGAGGAAAGGAGAGAAAATATTTCTCTTGCAGCAATATTCTTCTCAACCCCATTTTCATCTCTACTTATTTTGGACTCTTGTAGAAACATATGGAGTAGCAATTACACCATCTTCTACTTTCTCCTGAGTAATATGACAATCTACTTTAATATGCTTGGTTCGCTCATGGAACACAGGATTGGAGGCAATGTAAATTGCTACTTGACTATCACAATGCATAGTCATAGGCAACTTCACAACGAATCTTAATTCCTCAAGTAAATGCTTAATCCACATAAGCTCACATGATGTGTGTGCCATGGCTCTATACTCAACCTCTGCATTAGACCTAGCAACAACAGTTTGTTTCTTACTTCTCCAAGTAATCAGATTTCCTCCCAGAAAAACCCTGCCTCTCTCGCGATCAGGCGACGTCGATCTGGTGTCGCGAGACCGGAGAGAGGGTCACCGGCGCTGGACAACACCTACAGCCACTAAATCGAGATCGTCGGAGTCTCTATTAGGGTCATCAGAGCTAGCGAGTAAGGATATGGTTGCCGGCGACAACAATATCAGTTGGTGGTGGTCGGAGGGTTAACGGCAGCGGCGGGTTGGTGGCTCTGATACCATGTTGTTTACCAGTGAAAGTGTTTTAGGGTTTTGATAAGTAAACCCTAACACAAAATATTATTTATATATAAAGTATATGATATTACTGTTTTGCCCCTATTACTCATAACAACACGTTTGCCCATTTGGAGGCATTATATTGATATGATGTATTGCTTGCTCGAATATTAGCGGAAATAATCCTTATGCTGGATCATGCAATGACTAGAGACCAACTTCTTTTAAACAGCATCCCTTTCTCATGTTAAATCTTCACCTTGAAATGGATACTTTCTATCTCAAAAGTGAATGCAGAGGATTATGATCCAGTTAAAGTGTGGTGGTATTTGTTTGTATTTTTTCCCTTGTATTACTTGCTCAGTCAAAAAATAATAATCTGAATTTCAAATTAATTCACAATTAGGATTAATTTCCGTTGAGTACAAAGGGTTTGCCTATTCCAAATAGAGAATCTCCATGACAATGAGTATTATGATTTATGTTGATGGTTCAACATAATATGAACATGATAGATGTGAAAATATATTTTCTTGAAAATAACTCATAATAACAATTGTAACATCCAAATGTGTGGAATAAGAATACATCTTGACAACATTTACCTCCTTTGGAAGTTCAGTTTCCCAATACAGTATGCAAAAAGAGAGGCAAAGACAATGGGGAAGATAATAAGAACAACAGCAACAACACCTAAAAGATTGTGATGAAACCCAAAGTAGTCCTCTAAGAAAGCAGAAACTGTTGTTGTCTCTCCAAATGCTGATATTTCTTTGTCTATATCTCCATATTGCGAAGTCAGCATACCATTCAGTGCCCAAGATGTGGGACATAAATAATACAACCAAAGCCACCACTTTGGAATATGCTGCAACAACGGAGGAATAACATTTTTGAGTTACTTTTGATGCTTGACATATTTAAATCTCACCAACCACATGCAAGTTATAATTTGACACAAGTTTACATTATTTTTATTGTGAGTGTATATACAACAATAAAATTACACTTCAAGAAAATATAAAAAAGCGAGTAGTTGACATACTTAGTTAATCTCAAACGTAAAGACTTGAAGATTTTGAGTTGATGAGTCATAACTTACAGGTTTTGGTACAATGAACCCAGAGAACAAATTCAGCATTGTGTAGGAAGATGAAGCCACAATGGAAGCCACCTGAACATTTGGTGTCAATGAGACCAGAAGCATTCCTAGGTAATTGAAGTATAGCAGCGTACAGAACATGCTGTAGAATGACCAGAATATCTTATAGGCTGACCAGTATAAACCAATCATAGGATATGTGATGATCACGTAGAGAACTGCTTGAGTGAACAAGTAGGGAACCTCAATCAACACCTAAAAAAAATCAATCCAAGTTACTTGAATTAAAATATTGCTAGGTACATCGAAATATTCAGAATTTAAAAAGGGAGATTATGAGCTGTTGAATTAGTTTCATCCATTCTCTAAATTTCTAACAATTTATGAAATATCTTCATTAAATCCATTTTTAAATGTTTGAGACCCATTCTCTACTTAACTTTAACATTCCAACATACTAAAAAAAAAAAAAAAAACTTAATTGTACTTTTATCAAGAATTTAGTTTAATTAATTTTCATGAGAGCTTTGAACCTGTGCCAATGAATAGGCCCATGAAGAGTACATTCCTGCAAATCTTTCTCGGTACAAAACAGTCCGCTCTGTTGCAACGATAGGTAGAACCGTTGAGCAATTGTTTATGCCAAAGAAGATAACTGCAGTGAACATTGAACCAAGGACATTGAAGATGTCCTGCTGGGTGTTTCTACCAAAAAGAGAAACAAAATGTCAAGTCAGTTATTTCACAATGATTTCCTACTTCAGCTTCATATCATAGCAATGTAGAGCATAAATTTATATATGAAAAACAAAAAAGTTTGAGAATTATACTCTTCATCATCATCCAGGAAAAAGTCAATAGTATAATAAAGGTTGTAAAATATTCATAAGAATTATGTAATGCATCAATGAAGTAACTTAGACTATAGCTTGCAATGAGCAAGGGCTGATAAAGGAATGGGAAGCAGATTTAGTTTCTGAGTGGACTTGGATCAATTTTATATTGTTCAAATGGTGTATGAAAACATAAATGCAATTGTCCCAACTAACATTTTCTCTCCTTTCTTCCAGAGCAGTATTCCAAACAGAAGAGATGAGGCAGACAGCAAAATAAAGCGCATCAAATTGTATGAAGGACTTCGCCAATAGGACAAGTGCTGCTTCCATAAGCACGCTTTGAACTGCTCCCAACCAGTTTGTGGAAAGCGGGTAGGAAAATGCAATTCCCTTGAACCAGTGGATGGTGAACTCAATTGCTTAACCAATTCTTTGTTTTGCCTACAGTCAGAAAAGCAAGATTCATATTTAAGACAAGCTCTAAAATTTTTGTATCAAATAAATTTTATGAAAAAATTGTATACATTGTTAAAAAAAAATAAAAAAATAAAAATGATTCTTATCTATAGTATCCATTGATCATGATTTATGTTCTTTGCAAAGAATGCAGTATACTCTACATACACAATTGTAGACACATATACATGTAAACATGCTACCCAATAAGGACGCATCAAGAAACTCGGTATGGTAGGTGACAGTGATAAAGACACTTTTATGCAGTGGCTTATAAAATGCTGTACTTACTCATATAAGGTGGACCCCCTATAAATTTGTGCAAAATCTACACCAAGTTCAGCTTCAGCAGATTTTGAAGTAATTTCTAGCATCCATGTTGCTGGATTATAATTGTCTTTAATAGCAGGCACCCCAGGGATACTCTACAGAAAAATTGCCATGGAGAAGAATTCGGACTAATTTTGTCACAGGCATGATATTGTATTTGATTGACAACAATAAAAGATTAACGTGAAATATAGAAGTTGCATAATTAACTGACCTCAAAGTACTCAATGACCTGACTTGAGTGCTGCCCTAGTGGGCCAAAATAAATTATGTGGCCTCCATTTTTCATTAGAATCAACTGCAGTATAGTTAGACTTAGATATGAATCAATGTTATCATATCACATCCATATTAAATTATTAACAAGGATGATAAAAAATAAAAATAAAAATCAACATGATCATATTTTCTGAAACAGCAAATAGTTTTTTTTTTTTTTTTTTGGGTTGGGGGGTGGGGGGGGGCGGGGAGGGAAGTAAAACTGAACATATAAATGTAAATTGGTAAAGATTAAATAAATATAACTGGATTAAACTTAGAATATTGAATTGTAAGATCCCAATCTTTGAAGATAGTAAAACCTGTTTTATAAGAATTTTCACCAAAAGAGTTCAAAGGATGCAACATCATGCATAACATGTCACTTTGGAAAAAGATGTACACTAACAATGAAGCAGTGAGTTATCTGTCCATAAATAATGCAAGTAGCACACCTGCAAATCTTCAATCTTACTGAACAAGCTTGGATGAGTATATCAACTTTTTTTTGTGCACTCCTCTTAACAAGATGTGAAAATTGCACCAAATGGGAATTAGGTCAAAGTGTCATAAAAAATAAAAAAGGATTAACTCTTCCAAGCTGAGATGAAACTTAAAGAAGATTATGTAAAACATTTTTTTAACAGTTACAACGAGGGAGGAGGAATTTGAGCCCTAGATGTCTCTAATGAAAATATCAAAAGGTGCTAATCAGTTGAGTTACAAGACTTTTGGCAAGCAATTATGAACGGGACATATACAACTGGACCAAAAATAATTTATATACAAGTTATACCAAGGGAAGCATGTTTTGAAACATATTCAAATTTCCTCACTTCATTGCATCATTAAACTAGGTTATGAACATTATTTTACCTCATCAAATGCCTCAAAGATATCAATACTTGGTTGATGGATGGTGCACACAACTGTTCGTCCTGTTTCAACAATATTCTTGACTGCTCTCATAACAATTGCAGCTGCCCTTGCATCTAAACCTGAAGTTGGTTCGTCCATGAATATGATAGAAGGATTGGCCACAAGCTCCACAGCTATAGTCAGCCGTTTACGCTGCTCAGTTGATAAACCACTAACACCTGGAATTCCTACTAAAGAATCCTTGATCCCATCAAGCTCAATAGTTTCAAGTACTTCATTTATGAATTCCTGGGGAAAATTGCGAAAAGAAATTTCAGTGAAATTCATTTTAATGAACAATTCTGAGACAAAATATTTGATTATGCAGAAAAACAGATACCATACAGCTTTAATATATGAATCAATCTGAGATGAGAGCCGCAGCCAAGCAGAATATACCACTGATTCTTCTACAGTAATTTGTGGAGAATGTATGTCTGTTTGCTCACAGTAACCCGATATCCTAGCAAATGTGTCTTGAACCTTTGGGTGCCCACCAATTCTAATCTCTCCTTCAATGGTACCACTGGTTTTCCTTCCAGAAAGAACATCCATAAGAGTTGTTTTCCCTGCTCCACTGACACCCATCAAAGCTGTCAGAATGCCTGGTCTGAATGCACCTGTAATGTCAGAAAGAAGCTGGAGCTTTTTCTGCGTAAAACCATGCCTTCGCATTTCCTGAGACCAAAATGATGTCAAAATAATTTATTTCAGTTTAGATAACTCTCACTCCTAGTCCTTGTATTTTATAACTAAGGATATGCAGTAAAACTAGCTCTATTATAATTACCAAAGGGGTATCAACATAATACTGCACGTCATGAAATGTTACAGTTAAGGGCTCAAAAGGTAGAATCATCCTCCCTGAAAATTTGGGGAACAACAAAATTTCATAGATGTGGAAAAACATATCTCAACTTGACAGAAGATGTAGAATAAATAGACATAACTTACTGATCTAATATTATATAGAATAAAATGGAATAATCAGGACAAAAAGACTTTCTCACCCTTTCTAGGTTCTACAGTAGTTTTAGGAGAAGCACCAGTTGGTGTCTGGTCTCTATTTAAATTGTTGTGGCTGTCTTTTTTTCCTTGAAGTTGAGAGTGCTTTTCATAAGAAATAAGAGCATGAGACTTTCCTGGAGCTGAATGTAAATTGAAATGAAGGTTAACATACATGCTTGAATATTTTGTCTCTTTCAGTGTCCACGGAAGCAAAGGAGATGCTCTTACACTTTAAGAAAGTTAATGCCAATGTAAAACCAACATTAAATAGTACTGTGAACCCAGTTAAGGCAGTGATTGATATCCAATAAAAAAAACCGTCAAAGTTTAATCCATGACTTTCTAGTACTTGTCGCCCAAGAGTAGTGTTTACAGACAGATTCTGTGCAAAAGAAAAAGAAGCAAAGAATCAGTAGTTGATGGATGAACAGCTTCACATATTTGTAAGAAAAGTATGATAATAGAGTTTACTTTTTTGCAGGTTTCCAATTTGAATAGGAAAAGCCTCATTCAAAAAGAATGAGGAAAATGAAAGGGAAAGTCTTTAGAATGCTAAAAAAAGGATGCCCTTTTAAGCATTATTAGTATTTTCCTTTCCTTTACCTTGCTCTTTCAAACATCTGAAGGGATTTTTAAGAGAGAAAATATTTACAGGGAAACTTTCCCAAGAAAAAGGCAGAACTTTAAGGTTTTCATTATTACAATAACATGAAGCCAAACAGGAAAACTTCAATTGCCAAAAGTTCGTCAAAGAAGAACTTTCCATGAAATCAAAAAAATCCATGTAAACCAAATGAAAATCATAAATTTGAGCCTTGTAACTGCCCTATAGGCCCAACCAAAAAATTGCATCATTCTTGCATTTTTTTTCTTTTTGTCTTGGTTATAGCACAACAATGAAAGTGATTAAATTTCACCTTTTCCCATCGAGGAGAAAGGAATTCGTTCACAGTGAGGCCTATCTCCCCATATGACAAAGGAGAAATCCAAAATCCCCACTCCAACCAAGCAGGCATAGCGGCTGCAACCGAAAATATGCTAAGCACAACCATCTGAATAAATTTCATTGGCTTGAATATGAGAAAAGGTAAGAAAAATCTTACATTTTGGGATAACAAAGCCACCAAATAATAAAACAACTATTATGGACAGGCTACCAGCTGTCATAGAAGCAACCACAGTTTGGAAGAGTGAGGCAATAAATCGGAACATGGATATTGACATTAGATGCACAGTCAAGAGTAGAAGGAACTGGCGGAAGAACCTAAGAAACACGGATAAACAGATGTAAAAATTGAGATAATTATGAATAATAAAAAATTATACTAAAGAGTATCTAATAAGAAGAAACAGCAGCACTCACCATCTACATCTTGTTCTCAACCAGAAACATATTTAATATTCAATGTACAACCTAGGAGAAAGCAAAAGCCACCATAGAATGTTGTCCAGGTATAAGATCTCATACATCATTATTAACAAGCATATAGTAGCATTCCAAGTAATACAAATATATTATTCATAATTATCTAAGTTTCTTAAAAACTTCTAGTAGCTTTACCGAACCTACAAGCATGGAAGTAATCATATAAAGTTTTGCCCTCAATTTAACAGTATATCGCTCAAGATTTCATCTCAGACGGAATGGAACATTTCTTTCTTTTTTGATAGATGAACTTTTCATCAGATCTCACCTTCCAACCTCAGGGCTGTACCCAATGACATAGTATGTAAGAGTTGTCCAGACAAAAGCTTCCAAGAATGATAACGGAACTTTTAGGATGGCAGAAGGAATTGCATAAGCCCAAGCAGGATAAAAGAACAAATCTTTTTGTTTGTAGAAAACTGCAAGCCTTGAGACAGTCATGGGAAGTTCTGGAAATCCATCGACAAGAAGAATGAGGAGCGCATAGAATAATGACCCCATATAATAATTTGCATGGATCGTGTCAACGGCCATTTCAGTTCGAAGGAAAACAGTCATTGTTATTGAAGCAATGATGACTAACTGCAGGTAGAAGAATACCAAAAGAAAAAAAAAAATTGAATAAGAGGGGTCAGAGTGGAAGCTAAATAAAATTGACAGAGAAACATTCAAACAAAAAGAGCTACCTGTGTTGATTTGAATACATAAATAAAAGAATTCCTTCTCATGAGAAGAAATTCCCTCCTTGTACAAGCTTTAAAAAGTCCCCATTTACTTAATGAGTATGGTC
Source organism: Lithocarpus polystachyus (assembly GCA_033629205.1). Taxonomy (NCBI): domain Eukaryota; kingdom Viridiplantae; phylum Streptophyta; class Magnoliopsida; order Fagales; family Fagaceae; genus Lithocarpus; species Lithocarpus polystachyus. Next base: position 14,650,931 of record CM066167.1, read on the forward strand.
TAGAGGATAGAGCGTTCTTGTGGCTGTGAGACTTATCAAATGGCTTAGAGAGCTCCTCATCTAACTCGTGGCTGAGATGGGAATCTTTGAATATTTTAGCAAACTGATCAACAGAAACATAACTGTAGGGTTGATCTGTTTTGTGCCAATACTGTGCCTGATCTTTACTAGAGATAACCTGAAGCAAAGAATATAGAAACCAGTTACGATTGTATGATGACAAATAGTTGGATATGCAAATATGAACGACAAATCTACCTCCTGAAGGAAGTCAGCAGCACCTTTCCTGTCTGGACACTTGAACCCACAGTCCTCAAAGAATTTGAGAACACAAGTGCGTGGACCATGATACACAATCTTCCCTTCTGCCATCAAGATAATGTCATCAAAGAGATCAAAGGTCTCTGGCGCAGGCTGAAGAAGTGAAATCAATACAGTGGCATCAATGATATGCGCCAAATGCTGAAGGCAAGAAACAATCTGGAAAGTGGTGGAACTGTCTAAGCCATTTGATATTTCATCCATAAATAGGGCTTTTGTTGGTCCCACAATCATCTCACCTAGATAATGCAAAATATATCAACAATCATATTGATTCAATCCCTTGAAATTTAAAAGCACAACTTATTCAGGAATAGAATATTACATATAACATTAATTTAAGCCTATACTACAAAGATTCATCATCTACAAACTTTGCATAATCTCCACACTACCTATGGTCAACCTTTTCTTTTGACCACCAGATATGCCTCTTCTTACATGATCTCCAACCAAAGTGTCTGCGCAGATATCGATACCAAGGATCTGTAAGACATTAATACGGAAAAAAAAAAAGGATTGAGAGCGGTTCACCAAAAAAGAGATGAAGACATGATTTTGAGCTCTGCACAAGCAACCTAGAAAACTATACCTTTAGGATGTAGTCTGTCTGAAGGGAAGTCTTCAATCCCTTAACTGATATTGCCTGAACCATTGGAATAGAGAACATTGCATTAAGCATTTTAAGGATATAAAAATAAATAAATAAATAAATAAATAAATTACATGCTGTATGAATGCCACATTGATTAGCTTACTAAAATAAACTTCTTATTGTATAAATGTTTTCTGTAATGATGATCTAACTGAGTCCAACCTTATTTAGATCTGAATAGCAAAAATGGATTTATGTAGTCAACCCCTAGGAATCAAGATCTAAGGCTGTCTTTGAGGACAATAGAGAGGAAACAAAACTTCTAACTTATGGTTTCCCTCTTAAGAATTTGAAATATTTACTTTAATTTACTTTCCTTTCAATCTTTCAAGGAAAAAAATGAAGCAACAGGATAAACTGTACTCTTCCTTATGAAAGAAACAAACTTGTTCAACCACATCAATGTCCAATAAGTTATTTCTGCTTAATGTTTTGGCTTTGCTGAAGTTGTGAAAGCATGCTGAGAAGCTATGTACACATGATGAGGAAGTTTTATGTATGCTATATGCTACCTTCATGTAAGCATCTACATCAGGATCTGGGATAATCTCTTCGTGCTTCTCCCTTTGTGTGACTTCCTTGATAATGTCTTTCATGCATAAATAAAAACTACTCATCAATATCAATTTGAAACCTGCTTGATAAAAATCTTGCATTAAAATCACCATTTTTGCTCAGCCAAGGAGTTCTTACCAACTCGGCTTCCTACACCCTGACAGCATGCAGAGAAATCAAGTGTTTCCCTTACAGTCATCTCTGGAATATGCAGGTCATGTTGGCTTACGTATGCCGCCGTTTTCTGTGGAACAAATTCTTCCGGCAAATAGCCATTGTAAGATATTTCCCCACTAACCTGATCAAAGAAAAACCATGGAAAAAGTCAAAATAAAATTTAAAGGCACACAGATCTGAGATAATGCTATAAGTGTTAATACTGATGTAGATAGAAAGAACAGAAAGAGTATCAAACAGCCCAATAATGACATTTTATTTTGTTTACACGTAGGTTGTTAAGAATGCATCAGTTCAAGAAGAATTTAAAGATGCAATTCATATTGCATACTGATAAAGTGAAAAAAAGTATAAATTAACTGAACAGTCTAGTGCATATGATCATGTTTTTATAGGATCTGATGCAAACACCAATTATTTGAAAGCAATTTCCTTCGACATTACAGGATGAATTATTATGAGATTGCTTGAATGAGTCTTTAAAAGTTCAAAAGCTATTATATTGAACTCCAATTCTCTAAAGAAAGCCAATGTTTTGTTTTTCTAGGACCTTGCAAAGGTCTCAAAAAGATTTATAGACTGCACCTTTAGAGAATGACTTAGCTTTCCTGAAAGAGCCAACAATAGTGTAGTTTTGCCACATCCTGGAGGGCCAAGCAATAAAGTCATCCTGCAGCAAAGACAAGCCAAAGTTAGTCAACTTTCACCTTTCTTAAACTTCTACTCTTTCCTTCTCAAGGAGCATCAAAAAAGTGATAATATGAAACTGTTCCATTTTTCACTCCATGGGAATTTTTTAGAAGGTATGTGAACCGATTGGAGGAAGATATCAGTCAGAGATGGGAATATAAGAAATCAGCTGATCTCTCTAAGGACAGATAGTAAAATGTGTGATACATGCAATAGGTACAACTGATTATTTCTGCAATCAGTAGCTTTGTACTGAGGTCTCAAGAACGTGGGTCAATTACAATCTCAAAAAGTGAAAGCATCCCTCCAGATAGTGACTTCCATTAACTTCGGAAATATATATAATAAAATCTATAAATAGACCAAAAATCATTGGCTACAATAATCAGCATGCATGAGCCAGAGATATCATATGGACTAACTAAACTGTAGAAGTACCTATATGTTTCTGTTCATGGAGAGTAGAACTCATGGTTTTGTTCATCACCTTTTTGAGTGTATTATCAGCCTAACAAATTGGACAAAATCTAATTTGAAAGGATATTTGACCCAAACTAAATCATGTCATGTTTAAATCTGAAGGAGTCATATATATCCATATTTTCAAACTTATTGCAACAAACAGAGCTTTAGAAACATAGTCTTTTGTAACTGAAATTTAAAAAGTCTATTTCATCAACAAAAAGAAATATGAACTCATGGAAGTTTGAATATCCCCTTCATCTTCCCCTTGGGGCCAATAGTTACTTCTCAAAAAGAAAAAAGAAATATGAATTCATGGACAATATCCTTTCATTTAGTGAAAGTTTTTTTTTTTTTTTTTTTTTGAGTGCTAAATTTTGCTAAATACCTTCCAGGCTTAATAATGCCACTGACATCTTTGATGATGCTTATCTTGGCTTGTTGAGTTTTTGAACCTGGAAGCTTGGCAAGGCCCTGCCACAAACAGAAAGCTCCAATGCCTTAAAAATTTATAAAAAAAAGACTCTAGTGGACAATTTGTTTTGAGCTCTTAAAGTCAAGCAGTATAGGTCCATCTCCACGCTTATCCAAAAGATGAATCAGTGAATATGACAAATACAAAATGGCCATCAAGCATTGAGGTATTCACAACATAAGACCAAAGATCATTTTGCAAGGAAGCACCTAATGTAATGACTACCACAGGATATAATATGCATGTCAAATATTTGTTTTCACTCTCACGTCTCCATTTGGGAATCCAGAGGGTCAGCAACTAAATTAAATAGTAAATACGGAAGTCACTCCTACAAGTCAAGATACTTACTGAAATCATGCTTTTTAGGGTGTTCCATAGAGTGGGGAGGGGCTTGCCATGAACTACCTCACACTCTGCATCTACACAGAGATTCTCATATCTCACTTCAACGGTAGGCAATTTCACTCCAACTCTGTAAATCAATAATTAACCATAAACAATGAATTATCAGACTATTATAGATGCAGCATTAAATTTAAGCTCATCAAGACAAGGAGATTTGATTCCACTCTAGAGACAACTTTTCTGGAAACAAGTAGACATCCAGTAAGAAGCAAACTTAACCACATATTTTAGAATATATTATGCACAACAAAATAGATGTACATGGTATGCACATTCATATTAATTTACAAACATGTGTATGTTTGTGCAATATATGTTAATAGATACATGAATATCATGTGAAAAAAAGGTTACTTGTCAATTCTCCTTCTAAGCTTTTGCAATAACCGGAGGTTATCATTTTCGATGTGTTTGATAAGCTTCTCTATGAAAATATGCCTTTCTTGAGCTCCAAGTTTGGTAACATCAACCATGTGTTTCCCTTTAGCATCTTCATCTGCACCTGTGCCACCATAAACATCAAACAAAGCTGAAGTAATTCTCTCAAAAGTGGGTAGTCTCTGAATTGAAGCCCATTGTAACTCATATTCATTATTGTCATCAATATCATGTTCAGACTTTACAGCAGAACTGCTCCCAAAACTTAAGGCATGGCTTCTAAATGAAGACCTTAAGCTTCTTCCAATCTCTGCTAACTCAACTTGCAGAGCTTCTATCTCACCTGGTCCTCCCAGCTGAGCCATTATTGGATAAGCTGAAAAGCTTCAAACTCATACATATATAACGAGAAAGATGAGAGAGAAACACATAATGCAAAGTGCAATGTAATGTATTATCTTAGGAAGTTGATTGCTGTTGAACAGGCCATTTATAGACATGACTAATATTTGTTAAGGAAAAAAGCATCATTTGATTTACACCTTTTCCTCCTAATACATTAATTAAATATCAAATAATTTTTCAGATATGATTAAGATTCATAAGGAAAAGGAAAGAATAGAACAAAACATAGACAAAACAGTATATCCACGTACAAAACAGCATGCTTCATTCAGTTACTGCTAGACCATTAAATCTATGTATATGTAAGAATTGATTCCATTGACTTCTTCCAACCAAAGTATGATAAGCACATCTTTGACCCGGACCAAGGTCTTCATGTTCATGGACTATTTGAATAATATTAGGTTCAGCGCCATGAACCATGTCTAATTACTTTTTAAAATGTAGACAACAATCATGCATGCAAACTTCCATAGAATTCAACAGTTCTATGCAGAAATCTGGAAAGATCACACACAAGCATGTCACAATTATTTTTTAAAAGTGGTTTAAATAATTCCAATCCACACAGCTTCTAACAAAAAGGTGATCACAGTTCATGGACCAAACTCCAATATGTTGATCCCATGCCTCTTGAAAAAGTGGGCCCCATACAAGTATTAACAACAAAGCTATAAATAAGAGTGTGAATAGAATCTACATCTGACTTGGGTTGTTGTAACTGAGCTCTCAAAGAAAGACAGTCAAGGAATTAGAACATTATCAGCATCCTATTTATACACTCAACAGAAATGCAATTTGACATTCGGAAAGCTCAAGACAGGGATTATGTTGCTTAATTAATAGAAGGGCATAGGACGGCACAGGATAAAGAAATTTTTTAATGCTAGATAGGCCATTGGGGCAATTTGACAAACAGTTAACACACAAACACAATATAACTCATCAAAGACATCATAACCTTATTGATCGCGTGTTGTGCTTAACCTTAGTTGGCAACATTTTATTCTTTTGAGTGAGGCCCAATATTGGCAATATGCAGAACATATTATCCTATGCATTAAATTTGTGATTGATTTTCAACAACAGACTGTGTCTATAACATGTAATATATTTCACTTTTTTTCTTTTTTTTTTTAGTTAGAATAGTGTTTCAAACTTATGACATCCGCTCCATGATGATTGTTCTTTATCATCAAACCAAGATACCAATTGGTTTTTAGTGTAGGATGGGATTGAACTCAAATCTCTTATTCAGTGACGAGATTTTACAACCCACTATATTTCACATTTTAAATGCATAAAATATGAGAATGAATGTAGGCAATAATATTTATTACCAACAAATACTAAGTGTTATCTTATACACTAAAATTTGTACGTGAGGATGGTGTCACATTACAATAAAAAAAATATAGTGTGCAAGTGCAAAACCATTTTGCCATTACTTGTATCTTAATGGAAACTAGATGATGTCCCGTGAGATGCACAGACTATTTTACAATTTTTTTTGAAATCATTATATATATATATATATATATATTAAGACCTACATATAGTACTTATTTTGTTATATAATATTTATATTTGCTCATAATATTATTGAATACTTTAAAACTTGATTTTCTTAATTCATATTTTATTAAAAAATTTGTATAACACTATAAGACTATAACATATTATAATATTTACCGTTAAAATTAAGTAGATTTTATTTTTTAAACTAATTAAATGATTTTGAAATCTATAAATAAGAATTTAACGCATAAAATATTTATATATTCTAAAATTATATAAATTTAAGCAACCTACCAAACACTTCCTCAACCACTTTATTCTCACAACAAAATATGAAATCTCAATCGCAAACACCCAATTCATTATCTCAATGAAATTAAGAAAATCATCTTTAAGTATTAATATAAAGAGAACATAATTAAATAAAAAATAAATTGGCTAAAAACACATCAATTTATCAAAATTTAATTATTTTTAGTTGGGCTCCCGTATCCTTTAAAAAAACGGGAAATACTTTGAAATCATCATCAATTTTTATTTTTATTACTATGGCTTATACCACACAAAACAACAGTAAAATAAAAATAAAATAAAATAAAATAATCTACAAAAAAACCTACAAATTATGAGTTATAACACAAATAATCAATTAGAATGTTTTCTTTTTCTTTTTCTTTAGTTATAAAACAAAATATATTTATAACTTTCCCAAACCAAAATCTCAAAGACTCAAAACGAATCATAACCTTCACAAAATCCACAACATCCGACTTCAACATCAACCACTCTATTCTCACAACAAAATATAGAGACCTCAATCACAAACACCCAATTCATTATCTCAATGAAATTAAGGAAATCATTTTTAAATATCAACATAAAAAGAACGTAATTAAATAAAGAGAAATTAGCTAAAAGCACATCAATTTATCAAAATTTAATTGTTTTTAATTGGGCTCCCGTATCCTTTAAAAAAAAGTGGAAAATACTTTGAAATCATCAGCAATTTTTATTTTTAATACTATGGCTCATACCGCACAAAACAACAACAAAAAATAAATAAATAAATAAAAATTTTAAAAAAAACCTACAAATTATGAGTTATGAGTTATAAAACAAAATAAAAAATAGTTAACTTCATAAATAATGGATTAGAATTTTTTTTTTTCCTTTTTCTTTAGTTCATAAACAAAATACATTTATGATTTTCTCAAACCAAAATCTCAAACACCTAAAGACTCAAAACGAATCACAACCTTCACAAAATCCACAACATCCAGTTTCAACATCAAAACCGTAAGCTACCATCACTAAATAAAAAATGCAATTCCCCTTCCTTGGTCATAGCCTACTCACACGAGTCAAATTCAAATGGTACCACAATGCTGAAATTATGTACGTGTCTTTGAAAGGCTGAATGTTAATGACATTGTTTTTGTCTGAGTGTATTTAAGATGAGATGGCATGAAGGGTTGTTGTAGGCATGTGTATATAAAGAAGTAGAAGTGAAAAGGGTGAATAAAAATGCAAAGAGTTTTTTTATGTGTAAAAGAGAGGAAAAATCTTAAAACATTAAACCAAATAAAAGAAATAATAGTCTTAAAATATTGAATAAAATGTAACAAAAAGTAGTCTTGAAACATTGAACCGAAGGAAATAAAGAGTCCTTTTTTTAAATTTGTTCTTATCTCTAATATGGCTTAAGAATGTTTCAATTCTCTTCATAGAGTGTGCCACATGACAAAACCTCATGCTCTTTCGCGTGAGCTCTCTGCTTTTATATATATATAATATATATATATATATATATATATATAATGATTGATTAATTGATTGATATTGATATTGATTACGTGAAATAATACCGTCCAAGTGCAAATCCTTCTGCCATGACCTTGATATTAATAAATAACATAAAAAGGGTCATATATATATATATATATATATATATATATTGATTGATTGATATTGATTAGGTGAAATAATACAGTCCAAGCGCAAATCCTTCTGCAATTACCTTGATATTAATAAATAACATAAAAAGGGTTTTCTTTACTTTTTTTTTTTTTTTTTTTTTTTTGAAATTGGGTTTTCTTTACTTCAAACGGCTGACACATTCACTCTTTTTTATTTTATGGGATAAAATAGAATGATATAACAATATAGTACCTTGAAAATCCATAACAAATCCAAAAAATAATTATACTAAATCTTGGTATTATTGTTTTTTGTATTTATAAGAAGGGAGAGAAGTGACCCGAATATATATATATATATATATATATATTAATTAAAAAAATTGAAGAAAGAGTGTTGTGGGTAGTCTTTGCTCGATTCTCTTATTAATAAATAACTCACCTCTCTTCTTTTTTTTCTTTTTTTGAGAAAAACTCAACTCTCTTCTTAACTTCCTCAATTTCAAATATTATGTCTACTAGCCCAGAAGACACGTAATTAATTACAAACAAATCTCAACATCACTTTCACAACAAATTTTAAATAGTATATTATTATTAACTGTTATTAGTGACCAAAAAATTAATTCTAGTAGTTGGTTCAAATCAGAATCAGTCATTTAGAATTTATTATATAAATAATGTGAACGGAGCAACCTTTTTTTTGGTCTGCGTGCTTGTTGTGTCTAAGTAAATCAATTAGACACAAAAAACGGAGCATAAGTTCTTTCTTATATTTGGAAAATCTTGCATCCTAGGTCTTTTTTTTTTTTTTTATAAATAAGTTAACAAATTGGGATTAAGTGTAGTTGTTATTGAATAAAATAAGACGAGATCTGAATCTAGATTTTTTATGCAAAGACAAAAATTTTACCAGCTCATCTATCCGAAAAACTTTGCATCATAGTCAAAAAATAATATCAGATGGAACTTACCCACATCCGCCAACAAGCAAATACCAAACGAAGATGCATTGATAGGACACAAGAAAGCCGTGTACATCAACTATAACACAATAAGAATAATTCCATTTTAGGAGGCAGAACAAAGGAAATAACCACAAATTTGGCATTTTAGATGAAAAAAAAAAAAAAAGAGTTGAAATTTCAAAACAATTAAAGAATCACCTCAAGTTTGCAAAGAGGAACTAATCATGTTTATTAACACATCAACTATGTACAAAAGGTACCAAGATTATTCCCCCTCAAATATCAGGGATGTTTAAAGGGTTATACAGTACTTCAGAGAGACTTGCAGACGCATAGCAATTGTTGTTATCCATCCGAAGCTGATCAATCAGTAATCCGCTGGTAGTGCCCGGTGCCTCATCATAAGAACAATTCAGCTAGACCCACAAAAAGGTAGAAGATAAAAAACAAGCAGTTGTGTTAAAGTTTTCAATCGATGTCAACCATAGAGTCAATTTCAACGGCATCATCACTTTTATGAACATCTGCCATCATCTCCTGCTCCAAATCATAGATCTTGTCATTCATACCTTCCTTTCTATATGCCTCGACCATGATAGAATATGTTGTGGAATTTGGTTGACATTGCTTATCTTTCATCCGCATAAAAACTCTCTCCATTTCCATCAAATCATTTGCCTTTGCACAAGCTGATATAACCGCATTATAAAAAGAGGCATTCTCAGGTATCTCAAACTTCCCAGCTAACTGTGCACTGCTAATCACCTTATTGAAGAGACCTGCATTGGCATATCCATTAATAAGACAGCAGAAAGTCTTGGTGTCTGCTTTCATACCCTCAGCACGCATCTGATCAAATGTGTACTCCATGTGCTTTGCATCTCCAGCATCTGCAAAAGCCTCGATCACATTGTTGTAAGTAGATGTTGTCCATGGAAATTGAAGCTTCCTCATGTATTCCATCACAGATGACATTTTGTCATACATTCGTTTTTTCCCATAAGCACCAATCAGGATATTAAAAGTGCGTGTTTCTGGCTCAATCCCAAAATTGCGAAATTTCTCATACCACTTCTCCATCATATCAAGCTGACCCTTGTTACCAAACACACTAAGGATAGTGTTCATTGTCCAGACATCAGGTTTACATGTTCTGCTCTCCAGCATCCCTGATAGCACCTTTTCCATTTGGTCAAATTTCCCCGCCTTACCGTAACCATTTAACACAATGTTCTGTGTGACTGTGTTTGGAGTTATTAACCTTTCAGCCATTTCTTTGTACAAGGACTCAACTAGTTCAAATTGACAAGCATCCACACAAGGTTTTATCAAGGTACTGTAAGTAAAAACATCAGGTTGACAATGGGGGAGGGTCTTCATTTGATTAAGAATTGAGAATGCCTTGTCAATTTGATTTTTCCGACAATACGCCGCAAGTAAAGCTGTGTAAAGTTCAGAAGTAGGTTCTAATCCTTCTTCAACCATTTCGTCAAAAAGTTGTCTTGCACGATGGGGTTCGCCAGATTTTCCAAGCAAAACAAGGAGCTTCATGTAAGTCCCTTCTTTAGGTTGATAAAAGGGTTGTTCTCTGAGCATCTCAAAAACCTGAACAGTCAAAGTAAGCACTGCTGCATATAAGAGCTAAAACAACCAGATTTTGATTTGAACCTACTGACAGGACATAGTTATACAACTTATAGTGATAAGATAGTAAACTTCAAAATGTGGGAATGCATCTTTATAGTTTATAAACAAGAGGTGGAAGAACAAAAGGCTATGTTCTGGTAAAATTCATATCCCAGCAGAGGCAATATAATAAGCATTTAAAACACTTTTTCACAAGAAAATACTTGCAAGTTTGAAACTTGATAAAAGCTACCGTTTTTTTTTTTTTAGCTAAGCAAGTGAAGAAGGATATGAGTGGATGAAGCTTATAAGCATTAGCTCAAACCCACCCCAAAAAAAAATTACTCCAACATCTAAGGTAGTTTAAGCACTTGTACGTACATATCACCACTAACTACTTAGTGCTCTTTGGCATTACCGTCAAAAGTAGAGGCTTTGGTGTTTTTAGTGTTTTGCAAATTACAGTAAATAGTATTTTGAAGTTCTGGATTTATAAATAATGAGAGGTGAATTGTAGAGCTTTTAACTAAAAGCTCCAAATATCAGCTTTGGCAAAGTTGCTTTTCAGCTTCAAGGACCCCTGTAAAGCTCTTTAACAAAATTGGCAAATGTTTGGCAATTTCTGCTAAAAGAGCTTTAAAGCTCTCAAAGCACTTAACATACCACGAGACACACCCAAAGAGCTTTAGAGCTCTCAAAACTCTTTTCTGGTTGCGTGTAGCCATGTGAACTTAGAGCTCATCAACCAGAAAAGAGATTTAAGAGCCCTAAAAAGGTTTTTGGAAGAAAAAAGGGATCGAGAAAAAGTGGTTAAGTTCCATTAAGCTTTTTTTTAAATCAAAAAATAAAAAATCTACTAGATATAGCAGAAATCCAGATCTTTTCAGAAAAAACCTGTTATTGCTTCTAGGGAACCAAGACCTCCTACTTCGAGAGGGAGTCCAGACCTCCATGTTAGACTATCTAAAAATTTGTAACTTAGAAATTCAAGACAGTTCTTTATTCATTGTTAACATATGAATTTATACAAGACAGTCTTCTAAATAGATAAAAATAAATACTAACTCCCTATAATCTATCAATCAAACTAATTGTAATCCTAACTAATTCCAATCAAAACTAAGTTTTTGATTAAATAAAACCTATCTCTAATTGAAATAAATTAAGCACCTAACAAAACTTTACAATTCTATTCACTAGAATTTACCAAAGTTTCAGCTTCACTGCTAAAGCTTTAATTCATACAGCAATGCCAAAAGGGCACAAGACCAATTGGGCTCCAATTTTTTTTTTTTTTTTTCCTTTTGTTTGGGCTAAGCAAGTACCCTAGTTTCCTTAGCTGACAGCACAAAACCACTAGTTACTTGATAGAAAGAGCGGAGCATTTCTAAGATAAAGTCTAAGCAAGATTGAGTGATAAGAATTTTATTGTTCAAATTGTTACAATATTCACATCAACATTCAAATACCCAGAAACCAAAACCACAGTCTTATTAGCCTAGCAGCAAAATAAGGAACAAAAAAGAGAGTAAAGGGTCAAACCTGAAGGGCTTGGAGCCATTGTTTCTTTTGGATAAGTTCAGACAAGGTTTCAGTGACAGTGTTAGCCCAGGCCTTGGCGTTGTTCTTGCGGTCCAATTTCTTCTTCACATTCTTGAGAGGTGTCTTCCTCTTTGAAGTACCATATATTGAGGTTTCTGAAAACCCAGGGAACTCACCTTGCTTCCAGTGCTTCTTTTTGGCCACTGAAGATGATGATGATGAGGTGGTGGTGGTGGTGGTGGTGGTGGTTTTGGGTGGTGGTGGTGCAAATGCACAGTGGATGAAGGTAGATGGTTTTGGGTGATGGGGTCTGAGGTTGGTGGTGGGGAAAGAGGTGTTGTTGATGAGTGAAGATGAGAATGAGAGAGAGATTGAAGCCATGACTGACTGTCTACTGTCTCTCTGATTTTTCCCTGATGAAAGTGGTGGGTTTGTGGGTTTTAGGAGGGGCATCCAAATGACTTCTTTGGCCTTATCTTCAATTCTTCATGTCCAAATCTCTCTCTCTCTCGCTCTCTCTCTCCATGGTCCATATTTATATATATATATATATATATATATATATATATATATTACTAACAAATACCCTTTAGGCAATTATTTATGGGAGAGAAAAAAAAAAAAAAACTGATTTTTTTACTGATTTTTCAATTTTTTATAAAATTTTTTTAAAAATTGATGATTAATAGATGTCTTAAAACACTCACTAACTCTATATATATATATATATATATATATATATATACACACACACCTCAAATTAAGGGAAAAATGGATTTTTGCCCTTATTTTTTAAAATATCTAGCATAATGTTCCTATTTTGAAATTATTAAGTAACATGTCCCTATTTTGAAACTCAATTTTAAAAAAATCGAGTTACGGGTAGAACTCGAGTTCTATTCATATTTTGCCACTTAACAATGTCGAATTTCACTTAAATATATATATATATCTATATATATATATATATAAAACTCGACTTTGAAGATATCAAATTTTGTACATAAATTGATTTTGTTAAAATTGAATTTCAGAAACAGAGGCATTCTGCTAAATAATTTCAAAACAAGGATATTGTACTAGATATTAAAAAAAAATAAGGACAAAAGCCCATTTTTCTCCCCATATCAAATATGAGAGATTAACACTTTTTCCAAAGTCCAAACTTAAATAACAATTTCTTCCTTTAAGATTTGAAGAACACATTAGTTCTTTCATTAATAACAAGAATACAAAATTTCAAATTTTGAAAAAATTTCCTTATCCAAACTCTAAGCATAGTTGGTGAAAGTTTTTTTCAATTAAATATTGTTTCTTGTCACTAAACTTCCACATACTACCAAAAAAAAAAAAAACCCATCATGAAGTGAATGTCATTAATTCAAATCCTATCATACCATTATTTATATAAAAACACTTAAGTTTTTTATTTTTTTCCCCCTTTTGGGGGAATGAGGAAAGAAGAGGAGAGGGAGTAGTGAACTCATAGCAAATGAAAACAAAAATAGGTGTCAATTGGGATATAAGCCTATTTGGCATTCTGTGTTCTCTTTTTAAATGGAGATGGATAATTGCATGGTGAAAATTTAAATTTTTTTACATGCACTTTTAAATATGTGAAAAGTTCAATCTTTGCCATAAAATATTTTATATATAAAAAAATTATTGTTAAGTCTAGTGAAATGACCTTACAAATCATAAAATGGCAACTTAATAAAAATGTTAAAGTTTAAACACAATAATGATTAAAAAATAGACTTTAGGAATGGAAATGACAGTTCTATTTTATGAGTATTGTAAGGGCTTGTTTTGATCTACAACCCAAAAGATTTGGACAATGACCCAATAAGCCCACGACAATAGATTTGTTAGAGAGTGGGTTTATTCTTGAACATTTAATGAGTTATAACGTAAATCACAATAGGTTAGCTGGTGCTGAAATGACTAAGACAAACAAATTAAAAGGAAAAACACTCATCGGTCAAGTCCGAAGATGGAATGTTCTTATATATATATATATATATATATGTCTCATAGACTTGTACAAATGTTCGAGTTCTGGGGTCCCCCCTAGTTTCTTCCTTGCTTTTCCTTTTATATTCAGCTACAAATCATCTGAATCTTATACTTGGAGGGCTGAGATTGTACTCCTACGACTCCTGTCCCATCCAGAGCATACTAGTAAGCTTTACCTTGTAATTTTAGTTGTGCCACCACTATTCATGTTCATTTCCTCATTAATGCGGCAAAAGGAGTGGTTGTCTTGTATTTAATGCGGAGGGGATGGCTTCTATACCATTTTTTCTTCATCTTTCTCGTATTCCATGTCAAGTCTGCTTTCTTTCCTTTTTGATGTTTTAATTTTATGAGCCTCGCATAATTAGTGTTCATCCCTGAGGTCTGAGGTGCATTCTCGGAAATAACCTTGACTGCTCGTTGAAATCAGATTTAGGATCCTCGTCCTCTCAAGTATAATTGGATTTTAATCTAAAATTAATTATGCACTTAAGTTAGAAAAAAATTTAAAAATTGTGAATTCACTCAAACAATACATTAATATTCTTACTTATTTTAAACTTTTTTTTTTTTTAGGAAGTACTTATATTAAACTTAAAAATTTACATTTACTCTCTTTTTAATTACATATTATAATATAATTGTAATTTCACAAGTGTGATACCATATAATGAATATTATACATGGAACATAAAAAATATTTTTTACAAAATATTTAAAATGAACCTAGAGCGTACACACGTACTACGCGGAACATTAGGTAGATGCTATCAAATTGGCCTTCCCATCAAATTTTATTAACTGACAATTAAATATCCCCAAATGATGTGTTGTCTTAAAACTTTAAGGGAATAATAAACTTAAGGGATCAAAATGACAACAATTCAAAGTTCAAGGGTTAATTGCAAATTTTTAAAACTTCAAAAACCAAAATGAAAGCAGCATTGCAGCACCAACATTAGAGCTAGAAGGACTAAAATAATGAATTTTAGCCTAAATTACTATTTGTAAGTGTAACATGTTACATGAGAGTGGCAATTTTTGTTGCAGCTAGCCAGGATCTTAGTAAATTGAAGTTCGGCCAGTCGTTTGGTCACAACTGTGGATTAGAAAAGCTCAAGCTGCTGCAAAATTGAAACTTGGGAAGAATCTTCATAACTCTATACAAAACTTCACAATGACTTCCACTTCCATTTCAACCTGCCAACCAAGGCCTCAAATATCCATTACGTGCCATAGGACCTTGGGATTATTATGTCTTTCAACGTATTCATGATGTAAAGAAAAAGGGAACATACTCATGATACTCTACAGAATCCCTCAGAGAGCTTTGAGGGTATTCAATCTCCATCCTGATACGGGGTGTTCAATTCTGGATAATGAATTAATGGTCCTTTCTAATTGAAAATTTTCCCTATATATATTTAAAATGAACTCAGTAACACATATACAGTATTTTCCACTGATATCTAAACCCACAAATATCATTAGGGATTTTACATTGCCCTTTTGAAATTAGGATGGAAAAGAGGGGGGAGAGGAAGAAAAAAGAAATTTAGCCTACAATCTATAAAAGATACAGATTAACCACCTTAGCTTGACCCGTACTTCAACAATTCCCACCTAAACGGCCGGAACACGTAAAGCACTTGAGGTGAGCTTTTGAAGAGTAAAGCCACACAAACACAAACAGCCGCAATAGTGACCATTGAGAGCATTGCCGGCTTGTATACTAGTGATCTTCTCATATTGCCATAAGCCGGCTTCTGCTCACATACCTTGCAATGTCGACAGCTTACTCCCATTTCAACCTTCTCAGTTTGCAAGCTGGCAACTTTCGACAACTTATGCCTATCTGATTGCTTCCGTTTGGTGTTACAATCCAGGAGAGCACCAGGGATATCAAGCACCACATGACTGTTTCCTGATTTGTTGCTGATTTTCTTCTGCACAAGATGGATATAGGAGTAGTAGCCTCTCAGGCATGCATAATCATTGGGTGTCAAACCCGTACTATCACGAGCACTCTTCCATGCTTTAATTCCAACCTGAACAACACAGACCAATATCAGCACCATGAAAATTTAATAACATATTAATAATACATCATAAGATGACCAGCGAAATAAGAGAAAAGGTTCTCAACAAGCGTCTTAACCTGCTAAATAAAACAGTGACTCAAATTTTTTGAAATTCATTTTCTATCAGAAGATCATCCTTGTATTAGAAGTAAATTTTTTAATGATGATATACTAGAAATTGCTAGATGATTTAGAAAATCCCTCAGTAAGCTCACCTGTGTGGAAGCAGAACATCAAAAGGGGAGAGAGAAAGAGATTTAAAACATTTAGAATAATAAGAGCAGTTTTAGCTCATAGCCCATCCACAAAACTGAGGATAGTCTTAGCACAAAGATACAGTTTAATTATGTGAGTGATCGGGAAAATGTGTGCTAGGGACGGATATATGAACCAATTTAGTGTCTTCTCCCCATATGGACTTAGAAACATAATACTGATGAATACTAATAGACAAGGACTTACCAATCCAGGATCATCAGTTAAGGCATCTAACACATTCTCAGAGCCCTCTTTGCTAGCTGCAATGTGAAGTGCAGTAAGCCCTGCAGGCCCTAAAATATCAGGTTTAAATAAGAAGCCATTGATTCCCTTGTCAACCTGTTGCTTCCCCTGAGAACCTGTTTTATCCAAAACTTTATCTGGAACAAATCTTAACAGGAGTTCCACCATAGGCCTGCAGTTTCGCCGGACAGCTCTGTGGAGGAGACCCAAATCCAACAAAGCAAGGTCAACAGAAGGATGCTCTCCTGTACCAACTGCACCCTCAAACAGAATTCCCAAGAGTTTCTTCACTACAGCACACCAGTCATGGTCCATGGAGAATTCCATGAGCCACTTGAACCGCTTGAAGGGGAAGAGATCCTGGTTTGGATCCATGTGACCTAGCCTGAATTTCACATGACTTCTATGAAGAAGCCAACCCATTTCATGTATAAAGTCCAGGGCTTGAGTCTTTGCTTCCAGCAGTGCAGGTACTCTCTGAATGTCATCAGCAGTTTCAACCACCTCAATTGCGCCCTCCAGCATACAGATCTCAGAACACACTTCTTGCTCAGCAACTATAAATGGAAAGAAACTGCTGCTGAGACCATGATCTTCAACCTGATAAGATCAAAATATGTATGTTCTAAATCAGAAATGGAAATATTCTTATGCATACTATAAAGACAGAAAATCATTTATGCAGAGTTTTCTCCTCCTGTTAATGCACCTGACCATCTCTTGTCTCTTCTTATAAGCATTTCACACTGTTTTCCCTTCTAGCCTATGTTGCACGGACACGGACACGGACACGGACACTGACACAGGGATACGGCAACTTTTTGAAAAATAAGGACACGACACGGCGGGGACACGGCGGTTAAATAATTAATTAAAATTTATATTTAGGCATATTTTTTAATATTAGTAACATATTTCTATAGAGGAGCAACTGACTCAGCTGATTTTTCATTTTAATTATCCATTTTAGTAAAATCACCTACAATATTTAACTTAAATAAAAAAATAAAATTATAGCAGGACACACAAACAAAAATCACTAAATTCATAATAAACATTATAATTTATAAGACAAAAAAAAAAGGTTGAGCAAAGAAACACAGTAACAGTACACTAATACAATGAGACTCTGAGAATGGGATTAAAAAAAAAAAAAAAAAACGCTTTTACTTCTATAAATAACAGTACACCCACCCGTTCACCAAAAGGTCCAAAAGGACCAAAACCAAAACCAATATCTGAAAGAAAAAAAAAAACAGAGGGGTCGGACTGTTGTCCATGCCGAGAGAGAGAGAGAGAGAGATCGGAAGGGACAGCCGGCGCACGGCGTCGACATCTGGAGCTCGCCGATCGGCCCGATATAGCTCCGGCGAGGGACAGAGGGCGATCGGACCTGTTGTCCATGCCGAGAGAGAGAGAGAGAGAGAGAGAGATCGGAAGGGACAGCCGGCTAGGGCACGGCGTCGACGTCTATGGAGCTCGCCGATCAGCCCGATCTAGCTCCGGCGAGGGACAGAGGGCAGCGGCAGCGGCAGCAGCCCGATCTAGCTCCTTTGGGTGTCAAAATCTTTGATTTTCTCTTTTTTTTTTTCTTTTTTTTTTTTTCCACTGCGGACGTGTCGGAGCCGTGTCGGAGAAGCAAAAAAAAAAAAAAAAAGAGACACTCGCCAGACACCGGAATCTGGCGAGTCGTACCCGTTCCGGTGTCCGACACGTGTCCGACACCGACACGACGCCAAAAATGGCGTGTCCGTGCAACCTAGCTTCTAGCCCTCTCAGAATTTGCTTCTGAAAGTTCTTATGCATGCCATGAAGATAGAACATCATTTATGCAGAGTTTTCTCCTCCTGTTAACCACCCCACCCGTCATTCTGCCTTCAAGTGAACTTATACTTCAATATTTTTTTTTATTTTTTTTATTTTAAAGGCTACATGTTTTGAATTTATATGATGGAAAGGCATCTGTATTTCATCCATCCTAGTTCATGAAAGACGGCTTGCTCAAACTACATAAAATTTTAATAAGAAAGCCAATAACTTTCACAGTTTGGATCAAAGGAAAAAGGAAGGGGAGGGAGGGGAGTTGGATTCTTGACATATTTTGATTTAATTCCCTTGGTCTATAACAGCAAGTAAAAGAGGACAGTCCAGAGAAACCAAGCTTTATTGCACTGGACTTTCATGTAACTTTTAACAGATAGAGACTGCCACAAAATTCAATGGACTACGACAAACCTGAAGCACATGTCATGAGTGTTTTTAACACACTGAACTTTTAAAAATTGAAAATACTTCAGTGGGAATGAAGATCAAATAAAAGTTTTCTAAGACATTGGAAGTGATTGAATGCATAGTAGCACTAACCATGTCAAATCAAAGAAAAAGTTCCCATGGGTAGGATCCAACTTTTGTGAGCTTTGCAAGCTTCACGCATTTTTAAATAATTTACCATATATAAACCAGAATTTATGCCACATACACCCATAGTTGAGCTCACTTGATTGCAACAAAATAAATTCTTAAATTCAGGATAACCCTACCTCAATGAATCCTCTCCCGGTAACATTTGGTATAGAACAGGGGAAGCTGAGGCACTGGAGTTCATTGTGCTCAATGGCTGTATCAGCACTGTTCATCAACTCATTACAAGTTTCCTGGATCAGATGCTTGCCTTCTAGAGCACAGAGTAACCTGAAACCAAATGCGAGACTTAATATCTATGCAGTAAGCATGATGTGTTGATCAAGTCTGAAACAAAATTTGAAAAATGAGAGGGAGATGAACATATGTATTCCAGCATACATAGAAAAGCTAAAGAATACCTAGCACTGGACCGGAATAGGTTACAGCCTTTTACGACAAACTGAACTCTCTCAGATACAGAAACAGCAATAGGCTTGATGCTTGAAATTCTGCAACTTTTCTCGTTTTTAAGAGGTAAGGGTGTGTCTAAGACAACCTGACCTGCAGGGCAGATATAACAAATAAAATTACTCCTCAAAGAAATGTTATTTAACCTACATTTATTGGTGAATGATAAAGCATGAACAGAAACTGTAAAATACTTTGGCCCAGAAACATAGATAAGCAGACAGCAAATGAATGTACTTACATATTATGCCTGGTGTTATTCTTTTACAATGTTAGACCACAATCACCATAATTTCTCATAGGATCAGTATTTTGCCAAATATCCATTAAATTAAATGACCTTCGCACACTCACCATGGATATTAAACATCAAGAGAATCAGAAATTAAGAACCGCCTCATCTAAAAATATGTTCAAACTTATTCCTATGTTTGAATGGGGGGATATGTACAAAGAGGAAAGAGCAAGGGTGGCTGGAATATACTAATATTAGTAGATACCAGCCACCCTTCACCTCTCTTTTCTTCCCCTCTCCCTCCTTTCTGGATTTACCCGATGATTTAATATATTCTAAAAATCTACTAGATAAATAAGTTTTGGATTTGAAGATAAATGAGTTTGGCATGCATGACAAGCAAATGAAGGAAAAGTAATCTAACTGTAGACTTGATATTAATTTACTTTAAGTTATTAAGTGGTATATTATTGCAAAGAATTACACCAAGCATAACTATATATATATATATATATATAGAGAGAGAGAGAGAGAGAGAGAGAGAGAGAGAGCAAACCATTATACATAAATGCTACAGAATGTCGCACCCTAGTATACACCCATCCTGTTCTCCAGAAAGAGTCATTGGATGCATCAAGTAGCTCTCTTAGATAGGATCCCAGATCACAGCAGAGCTGTATGTAGAAAATGTAATTAAGAATTTAAAAATTCTGTTCCTAATACTAGGTTTAGCAATTCAACATTTCTTGCATCAGAATGGAAGCATACCTCCTCCCATGTGGATTTTTCTAGACGGAGGTATATTGTTAATATGATACAGCCTGGCCTTATATAGCTCTCAATGTCAGTAGGACTGTGGGATAACCAGTCAAGAATCTGGGGATGTAAAATATATAACAAAAAATCAAATATATATGGAACAAAACATGCCAAGAAAGGTTGCAAAGAAGCAATTTCATGTCTTAGTATATACCTGGGTTCGGAGAACAAGAGGAAAATCATTCGGGTCTTTCCCAAAGAGTTTGAAAACTATTCGATCTGTGCGAACCTGAAGATTTGTAGTAAAAGAGTTGTTTAGAGAAATATACACTAAGGCCACAAAAAAGGTACATATTTATATTTTTACTTATAAAAAGCATGCACCGTTGTCTAACAGCCCTACTTGAACCATATACATTGAACAGACAGCCACAATGTCTCACTGCTAAACCCCCAGTTAAAGATAGATTATGATTCGTCTTAATATTAACATCATTGAAGGTAATACTACAGCTCCTGAAGCAGCAGCAGATAACCAATTTTTCCAATTTGCAATCAATAAGTCAATCAATTAACAAAGACTAATGAACCACAGGACCCAAACACCAAAAGAAACAATATACTATGTAAGTACGTAACCACAATTGTCAATTTATTGGGCTAATGAGGACTTTGATCAGAAGAACTAACAACTATGACAAACAAAAGACATTTTCAACTCAGCTTAACTAAACTTCAACCCAAACTACAGGCATTGACCCAAAAGTCTAAAATGGTCAATAGAAAGTTAAAGTCACTCAATAAATCTGTTGACCACCAAAAAGGAGAACCAGATTAATTTTAGTAGACCTGACCAGTTATAATAGTCTCACCAGCAGTTATAAAGGGAACAAGATTCCATCACAACAAGATTATACCTGAGCCTCTCCACTGGAACTAGATGGTGACTGTGAAGAAGTTGAATCTGAGTTGCCACTAGTCTGAGGTGGGCTAGACTTGAGAGAGTCATGCTGTACCCATAATGGATGGCCAAGAAGCCCAGTCCCAGAATTTACAGGGGCATGAGACTTCCCTATATTCTCCACATGGCCCTCTGAATCATCACATAGATTATTCAAATCAATGTTATTAAATTTGATCCTCCCATTTGTAGTCTCTGATATTGATTTGGATGGAAGGCCATCCTTTGAAGGAGGCGGATTCATGTGCTGTAGACCCGATAGAGCTTGTACATGTCTACCCCCAGCATCATCTAAAGATATTCTTTTCTGAGCTACATCAGATGCAGATACTGTCACACATTTTCCCATAGGCCTAGGATGGTCATGAAGGTTGATGCAATCATCCATCTTTAAGGCTGAACTAAAAGGCCTAGAGGGTTCTGAACCATTTGGAGTAACATCTGTCACCTTTTGTGGAGCCCCATTAGATGTGCCAGCATTAAGCAAACCTTGAGATCCCTCCAATAATGCTGATATGTTCCTTCCATCAACCGTACCAGCTAGACTGGCCAGGTTCTTCAACAGATGAGATAACAGATCCTGGTCCTTGTTTTGATCTGAGCCATTTGCTGCAATTTATAGAAGGCATAATCTGTGGAGTCAAATAAGTATGCCAATCATGACACCCAAGGAAAGGAGAAAAACAGATGCAAAAAAGAAAATGTCAATGATCAGATCAATGATATGTAATTCTTTTAGAACAGCATTCTCTTGGACAGTTTGCCCTTTCAAGCATTGTAAATATCTAATATGAATGGGCCCAAAAAGTTAAAGCAGCACAATGAAAACAAAAACATAGCAGCTGCACCTAGGTGTAATCAGTGATGGTCTTGACAAATTGACCAAATAGTTCAGGCAATAACAGAAAATTGGCCAGCAAAGCTGCTAGCTTCTATGAATTTACGTACATTGCATTTTAAACAATCTTAGCACCACAGTAGCAGTCAGCGACAAAAGCCAAGAAGAATTTGCACATTAAAAAAAAAAAAAAAAAACCACACAAGAGTTGTCATATAAACGACCAGAGAAAGCAACTAAGACTCCCAGATTCTAAATATGCATTATGCCTCTAAGCATTGACTTTTACTTCACCCAGCTTTTAAGATTTCACTTTCACAGTATAGAATTATTTTCACAAAATAATAGGCTAGTGTTTTCAGTGACAAAATAAGGACCTTGCTTTGCTACAGTAATTGACTATCCATTCAACTGAGAGACAGTTGGATATTAGCATATATATGTCAAGACATAGAAATTAAGAAGTTTAGCATTGTTGCCTTCAAATATTCAATGCCTTGAATGCACAGATCATAGAATCTGAAGTGAGCACCATGAAACTTTTTTCTGCAGATGATTTTCCATCCATCCCTATAAATAATTGTGAACTCTTCTCATGCCCAAAACAAAATTCCAGATCTTTATCAATTCAATGATAAATTTTAACATGTTTTCATTTGCACAGAAAGATTAGGATGGTAAAAGGTTATGCCCTATCAACTCATCTACCATGGCATCATAGATAACAAGTTATTACTTTATATTGTAACAATTTCTTGCATTGATAAAACATTTTTGGTTTACCCATACTAGTTTACCCAACACTACTTATCAAAAAAAAGTTTACCCAACACTCACTACATAAATTAAATTTATCGTTCCTTGGCATAAATGATTTAGAAGTCATTTCTTAACCACCTTCAATAAAGTTATAAGTTGTAGTTAGAGCATAAATCACAACAATTTTTTTAAGCATAAAATCACAACAAAACTGAATTCTGCCAATAGCTTTCTGCCCAGTATCATACACGCAACAAACTGCTGCATAGCAGTGCCTTTTTAAAGCAGCCAAGTAAATAAATTTGCGGTAAATACTAAATAAAAGGACCTACAGTGCAAATTAGAGAGAATCCTCAGCAAACTTATCAATAGATAACTGCTACCCCTTTCAGCATTCAGAGAGCCTCCATTAACTACAGTGTCAGGATGTGTTTTCCTCCTCCTCCTATTATGACCAGCCAACCGTCTACGACAACTTCTCTTTCCCTCGTCAAACTCTTGAAGAGCATGAAACCTGCCAAAAAGTATAAAACCAAGTTGCATCTGATTGGAAAACCAAATTGCTTTGCAAAATGCTTTATACCAAACATAGACATATAACAACATTGGACACATATTGAAAGTAGGATTTTGCTAATGTGTGCCCTAAAGGCACACAATAATTTATCATTTTTGGAAAAAATTTCTCGGGAATTGAAAAAATTTTGACAGCTTTTTCAATTTCTGAAAAGATTTTTCCAAAAATGGATGGGTTAATGTGTGCCCAAAAATGGATAGGTTGAAAGAATATAAGAGCAAAACTAAAAGCTCCACACAACCACACTCTGTGATATTCCATCATTTTTTTTTTAGCAAAAAAATGCCCCAGCAACTATTCCAGTCATGACCAAAAGTAATGAAAATGTTTCCTCAAAATAAGGAAAATAATATAACCAAACTAACCTGCTACACTGCTGACAGAACCGCTGCATAATGTTTCCCACCAGAGCTTTGCTGGCCTTGGAATGCACATCACAAACCTTATGTCGGCGGTGGTAATCCTTGGCATCGCTGAGATCAGCCCTACAATCCTGCACCTGACAAACCGCACGGTTTGAAGAATTCCCAACAATCTTTGTCTTCTTCCCACTCTTTAACTCCCCTTCCATGATAGGGTAAACTTGCCCACCAAGCTTTAAGTTAAGGGACCCATCTTCATCATTTAACTCTTCATCTTCAACAGCCACAGCCCTCCTCCTCTTCTCAAATTCCCTCCTTCCCACACCATTCGCCAGATTAACATCATCCGAACCAGACGACAAACTGGTAGACAAAACAACATTTTCTGGAATCTCCGTCCCAACTGGAAATAACTGCCTACTCCTACAATCAGATGGTGCAGAATTTAATGGACTAGCTCTAAAAAGGTCGCCATCCCATTTCCAATCATTCAAATCCCATTCCAAACTCTTTTTCCCAACCGCCTTCAAATCCGGCACCACAGGACCAAAGAATTGATTAGCCTTACCTCCAAATTGAGCCTCCATTTATCAAAATTTCCAAAAACCCAGAAAAGGTCAAAACACCCAGATTCCAATTCTAGCAAAATTAGCTACCCAATTGAACAAAAACCCAATTAAACTTAAAAGGTCAACGTTCAGTTCCAGCTAGAAATTACTAACATAAAAACCCCACAAAAATTAAACTCAAGCCCCCCAAAGAAAAGTCTTTGTCTTTATCCTCTCTATGCCCCCAGAACTCCATATATAGTACACCAACACATTCATGGATAAAAAACAAGAGCTACACACATGCTCAAAACCCTTCAATCACCCACTTATTCCCTCAAAATCATCAACAAAAACACCACCGCACTCACAATCAAAAAAATCCCACAATTCCATCAAACTAATAAAGTTCTCAAATTTTACATCATTAGCAAAACTCAATCATAACAACTATAACTCAAAACAAGCTTAACAGTACAAACCCATGATTAAAATAAGAGAAACTTGCCGATAGATATCAAGCTGGTCTTGTTGGAGCCCTCAAGCTTGTACCACCTTGGAGATCAACAGAGAGAGACAGAGAATATAGCAAAGGAAAATTAGGGACAGGTTAGGAAAGTGTGTGAAATAAATGCCATTTCAGTGGGGAGAGAGAGAGAGAGAGAGAGAGAAAGAGTCAGTACACTTTTATGTTTAGGAATCTTGGCCCACACCGTGTCCTTCGCTCTCTCTCTCTCTCTCTCTCTCTCTCACTGTAAGAAAAGTACTAGATTGGTAATGTGTTCATTAACCAATCAGAAAAGATCAATCTCATGAAAGATCTGTTACGTGTCGTTCGTTCATTGGCTAACATCATCAATACTCGGTTCGTTTTGACTTTCAATGATTTGGACATGACACAGTTTTTCGACACGTGTTATAAGCTCATGCGCAAGCTTATAAGGCAAGGATCTCAGTATATATATGTATCATTTTTTTGTTTTTGCTTTTTGCTAAAAATTTTCACTGTAATTAATAGTATGTGAAAGAAAATAATAATACTTTAAAATGATTTTTTTTTTTTTTATAAAAAAACAAATTTCTTTTTTTAATTTGGCTTCGTACAAGCACAACTCATCTGAAGGTGATGGCTTTGTTTTTACTTGTTGGGGTAAAATTACAGGGATAGAGTGATGTGCACATGCATGGTACGTAGCTACACCCTCATTTGGTTAGGCAGCATCATGGAAGAATCCATGACATGACCATTCGATTGGTGGACTGATATGTCTTTCAAGTTTCAGCTATATCAATTTTCATAAAAAATTTTACAATTATCAAGTTGATAAATTAGTTTCTCAAAAAAAAAAAAAAGTTGATAAATTAAAAAATTTTACAATTGTCAAGTTGATAAATGATAAATAGCAAACGATAACGTGTGACGAATTCAATTAAAAACTAATAAAGACTTACTAACTCAAATTTTGTGATAATTATTATATCTGTAACATTACTCTTTAATAAATTTCAGCTACTAACAAAACATAAACATGAACGAATAGGTTACATTAATTCCACCATTAACTATGCTACATGGTTTAAAATTGTAAAAGTTGTACATCTTTATATTTTCCGCTACAAAATATCTTTGTTACTCCGTGAATGATGCTATTGGCTAATCATTGCTACATTCAAATAACACAATAAAACTGGGGAAAAAACATGGAAATAAAAAAGGTCTTCTTGCTAACATACAAAGAAGTATTTAAAAAAAAAAAAAATTGACATATAGATTTCATCCCTGCTTTCTGATTCATGATGAGTGCGTATTATGAATCTATGATTGCATGACTTTGTTATGAAATATAAACAGTTATATATATATATATATATATATATATTCTGTTTTCTACAATGGTTCCGATTTAGACGAAGAGAGTTCCTTTTCAGAGAAGCTTGAATTAATTTATATGTTGGCGTGTTTTTTTCAAAAAAAAAAAATTTATTGGAAATTCACCGTAATAGATAGATAAGTGGAAATGTCGGAAATACAAGATCCAAAAAGAAATTATCCGCTTAAAAATAGGGATAACTTCTATTGATGAAAAAATGAGAAAAAGTCACTTGAAATAATCTATTGAGGATCTATAACTGATCCCAAAAAATGGAGATTAAGGCTTGTTATTATTGTCATCTTCGTCTTGGAACACATAATAGCAAAAGAATTGATTTAGTGTGTATTTATATAATAATAATAATAATAATAATAATAATAATAATAATAATACATACGT
The DNA here is from genome assembly GCA_033629205.1 of Lithocarpus polystachyus. Classification (NCBI taxonomy): domain Eukaryota; kingdom Viridiplantae; phylum Streptophyta; class Magnoliopsida; order Fagales; family Fagaceae; genus Lithocarpus; species Lithocarpus polystachyus. The sequence goes on from CM066167.1 coordinate 14,677,808, forward strand.
CCAACCCTAACTAATATGTTAAGAATTCATAGCCTATTAATGTATAGTTATGATAAATAATCAACTAATCACACCATCATGTGGTGCATCCTCACACATGCAATAATCCTAATAAGTGGATGATATTGCTTCATGCGTACATGTATTGTTCATTAACAAATATTTTTCTTTCTAAGAGGTAAACACGCTTGCCTATAAGTAATTGGACCATCATTTGCATTAAGATAATTTCATTTTATTCTCTTTGTAAACACTAAACACAAGGCTTTACGTCTGCGATGATGATCACCACGACTCAGACTTAGTTAAACAAATTTTTATATGTCACAGAAATATCTATGAAATGTTCAGTTTCAACACGCCAAGCAGGTACGTATGGTATAAGTAATTCGTATATTAATTGCGTAAATATTTCAACATCCTGATTGTCCTATATATGAATAAGTCTCATTCATGATAAGCCCTATAAAAATAATGAACGTGTGTAATGGTAAGTCAGCTTTTTCGAGATATTCAAATGATATATTACTAATTTACCATATATAGCATGGTACTCTAGAATTTCATTTCAGGTGTCTTACCTTTAACCAGTTCTAAAATGCATTTAAAATTCCTCAAAGTTGACTCCAGTATATTATAATGCAATTTTGCAGCAGATTTATGCTATACGAATTTTTATCAATATATAATGGCAATTGATGGACATGTCCTAAAATTTGTCCTGTTTTGGCATAAGAAAAAAGAGGATAATAGACACACATCACAGAAATAAAAAAAGGAAACTTTAGGTTTAAAGAGAGTTTTAGTTCTTCTCTTTTGTCAAAATCAAATTGGACTATTGGAGAGAGTTGTTGGCTAGTATTGGTCAGGAACATATTTAATAAAGTAGTAGGACACTATCTCTAATGGCCTGTTTAGAAGTTAAAAAAAGAAGGTTAGTAGAGTAAAAGGAGGGAGAGTAGTTCAATTACCTTGTTTGAAAGTTTTTTAAGGAATGAGGGAGAGGGGTTTGGAAGGGTTTTGAGGGGTTTCAACTACCTCTAAGCCCTCATTTTTAATTCCCTTAAATTAGAAAAATTTAAAGGGAGAGTAGAGTAGATAAATTATTGACTAAAAGAATTTCCCAATTTATCCCTTTTAAATTAACAAAATTACAAACATATAACCTTTGTTTGTTTCATGAGAAAATAAATAATTTAATGCTAAACTTTTAGAAATTCAAAACCGTAAAAGCCACCAAAAACAAACACTTTTCTCTTTCAAAAAGTGTAACTATGTTTTGTTTTCTAATAAACAAAACGACCAACAAAATACACAAATAACACAATACTCAAATTTCAATTCCTTTTCCTTTTCCTCCATTTTCAGAGCACCCAAACAAAAATTAAAGCCACAAAATTTTTCTCAGAATCTCACAGTTGTAATCTAAAAAAAGCACAAGAAATTAGACGCCGTCGAGTCATGGGTCGTCGACGATGACGTCCAAAGGTCCACGTCGCTCGCAGCGATCGGGATTGAGCTCAAGCACTCAAGCTTAATCAAACCTCGAGCCACTTCGTCGCCGATGAAGCGCAACGGCGACTCTTTCCCTCTGATTCCGAAGAAATATCCTAACGACAATGAGGATCGCGATCGACATTCCTCCAAAGATCGCGACTGTCCATTTTCTTGGTACAATCTCCATTCTCGGTGCCCCTTCTTCAGCAACGATTCTAGGGTTTCTCCTTACAACTCTAGGATCTCGTTTTGCTTGCTCTTTGTTCTCCAGGATCTCACTTTTTCTTTTTCTTTTTTGGTTGTGTGCATTTTGGGGGATTTGGTTTGTGTTTCTGTGAATTTTTTTTTTCCCTCTACTTATGCCTGTTTTTGGTTGCTCATAAAATGTGGAAAAGAAATGAGAATTTGGATTTTGATTGGAGTTTGAAAAAACCTACTAAAAGAAAGTGATTTTTACTCTTTTTTTAGTTTTTAGGTATATACTTTATTTTGTTTTATTTTTTTAAATTTTATTTATGCTTCTCAAAAAAAAAAAATTCACTAATATATTCTAAGATTTGGACCAATGATAATCAGGTTGACTTTACAAAGCTAATAAATTAATCATAGACCAATATTGCAAGTTCATTTTTAAATAGGGGTAAATTTGTTTATTTAACTTATTTCCTCTCCTCTCCATCATAATTTTTAAAACATCCAAACAAGTAGAAGGGCTAATTACTCCCTTCTCCTTACTAATTTTAAAAACATTCAAACAAGGTGGAGGATAACCATTCCCCTCTACTCTCCTCCCCACTACTCTCCTCCCTCTCTAAACTTCCAAACAGGCCGTAAGAGTGCTAGCCAGGGCTGGAAGATGGTTCTCATCTCATGTATCCAAAGCTTCAATCAAACCCCTAATAATGTGGGGTTGTTTCATGTTTGATTCAGTTTTTTATTATAATTGTACGACAGTTAAAAAAATTATGGAGCTTATTAGATTTATACATCAATAGTCAAGTAGAGGGATTTGAAATTTTAAACTCTAGATATCTTAATTAAAAACACCAATTACAAGACTCTTATTAGCTTTGTTTATCATATTAAATGAATACTTCATTCAAACTTCAAATTTCAAATTACCAAATAAATGCACAGTTCATTTTTTTTCCCAATAAACAAAGTATCATTTAAACCTATAACATCCATTTACTTTATCTTAATATGTTAGTAATATATATAAAATAATAGGTGTACAACACTTAAAATTAAGTTTAGTAAAAATGTTGTGACTTTTTTAGTAACTAGTTTAAATTTATTAAAAAATTGATTTAGCTAGATACATTAACGGTTTGCGATCATTAAAAAAAATGTTAATTATGTTATCTAAGAAATTTAACTAGTAAAAAAGAAGTTTAAAAATTTGGTTAAGATGTGTTTAGGATTATTACTTCTAGAAATATATTTCGGTAGCTTGGTAAATTGTTATGTTGTATTGGGATTAAGTATTCATATGCATTATTTTAAGGAAAAAAAGGTTAGAAAGAAACGTGTTGAACCAAATTGAATCAACCAAATCACACCCCCACGCTTAGAGTGGGTGAGTTCCCCTAAAAAATTTAACCTAGTCCAATTAAAGGAGAGGTTGCGTGTAGTGTTTTTTGTGGTACTCACTAAAATATGTTAATTGATGAGTTCAAGGCTTAGATATACTACCAAACTGTCTAGATTCTAGATCACCTTTGACAAAATATTTAGGGGAAAGGGAACCCTATAGGTAAACTAAAAATAAAGAAATTTTGATGAAACTAATTTCTTGTTTACTTTATTCAGGAACTACATAAAATATGTTATGGATTCTTATTCTTTATAGATTGAGTTTCGAATCTAAAACCTACTCCAACCTCATCTCTCAACCCATCAACAACAATATGAAGATAATGATAACTCAGTGCAACTGTGCAAGTTCCTCAATGGAACTTGAAAAAAAAATGAAAAGAACTGTAACTCGATCTATCAAATAGGATTGATGATATATATGCCTCTACAGAGTCTACACTAAGATAATAGAATCCAATCCGAATGCTGCTGTGCATTCTTGCTCCAAGGACAGCGAGTTCTGGTACCGCATAAATTGATATAACTTTTGCCATAATTATTTTACGCGTTAGACTGTGATTGATTTTCTGATATTTTTTCATGAACTTATCACTTTTTTTCCACAATTTATAGTCTACTGCTTGGACAGTTGCAACACAAATTATACCATTTTATATGGTCTTAAAATTTTTGTACGGTGAGTTGGTTGTAAATTAAGCATCATGACGTCACTCATGTCCTAAGCAAACTATTCATTTTCAATTGTCAAAAGAAAAAGTCAACACGCCTATTAAGAAGAGTCTGATTTACTCTATAATCCTATGCACCCTCATGTGTACTTATTTTCACATAATGATAGTTTTTTAAACAAACCTGTACATTGTTTTGCGAAGGGTTGTACACTTGTAAACGTAAACGGTAACAATGGAGAGATACAACTACAACCCTATTTAGTGTTAGGATTTTGTTAATGTTTGTCTTAGGAGCACATAATAATTAATCATTTTTTGAATAATTTTTTTCAAAAATTAAAAAAATATTGACAATTTTTTTAATTTTTAAAAATATATTTTTAAAAGTAAATAGCTTAAGAGCACATATTAACCAATTGTGCAAACACTTTAGGGTCTTAGAACATTCAGGCTATTCTATCTCCCTATAAACTTTCTACCCTATGCGATCACCATCCTGAAGGGATCACCGTCGTTTTTTGGGACCAATAATATTCCCTATATAGGGTCAGTACTCTGGAACTAGACCTATCCATCTGAGAAGGCAAAAACAGTGCATTTGGTGCGGTCCCAGACCATATGTTTGGCTCCTCATGCGCATGTTTATGGAGGATGGAGCTTAATCCTTAACGTGGACCAATATACATGTCCTACAACTTTTATTTTTTGTTCTAGTTTTTTTTTTTTTTTTTCAAAAAAAAAAGTTGAGGCTCTCAAACATGAACATTAATTTGTCTCCATGACACTGCACATGGTCTAGAATACATTGGGTGAACAAAAAATAAAAGCTTGGGATAAAGACATGCTAGGAAGTTGCATAGCAACCTTTTGTAAGAGTTATAATATTTCACCCCACCCTAAAATCATTTTCATTACACATCATATGTTTGTTTCTAGGGAAAATGTGAATCTCAAATAGTAATTTCTGAGTTGAACCCCTTGTTACTTCTGAACAGAGCTTTCAATTAACTTCTTAAAAACATAGGAAAAACCTGATGATCTTAACAAAAAGGTAGTGAAATAGAGCCATCGGAAAAAGCGAGAGCATTGTTGTCATGAATAAAATATGTTTTTACTTTTTCAAAACATGTGGACAAAAATTTTCTCCAAATTAGGTGGAAGCAAATTGATCTTCTCACCTAAGCTTTCATGTATTTAAGTCTTCTGGTATTTGGTGTAAGCTTTTTCTTTTCCCAATTTACTCCATTTATTTGGTCTATGTACGTACAGTTTTTTCAAAGTTGTATTTCTTAAAAATACAAATATATTTTTGTCTAGCTTATTTTCTAAATCAAATAAACTAATGAAAATAAGTTTTCAAAAACCTAATGGTAAAATGATATGCAGCAGTTTTCTTAGTGTGGAGAATTTGGATTCGCCAAGAGTCTTTTAGATCAACTAGTTGACCCTTATAAAGATTTAGGGTTTAAATTCTCATTTTTCAACTATCGAATTATAATTAAAAAAAATTAAAAATTAAAAAAGAGATAATTAGATTCAAATTCCCTAATGATTTGTAGTGTGGGGTTACTGGTTAGAGTAATTTAACACGTTTCCTAGTTGCACTAATTTTATAGTATTTTTTGGCAACAAAAACAAACTCATCGACATGTTACAGAGAAAGAGAAGACAAGTATGACCTCATTCACATAAGACACATTATAGACAATATGGGATTGTTCAAACTAGTAAAGCAAGCACATCATTTTGCTTTTATAGATTTTCTTCATAGGGAACCTTTCTTTCCTTTCCCATTGACCATTCCATGATTTCCTTGACATGGTGGGAAAATGTGGTAATTTTCTCCGGATATGGGACCTCTAAATTTGGCCTTAAAAAAGCTATTAGCAAGTAGCAACTATGGAAAATATTTGAAGTTGAAGGTGTCTATTGTCAACTTGCGAGAGAGTTCAAGATTCTTAGCTTGATAGTTGATCCAGCTGGTTTGCACCCAAAATGGACTGCTCGCGTAGTCTATTTTGTTTTTTGTTGCAGCAAATAATCAATCAATTAAGAGATTATATATTTCAATTAGTTCAATTGATAAAGTTTTTTTTTGTTTAATAAAAAATTTGGGTCTCTAACTTTGCCTAGCTAGAATGAAAATAAATTTATAAATATCTTGATTTGATTTGATGATAAAAAGTATTTTTTTTTTTCAATAAAAGTCATATTCAAATCTTATCCTATTTATAAAAAAAATATAATAGGACAACCTTGATAATTATGATTTGATAATTTGAAAGTTCTATCGCAAAAGTTAAAGAATGGGCTCTCTTTCATCAACCGACCATTTTATATTACACACGTCCCCAAAGTTCAAAGATAATTGAGTCATCAAAGGCTCTACCATTTTCCACAAACAAAAAGTATTAATTAAAGAGAAAAAAAAAATTATTCTCTTGATTTAGCGTCATATTCTACACTTCCAACGGTGGTAATTTCACCTCATTGAAGAATAATTAAAATCATATAGACAAAGAGTATATTGATTTGTCAATTTAGTAGGAAATTCTGTGTTCCCTTTTTACATTTCTTTGCAGATTAAGTTCATTGACTGGTTGTGGGGTGTTAGACCGTCAATTAACCCAACTAATTAAGCCTCTTATCTATTGAATAAGATATCTAAGATTTGAACATAATCTATACCAAAGATCAATTAGTATCTTGACCTGATGAAAAATAGTGATTATCATAGGATGGATATTATAAGTTTGAATTTCGATCATATCTATAAAAAGTATAAATAAAAAGTTTATTTTTTCTCAACTTTGGGTGGTTGTTTGGATAAATTCATAAGCGAAAACACCTTAGTGTCAGTAACCCCAAAATATAGAAACTAAAATGATATTTTTTTTTCCTAAATTCATATTTAAACAACTTAAGAGGAGTCTAGGAGAAGTCTAGGAGAGTGGAGGACAATCAAATGAGACAATAAGAATATGTCTTTTAGAAATTAATAGCCTTCATATTACTTTATTTTGGAAAATAAATGGCAGATGCCTCTTATAATCTCATTTCAGCTTTTTATTTGTTGAAAACTTCAAACATGCCTAAAGAAATAAACCCCAATTGAAAATTTAGAAATACCCTTAAATGAAATTCACCAAAAGAGTTTGGTGCTATAAAACATTTGAAATCGACTAAGGCTTTTGTAAGAAAAGTGAACTTACAACTAATTCTTTGTTATTTAGAGAGTGAGAAGAAAAATATCTATAACTAATTGAAACAAATTTACAATGGCTATTAATTAACTACACCAATGAAAATATAAGAGCAACCACATCAGCTCGTGTAAAAATTTCGTTTATTTTACACAAAAAAACTTACTTTTTCTATTTTACACTATCATTTTTACAAACACCTACATCAGTTCATTTATTATACACTAAGTTTTCTTTAAATAATCATTTATTTTTATTATTTATCTTTTCCACCTACCCACTATCTACTACTCCAATATACACCACACACGGTCTCTCCCTTTCTCAATTTTTCTCATTTTTCCAGAACATCACTCTCTCTTCTCCATGGCCCAAGCTTCTCATCTTTAACTCTAAAACTCTTTTTCTCTCACAATCAGCCATAGCCAGAGCTCACCTTGAGTTCCGTCCAGGGCCGAAAGCCCCAAATCCGACGCCATGCCATCACCGGTGGCAGCAAAGATCAGCTGCAACATCGCCACAAACAGTGGTCCAAATCTTCACTCTCTCATGGCAGCAGCGAACACTCCACCCAAGCTTCCATGGCAGCTGTGATCGCAACTGGGGTGTGAGTTTTGGATTGATTTTTTTTATTGATTTTGGGTTCCATTTTCTGTTGATTTTTGGTTTGATTTTCCATTGATTTTTTGGTTGGAATATTATGTGTTGTGATGGTGGTGGTGGGGTGGTACTGGATTGTGGTGGCAGGTGGATGGTTGATCGGCTGTGTTTTTTTAGATGAAGAGAGGGAAGGGAGAGAGAGAGAGTGAAATGAGAAAGAAGAGAGACCCGGTGAGAGAGAAAATAATATAAAATAGTGAATACATGAGCTACAGTACCCGTGCATATATGCACGGGTACTGTAGCTCTTGGAAATTTTTAGACGATTTTACACGGTTTTGCACAAGCTGGTGTGGGAGGTTTTTTGGCTAAAATGTGTAAATTTTGCATTATAGAAGAGTATCCATGGACTGATGTGGATGCTCTAACATGTGTAATCCATTACTGTTGACCGGTGTAAGTAACACGTGAGTGTCTTGTGCTGAATTTTAATGGAGCGGCATAAAAAAAATAATAAATAGAAGTTTCAACTGAAAAGCACAACTTCATCTTGTTTATCTTCTCAAAAAAAAAAAAAAAAAACCTTCATCTTTTTTATTTCTGTAGGGGTAATTGGGCCCAGTTGGATGTATTGGGCCGGATTTAGTCCGAGGACACCTATTAAGTCCAAGGGATGGTCCGAGAAGGAATGGGATATGGAAAGACTATGAAATATCTAAAAGGAAAGCTGCTGCGACCGCATTGAATGCTCTATAGCTAACCCTCTAGCCGCATTAATAAATAAGTAATGTCTAAATAGTAACTTTCAGCCTTACAGCTACTATCAAAAGACTTCTTGAAGGTACTAATGGGACAAGGATGAAGAAAAAATAAACTGGTCTGCACATGGAGGGTGGAGAGAGAAATAGAAGATAGTATAAAACAGAAAGAGGACCCTAAGAGAGGGGGATCGGAGAAATAGAGAAAGAACTACTGTAGAAACTTGAAATTAAATTTGTAATCAATTTGTGAATTAGTATATAAGAACTAGTCTCTTCGGATTAAGCCGAGAACGTTTTTCTTTGAATAAATTCATGCTATCCTTATTCTTTCGATTGTCTGGATCCATTATATTTGTTCTCTAACTCATTAAAGCCCAGTTTTCTAACACACTCTCTACAAATTCATTGTTTTGGGCTTATTGGGCCTAAGTCCATCTAACTTGTGAGCTAGGAACTCAAATTGTATCCATACAATTGGCGCCGTCTGTGAGAAATTCTGGTGTGGTAGTGAGTTTGACATTCAACTATAGTAAGATTAGGTCCAAACCGGGCAGAGTTAAGTGATTCCCAACATCACGATCACTTTCTTCATCTTGAACGAGAAAGGAACCTTGAGGGAAGTGTGCATATTATTCATACTAGCACGAGTCAGTTTCGAGATGAGGGCCACATCCCTCATGAAGAGAATACCAGGAACAAGCACTAGGGAAATGATCACTTAAAGAGGAAGTTGCGCCACGAGCGAAGAAGGCGAAGTCCCTCCATTTTTGACCTTTCTTCTGATGATGAAGAGGACGGCAGTTATAAGCATAGATCAAAGACTCCCCCTAGTGAGTCCTTCTCGCATGATGAGGAGTACCATCATGGACGCAGAAGTAGAAACTAATCATCCAAGGGCTTAGGAAATGACGCTATGAGTATAGCACTCAACCAAATTTCCAAGTCACCCTTCATGCACATAATCGAGGGAGGGAGGCTTCTTAGGCGGTTTACCCAGCCCACGTTCACCATGTATAATGGTCGAACGGATCTTATGGAGCACGTGAGCCATTTCAATTAGAGAATGACCGTACACTCCAGAAATGAAGCTTTAATGTGCAAGGTATTCCCATCTAACTTGGGGCCTGTGGCAATGAGGTGGTTCGATGGCCTAACAGCAGGTTCTGTTGGTTCCTTTAAGGAATTCACAAGGGCGTTTTGCTCTCATTTTATTACGTGCAGTAGGGTTCCTCAGCCCTTAAATTCTTTGTTGTCTCTGTCCATACGAGAGGGAGAGACCCTTAAAACGTACTCAGACAGATACTGGGAGATGTTCAATGAGATCGATGGAAACTTTGACGACGTGGCCATAAGGACTTTTAAGGTTGGCCTGCCAGCCAAGCATGATTTAAGAAAGTCTTTGACCAAAAAGTCAGTGAGGAGTGTGCGCCGGCTGATGGATCGTATTGATGAGTACAAACGGGTTGAAGAGGATTAATAGCAAGGAAAAGAAAAGACTGAGGTTATCCCTCAAGAGAGAAGGAATTTTAGGTCGGACCGTTATAATAATAACAGACCTTAAAAGGATTTTGCTGGGCAATCTAGGTCCACAGCACCTCAAGTGGTTAACACGGTGTTCCGAGAGCCAATACATCAAGTCCTGGAGAAGATCAAGAATGAGCCATATTTCAGATGACCAAATAAGATGGGAAGAGACTTTATGAAGCGCAATTAGAGCCTTCATTGTCAATATCATCAGGAGTGGGGACATACCACTGAAGACTGTAGAACTTTGTGGAATCATTTAGAACAGCTAGTCCGAGATGGCAAACTAAAGCAATTTCTGTATCGACCCAACGACCAATGAAGTTTAGCAGGATCAGGCGCTTAGGGGAATGCTTCTTCGAGACCCCCTTTGGGCACAATCCATGTCATCCTCGCTGCTCTAGGGAGAATAGGCTCTCATCCGTCCAAAGTGATGTCTGTGTCTCGGCCATCTACCGAGGACTCTGAACACGAGCCTAAGATGGCTAGAGTAAGGTTTCGACCAGCGTTGAGCTTCTCGGATGATGATAAGGCCGGAACCATACAACCACATGGTGACGCCTTGGTGATCACCCTTAGGATTGGGGGGAATGATGTGAAGAGGGTACTAGTAGACTAGGGTAGTAGGGTTGAGATTATGTATCCAGATCTTTACAAATGGCTAAATTTGAAACCAGAAGCTGACGAGAAACCATTGGACAAGTTAAGGGCCTGATGGGGAGGAGAGGCCAATGTATCCAGCATGGCCTTGCTTGATCCCCACGGATATCTATACAAGGAAATATCTTGCACCCCACGATTAACCCAAATCAAGAGAGTCCCTACAAGGAAAGGATCCCGCAAAATACGGGTATTAATGAGGATCTTTCCTACAAGGAAAGACCTTTCCCACCAAGAAACGAAAGGTAGCTCTACGTTACTATAAAAACCTCAAAACCCTCACAAACCAAGGTACACATAATTTACCTCAGCTCTGGCATTCTAGAGTTGTGAAGAATTCTCTAACTTAACTTTCAGAGGGTATTTGGCCGGTACTACACCGATACTCTATATAAGGTATTCTTCTTTTTTTGTGTTGCACAGATCTGGTCTCGAGTACGTGAAGACCGTGTGACTTATTGAAGATTTTCGGCATCAACAGTATATATATTTCACAAACATAATATACTTACACAAGTGACATCACTTTGAAAGGTGAAACAACATCATATTGCGGGTCAACCCAACTAATTTGACCAACTGTATCTATTGGCCGAAGTCGATCTGATCAACCTACCGATCCAAGTCATCTTACGGTGTGGTGCAATTAGGGAAATTGGGGTACCATCCTCATCGGTGTGATGCAATAAAAGGTAAAATAATCGATCACACCACACCATATAACGCCTGAGCATCCCTAGAAAGAGGATATTAAACAACAGGTTGTCATTTTACTGGAAAAAAAAAAAAAAAAAAGTAGTTGTCTATTTGTTTTCCTAGAAATCCAAATTTCCAGATTAATAAGATCTTGTTGGAATTTTAATTCTTATGAAAAATTTGTAATCAACCCAGGAAGTGCTCAAGAATCATTTTTCAAATGTTCAAGATTCTTTGTTTAAAAAAGAAAACAAACATGAACCGAATGTCACAATAATAGAAAAGAAGAGGAGCACAAAATCTGAATATGTAAAAAGTTATGATCTCGGGAACTAATGAGATCGGCTGCGAACAAGTTAAAAAAATGGTGGCGATTGGCGACGTACTAATAGATTTTTTTTTTAATCTTATAAAGTCATTGAAACAAGGAAACACAGCCGGAATCAATTCTATTGAATTTTCCCTTCAAATATAGTAATTTTTTCACCATTTTTTTAATAATAATTATTAACATTATCTATTGTGATTTGGATGTATAATTGTAACAAAAGTAGAGTATCAATAATGATATCATCTAAAAATGATGTTGCTCCCATTGCAACTTATTATCTTAGAGCATTGGTTAATAAAATATTTTTATAAACTTTTTATGGAAAAAAAAAAAAACTAATCTTTTTTACTGCTTTTAATATTTTTGATAAAAATTGTATCGAATTTTTTCTAAAATAATTCATTAACAAATATTCTAAAGATATCCGTTAATATGACCCACTATTACTATTTATAATGTGCTCTTATAAGATTGTTTTCTCTTTTCTTTTCTTTTTTTTTTTTTTTTTTTTGTGTGTGTGTGGAGAATCCAATGTTTTAAGTTATAAACTCATGTATAAGACTTATATAATTGAATCCCACCTCTCACCTCCCCAATATATACCTATTAAAAGAAATGTGTAAGATCTATAAAATGTGACAAAATAATAGTATATATAAAATACCAAATACGTAGAGAATAATATAAGGATGGTTGGTATTTACCAAAATATATATATATATATATATATATAAAAGAATGGTTATGCCATTTTGACACAAAGCTGACGTTAAAACTTAAAACTGTTCAGGTTGGTTGATTGGCGCCATGTTGACCGTTATGGATAACGTCTCCGCTTTAAAAGCGTCTATTTTTGTCTTTGCCAGCCTTCCTTCTTCTTCAAAACCCCATGTGTAGTCTGAACACAAGAATTCATTATCAATTTATTATGCAATCTCTTTCTCTCTCTAAAATAAGAAAATAATTTCTAAGAGTTTCTCAATCAACTTTGTGGTCTTCCAAAAAGTAAAGGTGGGACAAGTGGAAACATCCTTCCTTGGATTACTTTACTACAGCATTAATCTCGCAACCACACCATGGACCCTACATTTTAAGTAGAAATGTATATGACAGTGAAATTGCAAAACAGTGTGACAAAAGTCAGGATAGTTTGGTTCATATAAGAGTAAGAGCATTCTCATCAAGGTGCGTAAAAATTTTAGTATATATCACTTCAAAACCTAAAATTTTAGCTTTTAACAACTCATTTTATAATACACTCAATATCAAACCTTTTATATTTTTTATCATTTCATTTAAATAATATAAACTACTCATTAAAATAATAATAAAACAACTCTACACAAAAGCGACCAGCCAACCCCCTCCTCCACCACCCCTACCATTGCTCCACTTGCCATAACTACCACTATAGCAACCACAACCCACCACAGCCACCATCACCTCAAGTCACAGCACCACCATTGTAGCACCCAAAACCCATCACACACACAAACCCAAGATCAGTGACCCACGAACCACGCCCCACGCCCCATGCCGAACCAAAACCGCTACCACAAACCCACCTCGGTGACCCACTACCACAAACCCACCTCCACAAAACCTCCATCACTGCCACCACAAAACCCACCACCCACTCACCCCGATCTCAACCCTAACCAAAACCCACCTCGTTCTCAACTCTAACCAAAACCCACCACCTCGAAAAAATCGCCGGAGCACAAAATCCAGACCCACGAACCCACAAACCCAGAACTCAGACCCATGAACCCAGAACTCAAAGCACATCAGACCACGACCTATGACCCACGACCATCGGCAGAGCACATCAAACCATCGCAGGAGCACATCAGACCACGACCCACAACCATCGGCGAAGCACAATCATCGGCAGAACACACTCATCGGCGAACCACATCGGTGAAGCACAGACAGAGAAGAGAGAAGAAAGAAGTGGAGAGAGGAAAGAGAAAGATAGAAGAGAGAGAGCCTAAGGGAATAAAAAATAATTTTTGTTTTGCAATGTTGCTACAGTGCGGTCTTAAATATGAGATTGCACTGTAGCTTGAATCTTAAAAATTTAAGATTTAGCCGGTTTGATGGAGTGGTGTTTTTACCTCAAAAATGCTAAAAAATAGAATTTTTAGCATTTGAGAAGTTTAATGAGAATGCTCTAACACAAATTCATTTTCCTACTTTTTCTTATTTCAATTTATATTCCGGTCACAACTTGCATCATACTGATTTTACTTTTCTTATAAAATATTAAAAAAAAACTAATACATATTATATCATGATTAGTAGAGTATAAAGTGAAATAAAATATTTGTATTTCATATTGGACTATTTTTAACTATTTCTTTTTTCAGCACGTGTTCTCAAAAAAGAAGAATTAGCTACATTCATAGAAACGATGATCAAAGGCAAAAATTCTCACCTATAACTCCTTTGCACACTTCACTTCGAAGATGTTACAAACTTAGGCATCATAGGCTCTCCCACTGGCTAGGCCACGATAGCATCATCAATCCATTCTCACCTCTTTTTCTAGGAAATTGTGGGTTGCATGTGATCAACTAAGCATCATCTTCCCCCTCAAAAAAAAAGAAAAAAAAAAAAAAAAACCAAGCATCATCTTCCATTATTGAGGAAAATATCTTTATAAAAATATTGATTATAGCATTTACCTTAAGTTATGTAAACCCTTGTAATAATGTAGAATTTTACACTCAACATCCTAATTTGATATTCATTTACAATGTCTAGTTGTCCTCCTCATCAATTAAGAGCCTTGTAACTGAATTGGCACCTCTCTATGGACAAAGTGTTGAAGTCTAGAAGGAAAAGAGTTCAAGCTGCAAACTTAGCAACATGTTGTAATTATCTCTTAAAAAAATGAGTTGTCCACCTCTCCATCTAAATTGCTGTGTAAATTAATAGATTAATTGACAGCTATGAGCACTAATCTTTAGGGCATTTACAATATGCATAGTATGCTATATATAAAAAATTGCAAACAACATTTTAATATAATACTAGCATAGCATGTGCTTAAAGATTTTTTTATAGAAAATAATTAATTTTCTAAATGTAAAAGAGTTTTAAAAGTTCTAGTAGTTATAACTAGGGATGAAAATTTTGTCCCGCCCTGCCCTACCTTAACTCGTCTCTGCATGCTTTGCCTCACGCGAGTTTTCCCCCCCAGCATAGGTGGTGGGGTAGGATGAATCGAGATTTTAGCCCTTGCCATGGGATGGGGAGGGAATGTGTTTAGACATTTTAGCCCCGCCCCGCACCGCGTTAATAAGGGCTATAACTGTAAAATTTACGTACCCTAACTCCCTACTATTTAAACAAAAAAATCAATACTAGCTTATTTAAATGCATGGATATTAATATTTTTGTGTTTGTTGCGATATTGTCTTTTTAAACAGTTGGAGAATATTATTTAGTTCTTGCTTAAAATTAGTTTGATTTGATGAGATAAATTTAGTTGTAATTTCAAGTATATTTATATTAATGAAACAAGTTTTATATTAACATGAAATAAAATTTTACAAGGTGGAGTGGGGCCCTGAGTGGCAAGAATGGGGCAAGAAAGTTTTTCCCATCATACGGGGTGCGGCATGGATGGGGCAAGATAAAACCATGCAGGGCGAGGATATAGACCCTATCCTTCGACCCTGCTCCTCCCCAATGCCATCCCTAGTTAAAATCATACTGTGAGAGACCGGGAAATTGGGTGCTATCAAAAAAGAGATTTGGGTGCTTTTAAGGGCACCTCTCTTTTTTGGGTAAGTGGTGTGAAGTTGTCACTTATATTTTATACAAAAAAATAAGAAAAAATAAGTACAAATTACATAATCAAAATACTTCATTGTCATTGATTGAATAAAGAAAAGTACAACTTTGGTAAATTAACCTTAGAAGGCTTTGGATCTTAGTTACAATCTATGCAAAAGAATACAAAACTTTGGTCCTAGTTACAATCTACCAAAATTATAAGACAAAACACTAATCTACCTATCCAAAAATCCTAAGCATGGGGGCTAGGTTACGGAATGGGAAGGTGTTAGGCACCCATTCCGCCTAGATAAAGTTTGGTCTTCTAGACTCTAATGACTAATATACTATTTTTTGCATAATGCTGAATGATATGTTGAACGCAAATGACAAACACTTGACAAAAATTAATTTAAATAAATTTGCCTTATGAAAGATGTCCTCCTTTTAAAGAAAAAAAAATCAGACCTATCTTGGAAATTAAAAAAAATAAAATAAGACTTGGTTTGTAAAAAAAAAAATCAGATCCGTTTTTGTGAATAGTTAAAAAAAGACTTGGTTTGTAAAAAAAAATCAAATATGTTTTTGTGAAGGGTTAAAAAAAAGATTTGGTTTGTAAAAAAAAAAAAACCAAATCTATTTTGTGAATTAAAATAATAAGACTTTGTTAAAAAGAATCAGATCTATTTTTGTGTAGAGTAAAAAAAAGATTTTATCAAGAAAAATCAGATCTGTTGTTGGAAACAAATTGAGATTTTGAAAAGAATCAGATTTGTTTTGTGTAAAGTAAAAAAATGATTTTTGGTTTGTGAAAAATCGGATCTGCTGTTGGAAACAAAATAAAAATGGCTTTTGAAGGAGGATTCACATTCATGAGACAAATTTATTATGCATGCATCACATAAAAATAAAAAAACTTTAACCTAACTTTCAACCCCTTCTTTTGAATTTCAAAATCTGCAATTTTATAACAAAGAAAACTTTTTCATAAAAATCAGATCCATATTTAATGAAAATACAGATTAGTTTTGAGTTTAGAAAAAATCAGATCTGTATTTACAGTTTTGAGTTTTGAAAAAAAAAATCAAATCTGAAAACACAGATTAGTTTTGTTTAGAAAAAAAAAAATTAGATCTGAAAATACTAATCAGTGTTGTTTTGAAAAAAAATCAAATCTGAAAATAAAGAAAAGAAAGTACATGTTTGACATACATCATACTTATCTTTGGATATATATATATATATATATATATATATATGTTGACGTATGTTATTCACCTATCTTTACATGTGTTGTTTTTTTTCTCTCTTTATGCACATGTTTCTTATATATTGTATGCAATCTTTTATTTTTGTTTCACACTAAGATATAAAAAGCTTTGATAGTCATTAGCAGATTTTGAAATTTAAGAAAAAGAATTACAATAAACAATCATCTAAAGAACATGCAAAGAAAATTCTAGCAAAGTATCTAAGCATGGCAATTATATATTAAGAACAAGACATCATAAAACATACTAAACATATTCATGCATCATACTAATTAATGGAAAAAGAAAAGAAAGAAAAAAACAGAATACCTCTTGGATGAGTGTGCTCTTCAATGAATGAATATTTTAGAAATCAACGAAGTTTGTTTACCTCTTTGAGGTCTAAAATACCTTACTTACAAAAAAGAAGTTTCTAAAGCAAAAGCCTCCAGAACGTCTTTAACGTAAGGGGAATTGAAAAGTTAGAAAAGAAGAGCCCCTAATTTTGATTTGTTTCCCCTATTTGTAGAGGTTGGGATGTTGAACGAGATCAGATACAAATTGTAACGCGTCGTTATCTCTAAAAAGTCAAAAAAGATAGGCTTTATCTTAATCAATAAGTCATCGGGCCGGGCCGCAAATTTGGGCCAATTGGCACTCCAAGAGTGTCGAATGGTCCTCTTGGGTGCCAGGTTCACGTTTGAGTTTTGGTCCAATTTGGACTACCTTTTTGAGGATTTTTTACTCGGGAATCATACCTAGACGCATTTTTAATCCGTATTCTAAAAATTAATCCATTTTTCTTGATATTCAAGTCTTTAAAGTGATAATTATCTTGTAGATAAATATTCCAAAAAAAGATTTGATTATCCTCAACTTTTTTGTTATCTGATTATCCACTTTATTCCCAGGCAAGCAAGCCTATTTTTGACACTAACCAACAACCAATCACAAAATTATTTAATTAATTTTAATTGTCTAATCAATCAGAATTAATTTGAATTAATCATGCGTGATCGGCTCCACTCAAACAAATGCATGCAGACCGTGAAAACTTGATCATATGATATCTTTCAATCCGACGGTCCGATTTGAAAATCAGACATACCGTCGCGACCGTTAGAATCTCAAGATTATTTTTATGATATGCAATGAATGAATTAATGCATGTAATGCAATTCTAAATTCTAGGGTATATGAAGGGTCGCTCTAGTCATCTTCCTAGATTAAATTATGAGTGTAAAATCGAGTGTCTACACATACACAACGTGAATTACGAATTTATATATATTTATTAAGAGATTTTTTTTTTTCAATTTAACTATTTTATTCCTTATCTTCTTTCTTTCTTTTTTTCCAAAATTTCTTTTAACTATTTTTCAAATTACATTTTTATTCTTATTATTTTTGAAATTAAGAGAAAATCAATTTGAACTAAATATAAACAGTAAGGATAATCTTGACAATAATGAACAGTAGATATATACAAACAAATTATACGTTGTTAAATCAGGGGCGGAACCAGGGGGTCAAGAGGGTCAATTGCCCCCTTCACCCACTAAACAAAATCAAGGGTCACATTACTCTTGAGTAAATTTACATTACTCTTTGTACAAAGTACACACTAAGTTGAGGGCTCTTTGGGTAGGACAGCTTTCGCTCAAAGTCACAAGTAATAAGAGCAATAGTATTGCTTTGCTGTTAGCTATCTAAAGGAGTAAAACATAAACCTGAGAGTGACAAATAAGGAAAGGAGAGAAAAACGGTAAAACCATTTTTGCCTTTTGGGTGTCCCCACTTTAGATCTCATATTATTAATTTATTAATTTTTTTTCCTTTTCAATACTCATTTTTAATGATAATTATAATTAATACACTATTATATCTTTTATACTTATCTCAAATACTATATTTACGTGTGTGTGTGTGTGTGTGTGTGTGTGTGTGTGTGTGTGTGTGTGTGTGTAAGTGCATGCGCTTGCATACATGTATATAATTGTATATACATGTTACCCCCTGAAGTCAAATCCTGGCTCCGCCATTGTGTTAAATACAATTATATACCTAAAGGTCCTAAACCATGGGACCATTTCCAATATGTCCACCTAGACTATAAATATACAATTAATATATGATTTGAGATTAATTTTTAATTTATATCCTACATAAAAAGTTATGTTAAGATTGACAAATGAGTGCACTTATCTATCAAAATTAGTAGATTTGTTAATATAAATGTTCAAAATATGTTTGAATTAGTCCAATATAAAAAAATTGAAAAAATGATTCTAATTGGTTGGAATTGGATATTGCAATTCTTTTATATATACAATAAGATTTTAACTTATAAAATTCATTCCATGATAATTAATCTTTATCAACCGAACCTTAATGGATTTCTTTTTCAAATATACACAAGATTTAATCCGAGCTTGTTTATTTGATAACAAAAATTTTTACTAGTTATGCTAACTAAATCCTATTTAGCAAAAAAAAAAAAAAAAAAAGGGTTAATTAGAAGCTAAATATATTGCAAATTAATGTTGATTGAAAAGTTTTACTATAATTTAAGAAGTACAATTAAACAAAAAGTAACCCCTAATACGTTTTAGTGATTGATTGATTTTTGGAACTCACTCGAAGGGTTGGATGAACACTTTTAGGTTGTGCATTGTAAATATCTACATCATCATGAATGAAATCATGAATAACTGCAATTGACTTTCTTCTGTATGTATATATAAATCAAATATGATGGGCGATGGCATTTGAACTTTTGGAAATGCTCAAGCCGTGTTGGATTTGTAGAGAGGTCTATCTTGTGCAGGGCAGTAGTAGAGTAGGAGAATTTGTGACCTGTCCCAACAAATAAAATGCTTTCTAGCTACTTAACCCAATAAATAAAATGGTCCCAAACCCAAATATAAAGTGTACAAAAAGTCAGTATCGTGAAGATTTTATGTGCATTCCCTTGCATTTTACATTGAACCAGTCACCAACTTTTCCAATATTTCTTGGCAAATTAACTTAATTTGACCTTGGGCTTGGAGACTACTTTTTTTTTTTTTTGGTTTTTTTAATGTATTCCCATAATTTTATGCGAGGACTATAAGGAATCATGTATGTGGAGAGGCTTTATCTATAGTTTTTGAGTCCACAAATCAATGCCAAATAAACAAATGTGAAACCAATAAAGACCAAATCAATCAAAAGCAGATTCATAGGGTCTTTTTATTTGCCCATTTCACGGGTGATGATGGATTTTCCTTTTTCAAGAATCATGTTTCACAATGGCATTAGAGAATAAAAAAATGGAAATGTCTTTTTCTTGGCAGAGGGTTTGTGTGACTAAAATCCTGAGTCAGCATTTAGTTTTGTACTCACAGATCTCTAAACACTATACTATAGTGGGACCAGAGACCCATATAGTAACTAAGAATATACGAGCCCATATTGCTAAGGCCCATACTAACTACTTACCCATAGTAGTTAGAGAATTTACCGAGTAAAAATAAGTTTATAATATTTTTAAAATAATTTTACAATAAATCTTAGATGACAGATTATTACCGGTAATAATTTGGGCCCATCACTAACTTATTTTTTTTATCTACTAATATTAATTTGCAACTTAATATTTGTTGTGAAAAAATTATGGACCTATAATTTTTTTTTTTATTAAAAGAAGGAATGGTACATCGAATATACATAATAATTTATGCCATTATAGTGGAAAAAAGGAGTTTGCCATTATAGTATGTAAAATTTCTGTGATAGCCAGATTCTTGAACCTGGATTGTATAAATATATAAACTATTATCCTATTGATGCCATTGGGCTTATAAAATTGGAGGGAAAAGAATAGGCTTCCCCACTAGGGTTTTAAAATAGATTTTTTTTAGTAATATATAAAATTATTTTTAAAGTAGTAATAGCTCTATCAAGAGTGATAAACAAATTGATTGTGCATTTGACATGGACAATGGACACGTGCAAATAATGATGATAAAAAGGATATCAACTTGGTTTGGTCATCACCCGATGCTTAAGCTATAGTAAATATTTTATTATAGGAGAGAAGATGTTACTATCTAGTAATTTGAATGCATAAATTCATTCTCCTCTTTCCATCCGTTTTATAAAGAATTCTTCTGGCACTTTGGAGGATCATTTTTTTTTTTTTTTGAATCTTTACTAGTATAGTTTATATGAGACTATTGTTATATGTTGGACAAAACTTAGGTAGAATACCTTAGATACAGTTCCTTAGGTTCATCTTTTAAGATTCTAACATGTAGATACTTAACTAAAAAATAAAGTTCCATCCCATGATAAAAAATTTACATGGCAGAATCTTAAGAGGGGAATCTAACGAATTGTACTTAAGTACTGTACCTAAGTCTTACTCTCATAAGTTATACTTATAGCTTATAATTAATAATGTGATTAATAAACGGATTGCCCAGTTTCTGAGTAGGCTAAGTCAAGGCCATTCTCAACTTTTTTGGATTTTCCCAAGATAAGTTATTTTGGGTGTCTAATAGTCGAACTAAGTATCATGGTAATAAATATGATTGAGTTGAGAAGATGGTATGAAGTTTTTATTTATTTATTTATTTATAATTTAATAGTTATAACAGGGAAGAAAATCAAACATAAATGTTTCGTTGAAACCTCTAAGAGGTGTTAATGTGCGTTTGTTAGCACGTTTTCAGGGGCTGAAAGCCCGTTTTGAAAAAGTGGTTTTAAAATGGCCGTTTGGTGAGTTTAAGAAAGCCCTTTTATGTTAAAAGCTGCGTTTTGGGTTGTGAAGGAAACGTGAGTTTGCAAAAAGCTGAGGATGTGGTCCATTAGCTGAAAAAGCCCATACGCATTTTCTCCTATCCGTTGGCTGTGCTTGCAATTTACCAAGTTAACCTCACTCACTCTCAGGGTCTCTCAATTCCTCAGTTCTCACGCTCACCTCAGTACTCTCATCTCATCTCTCTGCCTTTGCCAAGCTCACTCTCACGCATCGTCTCTTCTCTCTGCTCTGCCCTCTCCGTGCTGCTACAAGCCTCCCGTAAGTCTCTCTTGCCTTTCCGTTGCATCTTTTCTTCTTCCTCTTCTTCTGCTTTGTTCTGGTTCTTCAACGCTTCGTTTGTATTTTTTTTTTAAATTATATTTGTCTAATCTGATCTGAAAAATATATTTTGAAGGTAGAGTATTGATCAACAAAACACCAACCAAGACTGATCTGCTACCAAAAACCGCAAGGTACCACCAGAGATTTTGATGAAATAGTTGTTGAAATATTTTCAGATCTATGCATGCTTTGTATGCTTTGTCTTTCTGATCTGATCTGTGCTTGCTCTGATTTGTATAATCTGTCTCTTTGATTTGTCTCTGTTTTCCTCTTTCTTCCATTTTTCTAGAGATACCCATTTGGTTTTATTTATTTATTTGTGGCAATTGAGATTGTTTTATCCTCAGGTTTGTCTCTGATTTCCACTTTCACTGTCACGGTTTTTTATGCCAATCAGTGCCCTGGTGGTCTAACTAATCATGGCTTTGTGTTGTATTTTGCTTATCTGGGTTTTGTAGAAATTGTCTTATTGTTGGATATTTCATATTGCAGGTACGATTTTTTGGTTATTCATGTTTGATTTTATTTTGCTTTTGATTTTTTGTTAGGGTTCTTTTTTGGTTATACAAGTTATTTTACTATATGTATGATTTATTGGGTTGGCAAGCACTCGTTGGATTGCTAGAAACATAGTTCCTTTATGTATAATGTGGCCAATATAGCTCTGTTTACTAGTTCTTTATTTGATTTTATGGCTTCCTACATCTCTGTATGTCCCTTCTTCCTTCAAAACTGTTATTGTCTTGAAATTCAAAAATGGAATGTGTAGCTATGGAGTCTTCTTGCTCTTCCGTAGTTATTTTATGCATTGTACTTTCCCAGAAAAATTTGTGGGCTTTTGTTTAGGTTATATATAAACTTTTGTAGATAAAGTAGAATACAAAAAAATATAAAAATTGTTAACTAATAAAACAAATTCTGTTCAGGAATCTAAATAGGATATATAAGTTGTCGTAAGGAACCCAATTTTTATTAAAAGTACAAATTAACTTCTTCCCAACTCCCAAATTTGGATGGGACTTTGGTTTTTTTGGCTTCAGATACTGGTTTTGATCCCAGGAACTTTGTTTAACAAATGTAACCTGGTGAACATGAATAATTAATATTAACTTTCAATGAAGCAGTGAAAATAAAGTCCAAACTACCAAGAATTTACTAAGAATTGAGAATAGCAAAAAAACAGTACATATAAAGAATAAAAAAAAGACAAAACATGATCAATAATATCTATTGTTTTACCAGTTTTTCAAGGAACTATTGAATGGCAACTAAGTGCTTCTTCATTCCTGCCTCCTTGGGTTTCTAAACCAAGGTCTGTTTAAGGTGAAAGTTTCATGTTAATATATAATCTGAACTTGATTTATGCCAAGGAAGCCTCGTGTATACCAAGTAGTTTAGGTTGAATCTTAGTCTTCTTCTCTTCAGAGTCCTTATTGATTTTCTCCTAAACCAAAGACAAATAAATATCAAACTATTGTTGTTTTTTTGTTGTCTTTTTAGATGCTTGGATGAGTGTATCAGAAATTTAATTAGATATCAGGTAACCGGCCTTTATGGTGTTTCTTTTTAAGTAAATGCACTGATGCTATACAGATGATGTACTTTTTCCTAGGGTCGGCGTGATATGGATCTCTTATATTGGGGCATAGTCTAGTTGATCTTGGGCTCTTAATTGCTCCTATTGTATTTCGAGAATTGATTCAATATTTTAAATATAGTTTTCAATACTTTTAGCTTGCCAGGACTAATGATAAAATTAATTTCAGTGCTCGTTAATGTATAGGTTGTTGGTCTAATGGTTAATAAAGAATAGAAAATTATCTTTAGTTTGATAGGAGTAATATACCTAAAGGATTACTTATTAAAATAAGTAGAACTTAAAGACTATATGGATTTTCGTGTATGAAAATTTGGATTTTGATTTCAATGTTAATAGTGATTTACAGAGTGGTAGGGAATTCATGTTCTTACTGTTGTTGTGCAGTGAAAGTGATTTACTGTTGTTCTACTTTTATTTGTTTTAATTATCTGTAGCTATGTTATAGTTTATGCTATGAATATGTAATTAGGAAGTAGACTATGTGTCATGTGCATCAAATTTCTTATGGTTGCTTAACTCTATAGATGGGTAAAAAGGCCACTTCCAACCCCGAGGCAAAAAAGGCTAGAGCATTATGGGATAATGCAAGTTGGACAACCACTTTTTGTGACCTTTGTGTGGAACAAATTGATGCCAGGCATAGAACAAGTGGTGCATGCTTTAGTCGCAAAGGTTGGGCCATTTTGGTGACCAAATTTTGTGAACAGACCGGTCTAGACTATGATAAGGACCAGGAGGGTGTTGGTGATTCTGATGGTAGCTCCGAATTTAAGGATAATCAATGTGATATGAGTCTAGACATTGATAGTTTGCAGCAAGGACATACTAGTCAATCACGTAGCTCAGGACAAAAGCGAACTAGTGAATTTAAGGATAATTAGTAGTTGTCTTTTTTTTTCTTTTTTCTTTTTTATAATATCATGTAGTACAATTTAAACTTGGGTTATTGGTATGTATTTTGTCATCTTTTTACATTTTTATGTTGTACAATTTAAACTTGGGTTATTGGTATGTATTTTATATCTTTTTACATTTTTATGTAGTACAATTTTTAAACTTGGATTATTGGTGTGTATTTTATCATCTTTTTACATTTTCATTTTGTGCTTCATGATGGTGAAAATTATTTAGATTTAATTAATATTGATAAGAAGTCATTAATGGTAATAACAAATAATTATGACACTAAAAAGAAAAATTGCCCAAACATTATTAATAATACCAATAATATTTATTATTATTATTATTATTATTATTATTATTATTATTATTATTATTATTTTAGTAAGTGTATGAAGCAGTTAATTTAAGTATGAAATAAACTCCCTTATATATACATTGTCCTTTTTGGTAATTTGCCCTTCAAACTGCCACTTTTATAAATACTAACCAAACACTCAGCTTTTTCAAAAAGCACTTTTTAACAGCTTTTACCAAACACACAGCTTTTTGAAAAAGCACTTTTTCATACTGCACTTTTTGAAAAAGCCACTTTTTCAAAAAGCCCTTTCCCAAAAAGCTGAAACAAACTCACTCTTAATAAGTTAAACTATAACCTATAAGGCTTTTCGCAGTAAATGACTTAATAAGTTCTTATTTTTCTGAATTTAGATGCTATCAAGATTGCCATCCGTTTTTTAAGTTATCCACTTTTATCTTTTATACCCTATATAAACGTTTGACTCATTAAAGTCACTGAAAATATATTGGTAATTCAATTTAGGTGCTACAAATTTACAATACAAATGGTATGGATTATTTACATACCATTTGGTTCTTGAGGGAGCCTTGGGCTTTAAAATATATATCCCAATGAATGCCACCAACCAAGTCTAAAGGCCCACTAGAGCTCAGCCCAAAGATCCAAATACCATGCCTATGAACCTTCAAGGTAAAAAAGGAGGATGGGGTATGAGATTGGGTAGGTGTTATGTAGCCCAACCATCAAATTAACCCCTCTCAAACAAAAGTCTTATTAAAATTATAAAAAATAAAAGTAAAATCCTCTGCATTTGGCTTCCCTGTTTTTTCGATTATTTAAAGAACAAAAAGATAATAAATTGCAATACGAATTTTGAAAACTTTACACATATAACTCAATTTTTAAATGAGTCCCATAATTATTGCTTCTTGGGGTGCTTGATTAGGCTTATTCGGAGACAGATATACTCTAGTACATGAAGATAAGGATTTAGCATAAAAAAAATAGTTTCATTAATTTTAATATGGAGTTATATTAAAAGGGGCAATAATTGTGCCAAGTGGGACATTTCCAAATGCCAACCAATTCCAGCAAAGAAGCACCTTAAATGAAATTGAAGTTCACATTAGATCACTCCAATGGCTGAAAAAAAGAGAAAAAGGTTTTGGCTTCCAGCTATCTTCCTTTTATAGCTTTCTCTGGGTGTCCCATGTCCATCACTGTCAAATTCCTCACTGCATTCTAATGAGCAATTATAAATATTAATTTAATAACCCAATATTTATTTATTTGCTACAATACATGGTCTCTATTTTTTTTTTTTTCAGTTTACAATGTATTGCCTAATTTTGTGATGAACTCTAATTAGATCATCTAGAAAAAAAAAGAAGAAAAAGAAGAAGAAGTCATATGATACATTTAAGGGCAATCAGTATTCTTTAAATAAAAAATGCCCACCCAAGAAAGGAACAGGTGGGTAATAAAGAAAGAAAAGGACTAATTAGTACAATAAAACGTTTGACTGGTTGAAATAGGTTTTGGTCCATAGAGATCTGGAGTTAAAAACTTATTGTGAGATATATTAAAAATTAAAAAAAAAATTTCTAAGCCAACCTTCATAGGCTACTCACATTTTTTTTATTTGAATAGTTGTGGAACCAATCTCAAGTCAAGCACACTTAAGACTTCTAAATTCTAAATGAAATTTTTACGTGTTAAAACTTAAAATAATTGACCTTGATTTTTGACTAATATATTCAAAATTGAATAAATATATTATTTTTGAATCAAACGTTAGGTTGATTGAGTAACAACTAATCCCAAGTCATACTCATACGGTGTTCATACCATGCTAAAAGGTCAAAGATATATTTAAAACACAACGTATTGTATAGGAAGATATTTTCAAAGAGTCGAGTTACAGTTTTTTTTTTTTTTTAATAAATATTGACACGCTAACAATAATATTACTTTCACTTCAGTCTATCATTAATACTATTTTTATTGTATCGATGACAACAAATCCACATCCACAGTTATAAAAATAATTATGTCAATTATTGTGTAGAATAGTATTAAATTCTCCTAGCGAAAAAACAAAAGTATTTAATTCTTACAAGTTTAAAACGTCCTTTCGGATGCTTATGAAAAAGAAATTGCCAGAAACGCAAAGACCGGGGTGACAATACAATACAAAGCAGAACAGAACTGCCTTGAAAAAAAAAAAAAAACAGAACCGCTCACTTTGCGAAATTCCAATCTCTAAAGTTCAAACACTATTCAAAAAAGAGAGATAGAAAAGCATAGGACAAGAACACCCATCACTTTCAATTTCCATGCAAGTGTAAATTCAATCTCACTCCTGTCTTTGCATCTCTAGCCGGCTTTATTTTATCACTTTCTATCACATACTTTACTTTACAGTATATAACGAGAATTTTGAGTAACATTTATAAAGGATTTTAGTGAATAGTGAATACTACTTTCAAGCATATCTACTTGTACTCCAAAGAAGGTGAGTCTTTTGTTGACTGTAGATTTCTGGGTCTATGTTGAATTTTCCTCAAAGCCCTTTAATTTGTGTTACCCATCACTTCTTTTTCAGTTCTTGGAACTATGTTTAATTTGTATTTTGATCAGTTTGTGGTGTTTTTGTTTTTGGGGTCATTTCTCTTTTGATTGTGGAGGGGAAAAGTTCAGAATTTTATGTTATGTGGTTCTTGTGTATAGCAAATGGATTTTGTGTGATGGCTCATAAAATCTTGCATCTGTATGCGTTAATTCTCTCAAGTGTAGTATAATGGGAAGATTTGTTGTGGGATTGGTGTGTAGATGTGAGTTTTATTGGTGTTTGCTGATTGCTTGTACTATGCAGTTTCTTTTTTGCTTTTGAATTCAATTCATTTGGTAGATAGGGGATTAGGTGGGATATTAGGCATTGGCTTTGATTGATGATGGTGACATTAGAGTACTTGCTTTTGCTATTTATCGCTAATTATGTCATCTCTACTTGCCTTAATTTTTTTTTTTTAAATGTTTTCCATTAAGGTAATAACAAAGAGTATGACTTCGGATAGAACCGAAAAAAATAACCCTTACTAGTCTATTGAGGGTCCATACCCAACCCAAAATTTTGGGTCAAAGACTTGGTTGTGTTGTTGTTGTCGGCTGCCTTGTAGATTTTTTTCTTTTTAATGAAAATAGGAACAACCACTTGATGAAAATACAAAAGAAGCCCTTTTTCTGGCCTAAGAAACTCATTCTATATGTCTATATGATGTGTATATGATAAAAAACTAGTAAGACTAGTTTTTTATCCATTTCTATTTATGTCAATATCTTTGGTTAGAGAGCTGTTGTCATGTGACATTGAATTACCTTTTTATTTAAAGTTGAGAATTTTTATGCCATTGAGGCTAACTGTGATAACCAGGGTAGCATATGATATCAGTTGCTGGACTGCTTTTCTATTCAATATTATATGCCATTATTTGCCACAAAATTCCCACACTTGCATAAGGGGGTCATTTGTGTGTTTGAAAGAGATTAGAAAAGGTGTGGTCCTTTTGCTTTTGTTCTCAATTTTGAAATTGGAGTATCAGTGTTATTTTATTTCTCTCCTTTTGTTATTAATTTTCAATTTTTATTTTTTGTTGCTGTTGCCCTTCTTCTATATTCCCCTTTTTTGACAACCTAACAATCCACCACATATTAAGGCGCTTGTTTCTTTTTGGACCTGAGAATATATTATGTTTGGGCTCCAGGGTATGGAGCACCTATAGTAAAGTATTTATTTCATTATAGCAATACATCTCAAAACTGATTAAATTTTCTGTTGGAGCATTTACCTTTGAGGAAGATTTTGTTTGAAATGCTTAAACTTGCTTGGTTTGCTTACTTATATTACATGTTTCTTTCCTTTGGATGCTCAGAAAAGCAAAATTGAGATCTTTTTTTAGGAGAAAGGACAATGAGCTGCTTTGGTTGTTGTGAAGAAAATGATATCCATAAAGCTGCTGATACTGGACCATTCACGGCAAATAATTCTGCAGGTGATTCTGTATTCCTAAACCATGCTTATTTTTTCGTTGTTTTGGTTGGACCAAGCTACTCCTTTACACTCAAATTGGTTGAGGTTTTCTTTTTCTTTTCTTTTTTTTCAAAAAAATTGGGTGGAAAATATATAAGCATGGTTCCTTATTATCTGAGTTTGTAGTTGATATTCCTTAAGTTCTGCCTTGAAATCAGCTAGAGCAACTTGTTTGTTGTTATTTTTTTCTTTTATTTTAACCATGCTTGTTTTGTGTGATTTGTTTGTGCTGTCTCCTAGCTTGCGTATTTACCAATATTTTTTTGGGGGGAAGCTATACAATGTGTAATTATAGCTAGCCATTATCATGTGTTATCATTTTGTCTGTGCTTTTTGATTGTGATTTGATTTCTAATCTGCCTTTTATGGCTGCTGATTTTGTTTCCATGAACCTAAGTCAACATGAATCATGCAGGAAATAATGGAGGATATGCTGCCAAAGAAGCTGTGCCAAAAGATAAACAGACTCTAACTATGCAACCTATTGCTGTCCCTGCCATTCCAGTAGAAGAGTTGAAGGATATAACGGATAATTTTGGTACAAAGGCTTTAATTGGCGAGGGCTCATATGGAAGAGTGTATCATGGTGTCCTGAATGGTGGGCAGACTGCAGCCATTAAAAAGTTAGACTCCAGTAAACAACCTGATCAAGAATTTCTGGCAAAGGTACTACAAGAGTTCGTTATGCTCATAACTGGTACTTTTCTCCTATCTGTCTTCTTTTTTGCTTAGAAAGTTGACATAAAACTTCACAGGTCTCCATGGTATCAAGACTAAAAAATGAAAATGTTGTCGAGCTTGTTGGTTATTGCGTTGATGGCTCTCTTCGTGTCCTTGCATATGAGTTTGCACCCAATGGGTCTCTTCATGATATTCTTCATGGTAAGTAATATTTTATTCTTCTGTTTTTAAAAGAATGTGTATCCACGAATATAATTATTGATTGATGAATTTTTTCATTGTTTTTAAATTTTGGAATGGCTATAGAAATAAAGTTCTGTGTTTTTAGCCGAGTGATAGTCATTATATATATATAACAAAAGAGGTTTACAGGTGAGTTTTAGAAAAGAAAGGAGTTCCTCTAATGTATATTAAGCTATGAAGCACGGGTGTGTTTCCGGACTCGGGTGCGGGTGCGGGACTCGGTAATTTTTGAAAAAGTAGGGTGCGGGTGCGGCGGGGTGCGGCGATTAAAAAATTATTAAAAATATTTTTATTTATATTTTTAGTATATTGCTAAGCAAACTTTTTCACATTATATAAACATATACTAAATCAAAGAACAATAGTAGATAATAACTAAAACATGATGTTCATAAATTAAATACAACTCACAAGTTTGAAACTAAAACATTCCATGATGTTTGAAAATTAGAGTACAACTCACAAGTTTGAAACTAAAACAAAATAAAAGACAATCAACAAGACAATCAACAAGACAATTAAAGACAAACATCATCATCATCAAGTTCAATAGCTTCACTTTGAACTTCACTTTCACTAGTAGTAACACTAGTGTTAGTAGCATTCCCAATAACTATGGCCTCCAACTCTGGCTCATCAAGTGTAAGGGCAACATTCTCAAGAATTCCAGCTCCTCCATGCATGTCGCTCTCATTCCAAGAGTCTCCTGCAATATCCCACATCTTTGTTGATGTATTTACGTACTCCTCATTGCGCCTTGACAAGAGTCGAAGATTAGAATGCACATATACCAAATCCTCAGCGTGTGCAGGAACCATTTTGTTTCTTTTTAAGGAATGAATGAATTTGTACGTGCTCCAATTCCTCTCAGCACATGAGGATGAACATGGTTGTCCAAGAAGTTTAAAGGCAAGGGTTTGAAGAATTGGAAATGCGGAGCCATGGTATTGCCACCAAACCAAAGGTTGTAAGACCCACCTATCTGTCAAGGCATCTGGTGAAGGAAACCTCCCTCCTGAAAATGTAGCAAACTCATACTTCACCACCTATAATTCATCCTCATCTTCAAAGTATCGCTCCAAACACTTGCTCCTTTCCATAGAAATTTCATGATCTCGATGTGGAGAGATGCGTTTTGGATTCTCCGAAAGCCATTCAATGGAGTAATACTTAGTTAAAGATTAAAAAACAAATATAGATGAAATGTGTGTTTAACTAAAAGGGGGAACTAAGGAAAATAGAAAATAAAAGTACTTACTTAGGATTTAAGGAATGAGCCAAGCAATGTAGTGGTGTACAATTTTTAGTCCATCGATCAATGAGTATATCATATATTACACTCCAAAATGAGCTATACTGATCATCTTCCAAGCCTTCATGCCGACATATTGCAGCCTTCATCTTCTCTATCATTGAATCCCACATCTCATACACAAGATGAAGACAAGGCTTATCTGTGTCGGCTACTCGTAGCATATCATAAATAGGTGCTGTAAATTCAAGGATATAATCAACTTTATCCCACCAAAGATCACTTAGAATCATATCTTTCACCTTTTGAGCTTTTCCAACATCATCCTCCCTATAAGAAGCCCATTGGTCACTAATAGCCATGGCTTGAAGGCTTCTTTTTATCAACTTCAACCTTTTCAACATTACAACAACTGAAGCAAATCTAGTATCAGCAACTTGGAGCAGTTTCAATGGACAAAATTCATTAAACATAGCCAACCTCATTGAATGGTTCATGATAAAAACACGGATGCATCATCACCAATACATGTAATCCAACTACATTCCTCATATGTAACTTCATTCTTTTCAGTGTTTTTTGCTGCACAAATATTCTTCAAAGCTAGATTGAGAGTGTGGACAACACAAGGTGTCCAAAATATTTTGGGATACTCACATTTAATAAGAGCTCCAGCAGCCTTCATCACACTAGCATTATCAGTAATGACTTGGACAACTTTTTCATGTCTAATCTCTTTTATAGCATCCTTCAACACCCCAGCAATATAATGTTTGTCTTTGAACTCACCTGACCCATCAATATAATGTTTGTCTTTGAACTCACCCGACCCATCAATTGCCTTAATAAACACTGGACCCCCATCTGATACAGCCATAATATTAATAAGAGGCCTCCTTTGTGGATCTGACCATCCATCAGAAACTATACTTACACCCTTTTTCAAGCCAAAAGTCCTTAATTGGTCTTCAAAGTCTTTCAACATGAGCTCTTTCTCTTTGCAAAAGTGTTGTTCTCAAAGCATTGTATCCAGGAGGAACATAACCCGGAATGCTATGGGTAGCAGCATATGAATATGAACTACTATAATATGGGTTCCTTGCAAAGTTAAACAGAAGCCCACCGGTGTAAAACATCCTACCAATTCTACTATCCAATTCATATCTAGCATTATTTTGGAATGCTCTCTCTATCGTAGAATTCGCAATCACCTTCTTCCTCTTACCATCAACTGGATTTGTACTATCACTCTCTTCTTGTCTCTGAAATGAGGGAATAGGGCCAATAGGCCCACGGCCTGGGGGAGGTGGGGGTAAGGGAATTCGACTTCTCTGTGCTCTCTCTAACTTATCATTCTCAATCTGATCATGCATTCGCTGCATTTCCAACCTAAGGCTCGGTGTCACATCAGGGCATGCTTTAATACCTTTATTAACAATTTTTAATAAATGAGCCTTAACCCTAGAATAGGATCCCAAATAAATTTTACCACAATAGTTACACTTAAAGTATGTGTTTCCACCGGATTTAGCAGCAGAACTAGGTGGTTTCTCTATTTTAGTCACATATTGCCAAAGAGGAGCTTCACTGTTTGGCATTTCTTCATTAGATGAAGGTGAATTTTTTGTGCTAGTAGCTTCATCCATTGCAAATTCAATAGATTCAATTTAACCTACAAATAATTTGACAAATATAAAATACCTATTAACTAAATAAAAAATCAAACCCAAGTCACAACATTACAGACAGCTTATATAAAAAATTAAAAACTCATATCACAATTCACAGATTCACAAATCACGATGAATAATAACTATTAACTAGTCAGTGACAGATTCACAGATTCACTAATAACTATTAACTAATCAAAATTAAAAACTCATATCACAATTCACAGATTCACAGACACATTGGGTAATAGTCAGTGACTCAGAGCATGTGAGAGTATAATGATTAATGAGCTTGAGAGTATAAAATTAATGAGTTTGATACCTGAGCTTGAGACTTGAGTTGAGTTGAGAGAGTGGGTCGTCGGGTCGGTGAGGTTGTGAGTGAGATTGTGTGACTGTGAGAGTGAGATTGAGAGTAAATCGGTGAGAACTGAGAAGTAACTAGTGAGAGGTTGAGAGCTGAAGCCTGAAGATGAATCCCCAGAGGCAGCGTAGGCGGAGCCGCGGAGCACAGAGAGACCAGCGAGTGAGAAAGAGCTGAAGATGAGAATGAGATTGAGAGTGAATCGGTGAGAAGTGAGCTGAGGGAGTAGGGTTTTGTGTGTTTTTTTTTTTTTTTTCCAAATGGTGCATTTTGCTTTTTTTTTTTTTTTTTTTTTTTGAATTTCGGCCCGAATCGGCCGGTACGACCTGTATCGGCGGTTCCGTCCGATATTGACCGGTTCGGCCCGAATCGGCGAGAATCCAGCCGATTTTGCGCGCGTCGGCCCGATTCTGTGCCGAGTCGGCGCGTATCGCGCTGAGGAAAAAAAAAAAAAAAAACCAACGCGGCCTGACGCGCAGGCAGCGGCGTCGGATGCGGACTCGTCGGCCAAAATGGCATGTCCGTGCATTCCAGATATTAAGTTGATTAGGCATATGTAACTAGTGTGAGAACAAATGAAAGCATCACAAGTTTCTATTCACTATAGGTTTGCATCAACAATCAACATTAAGTTTGTATCTCTTTGCACTAGTAATGGATGAGCTCACTAGATTGATTCAAAATGTAGTCCTTTGGC
Organism: Lithocarpus polystachyus; assembly: GCA_033629205.1. Taxonomy (NCBI): domain Eukaryota; kingdom Viridiplantae; phylum Streptophyta; class Magnoliopsida; order Fagales; family Fagaceae; genus Lithocarpus; species Lithocarpus polystachyus. The sequence goes on from CM066167.1 coordinate 14,711,306, forward strand.
CTATGCTTTTTCCAGATGATAGAGTTTTAGCAGATGAAACCAGACATTAAGTTAATGTCAAGTTGGAAATTTAAAGAGATGTTTTAGAACTAAAGGCTTTTTGCTAAGTAGACTAAGTAGGACTAAAACAGAGTACGCGAAATGTAAGTTTAGTAAAAGTGAAGGAGTTGTAAAGTTGATGGTTAAGAGAGTGAGAGAGAAATTTTGATATATTGGATCAATGATTTATAAGAATGGAGATATTAAATAAGATGTGAATCCATAAGAGTAGGATGGATGAAATGGAGAAGCGTGTTTGGAGTATTTCGTGATCATAGAATACCTATTAAGTTAAAAAGAAAATTTTATAAAACTGCTATAAGATTAGCTATGCCCTATGGTACTGATTTTTGGGGTGTGAAGTAGCAAAATGTTCATAAAATGAGCGTAATTGAAATGATAAATGTTAAGATAGACAAGTGGAAATAAAAGGAAAGATAGGATTCGAAATTAACTGAAATGAGAATGTTAAGATGAATGAGTGAAAATATATGAAAAGATAGAATCCAAAATGAGAGAATTCCCATAAAGATAGGGGTGGCCTCTATTGATGAAAAGATGATGGGGTCTTGCTTGAGATGATTTGGTCATATGTAGGATGAGGAAGATGAATGATTCAAGTAGAGAGAATGGAAAAAGGTAAAGGAAGACCTAAAATAACATTAATAGAAATAAAAAAGGACATGCCAATTAAGGAGGTAACAGAGAGTATGACTTTGGATAGGATAGAAAAACATCTAAGGCTCTATGTTGAGGATTCATAGCCATCCCCAAAATTTTTGAGACTAAGGCTTGGTTGTTGTTGTTGAATTTGTGTGTGTATAGCATTTTCTTATTGGTCGCTGAACTATTTATTTTATAATGGATAATAGTTATTGAACTCTTGTGGTTTTAGACTAATTTGAGAAAATGATTTAATTTGAGTTGACTCAAAGGACTCTTTGACCATGTTGTAAAATCCACTCAAGGAGAGTTAACATCTATTGGAAGGGAGGCAACTCATTAGTGTCAGAGTCAAATTTTGTGGGTGCCTAGCTTTTAATGAATGAGTAACAAGATATCTTATAACATTTCTGATGCAGAAAACGTTTTTCAATTTGTAAATACAGGACGAAAAGGTGTCAAAGGAGCACAGCCAGGCCCAGTTCTGTCTTGGGCACAAAGAGTTAAAATTGCTGTTGGGGCAGCAAAAGGGCTTGAATATCTACACGAGAAGGCACAACCTCATATCGTCCATCGTGATATCAAGTCCAGCAATATACTGCTTTTTGATGATGATGTCGCAAAGATTGCTGATTTTGATTTGTCAAATGAAGCCCCTGATAATGCAGCACGCCTTCATTCCACTCGTGTACTTGGCACCTTTGGTTATCATGCTCCAGAGTAAGATTTTCCTGGGTGTTTCAGATGGGTGCTTCTCATCTTTTTTACAATGAAAAACATGATATAAAATCGCAGTCTTCATCTTATTGAACAAGGAGAAATAATGTGTTAATTTATTATGGGAAATGTTAACAGATGCCCTAAGAGCATTGGTTTAGAAAGCATTTTTAGAAATTTTTTATGGGAAGAGAAAAAAAAAAAATTAATTGTTTTGACAACTTTTTATATTTTTCATGAAAGTGATGTCAAAACTTTCTTAAAATAGTTTATTAACAATTGCCCAGGCACTTGTTAACAAGGCCCATTTATTATAATGAAAGTACTGGAAAGAGGAAAAGAAAATGCTGGACGGGTCAAGAGTCAGTATAAACTCATTCAACCTAAGTAATAAATGGTCATTGTGGCTTACCGAATACTTCATTGGGCATGTTGCCTCAGTTCTAAGTCACTTTGAAGTAGACACCTTTTCAAAATACATTGGCCTAAGTTTTCTGACTTTGAATGGCAGATATGCAATGACTGGGCAGCTGAGTTCAAAGAGTGATGTTTACAGTTTTGGTGTTGTCCTACTGGAACTCTTGACTGGTCGTAAACCTGTTGATCATACACTACCACGTGGACAGCAGAGCCTTGTGACATGGGTACTAAATCTTAGTTATGCTAGTAATTTATATCTGGTGCTTTTGCTCTTTTTTGTCTTGTTTTTGCTTGGAGAGAGAAAGATTTGCTAGGTTATAGACTTGCGGGTTTTATTCAACCTGATTCTCATTACAATTCTGGATTAATTTAGGCAACACCAAAACTCAGTGAAGATAAGGTGAAGCAATGTGTTGATGCTAGACTCAATGCGGAATACCCTTCCAAGGCAGTTGCAAAGGTAATCAAGGCTATATTCTGGAATTGCAAAATGCTAAACTACTGTTTGCTATTTGAATTTTTTGTATCTTAATTTGTAAATGATAGATGATCCAAAAAAAAAAAAAAAATCCATTGGCATATTGCAACCCTTCTCTTTTTGTAATAGTTTTAGAATTACTGATCAAGTATGTTGAGTCACTCTGAAAAATTGTCTTCAATTTGGTGACAACTTGTAGTTGATTTCATACTTCACATTCTTTAAAAGTCACATTTTCTTTTTTGGTAAATGCTGGAAACAGATGGCTGCTGTTGCTGCCTTGTGTGTGCAATATGAAGCTGATTTTCGGCCAAATATGAGCATTGTAGTTAAAGCTCTACAGCCTCTATTGAACCCTCGATCCGGTCCCTCAAGTGAAACACCGCAGCGCTTGTGAATTCTTCCTGACAACTTAATCTTCCTTGCAGGATATATTATTGAAATTTGTTTTGTAAACAGGGTGTTTTAGATCATGTACCATTTTATGTACCTTTTAGTCATCAATAGCCTACCAGATTTATGTTTGTAATCTATGTAATCATTCTACAGATGTGATGATTTGATTGTTGAGAGCATTAACATATTGAACTGCTATGGGTGATTTATTGCTCTACGGCTTTTTTTAGGAGTGCAATAGCATTAGCATATTTGTTTCAACTGTTGGTGTATTTTTGCTAGGCAGTTATGGGAATCTTGCTGCATCCTGTCCCTTTTTTTTTGCTATTATTTTTTATTTTATCGAAGATAAAATTCTACTCTGGTCTAATTTAAGTGTATATGTGTGTGAAGCTCTTTTTTGTATATTTGAATTTCCCCTTTGCGCCCCACCCCACCTCACAATAACTTATACTTGTAGAGCGACTATCACACCAAAGGTGTGTGGTAGTTCCCTATGCTTCTTAGTTCTTGTTTGATATGTTATTGAAATTTCCTATTAGGGACAACAGGCATGCTTCTAAATGCTTAATTAGAAAGTGACACTTAGGATGGTGTGAAGTGAATTGAGTCAATGGACACACTCCTTAATGTATTAAAATTATGGGTGTGTGTGTTCATCTAATTCCTTCTGACACTTTCAAAACTATTAATAGAGTGAAGTTGTAAATCTGAAATGATAAGATGAAAACGATATTGCGTGCAAACCTTGAGGTCCACTTCTCTCACTTGAATGATGAACGTCAAACTTTCTCCACTTCAGGGGATGGAGGACTAAAGATCCTCGCAGTTGCTTCAGATGGAGAAAAAGGTTACTTTTGAATGTTTTTGTTGTTTGTTTTATCAACTGGAATACAAGAGAAACAAAGTAGATTGACCATTTTCAATGAAACGATCCATCGCAACAGATCACCATCTTCTCCATTTTGAAGATAGTATATGTCAGAGTCTAAATTAAATTTTACGAACCTAAAATTTTTTTAAATTAAATACCCTTCATTTCACCTGAAATAGAGGAATGCTAATTCTACCATGTGTGTTTTAAATATGCTACTTATAACAACTATGATGAAGGCATGGAAAGGAACATGATGTTCTAGCCGCCATTAGAATAATTCACATGCATGCATCTGTGCCACGAGCAAATGTGTTCTAGTTACTCTCCTGCTTCTCTTTTAACTTCATCAGAAAAAGCTTCACGAGCTAATTTCCTTCCAACGCGAAGGCCATGCTAAGCTTACACTGCCACCCAAATTTTTATTTAAGGCTTCTTCCTGTTGAGAAGTGATTTTTTTTTTTTTTTTTTTGGCAGTCATTTTTATTTTTATTTTTATTATTATTATTATAAATGTTATGTTCACGACATTTTCATAACATGTTCTAAGTGACAGGTTGTTATTAACTATTATTAGTGGGTAGAAAAGCAAATTAAGTGGACGATTCAAATTAGAATTAGTAATAATTTATCACCTATGATTTTGTGACTATAATTTGATGTGAAAATGTTATAAACATAGTGCTTCTTTTTTTTTTTTTTTTTTTTGCTGTTGAATAAAAAAATACATGTATACCAAATCACTCATGTAACAATTTATGAATAGATTCAATCATTCCAAAAAAACAAAACAAAAAAACTCAATGGATAAATATCATACGAGAGGTTGATAGGACCAATTCTGACATAGCATTTCTCTCATCTTGATATGCCTCACTCACAAGAAATACGAGAAATACATCTTCAAGTGTCGGTGTTATATCAATATTTTTTACTTTTTTACTTTTGTAGCAAGAGTCAAGATTCTTGTCCGTGCAGTTCCTTTTATTTTTTCTTGGTCCCACTTCTTTGCCTGTGGGGGTGTGTGTTTGCTTGTCTGAGTTGTTTAATGATTAAAATTAGCTGGATCTTCCTGGATTGAACCTAAGAATATAGAGTATTCACGGTGGTAAATGCGGTCATGTCCTATTTTATAATCCCAAAAACTTACTTTATTGATTATGCCATGACATTTTATAGCACACTTAACATTTTAAAATTTTATTTTTTTCTCATTTGATTTAAATATTCTTTTTTATTCTTTTTTTACTATTTTTTTTCTCTTCCTTTTCTTCTCTTTCTCCCTCAACTTCTAGCACCAGCCACAACTAAACAAACAACCACCACCACGCCACCACCAAGCCACCACTACCCTCGGCCCAACAAAATCCCATCGGAACCAAAAACCCAAAAAAAAAAAAATAATAATAAATAAAACCCACCGAGTACCCACTACAAACGCAGCAAACCCATAGCAACCCAACCAACTAAACGCCGACCACCAAACTCAGAAACCAGCCACCATGTCAATACCACCAAACCCACCAAACGCCGGTTTCTATGCCGATCTCCACGCCGGCCACTAAACCTAGAAACTGGCCACCATGTCAACACCACCAAACCCACCAAACGCCGGTCTCTATGCCGATCTTTACATCGGTCTCCACGCCGATCTCCGCCGCGCTGACCTCCAGCCACCACGCTCATCTCAGCCTCTCCACCAGCCTCGCCACCACGCTGATTCAAAGAAACTAATTGGAACAGAGATTGGGGCGTGAGTTCCGATCTGGTTGGTGATTCGATGTGAGCTCTGATCCGGCATGAGCTTCGATCTAATTGGTGATTCAGCGTGAACTCCGATCTGGCACGATGAGAGAAGCTTGACAATGGCGAGAAAGAGAGAGCGGGTGAGAAAGAGAGAAGGAAGAGAGAGAAAAGAAAGAGAAAAAATGAGAGAGGAGAGAGAAATGAGAGTATTAAAAAAATATTTTTTTTATACCATTCAGTTATAGTACCATCTTACATTTGAGATCGTACTGTAACTAAATCTCAAAAAAAAATTGGCTTTTCTCATATGACCTTCCGGCTGTTGAGCAATATTTGGGCTTATATATGCCAAATGTATTTTACATTTGACATATAACAAGCCCATTGGTGATGCTCTTAGGCCTAGATAAAACACATTTGGTGTGCCTCCTATTGCCATTCAATCAAGAAATTATTTCATCACCCAAATATAGAGTAATTCTTAACTACTCTCGAAATACGGTGAATGATACTCCTTCCTTTTACATTCATTAAATTCTTGAAAGGATCCATTATGAATATGAGAGAAATTAGCACAATTTTACTATGTTATGAACCATTTAGAAAGGATAAATAATTGGCAAACCACCAATATTTTTCCATATAGTAATCAGACCCAAAAAGGGTGGGGATAGAGATCAATTGTATCGAGTGAATCCTGCAAGTAAATAAAATTTCTGAGTCTTAATCATTAAATCAGCCTTTTGTTTCCCTTCCAATTTTTCACTTCACAGCAAGGGATTTCCATTGATAAATCTTCCTGAACTAGAATGAACTAATAAGAGTATGACCCAAAAAAGCATGAATAAAAAGGAAAAAAAAAATTTAAAAATGCCCATAAACCTGTACACACCACCTGTGGCAGCGGTGTCCTGTTACATTTGCCACTTTCATAAACAAAATAATCTTCTTCCCAACATCTAAATCTAGGTATTAAAACAGAGCGGAATATGAACCATGCCGCAATCACTAGTTTATGTTTCCATCCCTTGATCTCAACAAGGGCAGGCCTAAAAATTTATAAGTTTCAAAGAATGCAAGATTCAACCTTCAACCAATATCTCTCAGATTCTGTGATTGGCTTAATCAAATTGTTTATGCCCGACAGTTCCTTCTGCCATTTGATCTCAAATCTGGATTGTCATTCCTATCCATGTCAGAATTCTCTCTCTGAGAATCTTGCTCTGCATTGCCTGCCTGACTCCTCCTTCGTCTTCGATCCTGAAAATTCCAAGGACATCACACATGAAGGGTCAATTTGTGTATACATATATACATGAAGGAAGAAATTGACCTTTAAATTTTAGACTTAAGTACACTCTTTTGCCCCCTTAAAGTTCGAGGCTATTTTAATTTTGGCCCTTTTACGTTTTAAAATTTTCACTTTGTCACTTAATGTTTTTGTTTTTATAATGGCCTTGCGGTCCATTTTCATAAGAATCTTGACTGTTAAGTGCCTTTCATGTTTAAATATTTCATGAAACACTAGCTTTGAAATGCTGTAGAATGCAAGAATTTCATTTTAGTAGGCAGAAAAATATAATATAGACAGTCAGAATACTACAGAAAATGGAAAATAGTGTCGAATGAAAGTGGAATTAAACATGGAGGCCCAAAATTTAAAAAATAAAAATAAAATGTAAAGGGCCAATATAAAAACAACCCCAAACTTTTAGGACCAAAAGAGTGCTTTAGTCTAAATTTTAATAGTTAATCGTTTTGGCATTCAAAATGAAATCTATTTTGTAAGGAAATATGGATTTCTAAACGTTCAGGTGTTGATTAACCTACACCCAAAGTGAAAAAGAGCCACAAGTCTCATATGTTTCTAACATGTGAAATTTTGGTTGTAAGCATGCACTGCACCAAGATGTGTATATCTGGTTCTAAGAAGATTTTAGAAGCGCTCTTAGACCAAAAAAAGAAAGGATTTTAGAAGCAACCTCTCTAGGTATAGGATATTCCTCAGATTCAAGCATGCGAACAACTTGACTCATCTTCGGTCTTTTGTCACCATCTGGATCAACACATCTCAAAGCAGTCAAAAGGGCTCGCTTAAGGGCACTTGTTGATGGTCTAGCCTCAATGTTTGGATCTACCACCTCTTCCGAGCGCCTGCTTCCAACCATCAACTTCAGCCAGTCAACTAGATTTACCTGCAAGAACCACCCATGGGATCACACCAAGACAAGTGTGAGTTTGTGACTGTATAGTGCCATGTCATGCATTTAAAAACTGCATGGTATAACAAATTATGCTGCTAAAAACTCCAAAGTAACTTTGGTGTGCATGTATCCATTTTATTGAAATTGCAAGTTATATTAAACTAACTCACGACATGCAACATAACATGAAGTATAAGAGGGGAAAGTGAAATCCTATAAAACACCTTCAGTAACTGCTAAGCAACAAATACAGTGAAATAACAATACTCATGCGGAATTTCAAAAAACTGTTGCAACAGAAAGAAATATGATTGCATACCTCATGCTGGGGCCGGCCATAATCCACTGGGTCTCTTCCCGTTATTGCTTCCAGAAGCACCACCCCAAAACTATAGACATCACTCTTCTCATTTAGGAGCCCAGAATTAGCATATTCTGGAGCAACATAACTGACACGCAATCAAAGCAGGGGAAGAAAAAGATAGTTAGATACCAATCAGTTAAAGTAATATTTTCTCGTACATATACTAAACCTAGGAAACAAAAACAATAAAAAAGAGGAGCAAATAAATTGGTGCCTATTGACAATGCAAGAAACTGTTTATCAGAAAGGGGGGAAATACTCACCCAAAGGTACCCATAATTCTAGTTGTAATATAACTTGTCCCAGCGCACAGCAATTTGGCGAGGCCAAAATCAGATATTTTAGCATTGAAGTCATCATCAATCAATATATTACTCGATTTGATATCTCGATGGACTACTTTAGGCTCAATAGCCTCATGTAAATAAGCCAGCCTGCAACATGTAATCATGAGTCTAAAGGCAACAAACTCAAGAAAAGGCTAAATAATCAAATTAAGGTATGGATGGACTTACGCCTTAGCAGTGCCAAGGAGAATTTTCATCCGAGCTTCCCAAGTAAGAAATCCATGTTGACGCATAGCTCCATGAAGCCACTGCTCTAAATTGCCATTGTTGACATACTCATATACCAACAACCTGACAAGGGAATATATTCAATTGCAAAAATGCATGCAAATATTAGTCAACTCCTTCAGTTGCAAAGATTACAGTTTCTTTTGTTTTCTAGTAAAAAATATTCTAGTGAATTCTTGACACAATTTTATTATTTTTATATGAAGAGTATTAATCAATACTCAATAGATTAGTGAAACACTGAGGGATAAGACAAATTTCATTTTACAGTTCATTTGTATAAATTTATTTCAACACAGTCATGAAATTAAAATATTATTTACTAGTGCCAAAAATACAAAGATGGAATATAAATGGATATGATACCTTTCGGTTCCTTCAATGCAATACCCCAAAAGACGAACTAAGTTCTTATGCCGAACATGACCAATAGCCTCAACTTCCACTCTAAATTCCTTCTCAGCTTGTCCTCTATAAGATAATATATACAATTATAGAAAGAAAATTATAACCTACAGAAAGTCCACCAAGGAAAAAAAATGTAAGCAAAACAAGCATTGAAATAACTTACAGATTGTTGAAGAGCTTCTTAACAGCCACAGGAGACCCATTAATCAACTGACCTCGAAAGACAGTTCCATACCCACCCTCACCGATAATATTTTCCTTTGAAAACCTGTTTGTTGCACGATCTAGGTCCCTTAGTGTAAACCAGTGACCCCAACCAAGGTGAGAGAACTCAGGCAGACCAGACAAAGGTGAAGGAGCAGTTATGGGGTGCGAAGAAGGCCTGTGCACAGAAAGTGTTCCCGCACCTCCCTCTTCTCCCGATTGAGAACCAGGACCTTCTTGCTCAACATTATTAAATGAACATGCTTGACTCCCATTATCTCCATTCTTTGAATGGATCAAAACCTTCTCCAACTCTTTGTCAGGGAACTTATCACTGAGGGTAAGAAAAGCACCATCTTGGGGAAAATAATGGTTTGCTGAAGCTTGATCAACCTTAATCTCTTTGATTTCCTCTGAAACAGCTGGAATTTGGCTAAGGGGAAGCATTGCATTACCCCTTTTAGATTTCTTTCGGGAAGTAAGACAAAATGATAGCAACACAAGGATTACTACAATAAACAACCCGACGGTGATCCCCATTAACACCCACACTTTCAAACCAAAAACAAATGTCTTTTTGGACAGTCCTGTGTTAAGATCAGTTGCCATTTTTTCTGATACCAAATTACCTGCAAATTACACAGTAAAAACATAAGAAAAATGCAATTCCATATATCCAAAAACTTTACTTTTGCATTATGTCACCAAAGATCAAATCTTCCTCCCAATTTTCACCATTCAAGATTCCCATTAACAAACAACACAAGCCTGTCTCCTACTCAATACAAATGCCTATAACTAATCCGGATTTCAACCAAAGAAAGAAAAAAATCAAAATCAGACAGATAAAGATGTTGTTTTCTGAAAACCAACACATTCAACATGCACATTCATATATCATTTCATACAAACCAATAACCAAACAACCCCATCATCCACACACACACAAATAAATAAAATAGAAGAAAAAAGAACCATACAACCCAGAAAGACAAAATTTCACCGTTTGGGGCCTAAGAAACCCAAAATCTTCCCTAAACCTATCCTAAAACAACCACACCGACAACAAGCCTACAGCTTTAAAAGTTATGAATTCTGGAAAACACTTACAATTACAAAGTTCCATTATCTTTTAAAGAATTTCCCAGTTCTCTCAGCAACCAAATAGAGAATAAATGAATATATAAACACCAAAAATAACAAAAAACACACACACACACACACACACACACAAAGGCTCTATGCACATTCTCAATGCTTACCTGTTCACAGAACCACTTCTGAAATCACTTGCTCCACAAGGCCCTCCTCAAAAAAAAATGAACAAAACTCAAACCCCAGATCTCTTCTTAAAAGAACCTCAAAATCTCATTCCCAGGCTCCCAAATCCATTTAAATCAACCCCATTGTCCAAAATCTCCAAATATGCAAGGATTCAGTTTTAGCTTTCCTTTCCGGGTTTTACTCAAACGGTCAAATGCTGTCACTATACTATCCCAAAGCTCCAAAAAATGGAAGTTTCAGCTTCTCTCAAGCCACACTTGCCTGTTTTGGAACAACCCAAAACAAAACAACACAAAACAAATGTGATAGCAAAAGCATAAGAGGCAAAAGACTCGTTTTTTTGTGCAGTTTAAGGGAATTTGAGAGCACAGGAGTAGAGAGAGGCACATGGAATTCTGAGAAGAGAGAGATAGAAAGAGAAATGGTGGTGGGGTTTAATAAAGAGAGAAGCAATGGAGTTATCAGTGTTTGGTGATGACTGATATTGATATATATGAGCAGCAGAGGTAGAGGTATGCCTTCACATTACATACAGTAAAAGGGAAGCATCAGAATTGGGAAGCTTTCTATTTCTTTGCTGTTTCTTCAAATTTTTTTCTTTTCGTTGTGTCCTGAAGAGTGTGAAGACTGAGGTTGACACATCATCAAAACAAAAACTAAAGAATGACACTAAAAGAAGTCATCTTTTCTTTAAAAAAAAAAAAAAAGTTTCAGAGTAAATAAAAATAGTTTCTGGTAAATATATATTTTTCATATATTTATATCTTTTTGTTGTAAAATACAAAAAAAAAAAAAAAAAAAAAATTGTACCACTACCAACTTCTGTCAAGACTTTTCGAAAATGTTCAATGTGTTCTCCAAGCTCAATAGTAGTTTAAGCAACACTTTTTAGTTTTTAAATAACATTACATATATTTTCATACATTTTTTCACCCACACGTATTTTTAAAAAAATACAAATAATGTTACTAGAATAACGTTACCAAACGTCCATTGTTGATTAGTTTTCAGTGTTATAAAAATACATGTTTGAATGTTATAAAAATACATATTAAAAGTGTTATTGTTGTTTAAACATTGAAAACTCTTGTTTAAACAACAATGCCAAACAGCCATATCTTTCTATAACACTTAATTATCTTTCTAAAATTTCATGCTACTTCAAGTTCTGTGCTTCCTTTCAAGAGCTTGTCTTAATTGCACAAGTATTATTATAATTATATGTGCAACCAGTAATAGATAAATTACCACTAAAGATGGAGGGGTGGAAAAAAAGTAGATTCAAATATTGTTAAGTGATATTTGTGATTATAGGGTAAATTGGATATTTTTGGAAAAAAAAATGTAGTTTTTTCCCTTTTTTTTATACATAACATCAAGTTGTAATCTATATATTCTATGTATATAATAATAAGTGAAGCAGAGAGAAACTCAAATAGAATTTCAAATTAAAATTTTAGTTTTGTGTCATGTGTCTAAATTTGGATTCTCAATTTTGTGCTACTTGCCCTAACCAAAACTCAAAAAAAAAAAAAATCTAATTAGATTATAAATTGGACTTCAATTTTGTGTCATGTATCTTATCTAAATTTTCTAATTTTTGTGCCCAAATAAATGATGCATTAACATTTAACACGGAAGCCAAAAAAATCACAATGATAACGCTCATTGGTCTAAGCAAGAACAAATCACCTACACACTTTTATGGGTGAACATCTCACCTGCCCACTACCAGAACCAAGGAATCCATCGAGAAAGACTATAAAAGTAAAACATCATCTCCTCCTAATGCCATATCGTCATCCCATGTCTCCTCCTTCTCTCTCAACCTCTACCAACTAGATCTGCACACTACTCTCTCCTCCTCCTTTCGGATTTTTAAGAGCAAGGTCGGGTTCAAACACAATGTTCAATCTCACTCTTCCTTGCTTCACACTCTCATACATTACCGCTTCATTGGCGCTTCCAAGAAGATTCCAAACTCAATGTGGAAAGTAAATCTACCAAAATGAACATCTTATCATCACAATTGTTAATATTTCTGTGCGTAAGCACGGACTACATGCTAATTATAATAAAGACAAGACTTATGTGCTGTTCCTTAAGTTCCTCTTTTAAGATTTTATCATGTGGCTCTTTTCTCATAAGATGAAAGTGCATTTTTTAGTTAAATAACCACATGACAAAATCTTAAGAGGGAAACTTAAAGAACTGCTCATAAAGTACTGTACATGAGTTTTGTCCTTATAGTAATATGAATTAGATATATATATATATATCATCTTTCTCGTAGCAAGTGAATTTGATATAGTTTTTGATCATACCATAAGATAAATGATGTGTATATCCAATTCATACATTAGATAATTAAAGTCAACTTTAATATCATTTTTATTAAAACCAATTAAAACATATAACCTCAATCTCTATGACAAAGGTTATAAAAAAATTATTGTCTTTTGAACTTTTTTTCAAATATTTTACTTCAATTTATATTAAAAAAAATTTCTCTGGTTTTAAGTCAAATGCCACGTTTGATTTGGAAAATGTAAAAATTCTTTTTTCTTTTTGTTATGATTACTGGAGACAAGTCATTAGTGTGGATGAAGAAAAATGGTTAAGTTAACATGTTAGTGAAAAAGGTTGAAAGGTCAAATGAACAGACAGGACACCAAGTAAATCCCTAAACCAATGTGATGCTGTCATTATGACTTAGTTTTGCATACTACCATGAAATTAGCAACCTCTCTCTCTCCTTGAGTTTTGTGATTTTATTTTTTTTCTTACTAATTTATGTAATGTAAAATACAATAAGATTCGGATATCCAATTTAGTAGGTCTCATAGTCAAAGAAACAGACTGGACACCACCCCAGTTTTTTAATACCCCAAAGTACCCCCCTTTTTTTATATAGTTTCAACTTTCAAATGTGAAATGTCTTTGTGGGGAAGGTGTAATGTGTATGCAGTATGGAACATGGGACATAAACGTAGAAATAGAACAAGAACAACCACTATGTGTCCACCAGAAAGCCTAAAAATTGGAGAAATTTTGTGCAAAGAGCTATAGCAAATCAGGGTTAGAATTTAGAATTGTATAAAGTTATTAGGGTAATTCCTGCGGCATTCTTCAAATTTTATTGATCCGTTTTGAAATGGATCAATTAAGAGTTTGTCACATAATCAAGAGTTTAAACAAATATCAAAATAGCGACGATGAATGCTTTTTTTAAGCATTGATTATGTAGTATAATCTAATTTATTCATTTTAAATAAATAAATAGGATTTTCAAAAATGTATAATCTTTTTTTATTTTTTGAGAGAAAATTTCAACAAATAACGTCTACTCTAAATAATAACTCTATAATCAAATAATGAATACTAACCCAACAATGTAAATATAGTACTTCATGTGATAATGAAATTTCTGATATATACTTAATGTAAAGGAATCAGTGGTATGGAGAAGCAACGTGTTCCATACAAGATGTTCTTTTTGTTAGTAAAAAGTATTGTATTGATTTTGGAACATATCAAAGAAAAAGGTCAGTGCCCAAAAAGGACCCATTTGACTTTAAGTTAAGAATTTTGTTCATTAAACAGCAAGATGGGTCCATTGCATTGTTGTTTTAAAATTTTTCTTTTTCTTTTTTATTAAGACTTGCCAAGTTAAATTGCATTCAAAGCAATCTAACCGACTGTCTAGTAATTGCTTCACATTTTAGATGCATGGTATTTCATATTCTTAACAACAACAAAAACATGGTATTTATTTATTATTATTATTAGTATTAGTATTACGGCTAAATTCGTCGGTCACCATACTATAACGACCATTTCAACTTTTCGGTTGGTATAAATATAATGGCCGTATATTTGCGTCTTTTGTGTCTACTACTATTCCGATCAGCTTTCATAATAAATAAAGCAAAAAATCAATTTGAAGGTTGCAAAATAGGTTCAAGACTTTTAGTTCAAATAGTAAAATCTTTATCTTTGGATAAGAAGATATTTAGGATCGAATCTCATCTACATTATACAGAAACTCATTGATATTTTGACTATTTTTTATTTTAATTTGATCAATAGTAATCATAGAGTGGAAAAATTGTCAGTAGCAAAATTCAATAATTCATACTATTAATTACATTGCAGTATCGTTTTTATTATTGTAATAAAAATCCATTACATAAAATACAGGTGCACTTAATTATTTGTCCATGGATTAGTTTCCCATGGTAAGTATGTTATTATTTACTAATAAAGATACCTTGCCCCTTTAATTATGTTTTAATTTTCATTTAATTTGTGGTTCCAATCATGATTTATCCTTAACTTTTTTGTGCTTTTTTTTTTTTTTTTCCTGTGCTCTTTTTTTAGTCAGTTTTAAACATGGGTCATTACTTAAAAGAATGATTACACGTTTTTCTTTTTTCGTTTTGGAATATTGAATAGGCCCCGCCAAAAAAGAAAATAGAACAAGACAATTATGCTTTGAAGAACATAATTCTCATTGACACTAATTTAAAGTTTAAAAGCTTTTTTTTTTTTTTTTTTTTTTTTTTGAGAATCCAGACCAAGCGACCAAAATTTTATTGAAGAAAGAAAATTGGGATATATTACACATAGTCCCTTATTACAAGAGGAGCTATATCTTCAGGGATGGATTCCATCCACACCTGTAGCTAGGAGTGGCCGAACATAATTTAGGGCCTAAGGCGAAAAATTATACGGGACCTTTAATACGTAAATATTAATTAAAAAAATTATTTAATACCAATCAAATTAAGGTTAATTTGATACATTAAATACATAAATAATACCAACTAGACTAATGTTAATTTCATATAGAAAATTGAATATTATAGTTGAGCTATAAATATTAATAAAAAAAATAAAAATATATTGCAATTGAAAAAAAAATATTTTATTTTGGATATAAGACAGTGCATAGTTAAATAAAGTTGTAATCTAATTTTTAATTTTATATTTTGATTTTAAGAGAGAGATAGATATTATTTGGTGTGTGGCTTTGTACGATATTAGTTTACAAAAATTAAAGTCTCAAACTATCAGGGGAGATTAATCTATAATTGATGATTTAACACATTTGCAACATATTTTTGAAATATTTTAAGATTTCAATTGAGTTAAGGTTCTATTGGTCTCGTACTTTGAGAGTCTTAATAAAAATGAAAAAGAAAAATGCATTAATTAAAAATACTATAAAATGTTCAAAATATAATGTGACATTGTCTCTCACTGACCAACTTTATCAATTTAACTAATAAATGTTTATACCATTTTTTTGTGATTAATAACATGGCAATTTGTAAACTAATAGTAAAATTTATAGTATCTTTAACATCACTAATAAAAAAAAATGTACAACCTTTAGAAAAAATATATATATATAATTTTATAAAAATTTGAGCCTTTAGTTATGAAAATTGGGGCCTTTTTTCTTAAAAAAAAAAAATTATTTTTTGGTGGGGCCTTAGGCCTAGGCCTAACTTGCCTAGGCCTTGAGCCGGCCCTGCCTGTAGCTCATTACCAGACTTAGAATTTCTGGCAAGGAAATGAGCAACTGAGTTGCCAACACGCTTAACATGGAAAAAATAACAAAAACGAAACTCATTAGCTTAGCACATGACCATATTCTGAATGACTCACATCATTTGCCAATGATTGCTTTTAAAATGACCTCTGCATCTCCTTCCACCTCAACGTCGAAAATGCTTACCTCCTTTGCAAAGCTATTTTAAAGAGGAGAATGGTGATCTATAAAGTGGTTTAATTAAATAGAATGATGTTATAATGAAAACGTTGAGAATGAGAATGAGAATGAACCACCGCATAATAAATTTTGCAGTTTTTGCATACACTTTATTAACTCAATCTATACGTACTATGCACATGATAGTGGTGAAGCTTTATTCAAGTTCTAGTAGTTGAGGATTTTAAGTGTTTGGAAAACAAAAATTCCCTCCCCCACCTCCCCTTTTTTTTTGTGGCCAAGTAGTTCCCCATTGTACTGGTTTACTACCTTTCTCTTTTGGCATAGTATTGGTTCATTGGTGGCTGGTGTGTAAAAGAAGAATGGAACTTACATATTTAATGTGGGAAATGGGATCATAGCCTAAATATTGAAGATATGAAGCAACTCTTAGCTTTATGCTCCACTTGTTTTGATTGAAAATTTAATGTAAAAACTAGTTTTTTTTTTTTTTTTTTTTTTTTTTTTGTATTTTTAGTATTTGGTAGTATCGAAAAAAAAAATGAGTAAAAAAAACTATTTTAGGTCAACTTATATAAAAAGTATAGTTTTTTTTTTTTTTTTTTGGGATTGTTTTTCACTTTATTTTATAGCATGCTAAATAAAGGAAGTTAAGAAATCATTTTTTTTTAACTCATTTAAGATTGTTATCAAATATAAAAATATAAGATAGTTTTATAGAAAAATTCTTTTTATAAAATGATTGATCATTTTTTAAAAAACATTAATATTGAAACAAACAAAGCCATATTACTATTAGGCTTTTAGTGCTATCAGTATCAAACACAATTAAATACCTGGCCAATTGTATCTATTGGATGAATGTTTCCAAATTTATCTCAGTTGGCCTGTATTGATAAATGGTGATGTCATCCCATCAATATATATACATTGAATTTTTGGCTTGTAAAGTAGCCTTATAATTTAGTGACAATTCACTTAAAAAAAAAAAATTGGATTCAAATTCCTTTTTTCATTTCTTATAAATAAAAAATATTTTTCCAGCCTTTCCACACTGACTTATGGTTTATCATTTGCACAATAACTGACTTTTATGCAAACTGTCCAATAAAAACACCCAATAGTGAAGGCTCATTGAATATAGAGCATGTGGAGTGATTAGTCATAAATAATACTTGGTGCGGGCGATATCTGTGTCTTTATCCCTTCTGAAAGGGTAATAATCAAATCTCAAAGTGGAAAAACTACAAAATTGTAGTCCATATTGATGGGTTTTGGAATAGCTGCATAGGAAAAAGAGCTACATTCTATATAGTTTTTATAACTAGGTTCATTTGTATAAAAAATAAATTCCATCCCATATTTCTATAGGTCCTACCTTTTTGTATTTTTGAGACCTGAAGTCCTACCCCAATGAACTTTCTGACTCTATATTATTGTACTAGATTTGTAAGATGTTACCTAACATAGGTTACCTCAAAACTACATATATGATATAAATGCTGTCATATGGTAGTTCAGTGAAAATGAAATTGCATGTTTGGTATGTATATGAATAGTCAATGTTCATTGACACTTGTTCCTATTGGCTTTTGCCCCATTCCCTTCTTTTCAAGTAAACTTGTTACTTCTTTGAATTAAATAAATAGTGGGTTTCCGTTAGCTTAATTGGTAAAATTTTTTATGGTTGAGTAAGATATTTAGAATTTAATTCCCGTCTACATTAAAAATCGATTAGTGTTTTGATCTGATAATAAAGATTAATCTGATAATAAAGAGCACAATCATCAAAAATGAACATTATAAGTTAAAACTCTAAAATAAATAAATAAGCTGCAACCCGTATTATAAAATTTGGTCGCATTCGTGTTCGCTTTATTCTATTGTGTAGAATTTTCAACCAGCATCATTTATTTGAGTGAAAAGATGCAAAGAGATACTTACTTGATGAACAAGGAAACTTGGTCATGTTTATGTTAGCTCGGAAACTCTATTTATTATTACAGCAGACAGAGATACAAGTACAACTAAAGCATTAATCTGTGACCAACCAAAGGCAACTATATATATATAACATGAACTATATTTACCAAAAAAGAAAAAGAAGCAGCCTAGAGAAACATTTTAATAAAGTATAAACCATAAAGAAATTCAGTGTCGGCTGCAATTGTAATTTCATATTAATTTAATTGTGCAAGCAAACCAAGGTCAACTTCCGGAGGACATTGCTTTATATCTTTTAAAAAGAAAAATAAAGAAAAGAAAACAGAAATTTTATTTATAATTTTTTTTAATTTCTAAAATTAATAGTAATTTAAGCACTTTCAATATACAATTAGCAATTTGGCACGCAAGGCTTTTGTTTTATAAATTTTAAGGGTCTCTTACATTGGACAGGGTAAAAAACACAGCACTTTGTCTCTTCAATCAAAAGCATGCAAAAAGATGCAGTTGACATTATGTGATACCGGCATAGATATGCTTCCAATTACTACATTAGGAACCCAACATTAATAATCCACAATAATTTGCTCAAGCTATTGAATAGGAACGAACCTTTGCTGTGTTGGTTGTTACTATAATTACAATTTTTTTCAAAGACTTTATTGTTGGTTGTTGTATAGCTCAAGGGAAGTCTCATGCGAAAGAAGCCTAGCCTTTGCTCTCTCTCTCTCTCTCTCTCTCTCTCTCTCTCTCTCTCTCTCTCTCTCTGTGCACAGTTCATTCTCTTCTTAGTTTTAAAAGTAATGCCATAAACACTACAAATTTCACAACTATCGAGTTGATAGATTATTATTGATTCTTATATAGACTCAGCACTAATATAACTTTATTATTTATCATTAACAACTTGTCACCTCAAATAGTTCCTAAATTTGTTGTAAATTTCGTTGTGCCTTTGGATAGAAAAGTGATGTTAGTAGCAGTGGTGACAAGCTAACATCACTTTATATATGTAACAGATTCTACTTCAGACAGTTCTAAGCTGGGTTCACCACTAACATCATTTTTTTTACCCATTAATCTTCTTTAAAACTTCAATAAGTCCAAAGGCACAATGAAATTCACAGCAAATTTAATAACTGTTTCTTAATAGTGGATAATAAAATTACTAGTTCTATTAATGGGTAGAAAAATAATATCAGTAAAAAGCTCAAATTAAAATTAGTAACAAATTGCTACTAATGAAAATGTTGTGGTTGTAAGATTACTTTGCAGAGGAATTTTTTTTTTTTTGAGTAATCTTTCCAGAGGAATTTAGCAATGAAAGATTGTGAGGTCTAATTAACAAGCCCGTGTGTGGCATAGGCATGATTAGTGGTCCGCATGCGACACTTTTGTGTGCTCCCAACACATTACACTAGCGGTTGAAACTGCATTATCTATTAAGCTTAAGAGTTAGTTAGGTGCTTGTACAAAGTTGTCTAAGGGATAAACTATGTGAAACAAAATCCTAAATTACAACTTCAAAAGCATTTGTTTATTGAACTTGTATGGATTGGTCTCCCTCATAGCCTATGAAGGAATTCTTTATACTTTTCTAGGGGATTATATACGTTCACCTAATACGTGTTTTTGTCAAACTTCATACTTTTGTATCTGATCCAATGAACACGCTATTCATGATCTTTATCCAAAAGACACTAACCACATATATTATTGTTATCTGAAATTTGCTGATGATTACAATTTATACCTAACCTTTGGGAGTTTATATATGTTTGTTGATACTCCAAATACTTGTCTTCTTACCTAAAATATAAAGAGCATAGAAATTGTGTTTTGTTGATGTTGTGGTAGGGCGTAATATTATATGTTTATACTTTCTCTATCTTTTTTATATATATATATATATATATATATATATATATAAAGACTGTTATATGCTTATATTGTGATTGCAATATAAATTTATATCACAGACACAAAAAAAAGTAGTATTTATGAACACAAACAAAATCTTGAATTGCATATAAAAACAAAACAAACCACTTCTATTCTCGGAGCTAAAGTATATGAAAAATGGCTTTCGGTTTCCGCTATTCCGGGTTCTTATTAAGCATAGTAAAATCAAGGTTTATGATAAAGTTAGCAAAGTTTCTATAGTATTTTATCACTTTTTGTTTGTTTACAATATAAGTTTGCAACATTTACCAATTTTGTGTGTCTACAATATAAATTTATATTAAAAGTTATCTTTTCTTAATTTAATATATTTCAACAGTTACAATAATGGGGGCAAAATTTGAACCTTGACATCTCATTAAATAAAATTAGAGGAAAGTGTCAACTGTATAGATTGTAAAGAGTTACTTTTTTTTTTTTTTTTTTTTTTAATACAAAGAGTTGTATCCTGTATAGATTGTTGTAGATTTCTTTTGTGTTTGTTGGAGTTAGGCTTTTTGTTGGAGTCCAAATCCAATGGGCCAATATGTGCGCCCATGTGTGGGTAGCCCACTATCTGTAAAGAGCTATTCCTAGGGTTTTGCTACAAAAGTATTTTTATAGTTTAAAAAAGAAAAATTAAAAAGCTGAAAAAAAGAGAACTCTTCTCTCTGAGCTTGGGTTTAACAAATTAAGAGGGAAAAATAACTATTTTTTAATTATCTATCAAGATAAAACTCCACGTTTTTTAAAATTTTGAAAATCATTTATGATTAATGTTGTACTAAAATTTGCTACAATTTTTCATTCATTGTATAGAATCAATTTATCAAAGAGTCTATTAAAAACTCATCTTTCATTTTGTTGTAAAATCTAGTTTTGATGACTTTTACTAATCATAAATTTTAAGTAGTTTTGGCAAAAACCAGGTAAGGACAAACAGACAAAAATAACTAAAATTTTAAGCAATTAAATTAAAAAATAATGATTCTAGAATCTAGCCAATTGATAATCACTAATTTTAAATTTATTACTTCTTATTTCTTAATTTATTAGCTCTCATTATGTGACATGAAGTAATTGTAAGGCAAAAATGCAAAACTGACCCTCTAACTTTCACTTTTTTTCATTTCAGTCTTCTAACTTTTATTTTTGTCAATTCAGTTCTCTAACTTTCAATTTTTGTCAATTCAAGGCTCTGTTAGTAATCTGTTTGGGCTGCCGTTACCTTGTATAAAACGACGCCGTTTTTGTTCTATTTTTTTTTTAAAGAAATAAAGATAATGAGAAAAATCTGAAAAAAAAAAAAAGGAAAAACGGAAAACATTAAGGGGAACGACGTCGTCGTTCTCCTTCCCCTGAACCAAAAGAAAAGGCAAAAGACCCCAGTAGAATACCCAAATCCCTAACCCACTAAAACCAAATTTTGAGAGAGAGAGAGAGATAGAGAGAGTGTGCGCCGGTTTGAGAGAGAGAGAGAGAGTTCGCCGCGCCGCCGATTTGAGAGAGAGAGAAAGAGTGCGCCGCGCCGGTTTAAGAGAGAGAGAGACTGAGTTCACCGACGAACCTCGCCGGCCGCCCCTACTCGCCGTGTAAACCATCACCACTCTCGATGCTCTGCCTTGAATGTGCTCTGCCCTGACCGTGCTCTGCCTTGCCTTCAGGTGTAGTTTCAAACCGTTGAAACAAAAGGGTCCTTGGATGACCCTTTTGTAAATTATTGTTAGCTTTTTTTTGCAGGGTGAATGGGTTTTTGTTGCCTGAATTTGGTTGTTTTGGGTCTTCTGTAGAGGGCTTGGGGCCTTTCTTTTGGTTCAAGGGAAGGGGAACGACGTCGTCGTCCCCCTCAATGTTTTTTTTTTTTTTTTTTTTTTTCCAGATTTTTCTTATTTTCTTTTTATTCCGAAAAAAAAAAAAAAAACAGAACAAATACAAGATAACGGCAGTCCAGACAGATTGACAAAAATGAAAGTTAGAGGACTCAAATGAAAAATTGTGAAAGTTAGAGGGTCAGTTTTACATTTTTACCTAATTGTAATTATTTGCAATTGGCCATTAACTAGTTAGCAATCTATAATGTGGGGTGTGGAATTTTTATTTGCGTCTATCTACCATTGGCTTTGTCTCTTTGATATACAGATTACAACCATAAAAAAACAAAAACAATACAAACTTTATTAATTATTTAGCAACACACTACTGGTACTATGCACGAATATCCACTGAAATGCTCAACATCATTCATTATTCGTCATCTTTTTCTTTTTTCTTTTTTTTTTAGTAAATTATTCGTCATCTTTATTCTTTACTATCAAAACAAACTCAATTTTACTTAAGAAATTTAGAAAGAGAGAGTCAGGAGTCACAACTCACTCATAACCAACGAAAGAAAGATATGGTTCAATAATTAGATAGGACCAGTTAGAAAGATCAAGACAAAAAAAAAAAAAGTTTGGGAGAGAGAGATAAGAGTCAAGAGTTCCAGAGATGCAAAATTTCAGAAATGGAGCTGGGAGCAAATTGAGTGACAATGGCTTGATGCAAAATTTCAGACATCATGGCATTTCGATTTTTGACACGACAATGCGGCATGCCTACTTACATGGTACACAGAGGCATTACTGCCTCACTAATGGGTAGATTATTAATTGTGCGAAAATTTCTAATCTGTTTTTCAATTGGTAGATTATTGTTGTTTTGGCTAATTTTTGATGTTATTATTTAGACTATTTTTGGTTTAAGTTAAGGGCGCCCAAGATTATTTTAGGGTGACTATGTTTAATTTTCTTGAGTCTAGATTCTAAATCAACCTTACATATGTTTTAAGACTATCACTTTTTCAATGTAATGACTAACACACTTTGTGACGAGATTACAAGTTACAACATTTTTTCCAAAAACGACATTTGCAAAAGCTCTAATGCCAACTTCAAAACAACATTTACATGTTCTTATGGCAAGCCTTCTAGTATGATTTAACTACTAAACAATCACAGTATATTAATAACGAGTCGTTTATCAATGTGATGCACTTTAAACATAATGTTCAAGAAAAAATATTTGTATGTGATACATATTTAATTTAACAAATATAATTAAAAATAGAGAATTTGTAGGAAAAAACCTATTTAATTTAATTAGATCAAACATAATTTTAATCAAGAAAAATTTAATGTTGAGTTGCTTTATTAAAAATACAGTGAGTTCTAATTTAAACTAACTTAGTTCAACACTATTTATAATACTAAAAACCACGCACATGCTCGCGCGTGCGCACACATATATATATATATATATATATATATATATTATATTAGATTAACAATGATGGGTAAACAGTACGTTGTGAGACCATATCAAGAGAAATCAACAAAAAGACATGCCTTTATTTTATATTATATTAGTTGTTAACACATGCAGTTTGCACGAAATACTCAGGCAAAAAAAATTTATATCTTATACATGTTTAATTAATAAGGGTTAACAAACAAAGACTGAAATTATAGAATTCATAGAAAAGAGCTTGACTAATCTATAATTAGAATTTGTTTAGAGAATATCAAACTTTATTTTAATCAAAATTTGTTTAGTGTTGCGTTACTTTTATTCGAAAAGACAATGAATTCTAAATAATTTTGTAGGGGTAAAAGGTCCAATTCTAGATAGTGGGTCGTGGGCCTGTCCGAGGAGACCTGGCCATCCGAGGACAGTAGATCATGAGGACTGTACCTGGTTTAACTCCTCCCTATAGTAAAACTTGTGTTAAGGAAGAAAGGAGTGGTCCGAGAAGCACTGTCTAGTCGGATAATCGGAGGGACGGTCCAAGTGAATGTCTCAGCATTGATCCTGTCATTTCTGGAGAACCTCCTGGTTCATGTAGGCACAGTAGACAGGTGGCAGCAAAAAGATATTATGTGAAAGGCTGCTACCACCGCATTTATAACTCTGCAGCTTACCTCCTGGCCGCATTAATGGGGAAAGGACATCTGAACAGTGACCTTCACCCTTTACAGCTGCCATATGGAAACTTCAAGTGAAGGTTGATGGAACAAGTATCAAAGGAGAATCACCTAACTGGCACGTAAGGGAAATTGGCCTATAAATAGAGCTTAAAACAGAGAAAAAGAGGAGGGAACAACCAGGAGAAAGAGGGAAGTCATTGAAGAGGAAAACAAGAAAGAAAAAGATACAATTACTCAGAACAGTTGCCTAAGTTAGCTCCTCGGACTAAGTCGAGAAGGACCCTGTACTATCTCAAAATTTTATTTATGTTAGTCTGGTCATGACCATACTTGGGCCATCAACCCATACGCTCTCAATCAAGTTTTCTCGGCCCACTCTCTCAACAAATTCATTCCAAGGGTATTGTATATGTCATGAGCTTCAGTTTCTTCTGCTTGTATGCCCATCCGTTGATCTGTGTCCTTACAAATTTAAACTAACATAATTTAACATTATTTGTAACTCTAAAAACTAAATCAAAAATAAATATTAAAATAACGACGTGGAGAATGTGAGTTTTCAAAAACTTATGTGACAACATTAAACAATACAGTAAAATATTTTTATTTTATATATGTTATAAATTATAAATATAGATGTTTCTTTTTGTTTGGGGTTTGAGTTTTTTTTTTTTTTTTTTTTGGGATTATACAATGGCCTTTTTTTTTTTAGTGTGGATAAAAAGGGGTATACATATAAAGTTTATACAACAAGAAGCTCAACGACCTCTAAAGGAACACAGTCTACTAGTCCTGAGGTTCTGCATATCCCAAACAAAAGCTACGTATACAAAAGATGGGCAATGGCCCCTTTTTGCTAGTGCATCAGCGCGATTATACAATGGCCTTGTTCTGGTAATAGGTATGATACTAAATACTAATGTAGCATAGGGATATATCATAGATCTCTTGAGGACCCTGCATCCTATGGCTCAAAAAATCGTTGGTTCTTCTGGCCAAACTAGGTCCAATAAATCCTGGTGGTCCAAACTTGCTTCCCAACCCGTGTACTCATGCTCATCTGATCCCGAATCACTTTTAGACCAATAATTGATCAGAAAATAAATTGTTTCATTCACTTTTTCCCATATACTCAATCATATTCTTGGCTGTAATTTCAAGGAAATATCCCACATTTTGACTCTGCATACTGCATACTGCATACGCTTACTCTTTTTCATTCTTCACAGTCACACCACATCAAAACTTGTATGATTGGAGTGCAGAGATTGCTAATTAATGAATCTTACGAATATGGATCAATAATGCATTATCAAATTGATGTCATTAATTGACTTGTGTTAAAGAAATTGGATGGTTTTGTCCACAAAACAAATTGATTAGATCTAAACCATTAAGTTATCTATGAAATGTAATTTATGAATGATGGTACATAGGTACCAAATTTTTGTGAATAGAATACTCAACTTTTTTACTTTTATTTTACTCAATAAAAAATGACTGTATGAGTCAATTGGCTTGCAAAAATCATGAGGGTTACTTACAATTACCAGCAGAACCTTTGACAATTTCATGAGTTTGAAATTGCATCCGTTGATAATGAGTTGAGTTTCTGTGGTTTGATGGCGACTCAAGGTTCTAGCATATTTGACATTTTAGATTTTGGTAGTTAGAATGTCATTGCATTAGATACAGCTAGACAAAGCCAAAGGTGTACCGTGTACATATTTGTTCTTATTATTTGGGAAAAATATCTTCAATCTACAGGTTGATCAGTCTTTTTGAAGATAAACAATAGAATTTTATTCAACAACCAAAACTATACGTCAAAGACCAAACATCACAAGCTAAAGGAGGCACCTTCACCTTCAATCAAAAAATTAACTTTGACAAGAATGCAACAAATTCTGCTAGATTTAAACTAGCTGTCATGCCTTTCTAATTCCCCAAAACAACTATTACAATTGCTACAAGAAATAAATCCTATAAAGAAAACAGCAAGTATGTCTTCCAAGTGTGGCTAGCAGATTTAGCTTCTAAATATTCTATAGCATTGGCTGGCTGCAGCGGGCTTTGTTACGCTTGCTCCAAATCATCCAGCTAGTTGTAAAAAATATTGTAATTTTCGGATCTTTTAATCTACACCCATGTTCAAATCTATCCTACAGGTTGATCAATTGATGTTAGAAGATTAGGCATGATTTGTTCTACAAATTCATTGTAAATGAAAATTTCGTAGCATTATTCTTCTTCATATTTTTTTTTTACTAATGTACATGCAAGGTTATGACTAAATATCATCAATCTACAAGTTACAATTACCATAAGTCTTTATTCATGTAACACCATCTTATAACTCTTTATTATATTTTAACATTTTAAAATTTTCACAATTGAATCATAAATTTTCATTCTTTTTTAACACACCCAAATTTCATGTAAATCAAATGTTATTACTGTTTAGTCCATAAATTCATTGTTTATGTATAATTTTGAATTTTTTTTTCTTAAAACACCTTGAAATTTAAACTTTTTATAATGGGATATATTGATCTCTAGTCATCTTGAAACTTTGGAAGCATGAAGTATATAGGAAGAAATGTAATCCAATGATACATTTAAATATATAAATATATATATTAAATAGTGTAATATTGCTAAAAGTTATTCCAAATGTAATTTGAACCCAACTCATATATCTATTTATTTGGAATTTGTTTGTTAACAATTTTATTGCAAATTTTAGCATAAACAACCACCAAACTTGAACACCTACCTAAACCTAAAGACATTATTCTACATTAAGTTATAACCTTTTTAACCTCACATTAAGTTATAATTTGATGAGAACATATTAGTGTAGATGAATTTCTTTCTTCGCTTTTCACTTTGATACCTCTCTCTCTCTCTCTCTCTCTCTCTCTCAAAACTCTAGTGAAACAAAAATGTCATAACCATTTTTTCATAACTATTGAAATGACATATTTTGATTGGTAGATAATAATTAAATATGTTGTTAATGATGGAGTTATGTGAAAGTAATGTTTCATTATTCACAACTTATTAGGATTTTCATTTTTTTTTTCTTTCTTTGTGTTACCAACAGTTAGGTTTTAGATTATTGGCTAAATTTTTGTGTGAAAACCAAGTGTTATAAGTGTTCTATTTTACTCCATCCATCCCAATTTGTTTGTCTTGTTTAAAAAGTCAAACTTTTTAAGAAAACATTATTTATTGTCTTGTTTACCTTATAAAAATGTATAAGATTTCAAAACTACCCTTAAGTAAATTTATCAGTTTTTTTTTTTAAATAGTTATTCTTAATAAGGCAACTAAAAAGGTTCTCCAATTAGATTGATTTTTTAAAATATTTGTTAGTTTTCTTTTCAAATAGTTTTGAAAATAAAGTAGAAGTATAATAAGAACATTAGTAAATTAATGACTTTTATTTTTAGAAACAAGACAATATTATGGAACATTTCAAAATGAAATAGGGGACAAACAAATTGGAGTGGGGGGAGTAATTAAGTTTGGTTTTGCATTAAGTCAAGTCAAGAAGTAGCATTGAAGAATTCAAGTTTCAAAAGGCTCCCTTGAGCCGAGATATATTCTTACTCAAGCAAACATTGCGAGATCCTTGCTCATTCTTTGCTAAACAAAAACTTAAATTTAATTATGAATAAAATACTATTTTAATTCCTAAATTTTACCAAAAGTTCATTTTCATCTCTAAACTATTGAAAATATTTTACTTTATGTCCTTAAACTTTATCAAAAGTTTTTTTTTTGTCCCTAAATTATTGAAAAAAAGTTTTTTTTTTCATCTCTACTTTTTTCCTCTAAACTATTAAAAAAAATTATTTACAAAGTTTATGAATAAAGAAACAACTTTTTAAAATTTAGGGACTAAAAACAAATTTTGGTAAAGTATAGGAACCAAAATAATATTTTTAGCCTTTTATTTATTAATTCCGAATTTAATTCTCCAAAAAAAAATCAAAATTTAATCATAATCAATCAAATTGAACACTGCTTAGTTATGTGGAATGTGGGGTCTAAACCAGATTTTTTGCTAAATGTTGCTCTAAGAGTTTGATTGGAAACAACTTATATAGTTGAAACTGAAATTTTTTTGTTGAAAGTAGGGTAGATAAAGTAAAAGTTAACTAAAATAGTACAGTAAAACTCATAAATAATACCAAAAAATGTAATTAAACTCATAAATAATAACAAAAATAAAGTAAATAGTAAAAAAATAAATAAAATAAAGAGTTTCCTTCGGCCAATGCCCCAACCGTAAATGTTTCAACTGTCAACTCTCAAACAGGTGGACTTGGTGTGGAAAAAGACACACCTTCATGTGGTCCGGTCCGCTACAGCCTAGCCCACCTGAACAATACCGATAAGAATCCAGCCCAATTCTCATCTTTAACTTATCTAAAATCCAAAATGAAATTAGCCCAATTCCCCCGCCCCCCTTCAACGTAATTTTATTGACAACCAAGATAGGACCCTTCAACGTAATTAGTTCTGAGTTACTTGCTTTATTTTTTTTTTTTTTTTGGCTCTAACTTAGAATGCATATAATCTATATATATAATAATAGGTAAAGTAGAGAGAAAATTCAATTAAATTTTTAATTAGAATTCAATTAGTTTCTAATTTTACGGCATGTGTCTTATCTAATCTAAATTTTAGAATTTTATGCCAGGTGAGTTAATTTAGGTAAAAATTGAATTTCAATTAGAGTTTAATTTTGTGCCACATATCCTATCTAATCTAAATTTTTAAATTTTTGTGCCAAATTAGTTAATTTAATGTAGAAAACGAGGAGTCCAATATAATAAACCATAATAAACATAATCATATATATAATATGTAATTGTGATTGTTTTTAAATGTACCCGTGCATATGCACGGAGTTACACACTAATTATAAATAGTTACTGTGCATTGCTTGTGGATTTCATATTACAGTCTTCTTAATTTTTGTTATGATACATGGTTTTCTTTTTGGTTATACTGTTGACATATAATTTGTCATAGCCTAGAAAGCATAAGTTATAAATTCATTATAATTATTAATTAGAGCCCACTAAAACTTATATATATGACAAATCAACTTTTTAATTTGCATCCATATCAGCGCGTCCCTATTTCACATTTTGATAAAACTCAATATCATATACAATTGTGGTGTGAGGGAGCCCCTAAGTCATAATCTATGCTCCACCATCGGCATTTGACACAATAGTAGGTATAACAGACTAAAGGGCAATAGGAAAACATGGTAATCATATCATAAACATACAGACAAAGCTAAAGCAAAAGTCACACACAAAAGACAAACTTATTAATGTATGGCTAAGATCCTAATAAGAGGGAAGAAAGATAGAGGTTCACAAACTCACATTACACTTCAAAGTTCCAAGTAAAGGCCAGCAGGATTGGATTTTTTTTTTTTTTTTTTTTGATAGATATAATATGATTTAAACCTATTTGTTTCATAATCCGATCAAAATATTAATAGGTTTGAATACGCTTTGACACGATTCGATCTAATATAAAAGACTTTACCACTAGATTACATACTAATGAGTTTCGATCTGATCCCATATAAGAAACTTTACCTCCAATCAAGATACTATATATGGTGTTACAAACTTACAACATGATTGACAAGAATTGATCCCATATTAAAGACTTTACCATTTTTTTTTATATAGTTAAGATAAGATTTAAACTTATGGTTTGAACAATGAAAATTACTCTTTATTACCACGTTATAAGACAAGATTAATGAGCCAACTAAAACACAAGAGAGAGTGGTCAAAAGTAAAGTGGTGAGAAAAAATTGTGAGCAATTCATATGAAAATGATTGTTCGTTACTATCTTCCACTTCATCTTTGTGGTCCGACCCAGATTGAAAAAACAAGAGTTGTGGTCCGACCATAAGTACACTAAATTGGATTTGGATCTTCTTGTACGTAATTGTCAATAGTGTTTGGGACCTTTGGCAAAAAAAAATATATCTATATATATATATATATATATATTGTTTGGGACTCCAAAACCAAAACCACGCGCTTTATTACTGAAATTAATTAACCCCTTAATCTTCTTCTTCTTCTTCTTCTTCTTCCTTATATATTATTATTTCATTCACTTTCTCTGCCTTGTCTGGCTGTAAAAGCATAGGGGCTTATACCCTGCTTGGATTTCATTTCAGATTAGCAAACTAAACGGGTTCGTTTTGGAAATTCCTCGTTTTTATCATTCTTGTAAATCAGATCACACTTTTTTGTTATTCATTGAGTATTAGATCTTTGATTTTCTTTACTTTCCTCACATTATATACCATTGGGTAACTTTGTTTATTTTGGATCCACTTTTGAACTTTCTCTTTGGGAAATTTGGTTTCTTTTTCACTTTCAATGCTTTGTTTCACTGTTTCTTTGGAAAGTAAAAACTGGGCTTTGTTCTTTGCTTGATATAGGTTCTAGCTACCAGTGAAGCCACAGCAGCTGCCATTGGAACCAACGAAGAATATGACTTTGCTTTGTGCTTTTAGATAAAGGCATTGACTTTGTCTTGTTTTAGTAACTCATTGTGGTGAGAAGATGGTATTAGACTCAAGGATTTGATAGCGAATTTGGTTCATTTTTTGTTGTTGTTGTGAAAGCAAAAGAATTGAACACAATGATTAACAAAACGCTTGTGCTCACTTACCTTTACCTGCTAATCTACATTTTGCTTTCTTCTGGGGTCATTTTGTACAACAAGGTACTCACTTTTGTTTTTTTTTGGTTCTTTTTGCTGTGTTTTTCTATATCTTATTTCATGCTTAGAATTTTATATTATTATATTATCAATTATGTGTATTTGGGTGTTTGAATCTTTGTTTGCAGTGGGTTCTGTCTCCTAAATACTTCAACTTTCCGCTACCTATAACGCTTACAATGATTCACATGGGGTTTTCTGGAGCTGTCGCGTTTTTGCTTGTTCGGGTTTTCAAGGTATAGGCTTTGTCTTATGTGAGTGTGATATTGGATTTGACTTCCTTGTTTGTTGATAGTGATAGATGTATCTATCGAATCATGTACTTATTTTTGTATAAGCGGTTGCATACAGCTATGGCATTGTTGATTCTAGGTGTGATTTCGTATTTCATGTAATGCCAAGCACAGAATTGGCTACAAAATATGAGCCTACTGTGATGATTAATTATGTTGTAGGTGATATTGTTCTAAATTATAAAAATTTATACTGATTCAAATTATGGGAAATGAACAGGAGACCATGGGTGTAGAGATGTCACCTATGACAATTTTCAGAGCATGGTTTATTGTGGCTCTAAAAGAGAAATCTTTAAATCCTCGATTTACAATCTTTTCTGTTATATGTTATACGTGTTACTCATTTTCGTTCATACTTTATGCTCCTGTCCACATTGCTTTTTATAAAGTGATCAGAAGTACTATTATTGTGCTTGAGCTGCTGTTGCTCTGCAGCCTATTCTGCAAATCATGATTCCACTGTTAATGGGTTTCTTCTGTACAGTAGCATCCTTATGGTTAAGTAATTTATGAGTCAAAAAAAGGAAATATGGAATTGGTCTCCAAAATGACATTTCCAGTTTCTTCTTTCTTTTCATTATTTGATGATGGTTTTATAGTAAATGCTTAGAGTGATTTATTTATATTGTTTTTAATTTGCAGGTCGTAACTCCTGTGAAAATGACATTTGAAATGTAAGAATAGTTTCTCAAAATCCCCAATCCAACTCTTCTCCTCTCCCATTCTTATGATTATTTATTTTTCCTCTTCTTCATTTGTCCATTCTCTCTATCCTAAAATATCTTGATTGGTGTACAGATATGCAACATGTGTTATACCAATAAGTGCCTTCTTTGCATCAAGTCTTTGGTAAGCAATCTAATATAACTGGACACTTCTTTTGGCATGTGAAATGGTGATTCTATCATTAATGAAGCATAAGTTTGTATCCATGTATGTGTTTTTATCAGTGTGCACTGTTGGGGGGGTAAACCCCTTTACCTTCTTGTTAGATATGATGGTTGAAATTGGTTTTGTATATGTACCTTTGACTTCAAGCAAATTAAAGACTCTCAACCATCTATATATGTAACCATGAAGCAAAATTGTATTGTTATTTTTATGAACAAAACTGGTATGTTCTTACATTCTGCTGAGGATTTTACCAAAATAATTAGTGAGAGGCTATACCTAGGCCACTCTTTCTTTCCCTTTTGGAACTTTTGTGCAAGATTATAATTAGGCTGCTACATGCTATAAAATGTGGAAATTACTCTGTGAAGCTTTGGATGTTTTAATATATAGGTCTTCTTTCGGCTTTCATTAAACCAGCTTTGGGCTTTGAGGTTTTACAGATTGATTTTTGCTTCAGTTTTAGGTTGTAAAGTTAAGCTAAAATTGTACAATGCCTCCACTTTGATAATTAGCTTTGCGTTTAAAAATACACAAGCTTTTTTGTTTTTATGTATTATTTTTATTTTATATACTAATGACTAAAAGATATCTGGTGTGGATCCATAGCATTCACGATTTTAAATTTTATGAATTTGCTTTCTTGTTTGGGCTTGATTATGTCAATTGGTTTTGTATAAAGTTTACTGAATCTTTATCACTTCATATGTGATCTTTATCCTTCTTGTTTCTATAGTTTCTTGTAAGGGAACCTTTGTTACAATTGCACTTTATGTGTTGGAGCTTTCTTTAATGACTCTTTCATAGACAGTAAATTTCCTTAAAAAAAGAAAATAAATGAAAAACAAATAGCTCTTTATGCATGTATGGTTGTATTTCAGAGGATAACTTTGGTGCTAGTAGGGCCAGATAGTGGCTTATCTGGGGTTTGGACAGTTATGCCTAAATGGTCTAAATGTTCCTGAAGGAATAATTATGATAACATTGTTGTTCTCTTCTCATGACAGGTTTGGTAACACAGCTTACTTGCACATTTCTGTGGCCTTCATTCAGATGCTGAAAGCCTTAAGTATGTTGGAGAAACTGCATTTTTTTTTTCTTACTATCATGTTCTTAACTCTATTAAATGGCTGCTTATATGTGAGTTTGGATGTTTCAGTGCCTGTGGCAACATTTGTCATGGCTGTTGTGTGTGGCACTGACAAACCAAGGTGTGACGTATTCTTGAACATGTTGCTGGTCAGTGTTGGAGTTGTCATTTCCTCATATGGGGAGATTCATTTTAATGTAGTTGGTACACTTTACCAGGTTACGGGCATCTTTGCAGAAGCTCTCCGTCTTGTCTTAACACAAGTCCTTCTACAAAAGAAGGGCTTGACACTAAATCCCATCACCAGCTTATACTACATAGCTCCATGCAGGTATTTTGTTTTGAAGCTTCTGGGTTTTATCTTAGATAAAATAATGCAAATGTCTGATTGCTGTCCACAAAAATTTATAGAGGTGAACCATATAAGTGAAAGCCTTTTTTTAATAGAAGGTATAGGTTAATCTCGATTGGACATTGTAATTTGATGTATAGAAATCTGAGTTATATGGTGATTGATATATATTATTTAGTTTGTTGTTTCTGGAAAACGTGTTAATTCTAAATAGTGCAATTTATATTGCTTGAATGTATATTTTAGTGGAGAACAGAAATGATAGTCTTTACTCTTTATTCTTTAATAGCTATTTAAATGATACATCCACTAGAATGTTTTTTTTTTTTAAGATCCATCTTTAAGACCATGTAAGTTTGTTCATTTTTTGTTCCTATCCATAAATGTACATGCACAATTCTTTTTAAGGCACTGCCATTGATGGGTGTTGGAAACGTACTTCTCACTTTTTGACACATTGGCATGTGCAGTTTTGTTTTTCTGTTTGTGCCTTGGTATTTACTGGAGAAGCCTGAGATGCAAGTTTCACAGATTCAGTTCAACTTATGGATCTTTTTCTCCAATGCTATTTGCGCGTTGGCCCTGAACTTCTCCATTTTCTTAGTAATCGGTAGAACAGGAGCAGTTACCATCCGGGTTGCTGGCGTTCTGAAAGACTGGATATTGATAGCCCTTTCAACTGTCATATTTCCAGAGTCCACAATAACAGGGCTGAATATAATTGGCTATGCAATTGGTAACTCTCTATCCATATGAAGTACAAGCTTTCAATCTCAGAAATATTTTCTATCCCTTTTAAAACCTTAAAAGTTTACCTTAAATTTCTCTTTCTTTTACCCTTGCAGCACTATGTGGTGTTGTCATGTACAATTACATAAAGGTCAAGGATGTTCGAGCATCTCAACAACCTGCTGAAAGTCTTCCTGAAAGAATTACAAAGGTCAATCTCATAGATTACCCCTGATAATATTGAGTCTGTTCAATATATTTTGTTCCTTTAACCAAGTAAGGTAAAACTAGGTATAGTTCTTTAGGTGCTATACCTTAGGTTCCCCAATTATAATCAAACACATGTTTGAATTTAATTGGGGGAACCAAGTTACAACATTTAAGAAGCTGTACCTAGGTTTTACCCAACCAAGTATATCCTCTTCCATAAAATTTGCCTTCTCAATGAAAATGCATTCAAGTGTTCATAGAATCATTACATGCTTGAAACAATTAAAGTCTGATGTGATTTAATCTGCTTGCTGTGCTTGTATAATTGGCTCATGAAGCTGACATAAACCAAAATTTTAACAAAATCAGTCTCTAGGAATATGAATCTTGTGAGTGGTGAATGTGTGAAACTTCATAATGGGCCAGCTCGGTTTGTACTGACGCTTAGTTGGCAGGGGAACAGTGAAATCTCTAGGGTGAAACTTTTGTACATGCATGCTGTGCCAACCAAAGACTGTTGGATTACATTCAATCATAGCTGAACCTAAACCTTCCCTTCTGGAACTGCCAATTAGTGTCGTTTGCCAACAAGGATACATATGATGATAATCTCAATAATGCATTTGGGATTTCTAGTTGGTGGTCATATAATGATATGTAGATATACCCATTAACTATATGAAATAGTTTTTTTTTACTCTTTGAAATGATTTGAGATGCCATCTACAGATTTTATTTTTTGACATCAGATCTTTTAACAGATACATCGATCCATAGGTTTCAAATTTTAGAATGTTATTTATAGGGTATACGACAATACCTCCCTTTGCAATATTACATTTTCAACCAAATTCACGGAAATTGGTATTAAAATTACAAAAATACCCCTTTCCCTTCCACGGGGGCAAAGACTCATGACATGAAGAAACGAATATTTTTGTCCCTTTTTTTTGTTGCTATTTTCTGTTGATTAATGGCAAACATGACATTGCAACTTAGCCGAAGGTACAAGGACGTAAACTGTAACATTTGAAAAGTAGGAGGTAAACTGATAATGACCCTTACATGGAGGTATTTTCATATTTTGTCACTTACCCTTATTTATATATTCCCAGTAAAGCTATCAAAGAAATGGCAATTACATTATTGAAATCACACACTCTCTCTGAGAGGGTTTGTAGGTTTCTTGTTCATCTAGAATAGTCAACATTTTTTTATGTCAATTGAACCTTCCCTGTGTTACAGCTGTGTTTTCTATTTTGGGTAATGCAGGATTGGAAGTTGGAGAAGAAGTTATCTGACATTTTTGTGCCAAATAATAGCAGTGATAGCAGCAGGGGAGGCAGTGGAGGAAATGGAGCTGCATCCGATTTGAATGTTGATGAAGAAGCACCTCTACTTTCAAAGTCAAGGTTATCTCATATCGGACGTACGCATCTCATTCGTGATCCATAAAATCCTAAAATCAGCGTTAGAGTACGTTTATTGGAATAGGAAAAGAAGTAGAGGAATCCAGTTCAAGTGCACCCTAATCCTTCATTCTTTCCGGGGCAATGGATTTACACTTTGAGAGCAAAAGCAATTCATTTGTAGCATATGAACACTTGATTTGCTAGCCTTTAAGTTTTGTAGTTGGGACTAGTGGACGAATCAACCATAATATAAGCAAGGCTCATGATTTGGTGACCCAGTTTGTACTTAGTATATCTCAGCCGATGGAGTTGTTTTCTTCTTATTTTTTGATCTGTCAGTTCTTAGCAGTATCCTATTTTTACTATCACCAACTGTTCAATCTTACTCGCTAGGCACCCCTATGAAACCAAGTTCAGAAGGATCAAAAAAGAGGAAAAATATTCTCTTATACTCATTTTACATTCATTATTTTATGATGCGTTGATGTACACATTTTAAAAGGCGAAGAGGAATTATCCTTGTTTAAAAAACTTGATAGTGGATATGATAAAGTAGATGTAAAAATTAACAATACCCTAGAAAAATGTAGTCATTCACAATCGGTGATGATCCCTCAAAAAAATGAGAATTGAAATGAACTTTTCAGGTTGAAAGTGGATATGAATAAGTAGATGTGAAATTATAATTACCCTCGAAAAATTTAGTCATTCACAATCGGTAAGGGTCCCTCAGAAAATGAGAACTGAGTGAGAAAAGAACTTTTCAGGTAGTGAATGGACCAACTCTTGCACCCGTGAGGACCATGATCACAAAAGGAAAGGCGAGTCCTTTCTTTTTATCTCTAAAAAGAGTTTAAAAGGAGGTGTAAGTCTCAATATCAGCCACATCTTCTATTATCGTGCAATCCAAACCATTTGTCGGCAGTACTTTCTATTTCTAACTTGTTAAAGGGATTTGTCAACACTGCACTTTTCGAAGGCACTTCCAAAAGATGGGTCCAAGGGGTTAGATAGTAGATCAACTATTCATGCAAACAAGGCAAAACCATTTCCTCCTTTATTTAGCGGGCGAACTAGCCAATTCGTGAAAAATGAACAAATCGTTGGGGTTGTTGGCCTGTAACCAACAATCTTTGCCAATTCAAGCTCGTACTGGCTTGCAATTTGCAAATGCTAATTCCAAGCATAAAGCCCATACCACCCAACCGATCAGCTCTACTAATTAGTTTGACACTCCCAAATATACCGGTGGGCTAAACCACAGCTAAAATGTGAGGAAGAAAAGGTATCGACTTACAATGTAACATTTGAGTGGATTGCGGTAACACAAACATATAATGGAAAAACTGTATTATGATCAAGTCTTAAGTTAATAACGAACCACCACGACTATCTTAACCTACAACCACTGAACAAGACTGAAACCAAAAGAGTGAATGAACGAATCAGGGATTTGCAAAGAGAAAAGAACTATAATGAGAACAAGCTGGAATGGGAGTCTTGGCTTTCAGGATGAAGAGTGCAGCATAATTTTATACATGTCAGACCCATAGTCACTGACCAGAAAATACAACAGCGCGTATACACACATTGAGACGAACATACATTTCCTTTAAAGGGACATGTAGAGTGGAATTTCACAACAGCCTTCTCTTTCTAAGACTACAATAGTCTTGAGAGGTTTACACAGAGAAACCATGGTATTCAAAAGAAAGCAAAATGGACTCATGTGATTTACACATAAAAGAGAATCGCAAACAGGATATGCACATATCAGGCAAGAATATATAAAATCATGGAAATGTGAAGAAAAAAAACAAAAAAAACAATTGATGCCCACAAACAGCGATCCTCTGGCCTCCCTTCCCTCAACTAGAACATGAATCATAACCAGGTGGAAAACTGCTTCTCTGAAATAATGAATCTAATTGAAGTATTCTGCATCCCTCAGATATAAAAGCCTCCTTGTGGGAGCTGGAGGCGCCAATCCTGGTATGTCCCTGATGTTTTTGTTATTGGGGTTCACAATCTGAAATTTTACACATTTCATAGAAGGATAAATTAATTGATGAAGTCATAAAGTTGGTGCATGATGCACGATGGTAAGAAGTATACAGCAATAGATAGATGACTTAAAGAGGATACCTTGACAACAATAATGGCTATTACACCACAGACAATAAGTAATAGAAAAAGCATGATGCACTTATCTGTAGCCACCTGAAATAAATAAAATTTGGTTTCTAAAAATATAATTGATGTAAGTAGCTTGCAGAAAATAAATGGAAAATGAGTTGCATTAAGATAGGGGAATGAAAAAAGAACTAACCTGCCTACCAATCTCCTTCACAAGCTGGGAGGCCTTCTTAATTGAAAAGTTAATTGTATCCAGCTCATTAACAATACGGCCCATTTGATCAGTCTGCAAAATATCAGATCAGAGTTCAAAAGGCTAAACACATGGGAAGAGAAATAATTGAGATGATTGAATGGTCACACTTACTTGACCCTTTAATTGAACAGCAGTTTCAGTTCCCACTTCAATTGTTTGTTCAACAACCTGAGGTAGCCCAAAAAGTTAAGATCGCTGGCAACAGAAATTTGAGCTAAGTCATTTTCAAAAGTTCACCTTTTTAGTGCGTTCAATGGTCTGATCGGTCTCATCCATTGTCTTCATTCCAGCATTGACAAGTTCTTGATTTGACATTGCTACAGGGCAAGACATGTCAAAGTTGTTAAATAGACCTATTGTTTGTGAACCGCTAAAGAAAAAAAATCCACATATGCATGCATAAAAATATGCATATAAATCAAGGGTAATATAATCTTTCGATTGTTTGATTCACATCCATCTTTTAGTCAGATGAAATTAGAGAAGCTTATTACAATCATTTATAAAACATCATTATTGCAATCAAGTGTTATTTAGTGTATGCCACAAAGAAACTCCTGCATTGAAGCTTATCTCACATAAACAAGTAGTCATCTCAAATTCTCAGGAAGAAATCAGGACGTATGAAAGCCAATAAATAATGAAAGAAAGACTTTTATACATGTAATAATGCAAGGAAGACTTGGGAATTGGGTGAAGTACCTTAGTTAAGTTTGCTAGATAACCAAAAGCAGCACTCTTGAACACAATATTATACAAGTAAACATTCACTGAGTATTTTTTTTTTTTTTCCTTGATAATTAAATATAAACATTCACTAGCTAAGGAAATAATTTCCCCTCTTCTTTCAAATTCCACCCAATTTTCAGCTCAGTCCTGCATTGATCTTCAAAAGTTTCTTTTTTGGTGAACTTAGGGTGTCTCCAACCCATTCTAAGACAAGACTAATCCCTTGGGATGCACACAATCACTCATTCTTTGAAAGCCTTTAGTATAATCAAGTGCAGATAGCATCAGTTACTTCGCAATATTCTCAGAATTCTTGTCTATGAATGTCAATCTATTTTAAAAACTTAAGGTTGTGTCAGTTATCATTTCATCAATTGAAGCTTAGGTGAAAATGAAGATTGGTATAATTATAGTTGACATGCACACAGTTGATAAACAACAAATACCACATATCAAATTGAAGGTATGTCACACGGCACAATTTAAATGAAGATAAGTCACATATTCATCAACGTAACATATTGGCAGCTGTTTTGCCCAAGTAATAATATCAAACAAGTGGGAAGTAATCTGCAAATCTAAGGGGAGATAGGTCTCACCTGATGCTACTTGAAAATTGTCATCAGCTGTAGGTTCACTAACTCCTGCTCCCATATCAAAGAGCTCCACTTTCTTATTACCAAGGGTACTCATATACCTGCAGCTCAGCAAAATAGATTATAATATACATGATCAAAGGCCAAAAAAAATCAAACAGATGAAAAGTGAACACAGCTTTTGTGAGTTTGGCAGACTGAGTTCTATAATCAAGTAATCCGCTACTCCCTTTCTCTTAAATTGTTGGTTATATTTAGAAAAAAAAATTTTTGATAGGTAATAACAGTTTTATTAATAAAAAGGACATCATGTTCACGATGGTGAACAAAATGTACTTGAAACAATTACAAACATATCAAAGAGTAGAAAGAACTAACAGATTGTAGGAAATCAGAAACAAAAATACATCTACATAAAACCACAAATTTGAGACCACTCAAACAAAGTCCCAACTAATAAAGACTTCAAAAGATCAACATGTCTCTCAATATCTTCAAAATTACAGGTATTTCATTCCCTCCAGATTAACCACCTCAAACAATCTGGTATCATATACCAAACACTGGAAGAGTGTTTCCCCAACCAATTCCTCCATGCAAAAAGAAGAGAAGA
Organism: Lithocarpus polystachyus; assembly: GCA_033629205.1. Taxonomy (NCBI): domain Eukaryota; kingdom Viridiplantae; phylum Streptophyta; class Magnoliopsida; order Fagales; family Fagaceae; genus Lithocarpus; species Lithocarpus polystachyus. Next base: position 14,751,353 of record CM066167.1, read on the forward strand.
AACTGTCTTTGGCATCACCAACTGAATCCCAAACATCAGAAAAACTTTACTCCATAAAGTATGAGAAAACTTACAATGGAACAAAAGATGATCCACCTTTTCCCCATGACAATGACACAAGCAACACCAACTAACTAGGGGCAGATTCCTCGTAACAAGGCTAATAGTGAGAATTCTACCCCAAGCTTCCGTTTTTTAAAAAGAAAGACACCAGTTTAGGTACCTTTACACACCAAATACTCTTCCAGGGGAAATGAGTAGTAGGAAGGTCTGACAAAGAATTATACAAAGAGCACATGTCAAAAACACCATTCCGAGTCAGTTGCCAGTCAAGCTATCAATCCCCTCACCCCTTGGCATTTTGGAATGAATATGCTCAAAAAATGTATACACTCTCTCCAACTCCCAGTTTAGAAAATCCAACATTTTAAGGGAACACCATTTAATATGTTGTCTTTTAGTTAAAAAGGTATAAGTTTCCAAAACTACCCTCATTAATTTAAACTCTAGAAAAAAATGGTATTGATTTTTAAAATAAAGGGGTACGATCGGAATTTTATTTATTGACTTTTTAAAGAGGACTACTTTTTGGGACATCTCAAAATGGAATAGAGGATCAACAATTTGAGACACAGGGAGTTTAATTTATTGGATTAAGTTACATTAAATTAGCTACCAAATTACAACTGTAAAGCCCACCTGTGCTCATACATTCTTGTTTCAAGTATCATCATTCTAAAACAATAAATTACACCAGACAAAACAGATCCCAAGACATGACCTCTAAAAGGAAAATGAAAAATTCAACTTACGTTTTTCTCAATGCCACATATGAATTCAGCTCTTTGATCTGCAAACAAAAAGTATTGCACATACAGCAGAGTTTCATAAGCACAAACACAGATAGGACCAAAGAAATTAGCAGTATCATGGCAAAGAAATAAGTAACCCATCATTTCATATCATGTATGACGGACCTTACATATACGATTGTGACTCTATTATGCATGTGCGTATTCATGAGACATTGTGCAAAACATAAAAGGTTCCAAATACTAACCATAGATTGCTTCTCATCATTGAGTTGCTTATTAACCTCAGGAGGATTTCTGCCTTCCTCATCTTTAAGTTCACGATCAAACTCCTTGATTAATCTGAAATAATTTATTAAAAAATAAGTATCCATAATGTATAAATCCTGGACACACTAAGCAGAACTGTTATGCAAAATATTCTTCATTTTACGTTTTGTACTTTTGTTAACATTTTATGGTAAATTGGCAAATAATCCAGAATTAGTTCCTTTCTATGCCCACCCATCGGCAAAACCAAGATGGGAAATCTTCAGCTTCTAAAACCTCCAATGGTACTTGAAACCCAAGTTCGACATACAAATGATGTGATGAATGAAGAACCAGATCAAGATGCTAGGCTGTTTTTTGTTTTCTAGCTAGGCTTAGGGCAGGGCAGGATCACATGATAAAGAAAAAAAGCTATCATGGTATCCAGGTATCAGTAGTCCTTCTTGACAAGCTTCTGATTTTTTTTTTTTTTTTTGAATACTTTTTTTTGACAAACAAACTAGTTTTGGAATGCCAAAGTCAGCTTCTGGGATAGTAATTTAAGCTTTAAAGAGCAAAGCTCATTAACATATTGTAATGAAATTGCATTTTATGGGGGATATTTTCCTCTATGTTTACCTTCTCTTTGAACTTTTTGTTGCCAAAAGGATATAATTCAATGCTACATATAAAACATTCAAAACATCCATTTCCTGAATATATATGATCAGACATGAAAAGAATGACATATGGCATACCTTTTACACTCCCTCATCTTTCCTGTAAGTTCCTCCAGTTGTTTACTTTGTCTATTGGAGTCTTTGATCTTATCCAGTCTCTGGAAGCCATTTCTGAATGCAAAGAGGTATATGTCACATAATAATAACAGAATTATCCCAGCAAGGAGTCCAGATGCAGATAGTCACTGAAGAATGAGAAGTATCTATCCTGCCACCCCCAAACAAAAGGGGGGGACTTAGAATTGACAAGACTAGATGGAATTAACATTTATTCTGATACTACTAATCTTTGAAGAAATTGATAAACAAACGTTAAAATAATAATAAGAACAGGGTCTGCAGTATTCATGTATATTCGGCAATCACCAGCAGGAACAAGGGCATTGAGAGAGTATACAGCACTAACAAGTAATACATAATGGCTGCATCTACAGAGGCAGGGCATAGAATTGATGAACAATTACAGCTCATCAATTTATTCATTTAAATAAAACCATATCACTTAGTAAGTGGGAACTAAGAGCAAACCAAAACTCCTAACTCACTTGAATAGAACAGTAGACTAAGAAAGCAGGTTCAAAATGATAAACTTATAGAACTATTCAAATCATATATTTATGATAAATCACTCTACAAAAGGAACATCATGGTCGGTTGCTTCCATGGTGTTTCGCATGAAGAAAACAAATAACCACTTTCTTCGAGTGGTCATAAAAACAGTTATATAGTCTGGAATATCATTGACCTTTAAGAAAATATAGGTCTAACAATTCAAGAAAAATACTTAGTTGAAATGGCACTCTTCTAATAATGGAAAAGGTTACAAGATCTTTAAAAATTGAAATAAACATAGTTCACTTTCGCTTGGGATTGTGCTCCCTGATTGGGGCCCTAATAAAACTATAAAACCTTAGTTGTGTCAAACCAAGAAGATAAATGACAAAGGAAAATAGAGAACGATGGTTTTCAAAGAATTGGATGATATCTACTACATAAGGTGGGATTGGGATGTTGAATGGAATTGGGAGGTGGAAAGTGCTGCTACTTTAATCACACCAACTCACACTAAATAAAAATTATTTTACTGCAGCTAACCATCTACTACTTTCAACAAGGACACCAACCTTGTGAATAGGAACTTGCTCTAATCCTTTCAACACTTACATGAGTTAACGCACTTCATTATCTGATATACCCAAGGCATATTAACCTTCAATAATGTACCACCATCCTAACAATTCAAAACTTCATCCTCGGAGCTAATATGCTTTCTCGCATTTTTGTATGATTATTACTCATCCACTTCAACCCAAGCACCTTGTAGCCCAACCGGCAACTCCTGGTGTTTCCAACGGAAACGTTCATGGTTCAAATCCCCACATCCCCAATTATCAAATTATCACAAAAGAATGTTACTAATCCACTTCAAGCCATCTAACTCTCCCAGAAAAACCAACTACAAGTTTCTAAAGAGAAGCCTATGCATTTCTATATTATAGCAGCAGTCAAAATAAAAAAGCTTCAAGCAATGTATCTGCTCTCCTTCTGAAAAGTACCACAATTAGATTCAACAAAACATAGCCCTTTTCAATGACTAATTATCTGAAGCCATCCACAATTACGTTCCATAAAACAATGAACCACACTTTTTTTTTGATAGGTAACGTAAAATTTTATTAAATAAAAGAAAACAGCCAACCCGAGTACATTGGGAATGTACAATGGGGGCACAAATCAGGAACCAAAATTACAACGATCAAGTAAAACAGTAAGGGAAGAACAAGAAAGATGAAAATGTACCACACTTAAAATTCTTTTGACATTCCAATATGGGTAATATTGGGAGCTAGGAGAGCTCAATATCACTTAGCACTACACTCTAAATTATTCTCACATTGCATTGCTAAAATACAACACTTTTCAGGAAAAAAGAAAAACTACTAGCTAGACCATCTTCAGCACCAAAAGCACAACACAGACGCAGAATTTTAAGCCACATCACAAACACTTATCTCTCATAGAGCTAAATGTACTCTTTATTTATCCATACAACTCTGCTAATAGGTTAACAACAATGTCTATCATTCTCCAAGTACATCAAAACCTTAAGTTAATTGTTTAATATACAAAAAGCATATCCCTCTATATTGAATTCCATACTTTGTATTCATAGAACAATTCACAAATTCAACTAAAGCATACAAGCCAGATCACAAAGATTCAAACTCGTAAAAACCATAGCAATAGCTCTCACATTACAATAAGACAGAGAGAGATGGGAACATACGATAAGGCACGGAAATTATCGCGGATTTCACCGTGGATCTGCTCCAACTGAGGGCTCATCGGCAAGTCGGCCGCCATTGTCGCTGGAGACGAAGCTCTCCAAAAACTTCCGGCAAATCGATCTCACCGCAAAAACCCTAACTCCTCCGATTCCAGAACCTTCTAGAACATCAACAACCTATTGATTTGCTTTTCCCATGGATGTTGTTGATGGAGGAAACAAACAAGAAATGAAAAAAACATCCAAAACCCTAAATCGTTTCAAATTTAGGGAAATCGAAATTTGGGGGAAAATGCAAAAGAGAAAATTTTCAGAAGGCGTGGAACGAAGAGAAAGCAGAGAATGAGAGAGAAAATCGCTGTCTGGTAATGATTTTTTATTTTTATTTTTATTTTATTTTAAGCGAGTAAACTATTCGGCTATTCATTTCAATAATTTTGATTTAAAAATAAAATTGCATGGGTAAGCACTTAGCTGTGTGACTTTTGTGTCTAAGTTGAGCCGAGACGGTTAGTTCAAGCAGGTGGAGAAAATATCATATCGTGATGAGTTAGTTATCACTCCTCACTTCTCACTTGTCATTTTTGCCTTTTGACAAATATTGTATCAAGTGTTCATTCATAAGGTAATGAGTTGGACGATATTTTTTAAAAAAATTAGTTTAAATGAGCATTTTATTTTGTTTAAATATGATTAAATGTTTCTTCTCAGGTCTAAATTTTGTTAAATATATGTTTTATTTATTACTATTTTAATTTAAACCAAACTTTTTAAGAATCAATGGGAGCTTATGGACTAAGATTTTCAAAACAAAACAAAAACTGCAGTTAGTTGTATTAAGAAACAGACTAATATTCATTAAAAAAAACTAACATTAATTAATTTTTATTTTATAATAATTCATATGATCAAATCATGCAGGTGGTTAGAATGAGGCTACTTTATTTATTTATTTATTTATTTTTTTACATTAACTTTATAACTACGAAACAAAAATTACATCCTGAATAAGAACTTACTCAAAAAAGCAACGAATCGCTTTAATCCAAGTTGAGAAATCAACAATGCTAAAAGTATGTTTACCTAACAAGTGAGCCAGTATATTTTTTGCCTGCCCCACATGAGAAAATCAACCCTACAAATATCATGTAAAGATGAAAGGATGTCATATATAATTGGGGCCACTGATGTAAGGGAGATGTTTTCTCAACCAAAGCTTGGGAACTATCAACGAATCACCTTCAATGATAAACTCACGGATGCCCAAATCTTTAGCAAAAAAAATACCTGTTTCAAAGCCTTAGCTTCAAACTCAAGAGCACCAAAAGGAGCACGAACTTTCTTGCTAAGAGCCGCTACAAGCTGTCCCTTATCATCTCTAATAAGAACTCCTAGTCCTAGACCAGCTTTTTTCTAAGTAGCAAAAACAGCGCCGTCAACATTAACCTTGAATAACGGCAGTGGAGGAGGAATCCAATTTGCTGTAACTGATGGAGAAGACTGGAATCAAATTTAGAATTAGCGGCTTGGTACTCGTCTATATAATTGAAGCGCCACTAAACAATAGCAGCTGCACTTTTTGTCAGGAAACTAGCTACTTTGATGTATGTAATGGTATTATCATATAAGCATTGTATGTTAGCATTGTTAATTGAGTAGTTGCTACTGTGCTAAGTTGTATTCAATTAGTTAGTTGAATTATGTTTAGTCAGTTAGTTAGTTTGTATTAGTTTGTTAGTTTAGGCGGGAAATGAGACTGAATTGTATAAAAAGAGATTCCAGATGTTGAATGAAGTTTATCCAGAGAATTAACCAACTTTGTTCTTCCTATTCTTCTCTAATAAGTTTCTCTTCTATTCCTCTCCCAAGTCTTTCTTCTATTCTTCTTTAAGTGTTTCTCTTGCTAAGGAGGTGGTTACCCTCAAAGTAATTGACATTTCTCTCCCATATCCATTTTCCTTTCTTCCATTCCAAAATTGCAAAGTTCTTACACTTTTCTTCCCCCCACCATTTCAGATTTCATTCTTGTTGTTCCATAGAGGCTACTTTACTTTTGAACAATAATTAATAGAAAAATGTTATGTATACACAAATTTTACAACAAATTCTAGGTGACAAGTTGTTACGGGTTTTTAATTTGAATCCACCATTGAAATTATTTTTATCCCCACTAGTAACAAAAAGTAACAATTTACCATCTAAAATTTATTATTAAAGTATTGAAAAAATATTATGTGCGTAACACTTTTCATAATTAATTATTATAGATATCCTTTTGTATTCATGAGCTATAAGTCATGCATGTGTTTTAATAACTCTTGAAAGTCTTTGTCATCAATTTTCATAATAAATCAAAGGTAAACAATTTTACCTATAACACTCATGGAATTTTCCCCTTTATTTTTTTAAAGCTATAATTTCATTCAACAAAAATGAACAAAGAGACAATCAACCTTACATGCTGCCGAGTTTAGGCATAGGGACGGAACCATGTACAAGCTGAGGGGGGGCTGTGGCCCCCCACCTCCCCCCACCCCCCCCCCCCCTCCCTCCCAAATTTTTTAAAAATATTAAATAGAAAGTATATATTTAAGATTTTAGATAATAAGCCCAAGAAAAATTATATTTGCTCTCTCAAGAAAATTATATTTGTTTTCCTCGACTTCTAATCTTAATTCCGTCCCTGTCTAGGTATCTTGGAAGTTTGTCATTATTAAAACATAAAAAAAGACGCTATATTGAGAGAGAATTTTGAAGCGACATGGCTACAACGATTGGTAAACTATTTTTGTTGTAATTTTAGAATTGATAGAAAAACTAACGTTGGAAAAAGACAATTTTGAAAAAAAAAAAAAGGATGAGAACTTAAGGAGATGATATCATGAGATATGATATTGAGGCTTAAGTTAGCCAACGGAAATAAGGAAAACAAAGGCATAATACAATAGTAATAATAATTAGGAGTTTGGAGGTTCAAATATAAATAGAGGAGGTTTTATAGGTGGAATGCGCTGTCTGATTCTGTCTGGGGTGGGGTTGGACTTGGAGTGGAGTGGGAGTTGGTGCGCAACTTTTCTTTTATTATTATTACGACTGGAACTTCAAAACTAACGCGCTCCTTTGCGTCACTTTCTGTTGTACAAATAGAACAAAAAGGCTATTATAACCTCTATAGCCCGATATACCTATGAGAGTTGGTAGAAGCACCAATAGTTTTATTCAAATTTACACACATTGGATTATCATCAACTAGTAAGTAATTTTTTTTCATGTGACAGATTGTGAGTAATAAAGACAAGAATTTACTACTTTTATTTCACTATCTATTACTTGTCATGTGAACAAGTTGTAAAAAAAATTGTGAATTTTGTTGTGGTAGTATCATTATTATGTTATAGTATTCACCTAACTTGATCTCACCACCAAAACAAGGATAAAAAGAAATTTATAAATTTCAATGTTGTTTGAAATGTTAGCGCCTTTGTGCTATTTGTTTGTTTGAGTCTTTCCTGGCTTCATGACTAGTGTGGCTCTCGACTTGAGCTTCCCTCTTCTCTTTTATAGGGTGTTTTAGCCTTCCTCGTGAGTTTATTGTCAACTTTAATTATGGTTTTATCTATTCTCCATAGGTCCCGCAATTGCATGGATTTGTGTCTAGGATATGCATGGGTTAGATTGGTTGGGTTGGAGGGTTTTTCAACCCAATTCAGTCATTTAAATGTAGAAACCTCTTTTTGTCACATTCATTTAACCTTATTGGGGGACAAAACTATCATTTCACAATTCGAGAGTAAAATCATAATCTGGCTGTTGGATTTCTAAACTCTTCATATAAAACAAATATAAAAGTCCTAACCATCAAAACAATTAGAATAAAATTTATAGCCTAACTAATAAGTGATGAGTCCATAAAAACCGTTAAGGTCGCCCATCTTAATTGACGGTCATTGCATCATTAGTAGACCATCAAAGATAGATGAGTAGCCACCACTCAACACATTCTATGACAACCATCAAAGGCCTTAAACTCTCCCATCAAGACAAAGAATGTTACAATTAGGGTAATAATCACCATCATTTATGTCCAACAGCTACCTAAATCACCTATAAAAAAGACAATCTGTCCATTTGCTAAGGTATGTCAAAAAACTATTACAAAACACTATCCATATACACAATATATGGGTTGATACTAACTTAAGCATCGGAGACTCCCCCACCGGGCACAACTCGGTGGTCTCTTCGATTAGTCCCTCTTTTATTTTGCAGGTCCTACAAGATCGTCTAATGCTCCAGATTTGACGAGTGACCCAACTAGCAATTTTGGCATCATCAATTTGTTGTTGTCTGTGGGGATCGATTTTCCATTAAGCTTTTCCTACGACAAAGGGTCACTCACTTCAAACTCATAGACGATGATCCTAGAACCTATATCCAAGAGAAACAGAGCATACAATTGGATTTGTAATGAAGAGGAGATCAAAAGGCTAAGCCTTCTTTATTTCAAGATCCAATAAAGCAAACCCATTTAGCAATTTCGTCTTCAAAGAACAAAACCTCAAAATTTCCATCAAATCATCCAAAGGTGGCTCGCTGTAAGGCTAAGACTGAACAAAAGACAGACACGGACTTTGGAAGAACACGACAGACCTCAACGACATGGCCCAACTCTTGGGTCTTGAGGTAAGACGAGTCGTTTCTCATCTTGTCAAATGGTTTTATCACATGTTGTTAAATGACCTAAAAGTCTAAAAACACAATAACCTCTTCTAATGCTTTATAAACATAAAAAGGAGTGTATTATGTTAAATATTCTTTTGCTGAAAATAGAGAGATAATTGTAGGTGGTCATGTAATTTTCAGCCACCCAAGTCAAAAGCTATGATGAAATTACCATCAAAGAGCTTATCTTTCTTGGTTTCACTCTTCCCTATTGTTTTAATTTGCATGAAAGGTGAAGTCAAATTTCATTAAAACGTAATTGCCTTCCCAAAGTTATAGTGTCTAAAATATAGGCATTAAAAAGGAAAAAGTCAAATTTTATTGTCTTCCTAAATTTGGAATCCTAATTTTTAACATGATATAAAGTTTAAAACAAGAAGAGAAAGTCTAAACCCAATTCTTGGGTCTTGAGGTGTGAAAGCCAAGGGTAATGAATACCTTAATTGCTACAACTTATACACGTTTAAGGAATATATTATATTTGGTAATTAGGGAAAAGACAATGGAAAGAGATCGGTCAAGGAATATCACCATTTACTCTTTGAAATCCCTTCCATTAAAGCTAAATATAAGTCAAGCATTATAGCCTTGATATTCTAATTATGACCATCAAAAAGAGTTCTACTACATTTCCTAATATAATCAGAACAAATTGTTTGAGTCCCTTTACTATATAAATAAATGTTTATAATATCCTAATTGATGTTCACACATTATGGCTTTTTATATCAGTACTTTTCTTTCCTAATGCATCTTGCTAAGATAAGAAAATTGAAGTCAAATTTTATTACATGGCCCTTGTCAAAGGTAAGAAATCTCATATTTTACCATTTGAATATGGTAAAAACGAAATTTATTATCTTTATAGAATTGTAGTATGTCATGATTCTAACCACTAAAAAGGTGGATTTGAGTCTTATTGCCTGTCTAAGTTATTTATAAATAAATAAAGAAAAAAAATCTGCTTTAGGCATTAAACCCAAAGTTATTCAGTTTCGATTTTTGAAGTTAAAGAAATTCTGGATGAAGAAAGTTAGTGAATACTCATATATGTTTTTACTTTCTACGATTAGTTTCCTATTGGAAATTAATTTTATAAATGCTCCATAGAGCAACCAATTAAATGTATAAAACATTATATGTGCATTATTTTTGAGTCAAAGGATCTAGTTATTTAAGGAATGCAAGTTTATAAAATTTCATAATTCAAAAATCATTAGAATTTGCATAAAAGATATTTAGTTTCAGTACGTTTCTTCTTAAATAAATTCCATCATCGTTGCTAAGTTATAAAATTTTAAATCTTCATATGTTCCACCATAGAATGAACAAAGTTTACTATTTAAAATTTTCCATGTATAATTACACTTTGAGAATAGAGAATTTAAATTGTTCCATACATAAATCCCATCAAAAGGTTTCATGAAATCTTTAGTGGTCTTCATATGTTAAAGCATCATGCTTTCACTGAGCCACTACACTTCAGAGCTCGGTATAAACTATATTACACCTCATTTATATAAAAATCAATATTAACCCTCCAACAAATTTTATACATTTGTAGTTAATATTATTTGTGAATTTTTTACTTGACAAGGTTGCTCCAAGTCTAACACTTTGCACAATAAAAGTACTAAACTATTCACTAGTGTAACTAGACTAGCTTGTTTGTACCTATATTCTTAAGAAATTGTCAAGAAGAACCTGCCAAGAAAAATATCAAAAACTCTTAAGTGAAAAAGGGTAATACAACCAAAGGTTATGAAAATTCCTTTGACATCATAAATGGGGAGTCAAGCTCCAATAGCTTTAAAGCCAATATCAACCCACCAAAGAAGAGCTCGTTGAAAAGAAATCAGCTTAGAAGGGTACCCAAAGTACCGCACACACATCTAAATCACTTGCCATGTGAACAAAGTATGCCTGTTCTAAGATCCTTGCAAAGGTGGGCTTGGATATTCAATTTCTAGAAAAAGTCCTAAGGTAAACAGGTAATTAAACCTTACACACTCTCTCTCTTGTTAACTTAGTCTCCAAACTTGATTTTGATGTGTGTAACGTTTATATCTTAAATTTAAGGCATTGCATAAGCTACCAACTAAATGCGAAATGAATCTAAGGCAGACAGTCAAAAAAAAAAAAAATCCAAGGAAATTCTTTACTTTACTTTAGTCTAGTTTTATAATTACTAAGATTGTAAGAAAGGTGAAGTCAAATTTTTTTTAATATGCCATGTTGAGGCACTAAAAAGTGGAATAAAATATCATTATGGTTTTATCATAATAGTATAGTAGAACTTGATGAATTGCATTATTTAACGATTCAACCCTTTTTATTCTTTAAATATCTACAATAGTTTGTTATTTTGAAAGTTAATTACTTATATGATTTAGTAAGGTCAAAATAGAGAAACTTGAGGTCTAGAATTAAAGATTCGCTACACCATTTTTTTTTTAAATTCATGACTGTTTCTCTAGTTCATATCTTACCAACTTATTGCACATGCTATCATTGTTGGGGTTTATGCCATAAATGATTAAATTGTTTAATTATATGAGACTATTTATTAATGAACTAATGAGACATTATCTTAGTCCATGAGATGCATAGTATGTGATTTATGTGATTTAGTCACAGAAGATATAAATCACAAGTTCTTTGTAAATTCAGAATTTTAGTTCGAAGTCGGTGATGAAATTGAGCATTTTATCTGCAAAGACTATAACATATCAACTAAGATGATTTGTCTTGATCATGGAAGTGGAGACTTTTAGTTGGTATATTGATATGTTTTAAGAGTTAAGACATATTGAACTGGACTGCTGTGAGATTTATTATTCTCCTAACGACTGTCAAATAAATAATAAATCTTACGACTTCTATATACATCAACTCTAAATTCTGAGAGAATAATGGACCTGATCATGAGGTGTAGGTTGCTTTGATATATCAGGAGTGAGATCTATAAGTCACGATCAATACCTCAGTATGTTGGGCAGCCATATTTAGTGTTGATGGAGCATATATTCTCAAGATGGAATTCATAATCTCTTAACAGAGATATAGAATATTCCCTTAAGATAAGTTTAATGGGTTTGGTTATTCAAAGTGTTTGGCTCAACCACTTTAGTAAGGAGTTACTAAAGTATATATTTATGAAATTGAATTTCATAAATATACGATAAATAACATAAAGGATTAAATCAAGTATTCAAGGATTAAGATGTAGTAATCTTCAAAGTGGTAGTCAACATTCATAACTTTGTATTACTACGAATATTTTAATGAAGGGGTTGCATGTATAATAAAGTTTTGGGATATAATTTATTAATAAGGCTTAGAGTGCAATTATATTCTTATAGTAGTATTGAATATAATTAATGGTAACTTTGGACTTATCAAGAGTTGACAGAAAAGTTCAAGGTTCACTGGAGCTAGAGTCTTATTTGTTCCCTTTTGATCCCACTCCAAGCCACATACTAAAGCCCAATTGGAAAAGCATAATAGGTCAGCCCAATTAGATAATCAGTTAGTTATAAAAGGAGAAACATACAGAATTTTTTAATATAAGAAAAGAGACATCATTGTGAAATAGTGTGCATATGTGAGTGAAGCCACTCAATTATTCTCCCTTAGAAACTGATTGAGAGACCACATATCTTGGGCGTAAAGTGGAATTGGAGTGATAATTAAAAGTGTTCTCAAGTACTACTAATCTTTTGTTTTAAATTTCACTGCACCAAGGTACGTTATCTTGTTCTTAAATTCTGAAATTTACATAGTGCATGTTATCAATCATGAATGAAATAGATTTATGTTTGATGCTTCCACTGTGTGCTTTGTATGAGATATAAAACCAGATTTTTCAACAATCACAACATCAAACACTTCTTTTTATCTTAAAATCATTTTTGATATACTTTGGACACTAGAGTATCCAAAATAATGGGCATATCAGCTTTAACTTCGACACTTTAAAAAAGCATGTAGCCTATAGCTTCAGTTTTCACAAATCATATTATACTTTTAGAATGCACTTCGTCAAATGACATCCATAATTGTATAGTATGCAATTGCATATTTGTATATTGTCATTCCTAACAAAATGCAGCTAGTACTATTGAAGTGACTTAAGTGTACAATTAAAGAAGAGAGAAGAGGAAATTGCTACTTCGAACAGCAATGACCATGGTCATCAAAGCACTCCCAAAAAAGAAAACAAAATCAAAAACAAAAATTCCAACCATGATAGACCATTCCTATTCATGTTTGAATGGGGGCAGCAAAGTGGTCTAGTTTTTATGCCTTCAAAAAATTGAAGCAAAAGAGATCTAGGCCTTAGACATGAAAAAGAGATCTAGGTCTTAGACATGAAGTATCATGTTAAGCTTAAAAATCTTAATAGAGAAAAGCTCGTCAAGAAGATCCTAGCAATGAAAAATCGACGAGTGTGGTAAAATAAAGCCGTCATCTAAGGTAACACATTTATTTATGTCTTTTTTATATGTCTTTAAAATTTACGCCTAGTAAGATTTCATGGAAAAATGTATGCACTACTAGATGAATTACAAAAGAGGTAAAGCTCTAGAATTAGAAGAAAGTAAGAAAAAGACCCACCTAGGTTATTGGTAACTTATTATTTATATATAAATTGTTCTAAAATTCTTGTTTAACCAAGTCTTGGCAAGTGCATGTGCAACTTAATGCAGATATCAACATGGCCTTAAGAATGTCCAAAACGACATAGCGTCAAGGAATTTTTCCAGAAACAAGTGACAAAATTCCTTAAATGGATATAAGTCACCAAAAAATGGCTAAGTGATAAGATTCCGCCAAGACGGATGTAAATCACTGACGAAGCTTAAGTGACAAAATTCCTTAAATGATGTAAGTCACCAAAAAATAGCTAAGTGATAAGATTCCACCAAAAGGGATGTAAATTACTGACGAAGCTTAAGTGACAAGATTCCTTAAAAATGGATGTAAGTCACCAAAAAAAAGAATGGACAAGATTCCGATAGACCGATGTAAATCGCTAACGAAGTCTAAATGATAAAGCTCCGTAACTGGATGTAAGCCACCTAAAAGTGGCCAAGTGACTAAATACCCTTAGACGAGTGTAAGTAGACAAGGATTCTCACGCAAACGCAAGTCACTCGCAAATCAAGAATATCAAATGTGACGACCAGAAAATGAATGAAAGAAGAAGCATCGAAGTGATAAAAAATGGTCGTCTAAAGAAATTAGTTTGCTCTTCAACAGTGATAAAAAATGATCGTCCATGGAAATTAGCTCACTTTCAAGATCAAGCTATGATCCCTCAAACGTCCAAAAAGGCCTTCAAAAGGCAGATACTAAGAAGTCGTCAAAAAAATACTACCATTCTTGAAGAAGAAAGTGGTTGAAGATAAAAAAGTCTGAATCTAAACAAGTCAATAATATTCCCAAAGTTTGACTAGCATAAAGCAAAATTAGACTTGGGAATGGGGGGCAATTGATGAGTCCATAAAACCCGTTAAGGTCGTCCATCTTAATGGACGGTCATTGCATCATTAATAGGCCATTAAAGATAGATGAGTAACTGTCGCCCAACACATTCAATAACAACTATCAAAAGGCTAAACTCTCTCATCAAGACAAAGAACGTTATAATTAGGGTAATAATCACCGTCATTTATATCCAACAGCTACCTAAGTCACTTATAAAAGGGACAATCTGTTCATTTGCTAAGGTATGTCAAAAAACTATTAAAAAACACTGTCCATATACACAATATATGGTTGGTACTAACTTAAGCATCGGTGGCTCCCCCAATGGGCACAACTTGGTGGTCTTTTCGATCAGTCCCTCTTTTATTTTGCAGGTACTACAAGATCATCTAATGCTCCAGATTTGACGAGTGACCTAACCAACGATTTTGGCATCATCAATAAGTATTACTATTTACTAAAAAAAAAAGAGAGGATGTTTATCTCACATTGGTTATGTGTGTTTAGTGTCTGATATTTATAATCTCAGTCTACAACTACAAAGGTTAGGCCCTTTTGTAGTTGTACTCTGGTTAAATAATGTATTATAAACCCGGTTTAAAACATTAACATTACTATTTTCGTGTGCGTTCTAATAAATATTACTATTTACTAAAAAAAATGTCTATTCCACATTAATTGTATGTGTCTAGTGTCTGCTATTTATAATCCTAGTCTACAACTATAAAGCTTAGGCCCTTTTGTAATTGTACTCTGGTTAAATAATATATTATAAACCCGGTTTAAAACACTAATATTACTATTTTTATGTGTGTTCTAATAAGTTTTAAGTAACCACCGCACACCCTTGATGCGATGGTCACTCCACAAGTATAAGTGCTTGTGGGGTGTAGGAGGCAAGGGTCGGGGTTCAAGTTTCCAAGAGGGAGTTTCACACGCATATACACTTAGATTAGGTTAGAGTAGAATTTCTATCTTGTATATAATAAAAAAAGTTATAAGTATTACTATTTGCTCAAAAAAAAAAAATTTATGGCCTAATCAATAAGTTTTAACGACTAGTATGCACATGCATGATTAGACTTGATCACATATGATAGTCAATAGATAATTATGATTGGTTATTGAGGGAATATATTTTAATAATTAAATGTCATAATTATATGGGATTAAGCTCAAAATAATCATAAGGATGCATTCACTACATAAATTAGGCAGGTAACTTTTTTAATATTATGAGTTTAATTTAAATGATCAGTTAACATCCTTAATTGTTTTTTTTTTTTTTTAAGTAAGGTTATGTTTAGTAACAGTTTTTGTTTTCTATTTTCAAAAACTTGTTTTTGGGAATATAAAGAAAAAAACAATTTTCTTGTATTTTTGAATTAAAAAACATGTTTGGTTAGTTGAAATTAAAAAGATAGTTTTTTGAAGAAAAAAAATAGAAAGTACTAAAATTTGTTGTTATTAGGATTTGAACTCTAATACTAATTCGATAAATGAGACAAATTCATTAAATTAAATGCCTTTATTCATTGACTTTTGAAAATTACAAACTAAAAACAACATTTTACATGTTTTCAGTTTTCTTTACAAATTGAGTTTTGAGAATAGTTTTTTTTTTTTTTTCTGTCCATTTTGGGTTGCCAAAGAAGTTTTTTAGTCTCAAAAATAGAAAATTGTTTTTGGAAACAAAAAATAAAGGGAAAAAACAGTTACCAAACATACCCTAATTCTCCTTAATTTGGGAAGAATAATTAACTATTTAAAAAACCATAAATCATTTTCACATTATTTGACTCTAAAATAGCAAATTTTTAGGTCCAAAATTGGATTATAATTCAAAATCTGAACAAAAAAGTTATAACTAAAAAAAATTAGTATCAGTTCTTAGGTTCACATTGCGGGACAATTTTGGCATGGTAAACGTTTAAATTTGCAATAGGCTATTTTTGTAAAAGTTGTCACATTTTGAGTTATCTTTCAAATTAAACCTTTTTCAATTCAATTTGATTTTGAGCAAAATGTTATGGACAAACAAAACACTGTCAAGTTTTCAGGCCTGAAAATTTGGCTATCTAATTTGATTTTACTTATTTTTATCCTATCTGTTATAAGTATGTGGCTAAATGATTAAATTTACCATATTTTAATATTTTTAACTTTTCGGACAATTAGTAATTTAACATGGTATCAGAGTACGATTTCTTAAGTTCGATCATTGTCTCTTCCATTCTACCTCCTATTTAAAATCCCACATGTTAGGTCTCAGCTATTAAAAATGTAGTTTTAGCCCACACGTGAAGAGGAGTGTTAGAAGTATGTGGTTAAATTATTAAATTTATCATATCTCAATAGTTTAAACTTTTTGGACAATTGATAATTTAACACAATCATTTATTGAGTTGAAAATCTAAATTTGTCATCTTGGAGATTTCCATACTCATCCAAATCTCATACAAGGTCCTCTCCTAGAGTTCAAAGCACACCATTCCCCCCGAGTTTTAGAGGAAGCTTCAAAGTAGGGCCATAATGTTATTGGTGGTCCTTTTCTCTTTACGGACCAACTTTTTAGTTGCATTCCCCCCTATACTTCCAGCTTTGAAAACTCAAGAAACTATTTTTAAAAAGGACAAAACTTAGGTTCTTTAGGTTCCCCTTTTAAAATTCAACCATGTGGCTACTTAACTTAAAAATATACTTCATTCCATGAGAAAAAATCCATATGACAGAATCTTAAAAGGGGAATCTAAGGAACAGTACCTAAGTACTGTACTTAAGTTTTGCTCTTTTAAAAAACCTTCATTTTATGCAAGTAGTATTTCTTAACTTTTTATGCATTTGATCGAGATCAAATGAGGTCTATAGCTACAAAAATTGTCATCACCAAACTTCACAATTTCGTTGCTAAACCTCACTTTTCGCTGCCTATTTGTTGTTACCAAATGTTTTGGCAACAAAAAATTTAGCCACTAAACAATTTGATAATTAAACAAAAATGGGCAACGAAATTATTTCATTGCCTAATACTTTCCTTGCAAAAGGTTGTATTCAATGATGAAACAATTCCGTTGCCTAAATAGCTCTATTCAATTTATTTATGATTTCAAGAAACATGTTTTGTCGAGATGATATGAATTTTTTTTTGTTTTGAGAGAGTTTCAATTTATGGCGTCCACTCCTGAGTATTTAAGATTGAAGCATCCATTGTTTTTAAGGAATGAATCATATGATGTTCTTTAATAAATTCATAGGGCCACATTATTTTTTTTCTTTTAAATAATTCATATTATTACACATTGTTCTTGAGCTAATTCACATGTTTGTGTGATATTCTTGAGAAACTCACTAAAGCTTTTGTTTATATAAATAGTATGTTTTTTTATATTTTCAATCACGTGATGATCATGATGACATGTTGTCGGGGACAATTTTCCGACAAGGGCCAAAGATGTGATATTAGCTCAAATCTCCCCTTAGGTTCTTTAGAAGTGTTTATTGTGGAGAATCAAGCCCAAAATTCCAAGTGTATAATGAACAAAAAGCTAGTGGTGCTTTGGCAAGAGAGAATCAAAATGCTAATAACAAAAGTGCAGAAAAAGCATAAAAACATAACAGATCTGAAACTTCAACCCACAATCATCGAGATGAGGAAAATTAGAGAGGTTGTGAGGAAGAGAGGGAAGGTTCCCCTGCACCCATATTTCCACCCCTAAGGTTCAGAATTGTGAGAATGTTTCATAACTCAGTGAGTTTTTGCTCTCAAATTTCAACTCTATGGGAAAAACGTGGTTCAATAGGTCTAAAACTTTGACCCACCGTCACCGAGAGGAGGAAATTGAGAGAGGTTGTGAGAAAGAGAGGGAAGGTTCCCTTGTACCCATATTTCCACCCCTATGCTTCGGAATTGTGAGGTTGTTGACTGGCTGCATGGGTTTTTGCTCTGAAGTTTCAGGTATGTGGGTAGAACGTCCTCCCTTTTTTTTGAGCTAAAGAGAGAGTTTTATATAGAGTTTGGGGTGTTGCTAATGACTGGTTTTTGAGTAGTGGAAGAGGCTTTTATCCCCCATGATACTAATTTGGTGTTTTGGCTTAGGTTCCTTTTGTTTAGGGAAGAGTTTAGCATGCTTTTAGCGTGATTTTGGAAATAAAGTAGCTGACTCCATTAGCTATTGTTTCCTTGTCATTGTAGGCTTTTGATAGCTGCATTTGGTGGCTACAATAGGCTAGCTAATTAGTTTAGGGTCAGCTGTGTTTTGGTGTGGGAAATAGAGCTGGGTTGAAAATTAGGGGCACAGTCACCCATAACATAAAAACTATTTTGAGATGGAAATTTTAGGTACATGACCTCTTCCATGAGCCTGAGGTGCTACCAGTGTCCCTTGCCCACTTGGTAGCATGCATAGGCTGGGCTCATGCAAAAGGTTCGAAAGGAACCAACCTATACCCTCCAGACCACACTCCCTCAATTTCCCCAATATGTTGCATGGGCTTGAGCCATGCTTAAAAGAATAAAAAAAAAATGTATAATACATGAATTGGGCTCATAAGGAAGTCAGGCTTGGTTGAATCGGGCTTGTAAAAAATGTGTCGCAAAAATTGGTATCAACACATGTTTGAATATTTTCTCTTGGAAACTTTAGATGCTTGATCTAAATTTCATAAAGAATGACATGCTTTTATGTTTTTATGACACGTTGATGGTTTGGAATTTGGATGATGTAACATGACATTGGTCATTATTGTCTAAAAAACCACTTTATCGGATGAGATGAGTGTCTAATACATTCTCACCTTCTAACTTAGTATTCAAATTAAGATCAAGGGTTCATAAATAGGAATTTATCAAATGTAATTTTGTATTTTATAGTCTAATTAGGACCAAAGCCATGTAATTCTTATATTGTATCTAGGATCAAAACCTTGTAAAGTTATTTTCAATCAATACAATGATGTATCTCTTTATATGACTTTCTTATTATTCATTAATTGAATAAGTAATGACTCTCAGTGTAAAAACCTCGATCTAGGGAGCAAATATAATAAATTGAACCATCATCTTGAGAGGTATTACACAGTCTCACCAATTTACATGAGTTTGTTCCAATAAAACAAATGGGTGGAGATTGCGGTCTCTCACAATGGCGACTTTATAAGAGATATTGAGGGCTAGACTTCAAATAGACTATGGTGGCCAATCATGTCATCGTATGTTTATTTCATTAATTAACATGTCATTATTATGTATGTTGTTCATTATTTGCATGATTGAAATATTTATTTTATTTTGTGTGCCACCTAGAAGGCAAGGTAGTAGTAGTAGTTATGATTAAGGTTGTCCACGGGTCGGTTCGGGTCGGGTTTGTGCCCAACCCGGAACCGACCCGACGGAATCGGGTTTTGGAAAAGCTCACCCGCCGCCGACCGCCGGAGTAAAAAGGGTCGGGCGGATCAAACTTCAACGGGTGGCGGACGGGTCGGTCGACTTCAAAAAGGAGAGAAAACGGCAAGAAAACTGCAAGAAAATGTGAGAAAAACCCAAATCCGGCAAAATCTCATCGGATCTATGAGATTTCGCCAGATCCGGCGGTAATCTCACCAGATTCGATGAGATTTCGCCATATTTGGTCAAAATCTCGTTGGATCTGCGTGAAATAGCGTCAGAATCCGAGTTTTTTCTTCGAGATCTGGGTTTTTTTATCGCCGGAATCTGGAATTTTCTCGCCGAAATCTGGGTTTCTCGCCGAAATCTGGGTTTTTAGCCGGTTGGTTCGGTTTTTTGTGTTTTTGAGGGAGAGAAACCGAAACTGACCCACCGGAGTTAGTTTTTGGCGGAGAAAATCCTCCGCCGACCGCCGGAGTAGGTCAGGTCAGCCAGTTTTGGATCGGTTCCGGTCGGGTCTCCAGGTGGGTCGGGTCACTGGATATGTTTGGACAGCCCTAGTCATGATCGTAGTTTTCCTATATTTGTGTACCCAGTGACAAATCACACAACCGCCTATTATCACCTTGATACTTCTTGTTGATATGTAATAGACAAACTATATCGTTTGAAACAATGTGACATTCCTACCTTTTACCATTGTATAGAGGCTCATTAGAACTTACCCCATAGTCAATCCAATTGATAAAGTGCATAACATGTGCATGGGTTTGGTCATTGTTTGAACCATGATAAGCTCAAGTTCAACACTTGGGTCCAACGTAATTTATTATGGATTAGCCCAAGCCTAAAAAGTCTTTGATTGAACTTTTCCAAGGGATGAGTAAAAGCCCAATGCTAGGGCCCATCGTGATTATAAAAGTTGTTGATTAAACAATGTTTGTCTTGAACCAACTCAAACCCACATAATGGCCATTTCTTAATCCATGTTTGAAGCTTGAATGGGCCCAAGTCAAATACATGGATCAATCATGATTAAAAAGAAATTGTCAATAAGATATTTCATTGCTTTTAAAATGGTTTAATTTTTTATTAAATTTGTTTTATTTAGCAAACGTTTACACTTTTTACACTCTAATTAAGCATGGTGATAAATTTAATGAAAAGAACCAATGATTTGAATGAAATCGAAATATAAGATTTTTTTTTTCCTGAACTGAGAAAATATATGCTTTCCTAATAACTTGCAGAGAATTGATTGTGTTTATGAAATCTAACCATTACGGGTTTACTATGTTTTGAACTCTATCAATGACTCAATAGGGATATACGTTTGCATAGATATTAGTTTATTATCGAGCTTACCATTGATCTACGTGTGGTTTTGGTTCTAGTTATATAGTATGACAATAATCACAACTTTTTCCTTTTTTTTTTAGAAGAAAATCACAACTATTTAGTATATGTAATAGTTTACACCATGTTTCTTGTTTCAAGTTTATTAGAGATATATTAGCTTCATAGCATAGGCTCAAACTCAATTCTTTTATATGTACAAGTAGGAGACTTGACTTGCACACAGGAGAAGGATTGGGTTTGTGCCTATGACTTAACTTGCACACAATAGAAGAATTGAGCTTGGGTTATGTTATTGGGCTAATATATCTTTAACAAAGTCGAATGAATATTTGGTATCATTATAATTTGTTTCAATTGTGTATTATTAATTCAAAATGAACAAAATAAAACAATGTTGTTTAAAGCCTATGAAATTATTGGGGTTTTTGAAAAAAAATATAAATAACTTTGATTTACTTTGGTTATTAAGTTATCCCTCTATCACCTAATAAACAATAACATGTTATGCGACTGAGCTACAAAGGCTCCCAACTCCTTTCTCTACTGCAGAATTTCAGATCTTGAGTAATCACAGAAACATAGTAATCTTGTTGGGATAGTGTATGAGAAGATATTATTAAATGTTAAACATTTTGTTTTTACATAATGCTCGGAAGTCTTGAAACATATGAGTTTTATTTTAGTTTTAATGGATATTGTTAGAAGATGTCAAATTTTGAAATACATTTTAGAGAATAGTCATTGAGTTATATTATTCATATATGTGGTTCGAAATTTTAAACCCCCCTCCCTCACTATTTACCTATAAAATAAATAATGTGAAATTTAAAAATTATATACTCTTATATTTTATAAATTTGCATGAATAGTTTAGAATTTACATCTACAAATATCTTGTCAATCATTCCATACCATTAATTCACACATTCTCTGTTTGTTTATAATGCATGTTGAATTCTATATTAATTGGACATTGTTTCTATCACAATTACAAAAAATATGCATTTAATGTTTTTTTATAACTAAAAGCCTAAAACTATGAAAAAAATAAGAGAGAGAGAGAGAGAGAGAGAGAGAGAGAGAGAGAGAGAGAGAGAGAGAGAGAGAGAGAGAGAGAGAGAGAGAAGGAGTTGCTTGAGATGGTTTGGTCATGTTCAAAGGAACGTGATTATTGCACTAGTAAAAAAAAAAGAGTTGATCCAAGTTAAGATAATTAAAAAAGATAGGGGAAGACTAACATAAGTAAAAGTAATAATAATAAAAAAAGACTTCTCAAGAATGTAACTGAGAATATAACTTTAGATAGAATATAATGAAGAAAAAGAAACAAAAAATACATGTGACAGATTCCTAACTAATCTCTTAATCCATAGCTAACCCCAAAATTTGGGATTAAAACTTGTTATTATTGTTGTTGCTTATTATTGTTGTTAAACTAATGTTGTGATATAAAAAATGTATTTTTGAATAGGGTATTATCTTTATATTTGATAATATGACAGTAATTAAAAAATTAAAACATATATTTTATAGAAAATTTGACAAGATAAATACAATAGAAAAGGTCAATGACTTGTCTCTTTCATATTCTTAACATGAAAGAAAAGGGCAATATATAATATGGTATCTTTCACTTTATATTTTCTCAGACAAAAAAAAAAAAAAAAAAAACTCTTGTATTGGATAGATTAAGAAGGAATGTCCAAGAAAGGCACGGCTAGAAAGAGATGAATTCGTTCACCATCTTAGCTACTTTCAATAAAATTGAAGAGCCTTCCTTGAGTTCCTTTGGTTGAAAATATATACATAATGAAAGTAAGAAGCACTACAAAAAAATCGTCCTGTCCCAGCGTTTTTTTCCTGGCACTTTTACAAAACGCCGTTATAGATAACCCTGTACCAACGCTTTTTGAAAACGCTGGTATAGGAAATCCTATTACAGCGGCTCAAAACCGACATTTTACAAATCGCTACAATAGGAGGTTTGTACTAGCGCTTTTCAAAAACACTGGTATAGGAAGCCCAAAAGCGCCGGGATAGGGTTACTGATTTCCCTTATGGGGAAAGACCTATCCCGGACCCTATCCCAGCGCTTACAAAAGTGCTGGGACAGGTATCTTCCCATGACGGAATGAAGTGAGCTATCCCAGCTTTTGGAAGCACTGGAATAGGATCACCCTATTTCAGCGCTTCCAAAAGCGTTGGGATAGCTCACTTCATTCCCTCATGGGAAGATACCTGTCCCAGCGCTTTTGTAAGCGCTGTGACAAGTATCTTCCCATGAGGGAATGAGGTGACCTATCCTAGCGCTTCCAAAAGCGCTGGGACAGGTCACTCTCTATTACGGAATGGAATGATCCTATCCCAGCGCTTTTGGAAGCGCTAGAATAGGGTGATCCTATACCAGCGCTTCCAAAAGTGCTGAGATAGGTCACTTATAAAGATTTTTTTTTTAACACAAGATAAAATTTCTAGAAACTTGAACCCCAACCCTTGTCCTCCACAAACACTTATACTTGTGGAGGGATTTGTTACTTATCAAATGATCGATACTCCCCTAAACCTAGAAAAAGTCCACAGTACCCTCCAAAACATCAAAAAAGAGCAAAAACACCCCCGATATTTAGAAAAAGACCGAGATACCCCCGAAACCTAATAAATGACTAAAATACTCCCAAAACATCAATAATGACCCAAGCACCCACTATGACATCGAAAATGGCCGAAGTAAGGCTTATGCGTAAAACTAGCCAAAATACCCTCGATTACTTGAATAAGACCAAAATACCCCTATAAGTATGATAAATGACCAAAATGCCCCTAGAAAGACAAAAAATGTCCAAAACACACCCGACACCCAGAAAAGGACTAACACACCCCCAAAACATAAAAAATGACTGAAATACCCCCAAATCATCGAAATGAACGAACTACCTCCTAAAAGCAAGAAATTGACAAAAGCACCCCTCATGCCTAAAAAAGGTGGAAAACCTCTTGATTACTTAAATAATACTAGGGGTGGCAAAATCAACCCAAATCCATTTGCCCACCCAAACCTCCCTCCTTAAATGAGACCCAAACCCACCCAATTAACATTAATGCTTATTGAGTTTTAAATGGGTACTCAATTAGATCCAATTATGATCTAAGTATCATTTCTACAAATCAACCAACTTTAAAATACCCCAAAACCATTAAAATTATGAAAATACCCCTTAAACCTAAAAATGACCGAAATACTCCCAAAACAAAAAAAGACCAAAATAACCCCAAAACCTACAAAATGACCAAAATACCCCCGAAACCCAAAAAAATGGCCAACATATTTCTTGAAACCGAAAACATGACCAAAATACCCTCGAAACCTAAAAATTACCAAAATTCCTCCAAAATAGAAAAAATCACTGAAATTCCTTCTAAAACCAAAAAAATGACCAAAATACCCCCAAAACCCAAAAAAATGACCAAAATAGCCCCCAAGACCTAAGATTTACCAAAATACCCCTAAAGTCCAAGAAATGACCAAAATACCCCCAAAAGGCTAAAAGATGACCAAAAATACCCAGAAACCCCTAAAACAACCAATATACCTCTAAACCTATAAAACAACCAAAATACCCCTCAAAATATCTAAAATGACCAACATACCACTAATCCTACAAGATGAACAAAATACACCTGAAGCCTTTAAAATTACGAAAATAGGGGTTTCGGGGGTATTTTGGTCGTTTGTTATGTTTAGGGAGTATTTTGGTCATTTTTTAGTTTTAGGGGGGATTTTGGTAATTTTTTAGGTTTAGGGTGTATTTTTATCGACTTACAGGTTTTTAAGGGGCATTTTCGTCATTTTATAGGTTTCGGGGTATTATGGTCATTTCTTAGGTTTTGAGAATATTTTGGTCATTTTAAGGTTTAGGGGTTATTTTGGTCATATATAGGTTTCAGGTGTACTTTGGTAATTTTGCTTGTTTCAGGGGGTATTTCAGTTAATTTCTAGGTTTTAAGGGTACTTCGATCATTTTTTAGGTTTCGAGGGTATTTCAATCATTTTTAGGTTTTTAGGTTATTTTAGTCAATTTTCAGGTTTTGGGGTTATTTTGGCGATTCTTAAGGTTTCGGGGGTATTTTGGTCATTTTTAGGTTTCGGGGTTACCTTGGTTAATTTTTAGGCTTTGAAGTTATTTTGGCCATTTTTTTGGTTTCGGATGTAGTTTGGTAATTTTTTACGTTTCGGAGGTATTTTGGGCATTTTTTTCGGTTTTGGGGGTATTTTGGTCATTTTTAGGTTTTAGAGGTATTTTGGTCATTATTTGGATTTCATGGGTATTTTGGTAATTTTTAGGTTTTGGGGCTATTTTGGTCAGTTTTTGGGTTTTGGGAATATTTTGGTCATTTTTAGGTTTTGGGGATATTTTGGTCATTTTTTTGGGTTCGGAGGTATTTTGGTCATTTTGTAGGTTTGGTGGTTATTTTGGTAATTTTGAGGTTTTGGGATATTTTGGTCATTTTTTAAAATTGTAGAGTACTTTGGTCATTTACACTTTAGGGGCATTTCGGTAATTTTGATAATTGGGTGGGTTGGGGTTTATCGATAATAATTGGGTTGGGTTGGGTTTGGGTTAGAAGCAATTGGTTAAATGAATTTTAATGAGTAGATAAGTTTTATATACCCAACTCAATTAAAATATTAAATTATATTTTAATATTGTTGATCCTCGAGTCTCATCTTACATTTTTTTTTAGCTATTACATTATATTTTACTAATTTTTAGTGAGGAATTACATTTTATTAATTTGAAGTATTAAATTAAAATATATTAAATTAGTTTGAAGTATTAAATTAAATTAAATTTTGTTAAATTGAATTATTAAAAATATTTTTACGAAATTATTAGTTTGTACTATTTAATTATATTTTATTAATTTGAAGTATTATATTCAATCTTATTAATTATTAAATTATACTCAATTGTTTTGTAGTATTAAAATATATTTACATAATTGGAAGTATTAATTATATTGTTATTCATTAGTAAATTATATTTTATTGACAATTGTAGTATTAAATTTAATTTTAGTAATTTGAAGTATTAAATTATATATTTGTTAATTTGTAGGATTGAATTATATTTTTTTAATTATTAAATTATATTTTATTAATTTGAAATATTAAATATTATTTTATTAAAGAAATCCGTACAGAGCTATTACGGCGGGCTTGAGTTTCACCCTAACAAGTTATATTCCTGTCATAATAAACCTTAGCCTGCTCTTTCTCTATTGCAGTGGCTTTAAATCCTTTATAATAGGTCAAATGTTTGTCACAATAAAATTATTCTGAATTCCCTCTAATTTAATTTGGGTTCCCACCAAAAATTAGGGGTTTGCACACTTAATAGTAAAAAATTAGGGTCTCTCACCAAAAATTCAGGTTCCCAATCTCTCTCTCTCTCTCTCTCTCTCTCTCCCCCTCACTCCTTTGCCGCTCGGCCTACCCAGCGCACCACCGTCCTCCCCGTCGCCAGCCTAACCGTTCTCCGATCTAGGCTAGTTGATTGTTGATTTTGGTTTTGGTTAATTTTGGATTTGAAGATCAGTTTTGGGGATTTATCTTGATGGTTTTATCTGGGTTTGGGTAGATTTTGAGTTTGGAGGTTAATTTTGGGGTGAAAAAGTGAGTTTAGTGGGGTTTTCTCTTGGTGATTTCATTTGGGTTTTCGTTAATTTTGGATTTGGAGGTCAGTTTTTGGGGTTTTCTCTTTTTGATTTTATTTGGGTGTTGGTTGATATTGGGTTTGGAGCTATCGTATTGCAGTGAAAAGGGCAAAAAGGAAGTGTGTCGCTTGGATAGGTAGCCGTGAAGTACAGCAAAGCGGTTAATGGATTTCCAATTCCCGTAAAAGTTTTACCTAAACAGAAATTTTTATTAATTTTGGAAAATAACAAAAAAAGTTGTAGAAGTAGTAGTAGTAGAAGAAGAAGAGAATTTGTTATCACAAATTACAACGGCCTGGGAAGAGTTTTCCTTGTAAGGTAAATTTCGAAATTCCAAACCCTAGTTTGTTCAATTTCCACTTTTTTTTTTAATAGTTTGTTTTTGGAAGCATGATTGGTTGCTCGAAAATTAAAACTAGAAGAAATGGAAAAATTGTTTATAGTTTTGAACTTTATATCTATCTCTGGTGTTTGTTTGGTTGCTGAGAAAAATGAGTTTGTAATTTATTTTATTTTATTTTTTGTTTTCTTTTGATGGTTTTTGGGTAAAAAACTGTTTTTTTTTTTGAACTAAATGCTAAAATTATCATATCAAGGGATGAAACCCTAACTAAAGATATTGTTTACCCACTTTATCTTTTAGCTTACCTACTTATAGTTTGTGTTTCAACTACACCTAGCTTAATTCTTATGTTTGGATGGGACTTGCTGGTTGCTGAGTATACTTCACATTTTATGCTTCTGTCTTGCATATGGCAAATTGACCCTTAGATCATACCTAGGTTGGCTAACACCAATTCAGTCTCATGTTGATTCTGTTCGATTTCATGAAAATCAGCTGGTAGTTGGGAAAAAAGGAGACCCGCCGCCTGGGGAGTTGGGGGGGGGGGGGGTGGAAAACTGATGGTGCACCTACATGTTGCACCTTGTTTGTCAAGAAGGAATGTGCATTGTGCTTATGCAATTTATAGCTGATTTTTTGGTGTCCATTTGGCAACTTAGAGGGTGCTATGGCTCTTATGAATCATGATGTCACATAGCATTAATTTGTGCCTTTAGATTCCTAATGCTTATGAGTAGTTTGTCCCTATTTTATTTTGTAATGCTGGAATTTGCCTCAACTTTATAGTTCTCACTCCTTTAACATACTTGTATTGCATTGCTTGGTTGGATATTCATTCTGGTTTGAAATTATGAATTTTTTTTTTGGATGAGATTAAATGCATGTTGTAAAATGAGATGTCTACATATAGTAGTGTGATAGTCTCTTATGGTTTATCTCGAGTAGTGGCTGAAGAAAGTTCCACTTCACCACAACTGCTGAGCATTCTATGTCCGGGCTAAAATTAATTCATGACCTATTGGGCATGATTACACCATACTCATTGGGCATGATTACAATTTTTTTTTTTGATGGTTTGTGGGTAACCAAACGGGTAATTCGACGAGTTTTATGAATTGTTTTGAATGTTATTTAATTAATTTATTTATTTAAAACTGTTTGTAAGTTAATTGAGTTGAATTACTTGAGTTTAGATGAATTTGAGCTGATATTTGGGGTTGACATGGATAATTGAGGTGGGATTTAGTTGAGGTGAAATTATGTAATAGTTAGTGTGGGGACAAAGGGCCGACAAAAGAAATGGGCCTGCGCTTTGGGCTCAAAACTCACGCCGAGGATCATGATCTGTCCGAAGATGGTCTCACTGAACTCATGACGCCCGAGATGAATTGTAAAAGGTCCGAACACAAATTGGGGAAGCCTAAGAATAACGCCAAGGATAATACCACCTCGGATACTCAAAATTGGAATAAGACTTGGAGCTATTCCGGTCAAAGGAAACATCCCGAAAGGTTCTATTAGCTTGGGCGGATATAGTGGATACGTACACCAGGAAAATATCCAGAAATATCAAGGAAGAAGGCTGCCAACCCCGCATTGAATGGCTCTGCACCTAACCCCCTAGCCGCATTTATGTGGAGAAGACACATGAACAGTGCAATCTTGGCCACCGCAACTCACATAAGGTCAAAAAAGGCGCAGGATAGGACAGACACTCAAGTGAAGATTCAGATAATTAACAAGTGTAGGATCAGGATGATTTGGAAGGACATATATAATGTGAAGAAATTCCTCATAGGAGGGGACGGACAAAAAAAGCTGTAATCTACACATAAGAAATAGAAGATACAAAAGTTAACATCCTCGGACTTTGACCGAGGACCATTTTCCTGAACTTAAACTCTTCATTTCGTTCTCCTTGAGACCTGAACTCATCTTGTTGATCGTCTAAACTAATCTAGCCCAGCTTTCTTTTCCCGCTCTCTAGAAATTCATTGTTCTTGGGCCCTTTGGGTTGGTCCATATAATCTTGGGCCTAAAAAATCGAAGTCGTGTCCTTACAGTTAGTGTTAATAGATTTTGTTCAAAAAATAAATAAAATTACACTATACCCATTGGGCATGATTCATGTGAGTTTCTAGTGAGTCAACAAGACTGACCATGTTATATCAAGCCCATCACATGGAGTGTGGGGAACCATGACCATATTTCTGGAAAGGCCCAGGCAAGTTGTACTTATGGAATTAAACTATCAAAGTCTAAAGATCCCAAGTTGTTCAGGATACAACTCCTATCAATTCCGGATAATAGATTGAGAGTAAATAGGAATCTCACTAATGCAAAACAACTTGAACATAGAGGGTTATGTAATTTTAAGTTTTAACCCAATTGGTAAAGTTTGTTGAACAAGGATAGTCATATCCTAGCCTCAATAATTTTTAGCATATTGTATGTGTTTTTGTTATTTATTTGATTATTAAAATAAAAAGTTTTAAGAGTTTGGCTTTCAATGAAAATAAATCGCCCCCAACAAAACCTTTTAAGGAATTAAAAACAAAAACTAGCGTGATATGAAATATATCTAATATGTTATACAAATATTACAAAAAGCCTAGTCAAATAGTCAAATTCATTATTTTTATTATGAAAATAATACATGACAATTCTTCAGTGGTTCTGATACAATTCTTTTAAGATTTGTGGCAGAAGAGAATCCATTGTCAAATCCAAATTGGTTAGAATTAGTATAAATGATAAAATACTATTCAAGGAATTTTAGGCTCTGTCAAGTTACTTTCAACAAGGCACTTTTTGGATTATGTGTTCAATATGCTTAGTTTTCATAATTTTCTTGATTACTTAAATATTTTTTTTCTTTAATTTATTATTTTAGTATTTAGTTGATTTTTTAGACAAGAAATAACGCAAAGTCATATTAGATGTCATCAAAATTTTTTTTTTTTTTTTTTTTTGAGTTTTTGAAGAGATTTTGTTCTATAAGTAAGTTTTATGAGAGATTGATTGGAATAACAATTTTCTAAACTAATTTTTGAACTCGCAACTATTGTTCAATATTTGTGGGTCAAATAATGGTTATTTATTCGGATTTAGTGTATTGTACAATTTTAATAGTATTGTTAGTGGTAAATGAATTTTTGCTAAATTTAAATTTAAATGTGTAAGAGGTTAAAAGTTTCAATAAAGAAAATCACATCTAATAATTAATAAATAAGCTAAAAACATATTACAATTTAGTTATATTTAACAAAATATAAAAAAATTCGTTAATCTTTTCTAGCAAAATAACAAACTTATAAAAAAAAACTTATTATAAGTTTTTTTGAGAGATTGATCACAGTGGTAGTTTTTAAAAATAATTATTCATTTGTGTTTATGTGCTCATGCTCTTTGAGTTTCATGCTAGCTTTTTTATTTTGGTTATAGAAATTGGGCCCCTAAAGAATAGCTTTGTCTCCATCTTGGTACATATGTTGAAATCCTATCATAGCTACATATAAATAATGATAATAATAAGAATAAGAATAATAAAAATAAACATGGTGGGTTATTTTACAACAAACACATGCCACCTCTTCATTATTTCGCATGGGTCATGGCCTACGTGTATTAGTCAAAATCAATTTTATTACAAAATCAATTTTATTACACATGCCACCTCTTCATTATAACATGTAAGACAAAATCATTTTTATTACAATATTTATACAATTATATTTTTCGTGTATTAGTCATATATTTAATAAGAAACTTAGCTTATAAAAATAATATATGATATTTATGTGTGTATATTTGTGTGTGATATAAATATTTTTTAATAAAATAATATTTAATACTTCAAATTAATAAAATATAACTTAATATACAAAAAAATATTATTTAATCCTACAAATTAACAAATATATAATTTAATACTTCAAATTACTAAATTTAATTTTAATACTACAAATTTACTAATGAATAACAATATAATTAATACTTCCAATTAATTAACGAATAATACTACAAATTTAATACTTCCAATATAATAATGAATAACAATATAATTAATATTACAAATTTAATGAATAATACTACAAATTTAATACTTCCAATTAATTAATACTACCAATACAATAATGAATAACAAATTTACTACAAATTTAATACTACAAAGTATAATTTACTAATGAATAACAATATAATTAATACTTCCAATTATGTAGATATATTTTAATACTACAAATTAATTGAGTATAATATGCTTTATTATTTAATTGAATATAATACTTCAAATTAATAAAATATAATTTAACATTACAAATTAATAAAATAAATTATATTAATTAATAAAAATATTTTTAATAATTCAATTTAACAAAATTTAATTTCATTTAATACTTCTAACTAATTTAATATATTTTAATTTAATACTTCAAATTTATAAAATATAATTCCTCACTAAAAATTAGTAAAATATAATGTAATAGCTAAAAAAAGGTAAGATGAGACTCGAGGATCAACAATATTAAAATATAATTTAATATTTTAATTGGGTTGGGTGTATAAAACTCATTTACCCATTAAAACTCATTTAACTAATTGCTTCTAACACAAACCCAATCCAACCCAATTATTATGGGTAAACCCCAACCCACCCAATTACCCAATTATCAAAATTACCAAAATGCCCCTTAAGTGTAAATGACCTAAGTACTCTAAAATCTTAAAAAATGACCAAAATACCCCAAAACCTCAAAATTACCAAAATAACCACCAAACCTACAAAATGACCAAAATATCCCCGAAATCCAAAAAAATGACCAAAATATCCCTAAAATCTAAAAATGACCAAAATATCCCCATGAAACTGAAAAAATGACTAAAATAGCCCCAAAATCCAAAAATTACCAAAATACCCCAAAAACCCAGAAATTGACCAAAATACCCCCAAAACGTTAAAATGACTAAAATACTCCCCAAAACCAAAAAAGAAGACCAAAATAGCCTTGAAGACTAGGAATCATCTTGCATAGGAATACAAAAAATTTAAAGAGAGACATAAATTACTATATATACTATATAGACACACATATAATGTGTCTACATTACTGCTGTGGTGGATTGTTGTTTTAGAGCAAGCGGGTGGTTTGCATGAAGAGAAAATGTGGAGTATTTTCTATTAGGAGTGTTGTTTGTTTTGTGACTTACATTTTTGAAACTCGATATGCGATGGTGAAATTGTAGTGTAGGTGCGCCTCATAATTCGGCACATATAAATAGATACGAGTTGGATGGACGTTAAAAAGGGTTCTGAAGAATGCATCCATGGGCTTGACTCATTTGTGGAGTTTGCTGCTCGCACGGCATGTGAAGGGAAGATCTCATGTCCTTGTAGGAACTGTAGGCATAGATATATGTTTCATGTAGAGGTCGTGCGTGATCACCTGTACTCATTTGGGATGGTGAAGAATTATAGAACTTGGGTGTTTAATGGGGAATTTGAGTCTACACCCACCACTACTGAAGGTGGAAGTAGTCGTGTACATGAAACTTTGAATCAATATGGCGATTTCCATGGGATGCTGCATAACTTACACCCCATGCATGATATGGCATCGGATTCAATGGACGAAGGTCCTAGTGTGCAATAAGGTCCAGATGGTCCTTCTATGCAACAACCGGTTGAAGGTCCCAATGATGATGCAAAAAAGTTTTACAACCAAATACAAGATGTGGAGAAACCTTTATACGAAGGGTGTACAAAATTTAGCATATTCTTAGCCATTGTGGTTTTGTACCACATAAAGACTCTTTGTGGTTGGACTAACAAATTGTTCACTTTGTTGCTTCAAGTCTTGCAAGATATGTTTCCTTCGGATGCTAAGTTGCCAAAAGATTGTTGTGAGGCTAAGAAGATAATTACGGATTTGGGTTTGGGTTATGAGAAGATTCATGCTTGTCCTAATGACTGCATGCTTTATTGGAAGGAAAAGTGTAACCTTGATGCTTGCCCACATTATGAGGTATCAAGATGGAAACCACCCGAGTCGCTTGTAGCTGATAAGACACAGGCTTCATCAAGCAAAATCAAGAAGAAAGCTGCAAAGGTCCTACATTGGTTCCCTTTAAAGCCAAGATTGCAACGACTCTTTCTATCATCCGAACTAGCCACTAATATGAAGTGGCATGCTACTGGTCGAACAAATGATGGGGTAATGAAGCATCTTGCTGATTCTGAAGCTTGGAAAGAATTTGATGATAAGCATGTAGAGTTTGCATCTGACCCCTGCAATGTTAGACTTGGGTTAGCAGCGGATGGGTTCAGCCCATATGGAAACATGAGTACCACTCATAGTACATGGCCAGTTATGTTGGTTCCATACAACCTCCCTCCTTGTATGTGCACGAAAAGGTCTTCCTTGATCTTGTCACTTGTAATTCCTGGTCCAACCTCACCTGGGATTGCTATAGATGTGTACCTACGGCCCTTGGTAGAAGAATTAAGAGAGTTGTGGGATGTTGGAGTCGAATCATTTGACTCATCTTCTAATACCAGATTCCAATTATGTGCAGCACTGATGTGGACCTTAAATGATTTTCCTGCGTACGCTGATATTTCTGGTTGGAGTACGAAGGGTTTGCTTGCATGTCCATGTTGCATGGATGATATTGAGTCTCGTTACCTTAAACATGGCCAGAAAGTTTGTTACATGGGATATAGGCGATGGTTGGATAACGATCACGAGTTCCGTGAAGATGATATAAATTTTGATGGGACTAAGGAGTTTAGAGTGGCTCTAGTGACACCATCGGGCTTAGAGATCATGCAGCAAACAGAGAAGTTAGTTGGACGTTGTCCTGGGAAGAAGCATCAGGTTCTTTATAGCAAAAGAAAGAGGGGGGAGGAGGATATGTGTGTCTGGAAAAAGAGAAGCATTTTGTTCTCATCTCTTTATTGGGCTGATCAGAAGTTGCGTCACAATATCGATGTGATGCATACGGAGAAGAATGTAACTGATAATATAATGACGACGTTGTTAGACTTAGATGGCAAGACAAAGGACACCTACCAAGCACGCCTTGACTTAAAAGCCATGGGTATACGGAGTGAACTTCATCTAGTCCACAAAGGGGTTGATACGGTTGAGATGCCAGCAGCTTATTATACTATGACTACAAGTGAGAAAGACGGGTTTTTACAAATTTTGAAGGATGTAAAAGTGCCTGATAGGTATGCTTCAAATATCTCACATCGTGTCCATCTCAAAGAACGCAAGATTTCTGGTTTAAAGAGCCATGATGACCACATCTTGATGTAGCAACTCCTTCCAATAGCTTTGCGCGGATCGTTGCCGTCACAAGTAGCCAGGCCTTTGATCAAGTTATCATGTTATTTTCATGAAGTTTGTTCCAAAACACTGACTATGCCGGATCTTGAAAACCTCGAGAAAGATATCGCAGTCACGTTATGCGAATTGGAGAAGATATTTCCTCCATCATTTTTCAAGGTTATGGTACATGTAGTCATGCATTTGGCTAGGGAAGCGAAGCTTGGTGGACCAGTTTATTATCATTGGATGTATCCTATTGAGAGGTAATCCTAATATGTGGCTTATGATTGATTTGGTATTTTAATGCATGGTACGTTGTTCAATTGAGGAGTTCGGTATTGTGCTTAGGTACCTATCTCGACTTAAGTCTTATGTGCGACATAAAGCCGCTCCAGAAGGATCTATAGCTCCAGGGTACATAGTTGAAGAATGCTTAACTTTCTGTTCAAGGTACATGCATGGCATTGAAACAATTTTCACGCGACCTATCAGAATGGTGGAAAGTTCTATCGGTGCAATGTCTTACTTCACACCAAATCAAATAGAATTAATTCAAGCTCATCGTTACATTCTTTTCAACTGTGTTGACGTTGGACATTTTTGCGAGTAAGTTATAGTTTGTTAGGTTCTAAAGATTAGGAACTAATGTATTTAGAACTTCAATTTGTATGTTGGCAAACCATGATCAAAACAATGTTGAGTCATGTGTTAGACTTGCTCAAAGTATGGGTTTAATTGTAAAGTTGGAATCGAGTTTTTATGCAGAAGTACTGTTCACTTTCTGTATGACTCGATCGATCGAAAATTAGACTCGATCGATCGAAAATCGTGCAGAACGTTTTTCTGCAGAAAATTCCAACTCAGCCCAAGCCCGTTTTAATGTATAGGGTTTTATGTTTG
This sequence comes from Lithocarpus polystachyus, assembly GCA_033629205.1. Taxonomy (NCBI): domain Eukaryota; kingdom Viridiplantae; phylum Streptophyta; class Magnoliopsida; order Fagales; family Fagaceae; genus Lithocarpus; species Lithocarpus polystachyus. Next base: position 14,786,684 of record CM066167.1, read on the forward strand.
CCCTAAGTATAAAAGGGAAAACCCTAGCCACGTTTTTAGAGTTCTGTTTTGCTGTGTTTGTGAATCTCTCTGTGAGATCTAGAGGTGTTTACCTTCACATACACTTAGGGTTTACAAACTTGAGATTTATGTCAAGAGTTGTGTAGATCGTTACAGTTGCAGAATCAAGAGAACACAAAGATATACAAGCAGGTGCGCTTGTGGATTTGCTGAAGAATTCCGGAAAGAAGGAGTCCGTGGATCTCGGAGCTATCATGGGGTCATGGTAGTAAGTTTCCTACACTCGGGTAGCAATATGACGTTAGTGGTCTAAGTCTATTGTGTAAACTTCGATTCTTTCATAGTGGATTCAGTTTACCTTGAGGATAGCTAGGTCAAATCCTCCCCAGGTTTTTACCGGTGTGGTTTCCTGGGTCATCAGATCTTTGTGTTGTTTATTTTCCGCTGCTTTGTTATTTTTTGCTTAATTGTGTTAACCTAGTTTTAATTAAATTACCTAAGTTAATAACTTGGCTAATTCACTAGGTTAATCTGTTGGGTTTAAGGGGTCTAAACGAACTGACAAGTGGTATCAGAGCGGGTAGCTCTTTTGTGTTAGATCTTTTGATCTAAGAGTTGATCCTTGATCCCTGTTATCATGGATAATTTTAAGTGCCTTACTGTTTTTGATTGTGATGATTTGAATAAAAATGACACTGTTGTTTCTGTTGATTTTATTGATGCCTTTGAAACTCTTCGTAAAGAATTATCTAAGTCTTTGAAAATTGCTAAGAAATTTAAGGAAGAGTTAAAATTGGTTAATCTTGAAAAAGAGGAATTGATTGTTAGATTAGATGAATCTAATAAAAAGAATGAATTTTTGAGAAATCAAATTTCCTCTCAAGATGAGAAGGTGAAAAGCTTGGAACAAGAGTTAGTTGAATCTAAAGGTAAAATTGAAAATTTGACTAGAACCAAGCCTGCTGTTGTTAACAGAAGTGTTTCTGTTTCTCTTAAGCCTAAAGCTGAAAATGTTTATATCCCTCCTTTCAAGAGGAATAATAAAGAAAATGCTTATTTTGCTAGGTTAGACAAAGGTAAAAATTCTGATGTAGATGCTGAAATTTCTAAACCTAAGTCTAAACCTACTGTTAAAGAGCAAAAGAAATCTGTTTTTGTGCCTACTTGTCATTTTTGTGGTGTTGTTGGTCATATTAGACCAAACTGTTCTTTGTTGAGGCAAAAACCGAAATCTGAGACTAGATTTGTTGTTAGGAATACTGATGTTCCTAAATTTGTTACTGTTTGTCACTTTTGTGGTGTCTCCGGTCACATTCGTCCTAATTGTCATAAATTGAAATTTAAGCATTCTGTGTTTCAGTCTAGGACATGTGATGATACTTCTCCTGCCATAAGTCCATACAAATTGTTTCATATTCTTTTGAAAAATTTGAGCTTGTTGGCTTGTGAAAGGAATTTGCAGGATTTTAGTCTTTCTCAGAAGATTGGTGTAATCCCTCAAACACACTCTACTTCACATGGATTTTCACCTACAAAGCCGAAGACTCGTGCTATATGGGTGAGAAAAGATTCTCTAAGGTGAGTGTTGCTGACTTGTCCCTGATTTAATTCTTTCAAGTATTTGTGGACATGTTTTGTTTCTGTTTTTGGTTGTTTTGTTTTTTTTTGATGTTTTTTTTGTTATTTTTCTTGAGGATTACATGAATTATGATATATCTCTCTTGATTTAGAACAAGCTTGACATTGTGGAGAAACTTAAATAGCATGTGATCTATAAGTGATAAGCTATTTTATTCTGTTTGAGTATGTACTAGTTTGTACATGTACTCATGGGTTAATTAAGAAATTGATATTTCTTGTTTGTGTACCCTCTATAGCTTAGTTAAGCACTGTCATGCATTGCATTTGCATTTTTTTAATCATTTAGCATAAAGTGTGCTTTTTTGTTTTTGGTCATAAAATTTCTTTTAAAACCAAAAATATTTTTATGTGTTTTGTATTATATATCTTGGATTTATAATTAAGGTTGGCCCTATTATCTTTACATAACATGTTTATGTACTTTGTTTAGCTTGGATGAGCTTATTTTATTGCACGTTACTAGTGTGAGCTTTGTAGTGCATGTTGTGTGGGAAGATGTTTATAGTTTTTGATCACTTTGTCTTGATCTTGAAGTCACATGCCTTTGTCTGTCGGACTTGAACTTAATGAGAAAGGCATAAATAACCATCTCACCACTGTTTATTAGCCAATCATGAACACCTTAGTGCATATCGTAAGATTTTGTGCTCGAGAAAGTGTAGCACATGCACAAAAAGAACATAAGGTGTAGCCTCTATTAAAATTGGTGTGTACATTATTGGGCTATAATAATCTCACAAATTCAAATAAAATTGGTGTGTACATTATCCCGGCTTTTATTAAGTTTCTAATAAATTAAATTGAATAATGAGGCATATCAAGAAACTTACATGATTGCAAGCTTTTATTCTAGGAGATGTGAGAGTTATATGATGTAACTCTTTAGGTGATAGTCTCTTTCAAATTTATGTGATGAATTTTGTAGACTTTGTGATTGATTACTATTCACATATCACCTCACATGTTTCTCAAGCTTTTGCTAGTTGCACACACTACACAAGTTACTCTTTGCTAAACTTTGTACATGTTATTGTGTGTGATTTTGTTGTGGCCATCAAAGATTATATGTTCCTTGATTTTGATGCAAAATTTGAGTTTTGAGGACAAATTGGTTGATAACCTTGTTCTTGAGAGATCTGGGTTGTATTCATGTGTTTTTGAAAAACTTTCAGTCTCATACTCATGCATTTCATTCATGAAATATTGTGCTTTGAGGAGTTTCTGCATTAAATTGCTCTGTTTTTCAAAAATTTAAGTTTTCCAGATTTTCGATCGATCGAAGGTGTTTTTCGATCAATCGAAATTGCGATTAAAATTTTTGGTTTGAATCTGTCTGACTCGATTGGTATTCGATCGATACTCGATCGATCGAAACTGAAAAATTTTCAGTTTTTAAAGTTTTTGACCAAATTTTTTTTTCTTGCATCATTTATGTTTAGGATTCACATGAGTTGCATTGTTTTCTGTATCCATCTTGCAGTTTTGCAGTCATATCTCTCATTGTTTTCACACATAACATGCATACACTTTGCTAAATTGGGTACTCAACTTGATTTAAAAATTGATTGATTAATTTTTGAGTTATGTACTTTTCTAGTATATGCTATTTTTGATGTGTGAATTGCAGAAAATATTTTTCTTAAGAGATGTGATGGATAATAATGTGCAAATATTTTCTCTACTCATGCAACTGTTTATGGGTCACATAGTGTTAAGTTTGCATTTATTGAAAGAGAGAATATTTTTCTTCATGTGTATCCTCAACTTTTTTTTGGTTTGTGTGTTTTATTTATCCCCACCTCCTAAATTTTCCCCAAAACTGTTTTTCCCAAAACTTGTTTTGTTTTTCCTATTTTTATAGGGGGAGAAAAGTTTGTTTTTAACCTTTGTTGTTCATAGGGGGAGTTGTTGCTCTTTATAAGGGGAGTTCTCTCTATTTTCTATAGAGTTAATCTGTTTTATGTTTCCTTGGTTCTCTTTTTTCTCTCATGATTACTCTTTGTTTGAGTTGTATTTGTCAATACGTGACAAAAAGGGGGAGAAATAGATGAAATGTGGGAATTCTGATCGTCTTGTTTAGGGGGAGAAAATTTTTTTTGAAAAGGGGAGAATATAAAAACTTTTTGATGTATCTAACTTAGGGGGAGAGTTAGTTTACTTTTGTTTTTATATTGTGCTTCATTTTATTTATGTATTTCCTGTTTTTTCCACACATGCGTTTATGTGTTTGTTAAGTGTTACAGGAATATACAGGTTGCTTTCAGTCGAGCTGCTGTCTACTTTGCAACTGTTAGATAGTAGTTTAGGTTGAATTGTTGAGTGGCTATTTTATTGTAATGGGCTATTTCAATTTGTAACTTTGAGCTTTTTGTTAAGTCTGTGTTTTGTCACGGATTGCCAAAGGGGGAGTTTGTTAGGTTCTAAAGATTAGGAACTAATGTATTTAGAACTTCAATTTGTATGTTGGCAAACCATGATCAAAACAATGTTGAGTCATGTGTTAGACTTGCTCAAAGTATGGGTTTAATTGTAAAGTTGGAATCGAGTTTTTATGCAGAAGTACTGTTCACTTTCTGTATGACTCAATCGATCGAAAATTAGACTCGATCGATCGAAAATCGTGCAGAACGTTTTTCTGCAGAAAATTCCAACTCAGCCCAAGCCCGTTTTAATGTATAGGGTTTTATGTTTGCCCTAAGTATAAAAGGGAAAACCCTAGCCACGTTTTTAGAGTTCTGTTTTGCTGTGTTTGTGAATCTCTCTGTGAGATCTAGAGGTGTTTACCTTCACATACACTTAGGGTTTACAAACTTGAGATTTATGTCAAGAGTTGTGTAGATCGTTACAGTTGCAGAATCAAGAGAACACAAAGATATACAAGCAGGTGCGCTTGTGGATTTGCTGAAGAATTTTGGAAAGAAGGAGTCCGTGGATCTCGGAGCTATCATGGGGTCATGGTAGTAAGTTTCCTACACTCGGGTAGCAATATGACGTTAGTGGTCTAAGTCTATTGTGTAAACTTCGATTCTTTCATAGTGGATTCAGTTTACCTTGAGGATAGCTAGGTCAAATCCTCCCCAGGTTTTTACCGGTGTGGTTTCCTGGGTCATCAGATCTTTGTGTTGTTTATTTTCCGCTGCTTTGTTATTTTTTGCTTAATTGTGTTAACCTAGTTTTAATTAAATTACCTAAGTTAATAACTTGGCTAATTCACTAGGTTAATCTGTTGGGTTTAAGGGGTCTAAACGAACTGACATAGTTGATTCAGTTAGTTTACAGTCGTAGTCCATTACTGGAAATACTGTTTTATTATTACTAACACAAATGCATGCACAGTATGCACAAACATGTGATTGAGGATGAACTAAGAAAGGCCTACCGTCGTATAACCGATGGTGTCATTCATAAGTGCCACATGGAAAAGTTTTGTGGTTGGTTCAGAGATCTTGGAAGTATGAATGCTAGTGACTTTTTTCATGGCTGTATATGGGAAGTAAACTAACTTACTTATAATATGTATGTATAAACGTGTTAGGTTATGTCCATGAGTGATGCTGATAGGCAGAAACTTAGCGTTACTCTTAATACAATTGGTGCATGTCCTTATTCTAGAGCCAAGCGGATGAAGCACTATGTCACCAATGGTTTAAAATTTCAAACTAAAGATTCAGAGAAGAATAAGAAAACTCAAAACAGTGGAGTAAGTGTCGTGACTGACGGTGGTGTTGCTTACTATGGTATTGTAACAGATATTATTGAGTTGAATTATTAAGGTAAAATAAGACATGTGCTATTCAAATGTAAATGGGTTGACGTTCTTAGTAGCCGGGGGTACAAGATTGATGAGTTAGGGTTTCCACTTGTGAATTTTACCCACTTGATACATGTGGGGGATGAACTGATGGATAAGCCATATGTATTGGCATCTGAAGCTTCACAAGTGTTTTATGTAGAGGACAAGAGGGACAAGAATTGGTTTGTAGTTGTTAAAACTAAAGCAAGGGATGTGTTTGACGCGGGCACTGGTCCCTTGTGTGAGGATGATGACGGTGATACTTATTGCGAAAATGTTCCCTACAATATCATCGGTGACAATGCGGCTTCTAACAACATTGGTGTGGCTCGACCTAATGTCCAAGGAACCACAATTGATGCAATGGTCATTGAGGAGAACGAGAAGCAAGATAGGGACTTCATAGATGATAATGACTTTATTGATGACAAAGTCAGTGATGAGGAGTATAGCGACAATGAGTACAACAACGATTAGTAGTGTAATGTAGTAAGACCATCTTTTGAACTAATACGTTCCTATTATAACACTTTAGATTAGAATATGCATTTTCATTGTCACCTATATTGTTTTTGGACTTAAGTAAATGGAAACTCAATTGCTTCCATATGTGTGGCTTGGTAGTGTGCTTGTGAAGTGTTGCATGTTTAAAGCGTTTGTTAGAGATTATATACATATATATGTGTGTGTGTGTGTGTGTGTGTGTGTGTGTGTGTGTGTGTATATAGACATATGTATATGTACCATTATGTTTTTTATAACTAACAAGTTTGCATTGTTTAGGTATTGCACACAAGAATGGGAAGGAAGCGGCGACTTCAGTTTGTTGAGCTTGGTGAAGCTCCTCACATGTGGGTTGAATGAAGTACCATCACGCCAAGAAGCTCTTCCAGCTAATGATGATAGACGACAGTCCCAGGGGAGTGATGACGAGACACAAGCACCAGATTGGTGTATTTCTAAATTTGTACTTAATAGCATGATTATGAAATTCCACTCCTATATATTTTTTTTTCCATATTTGTTTTTTTAATAATTATTTCTATATTTGTTGTAATTCTGTTTCGTTTTTAATAAATAAAATCCAATTTAAGTAATTTGTAAGATAATCAGAAGTTTATATGTTCACTATTAATGTGTTAATAAATATGTTTCTACGACAGTGCTCTATGCAGAGACATTTTGTTATGGCCATAGCAATGAAGGCTTCACATATTTGAAGTTTCTCCCACCATAATAAATAATAGCATTTCCAATAATTGATCCCCATGTCTATTACTGACTCCTGTGCATTGAAATTCATTTCAAAAGTGCAATTCCTTATAAGGCAGTAGAGTATATGTTGTCCACTATAATTTACATAATATACTCAATTGATTTGTCCAGGTATGAAAATTTCGCAGTAATATATGTTCAAATTTCATATCTTCTGACCATATTTTATTAGCCTTTTTCTAATTCATTTCAACTGAAAATCATAGACCTCATTTGATTGGGAAGAAACCATTTGGCAAAAACAATCAACTCTGTGGCTATATAGGGTGAAACTGAAACAGGTGGTCTACACTCCCTTTTTCACTCTAGCTATGCATTTTTGGCATTTAAAGCCCAAGTAGAAGGGAATGTATTATTTACTTGCATGAGTGCCACATTTATGTCATATGTGAGTTCTAAGATGAAATACAGGTTCTCTAATAACCTCTTTTGCGCTCTTGCCATGCATTTTGGACATTTATATCTGTCAATCTCTAATCAGAATCATCTATGGTGAGCATGTTGGTCAAGAAAAGAACAAAAATTCGAAAGAGGGTTTGTTAAAATATAGCTCTGATAAAAATTTTTACAGGTAAAAGAATATTAGAATATGTTATACTTTGAGTTATTTTTTTATATTACCATGTTAATAACAAAAATACCCTCATTAACAAGCTAATATAAAAAATAATTCAAAGTAACTCTAAGAGTTTAGTTTTACACCAGTGTAAATGACTAGTTTGTTGACATTTCATTCTCTTATGTTTCATTGTAATTTGATGCAACTTGGTGTTTTAATAGATACTGAGGACGTACCCATACCCGCAGCTGCAGCGGTTGTTGTGCCCAATAAACGTGGGCCTAACCGATTCGACGATATATGGAATATGCCACCGGGCAAAAAATTATTCTTGGACATAAATACAGCGGGCCAGCCAGTTGGGGAAAATGTTGGACCTTGGGCAAAGTGGCTGGGAACAGTGGCAAGAAAGCTTGATATGTGCCCAATAAATTACCGCTCATGGCATTCTATGCCACTACAATACAAGAATCAGTGTTGGGAAGCCGTTCAGGTATTAGGCAAAAAGCAATGGTAAAGAAATGACCATGAATTTCCTTTAAACATAGAAATTGCTGCAATAGTGATGATTTTCTTCTTCTTTTTTTCTTTTATCTTTTGGTTCAAAATAAAATTCAATCTTTCTAAATAAAATTATATAAGGTTATGCAAACTACAAGAAAAGTTTCTATCTCTCTTTCAATGGTAAGATTTTATTTAAAGTTTGAAGTTAATTATCTTTAATTTGGAAACCCTTATTTGTTCATTTGGTTAGTAAGGACTATTGATAATATGTTTTTGTTGAGTTTGCAGGTCGTTTAATGTAGGAGACATGCCCTAATTGAGGAGATTTTGTCAAGCCCTAGAAATGATCTTTGTTAATGTATCTTCAAGTTACGAATGTCATTGATTGTGGAAAAATTGTGCGACTTATGGCTTGATAATGGTGTATTGGATCTTTGATAGAATCAGAGTACCAAGTCCATTTGTATATATGTATTTGTAGATATGTGTGCTTCATTTGGGATTACTACGAATTTGAAATGTCTTATAATATTTTCTTTTGCAAACTACAAGAATAGGTTCTATCTCTCTTTCAAAAGTACACCATTTTGGTATCAAATTCTCTCTTTCAAATTCTTCACTCTTTATTACTTGTTTAAAGCTTTATGTCAGTTTGCTATTATGTAAAAAATGTGACATTTTAAAGTTAATTCAACGTTACACATGGTAGGCACGATGGGTAATTCCTATAGCCCGCATCCCACTTGCCAAGCAAAGAAAATGGACACTCTCACGGATTAGCAAGTTATGGAGGGGCCATAAATCAGAGTTGAAGGAGAAACACTGCAACTTGGACACAACTAAGGAAGATTAACTTTAGCTATCATTGCCGGAGGTTGATGACACTCAATTTCATGGCTTGGTGGAGTACTAGTTCTCTGACAAATTTAAGGTAGTAATAGTTACAGTAGTATAGATGTTTTGCTTTTATAGGTTCTATGCTTAAGAGTATTATATATTAGTTTGTTATTGTAATTGTTAGTGACTTTCTTGAAATGTTTGTAGGAGCTGTCGAAAGATAACAAAGAGCGGCGTGAGAAGCAGACGGAGCTGCACACTCTCGAATCCAGAAGCATGGCCCGGATGGCGGATAGCATTGTAAGAACAATATTATATATATATATATATATATATTAATAACATGCTTAAAATAACAAAACTTATATTATTTTGCATTCTAAAGTAGGAATAAATGTGATTCAACGCTATCGAATCGACACCCTCGTTTTAATATGCCGAATGTACTGACTATGTTGTAGGCAAAAGAGAAAGGCAGGCAACTAGAGAAAGGTGAGATGTATGAAGTGGCGTATTCTCACCGTGATGGTACTGCTGTGAATGCCACTGCGGAAGCGAACATTGTGAGTTGGTAGCAAATTACATCAGTAATTTGACTGTATTGTATTTTGAGTTAGAAAGAAGTTCTTTGATTAACGTCACATGGTAGGGACTTCAATTAAAGGGGAGACTGGTTTCTCATTACCCAACCTTGTCCTTGATTAGGTTGTTGGCATTATTAGATTAGATTAGGGTCGTACAATGTTAGGAAACTTTTGTTTATAACATTATTATTTTTATTTATTAAAAGATCCTTTACTCTTTTATGATTAAGATTGCAAAGAGGGTCACAAGTTTGAATATGTTACCTAACTTTACTCTTTTATGATTAAGATTGCAAGTTTTCATTTTCATGGTGAATATTTCTTGACTTAGTCCCCAATGTTTGAATAGTTTTATTGTGCGGCTATATTATTTCTTTAGGATTGGAAATGTAGTTTGTCCTGCAATTTTGACTTAAAGTTTAATGATTACAGTAACCAATCTTGAAGACTGGAGGCAATAATTTAATGTTGTTGGATTTGGGAAGTGCCATACTAAGCTTAATAAACCTAGAGTCACGTGTTTAGCTTTGTTGCAACTTATAATATGATGCCTTGATACTTCATTATTTCTAGATATTAAGGTGAAAGGGGCTTTGAGGTTGATAATGAGTTTCATTTCTATGATAATGACTACAATTTTTAAATTTTTCCGTCTGTTAATCCCCCTTTATAAATATTGCTGCTTGTTTGAATTTGCTTGGGTGTGTTGGATTTTATAGTTCTCAGTCATATGTTGCTTTATTACTTTTAGTTTAATTTCAATGATTACTTAAGTGCAAGTAAAATTAGCAAGTGCAAGGTGGTCCAACTTAACACTTACTTCTTTTTTCGATGCTAATTTACCTCTACCTGAACCTAATCTGTCAAGACATTAATGCTTGAAAGTAAAGGCTTAAGTGGGATATCAAAAGCATTGGGTGTCCTTATACAAGAGGTCTTTAGTAGATATTGTTGTGAATATTCTTGAGGCCATTTCAAAGAACTAAGAAGGGTGTCAAATGTGTTAGTGGTTTGCGTGATAAGGTCCCAACTAGTAATCATACTAGTAGTTTTCATATGCATTTAAGTGTACACACCTATAGTTTTATTTAATTACGTCAGTGAGGATGACATCTATAACATCTAAAAACCCAATGAAAATATCCAAAAATTCCACAAACATAAACAGATTTTTGGTTTCAGGATAGGGTTGCATGTTTTGGGATAGTGTTGTTTTAACATATTTTAATAGTGCTCATTTTGGAGCAGTAAGACGGTTAGATTAAGTCATTTTGAGATTATATGATTAATGAGCACAGTTCTGACATTGCAATGCATATCACGGGCACATAACATAGGTTCAACTACAGAAAAGATTACTTTGTAATTGCGTCATTGTTTGGGTATATAATATCTTGTGATATTTAAAATAAAATGTTGTGGCATTTTGAACAGATTTTCATACTAATCTGTTTGAAGAATCAAACTAGACAACTCTAGTCCATCTTCAATGTTATTGTGAATTTTGTGTTGGCAAATATTGTGTTATTTGAACCTTACTTGTTTATAATCCTCCCCATGCAAGCCTAATTTACAAGTAGATTGAGGTGGAGTTCACGTATCTCAAGCTGTGCTTGTAAAACGGTTATGCAAGCTCACAATGATGAGCACTTTTGTAACCTAAAAGAATTACAAAACTTATGAACAATAACAAAATGAATCTATGAAGTCTGTGGGTTTATACAACTGTTTCGTAAATGTGTTTGTATGTGAACTAGGAAACTTTTAGGTTCAAAACATTGTAGTTCTTCACATGTTGGTTTAATTTCTGATATGCTTAGATATTTGATGGAAACTCTTAAGGACACAATATATATGGTTTGGGTTCTAAGTACGCATGGTATAATTCTAACCCAACTTTTTTTTTTCCTTTTATAATAACTCCAACCCAACTTTTATATATATAAAAGCATATTACTCATGTTGTCATGTGTATTATTGCCCTCGTTGCTAATATGTTGTTTTATTTATTTGTGATTACTAGGCAAAGATGAAACAACTTATGACAAATGGGTCACAATTGCGGGGAAATGACATTGAGGGTGGCATACTTTGGCAGCCCGATGATGCATTTGGACAGGTCATCGGTGCAAAGAGAAGTGGCCGTGTCCGAGGGGTAGGCTTTGGTCTAACCCCCTCTAGCAATCGTGCGAGGTCAATGGATGACAGTATACCACCTCCAATATCTTCTGCAACTGACCAAAGGGTTATCGAGTTGTCTACTCAAGTAGAAGTAATGAAGGAGAAATGCGCTCGCTATGATGCTGAAATGAGGCTAATGCGGAGGATGTTGACTTCACTGTGCCCATCGTTTCCCAGTATATCTATGGTAAGAAGTTTGAATACAAAGTAGTGCATATTTGTTCATGTTTGTATGGTGATTGGTGAGTTGTCATGAAGTTTCTGTGATGCAAACTAATCAGATGAAATTTTGTTTGGAAATGCTTTATGGATAATTTATGAAGTTAATGGGTTATTGGATAGTATATGATGCTTTTTTGTGTGTTTGAGTGTAAGTGATTGGTGAGTTTTGATTTGATGAATTTTGCTGTGAAATGGGTTAATTGGTTGGCCATGTCTTTGGAGAACTTTTTGAATTTGCTAAATATTGTTGGTCACTTGCTTTATCCAAATAAAGATTCTTTATAGTTATTTTACCAAAAAGTAATAGTAATAAAGATTCTTTTTGTTTATCATTTATAATTACTTCTTTTACTGTTTAATTTAGATTGTATTAGTGTTTATTTATTAGTGGAAGGGTGTCATGTCAGGTCAGGTCTATTTTGCTTGATGTGTTATGACTTTCTAGATTGATTAGTGTGATTGAAGATGAGAATCAAGAGCTGTAATGAGGTGTAGGAATATACCAAGGCTGTAAGTAAATGAGTGATCTAAGAGAGGACAATATGCCCAAGTAGTGGCCCAGAATTTGACAAGAATTTGTAAAGAGAAAATATCTATGTGTAGCACATAGGAACAACTAAGTTACCCATTGAGTTAATCTAGTAATTTTTAGGTTCATATGAACTAATGTTTTGAGTTTAAGTCTTTTAACCGACACTTTAAATCATCCCAAAACAAAACTTTCTTGTAATTACCTCATGTTTATAAGTATAAAATTAAAAAAAAATAAAATAGGTTTAATAGCCAAGTTATCAATTGATCATTTAGGCGGTCTTACAGCGCTTGATTATTACAACCACCTCAAATAGAGGAAAAACAAAATTATTTGTCCTTGAATTATTGCAAACAGCAAAGTGAGGTAAACTCATTTATTCCAAAAATGAAATTAAGCTTGTTTAGAGTTTAATCAGGCTTGTTAATGCAATAAGGTCAATTTATGGGTTTTTAGAAGTTATCTTGAATTTAAAGTCACCCCATAAGTATTTTTTTGTAAATTTTTTTATGTTATTTATTAAATCCTCATTTTAACTTATTTTAGTTATTAACTGTATTATGGTTTTGTGACTGGGAGCTTAGAAAACATTTTCCTTTTCATTGTATTGATGGTTGTTTCGAGGTTATAAGTAATCACTTATTGAATCTTTTGCATAAATTGTTTATTAATCACTTTTTGAGAAATTTATTAAGACTAATACCCAATTGATATGCTTAACTGAAATTAGTAATTTTGAGTGTGTTTTAATTGTTAATTTGGCACTTGGTAGTAATACTAGTGATATTGTGTCATTCAGCTATTAACTTTGTTGTTTAGTACACTAATCCATTGTGTGTTTCTTAATTCGTAGGATGATTTCGGTGATGGTGATTCTGCAATGGATATCCAGTCTCCCGATGCTCAGCACTTATCATTTGATGATACGCAGTAGGTAATACTGATACTTTGGGCACCTATTTTGGAGTAGTTACAATGATATTTTGATATTTATAATAAAGTTTCAAACTTTGATATATATGTAAACATCATAGTTGGAAACTTTATTATAATAGTCTAGACAATTAGAATGTATTCTTTTGTGCAGGACATTCTATATAATTAGAATGTATTCTTTTGTGTAGGGCATTATACATAGTTGTTTAGAACGTATTATTTTGTGTATAAAATTCTAGACATTTGGGATGTAATAATTGATATGGTGTAATTAAATATATTTAGTTTTTTGGTTTAATGTGGTATAGTATTTGCTATTGGAAAATATGAATTGTAGTTCATTACAGTTGCTATAAAATAAGTATTGGAAAATATGTATTTTACGTACATTACAGGTTCTAAAAAAGAAAATTAAAAAAATTAAAAAGAAGACCTATACCAGCGCTTTTGAAAGCGCTGGCATAGGTCTTAAAATTAATTTATGACCTATACCAGCGCTTTTGAGAACGCTGGAATAGGTATAGCCTATGCCAGCGCTTTTAAAAGCGCTAGTATAGGCCTTTTAAATTATATTGATTCAAAATCTATGCCAGCGCTTTCAAAAGCGCCGGGAAAGGCATACACCCTATACCAGCGCTTTCAAAAGCGCTGGTATAGGTCTTTTAAATTGTCTTCGTTCATGATCTATGCCAGCGCTTTTGAATGCGCTGGTATAGGGTGTATGCCTTTCTCGGCGCTTTTGAAAGCACTAGCATATGTCATGAACAAATATAATTTAAAAGGCCTATGCTATCGCTTTTAAAAGCGCTGGCATAGGGTGTATGCCTTTCCTGGCGCTTTTGAAAAGCGCTGGTATAGGTCCCGCGACCCTGTACCGACACTCAAAACGTGGCGGTTTGAAGCGTCGGGAAAAAAAACGTAGGGATAGGAATTTTGACCCTATCCCAGTGCTTTTTGGGTCTATCCCAGCGCTTTTGAAAATGCTAGGATAGCCCCGTTTTTTTGTAGTGAGGGAAGAAAGGGACAAAATGATCCACTCTGGAATGAGAGTGATTCTTCATTCTTTATAAATTTGGATTCTACCCTTGATATTTTCCCCAATCATATAATAATAGGTACTATGCCTTTTTTCTTCTCACCACGGGTGAGCTCTCTTTCTCAACAAAGGGTGAGTCTTTTCTTCTCATCAAGGGTGGGCCATTTCTTTTCACTCACTCTTGAGTGACGTCCAAAACATACCTCTACGCCATCGATCTCCAATGCTATTTCTCTTTATAGTTGTACACATAAACATGGATTCAGACTTCATCACTAGAATCCAAAGTTTAAACCTAATGGAGGATGAGGACGAAGTGATCATGGTGGGGAGGTCTCAACGTGGGAAAATACTGGAAGAATGTTCATTGAAGATTGTTTTGCTAAGTGTTATCTCAGATGCACAGAGTGCCTTTGTCCCTGGAAGGCTTATCACAGATAATACAACGGTAGCATATGAGCTACTACACCGGATGAGGAATAGAAGAAAGGGGAAGAAGGGGCAAATGGCAATTAAACTGGATATTAGCAAGGCATACGATCGGGTGGAGTGGATGTTCTTACGCATGATAATGCTAAAGATTGGGTTGGACCCAAGATGGGTTCATATGGCCATGGAGACAGTTAGTACAGCTTTCTACTCGGTATTGATCAATGAAGAGCCCAAAGGGTATATCAAACCATCAAGGGGAATAAAACAGGGAGACCCACTCTCTCCATACTTGTTTTTACTATGTGTGGAGGGGTTGTTTGCCCTATTATGAAAAGCGGAAGCAAACCACAACATAAAAGACATTATGACCAGCCAACAAGGAGTGTGCATTTCTCACCTCTTATTTGCGAATGACAGCTTGCTATTTTGCTGAGCAACTGTGGAAGAGTGCCAAAACCTACTTACCCTTTTGGAGAAGTATGAAGCTGCATCGGGTCAAGCCATAAATAGGCAAAAGACTTCTCTTTTCTTCAGCAAGAATACCAGACAAGATGTAAGAAATACTATCCAATAGATGCTAGGGGCAAGAGTTATGCATGATTGTGAACGTTACCTAGGCTTGCCCATGATATGCGGCAGATCCAAGGTTAATACGTTCAAGGAGATCTAGGAAAAAATATCAAAACGTGTAATGAGGTGGAAGGAGAAGTTCATTTCCAAGGCAGGGCATGAGGTACTTATTAAGATGGTGGCTCAAGTCATTCCCACATACTCTATGAGTGTGTTCAGGCTACCTAAATCTATTTGTGATGGCATCAACTCCCTTTTGGCAAAATACTGGTGGGGACAGGACCATGAGGAGCGGAAAATACATTGGATTAACTGGACTAAATTATGCACCCATAAATGTAATGGAGGAATGGGGTTCCGGGATCTAAATGCCTTTAACCTGGCAATGCTTGCAAAGCAGGCCTGGAGGTTAATTCAAAATACACACTCCCTTTTCCACAGAGCATATAAGGCCTGATATTTCCCTCAAAGCTCATTCTTGAAAGCGTAACTAGACCCCAACCCTTCCTTTATATGGAGATCACTACTGGAGGCGAGGGATATCATCATTGAGGGGTCAAGATGGCAGGTAGGGGATGGGCACACGATTGAAGTCACCACACATATCTGGCTGCCCCATGCTCCTATCTTCTTACAGGAACCAACATTGAATATATTTCCCTCAAAGCTCATTCCTGAAAGCGCAACTAGGCCCCAACCCTTCCTTTATATGGAGATCACTACTGGAGGCGAGGGATATCATCATTGAGGGGTCAAGATGGCAGGTAGGGGATGGGCGCATGATTGAAGTCGCCACACATATCTGGCTGCCCCATGCTCCTATCTTCTTACAGGAACCAACACTGAATGCGTGTTTGCGAACTCACAGACGAGGATACAAGGCAGTGGGACCGGGGAAAGGTGCTGGCTACTTTTGCACAAAAGACATGCGAGGAGATATTGGCGACGCCGTTGAACAATGTAAACTCAAGTGACGTACTGGTGTGGAAGGAGAACAGAGCCAAGAAATTCAAAGTGTGCACCGCGTACCATATCACTGTCCGCTTGAAAAACCCCAGTTACGCGAAGCACTACTTGGCTTAAAGCCACGGACCAACCTGGGGGAAGATTTGGAGGCTCAACGTGCCTCTAAAGGTACAAACCTTTTTATGGAGGGCTTGCTCTAACTGTCTACCGACTAAAGAGAACCTACTTAAGAGACGAGTAAAAGTGGAGGCCAAGTGCGAAATTTGCTGCCAGAAACTGGAAACAGCCAGCCACGTGCTCTAGGAGTGTGCCTTTGCGAGGAATGTGTGGAGTTTGTCCAATGGAAGAACCCAAAAGTGCAGAAACGAAGCCATAGACTTCTTCCTACTATTTCAACAAATGAGGAGAAAACTGGACCAGCTAGAGTTGGAAAGGTGGGCAACAACGACTTGGGCGATATGGAACGCTAGAAACAGATTTTACTTTGAGCACGTTCAAGTTCATCCCCAGATTATATTTGATGGACCAATCACATTCCTGGATGAGTACCAAAGGTTAATGTCAGCTAACATTTAGTGGGAAGTCAGTGTCTAATTAAATTCTTTCTGGAGTTTTTAAATCCTTTAAAGTGACGTAGGGACATCATAGGCCCACAAGATATTTTGCATGGGAATTGGCTTTCTTGGGAGCATTGCTGCATGTAGCTAGTGCTTCCCCCACGTCAATTTGCTTGTTCAAATTGATTTATACTTGTAATTTGGTCTTTTTCAGTTGAATAAAATTCTATCATCTTAGCTCAAAAGAAAAAGAAAAAGAAAAAAAAAAAGAAAAAGAAAAGGTACTACTAATTAAATTTATAGAAATATACCATTCATGTGCAAGAAATAACTATTATGTGATTGTACTTGGAGAGCATCTTTAATAATTTTTCCTTGAATAATGTAATTTTGATAACCAATGTAAAGCAAAGCCATTGCCCCAAATGGCTATAACAAAGATTCAAAATGATAAGTAAGGGTGTGCATTTAACTACCAATCTGATAAACCCTAGTTAAAATTGATTTAATAAATGAGATCTACTATTATATAAGACTAATGTGTAACCCCATGTAAGGGTGTGCATTTAACTACCAATCTAATAAACTCTAGTTAAAATTGATTTAATAAATGAGATCTACAATTATATAAGACTAGTGTGTAACCCCATGCATATGCATGGATACATTTAAAAACAATCACAATTACATATATATAATTTAGAATCTAATTAGATCTAGACTCTTCTGTTTTTGCATTCAATAATTTACTTGCCACAAAAATTAAAAAATTAGATGGAATAGAACACATGCGTAAAATTGAACTTCAATTAAAATTTAATTTAGAATCTAATTGAATTTAGACTCTTTAATTTTTGCACCTAATAATTCACTTGAAACACAAATTTAAAAATTAGATGAGACACATGGTGCAAAATTAGACTTTAGTTTAGAATTTAATTGGATTTTCTCTTAGTTTTAGCTATTAATATATACTAGTGTGTAACCTCGTGCATATGTACGGGTACATTTAAAAACAATCACAATTACATATTATATATAATTATGTTTTTTATGGTTTATTATATTGAACTCTTCGTTTTCTACATTAAATTAACTAATTTGACACAAAAATTTAAAAATTTAGATTAGATGGGACACGTGGCACAAAATTAAACTCTAATTGAAATTCAATTTTTACCTAAATTAATTCACTTGGCACAAAATTCTAAAATTTAGATTAGATAAGACACATGGCGTAAAATTAGACATTAATTGAATTCCAATTGAAAATTTAATTAGATTTTCTCTCTGCTTTACTTATTATTATATATATAGACTAGCTTGTAACTCCATGCATATGCGTGGATACACTTAAAAATATGCAAAAAGATGCATAATATAATTCATATATATATAATTTAAATACTGTTGATAGTCATTTTTATATTTTGTTAACTCTTTAAAAAATTTTGTAAGCATATTATTAGGTATAAAATGTAAATTGTCATTTTTTTTAATTATTGTGAAACATTTTTTTTTATAGGATTCATTTATTTTAGATTCTTTAATTTTTGTACTTAATAAATGAATATTTATGATGTGGTCTCACATTTGATTCTAAAATTAAGAAATAAAATTCTTTAAAAATAAATAATTTAGGACACATAGCGCAAAATTAGAACTCTAATTTGGAATTCTAATTTGAATTTCTCTCAAATTAACCTAATTTAGGACACATAGCGCAAAATTAGAACTTTAATTTGGAATTCTAATTTAAGTTTCTCTCAGTTTCACCTATTATTATTATTATTATTATTATTATTATTAATGACATATAAACTTGACATACAAAAAAAAGGCTCATTAATATAAAATCTTTCAAAAATTATATTTTTTTATAGTTTACTTATATTGGATTGCTTGTTTTTTATACCAAATTAACTCATTTGACACAAAAATTTAAAAACTTAGATTAGCTGAGACACATGGCACAAAATTAAATTCTAATTAAAATCTAAATTTTATATTGAATTAATTCACTTGGCACAAAAATTTAAAAACTTAGATTAGATGGGACACATTAAATTTAAATTCTAATTAAATTCTAATTTCAATTTGAAATTTAATTAAATTTTCTCTCAGTTTTACCTATTATTATATATATAAATGAGTAAAGTTGGTTGAAAATTAACAAATTTTTAGCAAACTCTACTTTGATCATTTCCATCCAAACTTACCATAAAAAAAAAAGTAAACAAAACTCCAAGGCGGCCACGATGATGATCATCACAAGTTTGTTCACCTTCTCCCATGGTTACACCTAACATGGTGGGCATTCTTTGTAGTCAAAGACTTGTTAGGTGTGGGTGAGTTATCGATTTTGATTTCATTGTTAGTACTCCCTCCGTCCCACTTTATTTGTCCCCTATTCCATTTTGGGATGTTCCAAAATAATGTCCTGTTTCTAAAAATAAAAGTTATTAGTTTACTAATGTTCCTATTATATTCTACTTTATTTTCAAAACTATTTGAAAAGAAAACTGACTAATCTATATATATATATATATATATATATATATATAAAACCGAAACCTTTGACCTCTCCACAAATTTCCACATCAGCAATACTTAAATAAATAAATAAATATATATATATATATATATATATAACCAATTCCAATTAGAATACGTCTACTGTTGAGAATTTCAGTCCATAACAAACTCTACTATTAAAAGCCTCCTAGTTTTACACATCATCTAATTATTTATTATTTTTTATGCATATTTTCTTTTCTTTTTTATTTATTAATTTATGCTTATTTTTAGCTGATGGTACCCGATTCTTTTTCTTCTTCTCCTCTTTTTAGTCTCTCAAATCTAATTGTCTCTCATCAAGCCGAAAGTCTTCACCTCTGTCACTCTCTTTCTCTAAGCATTTATACGACATCATCCTGTATAAAATCAAAAAAAGTTATATACTTATTGTTTGTCTAGCGGTTAAATCACAGCCCTAATGGAGTATAGTATGTATGGATCAAAAGATCGCAAATTTCTAAATACAACTGACAATTTTTTGACTTCTTATGGATGTTTATGGCCATCTTTTTTTAATTTATATATATATCAATTATGTCCGCATATTAAACCTATGAGTAAGGGTGAGTTTGGTTCAACTTTTTGAAATTGGGCTTTTTGAAAAAGTGGAGTTTTCAAAAAGTGCAGTATGAAAAAGTGTTTTTTCAAAAAACTGAGTGTTTGGTAAAAGCTGTTAAAAAGTGCTTTTTGAAAAAGCTGAGTGTTTGGCTAGTACTTATAAAAGTGGCAGTTTGAGGGGTAAATTACTAAAAAAGACAATGTCTATATAAAGAAAATTCTTTGTTTTAATTACTTCTCTTAATGCAAGTTATGGACACAATATTTTCACAAAAATTTCACAATAAAGTTTATATAACAAGTTATTGATGGTAGGAAAAAAAAATGTCCCTAGTAGATCTAAATGAGAACTAATAACAACTTACTATGTAAGTTTTATTATGAAATTGTTATAAAAATATTCTGTCAATAGTACTATTTTTTTTCTAAAGAAAAATAGTACTGACTTAAAAAGTTTAGAGATATAATAAAATGTCACAATATTTTCACAATACTAATTTAAAATTAATCTTTGTAAAATAATATTTTATTAACACTTATCTTTTAAATTAGTTGTTCTAGTACTCAAAATTTTTTCTCCACCACATACCCTGTAACATCACAGTTATGAAAAAAAGTTGTAAAATAATATGTGTTCCAAATCCTATCTTTTCTTCCCGTTGCTTTACCCAAACCCAAAAACCCTTTTTTTTTTTCTTTCACTTTGTCCTCATCTTCTTATCACTTTCCTCCACACAAAAGCCCCCCCCCCCCCCCCCCCCCACACACACACACACACACACACAAGTCTGAGATGAGATGCCGCATCACAGAAGAAGAAGATGCAGCACAGCATAGCAGCACAGAAGAAGAAGAAGCAACACAGCGCAGCATAACACAGCAGCACAGTAAATCAAAAAGAAAAATAGAAAAGAGAAGAGGAAGAAGCAGCACAGAAAAAGAAACCCAGCAGCATAGAAGAAGAAGAAGAAGAAGAAGAAGAAGATGAGATGCCACAGGACAGCAGCATAGAGGAGCAGAAAAAAAAAAAACTATGGGCAATTTAGGAAAAAAAAAACCCACCAACGGTCATTTTTGTTTTGAGCTAAACGTGTTTGTGCGTTTTGAACCTTACCAAATAGGCTTTTTGGGCTAAGGGTTTCAAAACGGGCTTTTTTGGGGCTGGAAAAGTGGAAACAAACAGGCACGAGTAAGTCTACTACTCTAAACCTACTGAACTTAAAAAGTAATGTAAAATACCAGTCTCAAACCCAAACAATGGTCTAAAGCCACCATATATATATATATATATATATATATATATATATAATCGAAGTTTTTGACTTTTTATTGACTTCTCTAGAGCTTGTCACATCATTATCATTTTATAATTTTTTAACAAAATTGTATTTTATAATTCTTTTAGTCTTATCTTCTTCTCTTATAATTTATAAGTTGATAAAAATCTTAATTTGATTACAATTCAAATTTTTCTATTACAATTTATTTGTTCATATCCTATCAAATTCTTTTTTTTTTTTGAATAAATAATAAAACAAAAGCAGCCACCGCCCATCATTACGATCTTTTTTTTATTTTGTTTTTAAATATGCAATAAACATGAAAAGCTATTTTAAATTATAAAATAATTTTTCTATTAACTTTTAATTAATAGTTTTTTCATATAGGACTCTCTATTTATTTTTTAAAAAATATATGTAATTTTAAATATAACTATCTCGTGCATCGCACAGGTTAACGACTAGTATATTTTTTAAAATCAATTTAATTGGGGTACCTTTTTAGTTGCCTCACTAAGAATAATTCTTTTTAAAAAAAGTTGATAAATTTATTTAAGGATAGTTTTGTAAACTTATACATTGTCGCTTAAAAAGTTTAATTTTTCAAACAAAACAAACAAATTGAGACGAAATGAGTATCAGCCTAGCTATTTATTGAGTTGCGGCTGACTCCAAAGAATTTTAGTCATTTTACCAATCTCATATTTATTTTCTGGCATTTCACTTTAGGGAATGCTTGCAGCACGCTTCGTTTAGATGAGTTTATTTTCCATTAAAAAAAAAAAAATATATATATATATATATAGTTATTATTTTACAACAATAAATAAATAAATAATTGGTTGATGGGTGAATAAATAAATATAAAATAGACAAAACAATAAAAAGAAGTTCATTCAAATACAAATACTAATCATTTTTTTATTTCCATAATATGCATTTACTTCCTTTCAGACTTGGACATTGGTGATGCTGATGCAAACGGCTAACTGAGTAACTGAGTAATTAATGAGTACATTAATTGGGGACAGCAACAATCACGTGTACAAAGGTAACTAAGCGCAGGGTCAGTTACCAAAATTCGGGCAAGAAGAGCATAGAAATGAACAGATGATTGCTAATCGGGTTAGTTCAGTAACGGTAATGTTCCAATATTGCACTCAAAAAGTTTAGGCTCGAATTTTGTTGCTAGCAGGCCTCTTTGGTGGGCAAGTTATGAGTCAAATGTAAGCTCTCTTTGAGGCCTGCAACTTGTCTTAGACCTGATACGTGAAAAATTATAGTCTTTTAGTGAATTACGTTATTTATTTATCATTTTATTAAAAAATTTATACTTGTTTAAAATTATTGAGTCAATAATCTATTTTTGTTTAAAATTTTTTTCTAACTCAATTATTTTAAACAAATGAAAGTTTTTTAATAGAATGGTGGACCACGTTACTTGTCCACCGTATGCTTTATAATTTCTATTGGAGTAACCTCCCTTCGCCTAAACTTTTCAAATGTAAAATTAAAAAAATAAAATAAAATAAATAAAAATAAAGAACGATCGGTCAGTGCGCTAGAAACTTCCTTATCTTTTAGGGCCGGTCGATGGGATGGGACACAAGAACAGTTCAGTCAGTTGCATAACTCTGGACTCCAAGGAGATATCAACCCATGCACAAAACTCATTTGGTTCACACGTTTCACAACCCAAAATATTAACATGGCAGTTTGTTTCATGCTAATTTTTGAATGATCAGAGTATGTTTGCCACAAACTATTAGCTTTTAATTTTGTTTTTATCTTATTTTTTTCAGTTTTTTATTATAATTTAAATTTAACAGAACGATTTAAAAATAATAATTTAGTTTTAAATTTTTTGTCACATATTTAAATAAAAGTTACAAAAAATTATTACTTTTGTATTATACTGTGTAAATAAGTTATATATATTAAAAAAGAAAAACTACAAGATACCTAAACGATACTAAAGGGGCTGTGTTCTTCGTTGCTTTTTTCCATTTTGATTTTAATTTTTGTTGTTTTTGTTCTAATTACTTGTAAAGTGCTGTTTGAAGGTCTAAGGATCTATTTGTTACCGTTATTTAAACAACAGTTTTTGGTGTTGTTGATGCCTACTTTGGCAAGAAGACCCAATAACAAGAAGAAACCCAACAATATAGAAGGGAATAAAAAAAAAAAAAAAAAGAGTTAGCAAAGTGAGAAGAAAACCATTAAACTCAAATGGCAGGAATAATGGACCGTGGGCTTGTAAAATAGTAAAAAGGCCCAAAGGAAGCAAATGGGCCCAATAGAGCCTAAAAAAGGAAGTAGTAAACTCATGAGAATTATAAGAAGTAAAAAGTAAGTAAAAATTGACCAGAGGAGCCCAAAGAAAGGAATTAGCAAATGAGGTTGGTACAAAGGCCAACAATCCTGAAAGGTAAAGAATATGATAATTGGGCCGGGGAAGCCCAAAAGAGGTAGCAAAAGCCCATGAGAATGTAAGAATGGAATGGGTCAAGGATGTCCAAAGGAATAAAATGGGCCAGGAAGCACAAGATGGTATAAGGATTAACCCAGCAAAAAACACTGGGCAACATGAATTGAATAAAAGAAAAGTGCATGGCAGGCCTAAAAGAGGCCCAGCAAGCACAAGCTGAGTAGTAACATTGCAGAAGTAATTGAATGGCGTGGCAGGAACACTAACTGACCCATAAACCAGAAGTAAAGAAAGATAGGGGTCGAACTGAAGGAAGGAGGGCCCATACCTAAACAAGACCCAGCCCAAAGAATGAAATGAGGTACAAAGAATGAAGGTTGAGTGTTTCATTCACGCCATAAGAGGTTAAGAATGAGCAGCAAAACGTGCAGCAAAAGCCAGACAAGGCTCCAGGCCATGGTAAACGCATGAACAATAAACAGGTCATGGACTCACATGAAAGTGGAGCACGCATAAAGCTCAAGAACCACCCACTTATACCCAGCCAATACAGGGGTGGTGGGCCATGGGTTAGAGGTAAGAAAAGGTATGGTCTAGTAGTGGGGAGAAGGAGGAAGCTTATTCTGGGGTTCCCGCTCAAGCTCTTTTGGGGAAATGTCCAGTTGTGATGACATACTACCCAAAAGAGGAAAATATGAGTTGGAATCACTAAGTGCATGCCATAGGAGTTAGTAACAGAGAATACCCAACCTTTATCCAGATGAGAATGCCACGGAAAGCAAGAAAACAAAACTCTTTTGTCTGGAAATGGAACATGACACGATCAGCACAGGGTAGTGGTGATGGCTGGACAGCCGACAGACCAGTGGGTGGTCTTGGAAGGACACTCACACCAGGCCAAAAGTAGTTGAGGGGTAAAATAGTAAAACGCATCATGGCAGGCAGTATAAAAAGGTATTAGTTGTGTATAATGAATAGCAGTAACAAGGGGTGAAAGAAGAGTAACAAGAGGGAAAAAAAAAGCAATGAGAGACAAGTAGAGAACAAAAGAAAAACAAGTGAGAAGAATAGCAAGAAAGAAAAGAAACGAAAAAACATAAGGAAGAAAAGAGGGAACATAGGGATAAGAAAGAAAATGGAGAGTGTAGAAAAACAGAGAGGCTAAAAAGTGAGGTGAGAAAGCAAGAGTGTAATAAGGGCATGCACTAGTAGGCTACTCCATTTTCTCCCTCTCAACAGCCCACTATCTAGCAAGATTAAATGGATTCGAGAATAAGCCATTTAGGCCCACTTTTTCAAAGTAGGTAATTTCCGTGGTAGGATTTCCCGTGAGATTGCCCACATTGAAGAGTAGTTCCTTTCCTGGACTTAAATATCCTAAGGAATCCAGCACGGCAAATTAATCACTCCTTTCTTTAAGTTGATCAAGCATTAACATTATTTCTTTTCCTTTTATAATTGTCACTAACCTATTTCTGCCGTACTCATATTACTGTCTTTTCTTTACTAGGAAAGTGATTTAATCATTGTCAGCAGATATATACATTATTCATGTTTTATTATATTATGCTTTCTTGCTATAACCTTTTTGTGGCAGCATTCTCTGCCAATGGGCACATGACCAAGATCTAAGCAAGGGGGGTCCTAACTTGTGCACAAACTGACTCGAGGTGAGTTTCAATCAAGCTAGTCCTGACTCTTCCACCCTAGAACTATTGGGCCAAAACGCGGCAGAAAGCAGTCCAGCCAAGAAGTATAGAAAGGCTCACCACAAGTGTTTAAATAACATTACACATATTTTTATACATTTTTTCACCCATACGTAATTTTAAAAAATACAAACAACGTTACCAGAACAATATTACCAAATAGGCCCTCAATCTCAAGAATTTTGTAACTCAGTGTCATAGTAAAATCTCATTTATTAGGGGCAAGGCTAGCTTAAGGCGTTGGAGGGCCGAAGGCGACTACTTTAAGTATAGTCTATTCTTATATTTTGAATATTAATAAAAGATTTATTTAACTTTTGGTATTTTTTATTTAAAATATATTTTTTTAGATGCAAAATTACGAATTAAAGTGAATTAATTGTATTACTCAATGACTATACAACTAAAATAAATATTATCTATTGAGTGAAACAACCAAATACTACAAAATTATGTTTGAAAATTTTAATAAAATTATATATTTAATATCTCTAAATAAAATTTGAGCATAAATTTATTTACTAGTGGGAGAATAATGAGTTCTTTCAACATTTGTGTAAGAGAAATTAATGAGTTCGACACTTTAAAACTAATAAAAACAAACAATCGTTGTCACATCCGATGAAAAGATTTTACTCTTTCTGGTTTTTCTTTTTTTGGTTTTTCTTTGATAAAAAAATTACTTTTTAATTATTGGTAAATATTTTAGGCTTAATTAATATCCTATTGGTAAAAATTTAGGGTCTTTATTTTCATTGAGGCCTTACGCAGTTGTCTAGTTGCCTCATGCCTTGAGCCGGCATTGATTAGGAAAACCAAAATTCAAATCTCCATTTCCATTGTTGTAGTTATTGATTTTTTTTTAAATGATGTAATATAATTAATCTGTTGTTGATGAGTGATGGTTACAACTTATTATTATATACATTCAATCGACTTGACATTGGTTTAAACTTTGACTCATACATCCTCCTCCCCCTCCCCCTCCCCCTCTCTCTCGCTATATGTGTATTTATAAATAAAGACTCATTATTACCTACTCTAATTAAAAAAAAAAAAAAAAATCATGTCTTTGATTCCCCTCTCACTAGTTTTTGTAATTGTCGAACTATTTTTTTCGTTTTAAAAAGAAACGTCATTACACGCATTCATCCCATTGATGCTTACACCAAAAGCCAACTTTTAGAGAAATTATACAGTCCTCTGGTGGACCACATCATTTATCCATCATTCCACTAAAAGATTTCCACTTGTTTAAAATTGTTGAGTCAGTAATCAGTTTCTGTTTTAAAAAATTTTTAACTCAGCAATTTTAAACAAGTGATAGTCTTTTAGTGGAATGGTAGATCACGTCATGAGGACCTTATAATTTCTCCAACTTTTGGGCCTGATTAGTAGTGACAAAGACGATCCTATTAATGGTGTGAATCCTAAATCAGCAAATGATAAAAAAAAAAAAATTCAAGTTTCATTAACCAGTTTGGTTAGATACGAAATAATGGAAGCCAACATTTTAATTATCTAAATAGTTGTACTCCTGACCACCTTTGTGAGCTTAAAGGGAATTTTTTAAAAAAAAAGTAAAAAATATCCCTTATTAGGTAACAAACTTGTTTGTTCATCGCGTAGCTTCGATAATAAATTGACACAAATCTTATTGAATTAGGGCCATCAACACAATCACCAAATCAATTTTGGAATGTTTGACAAAAAACTTCAAAGAGTGAATGATAAAAGTCAAACTCAATCAAAATCAAGACAGATCCTAACACCTAGATCACCATAAATGAAAGCAAATATGAGCCAAAAAAAAAAAAAATACTACTAAAAAATAAAGTCAAATTTTAGGGGCTAAAAAAAAAGAATAGGGAGAAGAAACTCAAGCCCCTTCGCTTAATGGAAAGAGCAAATTACTAATCAATACAATGACTTGATGTGAAGATTGTGATAAAATAGTACTCTTGCAATCACATTCAGAAATCATCTTGGGTGGTCATGCAGATGCTTTTAAACGTGGTCCATGAACCAAATCCTATCCATGTCTTCACCCATTTACCCCACTGTTCCACTGAGTCTGTTAATTCATTGTTATGGAAGATATCAAGCTTTATTCTCTCCGTCCATTGTCTCCTGGATAACCCTATCACCATTCATTAATCTTGGTGGGTCATCTTCATTTTTGGTTCTTTAAGTTTTAGATTTATCATTTTGATCAACTGAGTTCGATTTTGTTTTTATAATGATCATTTCGTTCATCTTTGTGACTAATATAGCCGTTAAGTGTCAACAAAATAACGTCATTTTTCATTTTAATGACAAGATTGACCATGCACATGGACAAATGAATCAAATGAAAAATCTTAAAATTAAAGGAACCATAATAAAAATTACTCTAAAATTTAAAATATTTACTTAAAAGTATAATCAGTGCAGACCCGAAATACAAAAAAAGCTCCCAAATTTTAACCAATAGGGTTTTTTCTTTTATTATAATAGTATTAATTAAGCCCAAATATTAGCTAATAAATAAAATATTTTTTTTATCAAATGAAAACAAACAAGAAAGAGAGACAAATGATATGTTTACAACTTTTTTTTTCAACAAATCATAAGTAGCAGGTTATTACAGGCTGTTATTGATGGCAAAAAAATAATTTTAGTGATGAGTTCAAATTAGAATTAGTAACAACTTAATACCTAGATTTTGTTGTGAAATATATTGTGAATGTAGCACTTCTAAAAAAAAAAAAAAGCAATACACAAAAAAATTCACAATATTTTTCACAATAATTAAGCTGACAAATTTTTACTAGTTCACATCTAAGTTTACTATTAACATCACTATTTTACTTACCACTATCAATTTGTCATATCAATCTGCGTTTCTGGCTTTCTGCGTTTCCTCCTCTTTTTTTTTTTTTTTTTTTTTCTCTGCCGTGATATTTGACTTTTTTACGTGCATTGTTTACTTTTTAGTCCATTCATTGTTCACACTAGGCACATCAGTGGGTCCTGTTCATTGTTTATGAGACCCACAAATCTCACTTTTTAATAATTTTTTAAAAAAAATAAGTTTCACGTTACTATTTACACATTTAAATATTATTTTGCTACAATATTTTCAATTTTCAACTGTGTCCAAGCGGACCGAAAATACATGTTTAGTCAAACTTTTTGTGATATTAATCTCTGAAACTACTTGTCATTCATATCTTTTGGGATAATTTAGATATTAATGCCACACCATACCTAGTAGCTGAGGTGAAAGCTTCTGATTAGGGCTTGCAAGTGTTTGATATTCACACATTCTTAGCAGAAAGGGGACCACAGAGTCATGGAATCTTACAGGTTATGCTTGCATTTTGTGATTTAATGATATTGTCTAACTCTCTCTTGTATAGAAAACTTGGATTCCAACCTATCATTTTTGTTGTGAGAAAAAAAAAATCTTAAGGTTTTATTATTTAATTTATTTTTTTAATAAAAAATTAACCTATATACTCTTCTTCTCATCTATTGATTTTAAACCAAAATCAATGTGATTCGAAAGGGGAAAAAAAATAGGTGGAGGATTGGTTGAATCTCATACTCGAATGACACTTGGTTCTTTTGTAAGATCAAGATGAATAATAATAATAATAATAATAATAATAATAATTGATGATGCCGAAGGATCGTCAGTAAGCTACAAGGTCCTCATGTGCTTGAAACAACCTGCACAACACAAAGCAAGAAGACCTTAGAAGAGTACCGGTGTGGTACTGGCCAAAGACCCTTCGAAGGTTAAGTCAAAGAATGCTCACAACTCTAGAATACCAGAGTTGGTGAAATTATGTGTACCTTGATTTGTGAGGGTTTTGGGGTTTTTATAATAGTAGAAGGTTGACATCTCTTCCTTGGTTTAGAAGCCTTTTCCTTATAGGAGTCTCTATGAGCATATTTTGCAGAATCCTTTCCTTGTAGGAGTCCTTACCATTAGCATAGAGCGTGCAAAAAAAGACATCTCCTTTACACATGCGTGGAGACTAAGCAAGGCTACATCATGGTTGTTAGACCTTCACAAACTTCCTTCAAGCTTGCTGGCGTCGACTTTCCTATCTTCGGCGTCCAGGGTTCTCCCGTCAGCTTCAAGATGGACTTGAAGACTTCCTATTGTCGTCACCTATTAATGGACTTAAGCCAAGCTGACGGGTTTGGTTGGATCCCTTGGGCATTTGCCTCTTTACCGGTGAGTGCTATATTTTTACCCTTATCAGCTGCTCCTTACTTTATAGCCTCGTCAGCTTATGCTGACGGGTTGTGGAGTTAAACTTAAGCGTTAATTTGCTTTTGCTAAACAAAGGGAGGGAAAATCATTTATGGGGATTCCTCGAGCCGCCTTTATTAAATGCTTGAACATGTGGCATAACTTAATTGGCTCCGCTTCTGTACAAGGGCGTCACTTCGTCTTCCGTGCACGTTTTCCTTTATATATACCTTGCTTCCTTCCCTCATTTTTCTCATTTCACCCTTGCTGATCTTTGAGAGAGAGCTTGTCGTCTTGTGATTATCTTGCCTTTGTCAGCCTGGTGATCCCGTCACTCTTGCTACTACAAAACCGTCCTCTCTTTGTTCAAGGAGACATTTACTTGTAAGTTCTTTTCTTCCTTAGCTTTGTATTTTTTATACCGTAGTGAGGCTGTCAACTTAGGTTCTTAGAATGAATTCATCGCTTGTAGGTAGTCAGATGCCTAGAGAAGTGTCGAGTGAGCAGTCGTCAGTCCACGAGGGAGTGGGCTACGACGAGGTCTTTGGTTCAGGTCATGAGCTTGAAGGTTCCTCCTGGTCGTCAGAGAGGGAAACGTCAGCCCAATCTCCTGACGAGGAAGTTGAAAGTTATGGTGAGGAAGATGAAATGGAGGAGGGAGAAGAGGAGAGAGGGAGTGACGGGGATGAAGGTGACGGTGATGAGGAAACTTTTGAGGAAATTTCAGGGAATTCTGGGGACAACCGTCCTTTCATCCTCCCGTCAATATGGACTGTTAATGACATTTTACCAAAGATGCCGGACAAGGTTTTTAATCACTTGTGAGGCTCCTTTTGCTAGTTTTTATTTATTTATTTAAATCCGGAATCACTTGTAAGGCTCCTTTTGCTAGTTTTTATTTATTTATTTAAATCCTTATGTATTTTGCATTTCATTCGGATTTAAAGGATCAAATGATTTTTGTATTTTGAATTTCACTATTACATGGAATACCCTAGTTGTAGCCCAAAAAAAAATATATATTAAAAAATTAGTCCACATAATCCTATCTGGGTAATTATATAATATAATGAAATTCGACATTTTAATAACATGCACTCCTTCCTATCACGTAATAGTGAATCTCAATAATTAAATTTAAAATGAAACCCATTATTCGTGCAAAATGAAAAATTATGTACTCCTGGATTATATAATTAATTTTTTTTTTTCATAGTACCTTTTTTTAATACACCGATAGTTTAAGACAAAGGAATTTGAATCTTAAATATCTCAATTGGAAACAATAAAAAATATTGATTGAGTTACAATTAGGGGCGGAGGTAAGGGGTTGAGAGGGGGCAAGTGCCCCCCCTACCTCCCAAAAAAATTT
Source organism: Lithocarpus polystachyus (assembly GCA_033629205.1). NCBI lineage: Eukaryota > Viridiplantae > Streptophyta > Magnoliopsida > Fagales > Fagaceae > Lithocarpus > Lithocarpus polystachyus. The sequence goes on from CM066167.1 coordinate 14,817,479, forward strand.
CAGAATAGCAACCCAAATATTACATTATCAAGCATTTTGACCTTGACACAAATGTTCCACACCTAGAGAAGAGAGCAATATTAGAGCATCCACATCGGTGGTACTAAATAGCTATATTACTATTTTTAGCACCACCAAATATCAAAATATGCCTTACAATAGTGGAGCCAAATCTATATTTTTTGACTCCACATCTACACTGCACAACTACTTTTGGCTGTACATGATAGCTGAAAGGTAAAATTTTGTTTTTGTTTTTTATTTTTTTTTTGTGCGTTCACATTACTTTTGATTATTTTACTTATTTGGGTGTTCACACAACTTTTTTATTTGTGCACCCACACTGCTTTTTATTTGGATATATTATTTAATTATAATAGATATATTATTTTATTGTGATATTTATATTATTTTATTATGATAAAAACTAAAATGGATTCACTAATGCTAAATGCTTTGTAAAGTGAATAGATAAAATAGATAAAGTTCCGTATCCCAAATAACTAAAAAAATCGCCTCATCAATGTAGATGCTCTAACGTGCAAATCTTCATAACATTATTTTGTCCTTTTCCAAACAAAACAAAGTTTGGTGGGTCCTACTTAATACCCATACTTTTTTTCCTTGCCACATGTTCTCAAGCAGTGGAAATTTTTTTTCCCGGAGTGCTTTTCTTTGGACAATTTGTTCTTCCAATGAGATATTCCCACATAATCATAATAAAAAAAAATATATTTAAGTCCTTGTATATCAAACTAAAACCTTAGCATTCCCTAATCTTTTTCTTTTCTACATTAACCTTTTCATAATTTCAATTTTGAAACACTTTATTTTTACTATAGAACCAAATTTTAACTACTTACTACTTAAAGAATAGAGTAAAAAATACTGAATTTTGCATGACTTTTTAGGAGCATTCATGGCCATGAAAATACAACTTTATAATTCTTTTATATTGATTTATTTTCTCAATTTATTTTAAGGAATCAAATTACATGTTTAAATTCTATATATTTAGAATAATCCCTTAATTTGATTGTTATTAACTATGATTATTTATTTATTTATTTTAAAAATATGAAATATATATTTTTATAATCAATTGAGATTATGGAGAAGCAAAATTATAATAATGATTTAGATTCAAATTCTAAACAAACTCATATCGAGGTGTATTTTACTAATCTTCCAATTGAGCAAATTAAACTATGTATGAAAAAATAAATTAGAGTTTATATTATATTAGATTTTGTATAACGAATGCATTAATAGTGTATAATTCTTTATCTATTTTGTTATTAACATCGATTAATAATATTTAGATTAATTTTTACTTTCGATCTTGTCTTTTAATTTTGCCCTCCCAAAACTAAAATCTTGACTCCGCCACTGATTACAATGCTTTAGACCTTCTAGATTTTTTTTTTGAAATAATTACCTAATATATATACTTACATACTACATATAGTTAGAAATTGTTAGAAATTAATTAATATATACACATTTTCTTACCAACTTTTACCTCTTTAAAAGAGTAATACTAGGTCAGTCAAAAAAAGGAAAAAAAAAGAAGAAGAGTAATACTAGGGGCACAAATCTAATATATATACTTACGTACTACATATAGTTAGAAATTGTTAGAAATTAATTAATATATACACTTTTTCTCACCAACTTTTACCTCTTTAAAAGAGTAATACTAGGGGCACAAACCTAATATATATACTTACATACTACATATAGTTAGAAATTGTTAAAAATTAATTAACATATACACGTTTTCTTACCAACTTTTACCTCTTTAAAAGAGTAATATTAGGGGCATTATTTTTTTCACAACAAAACTTATACGGTAAGTTCTTATTGGTTTTTCTCGAAATTTATCACTAATATCATTTTTACTTTTATTTTTATTTTTTTATCTATCATTAATAACAACTTGAGACTTTTTTTTTTATGGCCAAAAAAGAAGAGGCAGGAGCGATCATTGTGACTCACCCTCTCAGCGTGACTATATAGGCACCCGGCAAGAGAATGTTGACGCTTATAATTTGAGATTTGACCCTTATAATTTGCTGTAGAAATATTGCGTGCGTAGCTTTGTTGCGTTTGTTGCCGTGTTAAAGCATGTAACCCTATCCTAACTCGGCTTCATTGTGAGCCTCCAGAGAAGGACCAGACCCACTTGGTCTTTTTATATCTTATAATAATTTTCTCTCTTAATTTCTCGGAAAAGTTAATATAAAAGAGGTGGTTTCAGTGTTTCTTAAATTTTTCTGTGTGCCATCCATTAATGACAGTTTTGCATTGTGGGCTTGAGCTTGGCTAGCATGTGTTGGCACTTGGCATTGTTGAAGAAATCTGGTTCTTCCTTATTGTTGTAGTTATTGTTTGGTGTGTACTTTGTGGGTTCCAGAGATGGCGGCTAAGAAAGCGTGTGAGGCATTGACGTTCTCAAAGAGCTTGATCGAAGAGGTGCAGAGATGGGGTTGTATGAAGCAGACTGGTGTGAGCTTGAGGTACATGATGGAGTTTGGTTCAGATCCCAGTGACAAGAATTTGCTAATCTCTGCTCAGTTCCTTCACAAGGAGCTCCCCATTCGAATTGCCAGGAGAGCCCTTGAGCTTCAAACCCTCCCTTATGGCTTGTCTCATAAACCTGCTGTTTTGAAGGTAATACCCTGTTGTTTTGCATGCTTTTGGAAATTGAATTTCTGGGTGTTTTTCCAATTTTGTGTTTGTGATAGTACTTTGTGGCTTTGTGTATATGTGATTGTTGTTTATGGAACAGCATAAAGTTTGTTACTTTATTTTTGGGGGGTTTATTTTTAGGATTAGGAAAAGTTGACTGGTATTTTTTTATTGCCGTTCATTTTTATATTTATTTATACTTTTTATTTTAATTACCTTGAAATCTGATTCTGCTTCCTGGGTTCAGGACGTTTTGTTTATTAGTATAATAATAGAAATGGAGATCCCTGCAGGAGCTCCTCAAATTGTTATATCTGGTGAACATCTTTGAATTGGAAATGTTGAACTCCCTAATTGAACGTATTGATCTGTTTTGGTTAGAGTTGAATTATGAATTTTTCTGTCTATTAGTCTATACCAAATTGAAAAGGCATAAGCATTGTTTTGGTTAGCATTATAGAAAGTACCTTTCTTGCTGTTAACACAGTTTTTGCTTTCTTAATGGACAAGTATTTTAAAATTGTGTACTTAATGATGTTCATTGTTGTTAAAAGCGCATTTAGGCATGCTTAAAGCTCAAAGCTCCAAGGTGCAAGCGTTTTGTTTGGCCGAAGCGCCCACTTTTTTGAATGCACAAAGCACATTAATGAAGTGTGTTAGGGGGTGCTTTTTTGGCGTGTTTTGAAAAACACAAAGCACACCTAGTCGTGCTTTTTTGTTTATCAAAGCAAACCTAGTCGTGCTTTTTTGTTTATTTTTTTGTTAAAAAATATATGAATCATTAAAATTAATTGCTCGATCTTGAAGGAAATGACATGGACCATTGATCTATTGTACAAACACTATTTTTAAGGCAGTGTATTACACAAGCAATTTTTTGTTTTCGTATCAAAAGACGTAAGACACAAACAAGGATATTACTTAGCTTGTGCCTTTGGTCTATCCTTTTGGATATATTTTAATTGACTCATATACTTTGTTTGATCATAGCTATCACAATTATGTATTTTTATAAAGCACAAGTGAATAAAATGTTTAAACATTCTATAACTAGATTATTATGGTATTTTCTATTGATAATTATCTTCAATTACTATAAAAAAATTGAAATAACTTTTGTAAAATTTGAACTAGCAAAATTTTGAGCAATTTTACCATCCATTTTAGCTAATAGGCAAAATATATTACTATTTTGAGTTAATTAGATTTTTTGTATTATACGTTATGAATCTTTCTATTAGAGTTTATTATATATTACATTTGAAAAATGTATGCTTTGCTTCAATTGGGTACGCACTCTAAGAGGGTTTGCTTAAATGCACTTGACGGGTCTGAGGGTTGTTGCATGGTAGGCCAATTGCTTGTCGCTAGGTGGTCCTTTAAAAAAAAAAATAGAAAACATTCTTGTTATAGTGATGCTCCCCCGCACCCCCCCCCCCCCCCCCCCCACCCCCCACCCTTATGATGTTTTAAATATAGAAAGTGAGAAAATATATGGCTGTGTTTGGAAGGGGAAGTTAGTTCAAGTTGATAGTTTATTTGTTGGATGGTAAACTCAGGGTTCAATTCTAGGTTTTGAGTGGGTAGTCACTTTGTGTGATGTTTTGATTCTCAGGTTCGAGATTGGTATTTGGATTCTTTCCGTGACCTTAGATCGTTTCCTGAGATCAAGGATACGAATGATGAGAAGGAATTTACTCAAATGATTAAGGCAATTAAGGTGAGACACAACAATGTGGTCCCCATGATGGCTCTGGGGGTTCAACAATTGAAGAAAGGCATGGAACAAAAAATAGTCTACAAGGATCTTGATGAGATTCATCAGTTTCTAGACCGATTTTACATGTCGAGAATTGGAATTCGCATGCTTATTGGTTAGTTCCAATTTGCTTTTGCCTTGTTATGATACTTGACTACTTTCTTAATTGGTCAATTCTACTAAATCTTCATCCTTATTTTTTCACCACCATTAATTGTACTACCATTGGAGTAGGTACTAAATATGTTCCATATGTTTCAATTTTGGGTAAAACTCAGGGCAACACGTGGAGTTGCACAATCCTAATCCCCCTCCTCATTGTGTGGGTTATATACACACGAAAATGTCTCCACTGGAGGTAGCACAAAATGCCAGTGAGGATGCCCGTGCTATTTGCTTACGTGAGTATGGCAGTGCACCTGATGTTAATATCTATGGGGATCCTCATTTTACATTCCCGTAAGCCATCTGACTTATTTCAATTTGTTCCTTTCAGGTTTTATTTAATCTTTATGTTTCTATGTTTTTCTTCCCTTTTTTCTCCTCAGTTTTTTTTTTTTTTTTTTTTTTTTTTTTTTTTTTTATGTATAAATTTCAGTTATCCATTCCTTGTGATGAGGATATTCCTCGTGAAACTTTGCCTTGATTTGACGTATAATTATCCATTACTTTTGGTCTGAGATTTTTAATTAAAATAGCACTTATTTTCTCTGTTGTATATAATGTTCTGTTTGATTTCATAACAGTTATGTTCCAACACACTTGCATCTCATGGTATTTGAGTTGGTTAAGAACTCATTGCGTGCCGTCCAAGAGCGTTTTGTGGACTCGGACAAAGTTACGCCACCTGTTCGAATAATAGTTGCTGATGGGCTAGAAGATGTTACTATCAAGGTATTAGTTGTTGTAATATACAGATTCAAGAAATATTCAATAAATTGTCTTCGTGAAGAAGCTCTTCATTTCTTTTTTGCCTTTCTTTGTGATAATTTGAGTTGCCACTTTTGATCATTCGTGTTGAACTAGTTTACACTGGTTAACAAGTTTCTCTGACTGACATGATAGGTTTCAGATGAGGGGGGTGGTATACCAAGAAGTGGTCTCCCCAAAATTTTCACATATCTTTATAGCACTGCAAGAAATCCACTGGATGAGGAATGCGATCTTGGTATAGCGAATGCAGTAACAATGGCTGGCTATGGATATGGGCTTCCAATAAGTCGCTTGTATGCTCGGTATTTTGGAGGGGATCTGCAAATTATCTCTATGGAAGGATATGGTGAGTTGAAAGTCCTCCCGATTTGTTGCATTCAAGAATGATTTCATGCTCTTATATGTTTAAACTTGTTGGATTAGAACCTTGGGCTTGACATTCAAAGTCCCACAACTATATGGTATGGTATGATATGTCCATGATATAGCAGAATTTGAGGTATCAAGCATCTTTCTCTGTTAACTAGCTTCCGGCACATGAACTGTTAAAAGTGTCGGTAGCTAGTTAAAAGGGAAAAGTGCTTGATACCTCAAATTAGTTGAACAATATTTTGGGTGCATCTTACTTCGTATCAAGCATTCCATTTCAAATCCAATAAGCTTGGCACACTTCATTATTTCTATGTATTTGTGTTTCATCTGGGCAGTAATTACATGTCATCATGTTTTAAAGTCCCAATTTCTACGCCTCTGATAATGCTCCATTAGTCCATTATTTCAGAGAAGATCGAAGAACAGGTTATAGAAAGTTTCATTATTTATAATTCATCATAACACTGAATGTTGCCAGAGGATTAGCTATTGCATCTTTGCTGTGCAAAAAACATGCAACCAATTTTTGATATTATAAACTGACTTAGAAAGCCCTTCACCCTCTGTGTAATTGAAAGCATACCTTATAGATTCACTGGAAATAGAAGACCTTGTTGTCTAATGTGGCAAAGGTATCCCTATTTTAGGGTTATTTTACTTGGTCCATCTCTTAAGGATATTATGGTGAACAGAACAATAGGTGCCAGAATAACTCATATGTGGGGAGTAAAATTATAACAGATAAACAATTCAAAGAGGCATTCATGGTAAATTTGTGTGTTCTCTCATGGTTTCTTATTTAGCATTCTTTTATAATACAATACCTGGGTGATATCAGCTTTAGACTTAAATAAAATTGAATTCTGTAATATCTTCCTCTTTGTAAGCTGTTGATTCACATGCATGGGCAGCCGAACTTTGTTAAGCGGTCCATTTTGTGGGCTATATCATGATGATGATATGCTTTTGCACCCTCAACTGTGATATTATTCATCGATATTATGTGTTTATTTAATTGTAGTTTTTATATGTCTATGGCATTAGTTTATATCTGTATATTTATTCTCTCATATATATTTTTTCTTTTCAATCCAACAAAGAGCTTCTAATTCATCTTTAGATTTGCGATGTGCTTTTGCAGGGACTGATGCATACCTTCATTTGTCTCGTTTGGGAGATTCGCAAGAACCATTGCCATGAACCTAGGCTACAGTTCCAAAGTTCACAATACCCTCAAGTTGTCATGATTAATTCATGGAAATATAGGACTGAGGTTGAATGCTTGTATGTTATACTGTCAAAGAGACAGATTGCCAATTTTTTCATTCTAATAAATTGGCATTTCTCTTGTATATGATTTATAAGTTCCCCTTACTTTTTCCTTGTATATTCTTCGTGGGTTGCTAGGTACAGTCATGATAATCCGTGTATTTCTTGGCATTTTCATAGGGAGCGGTTTTATCTATAGAAGTTAATTGTGTTTTCTGCATCAATAGAATACATTTAGGCCTAAGGGATGACGTTCCTAAAATCTTATCAATTTATTTTAAAACGAGTGAATTGGATTTTGTCACATCACCATTTATTGGTAGGCAACTTTACCTTCCAATTTATTGAAGAGGCTGATTCCTATACTTAAATCCTCAACTTGTCGCTTTTAGTAGAAGGCACTTGCTATCACACCAAGTCTCGACCTCTTTTGTCACATAATCAATGATTTAAATACATATCAAAATGATGATAAATTTAAATGGATTCAGTGGCCTCCTAAAGCGCCAGCAATTGAGAATGGTCTCTCGCTTTCCTGATGATAAGTTTTCTTGGGGTAGGCTCTATGCAAAGAACTTATCACTCTAAAATAGAGACACACACGGATCATTCTATGATGATAAGTTTTCTTGGGGTAGGCAAACTTATCACTCTAAAATGGAGACACACACGGATCATTCTATGGTACATACAATGAATCATAGCTACCTTATTTTAGCCATTTATTTAAAAATATATATTAAATAATACTATATCATATTTTAATGATTAAGATTGGGTAGAGATGCCGCATAAAAAAGAAAAAAAAAAATGTAAAAAGTGTGTATTAGAGAATTTATCCAAAATTTCTATATATTGGCTTTACTTAATGGATTTTACTGAGGATATATATTAGTAAACTATTTTAAGAAATTTTTTATAGAAAATTGAAAAAATTGTCAAAAAGTTTGACAGTCTTTTCAACTTCCCATAAAACATTTTCTAAAATGAATGATTAATGTATACCCTTACGACATACATTAATCAGACTCTTGTATAATAATAGCCTGCATTGTCATGGTTAAACCTTGCATCCCTAGGGCCCCGGCATATGAATATAAAGTATAGCTATCGTTTTTATTTATATATTTACTTTAATGGAGTGCCATTACTCATTAAAGAGGGCTTTGGGATGGAATCCTTAGCATTAGGGACAGAAACATGAATATTTTGTTTGGGGGGCTAAAACTATCAAATTGAAGGATATTTAGTGTTCGAATCAAAATTACATTACCACAATTCCAATCAACAAGTCTTTCAAGGAAATCGAATCAAAGAATCTCTTTTGTAATCACAAAAAATTGTACTACACATTCATTTATACAAATTCACATTTGTTATTTTACTTGTTCGATTTATTTTAAACTTGAAATTTAGTTGTCCACAAGATATTGTAAGAGTTTCAAAAAATGGCAATCTAAACTCAATCCAACCCAAGACTAAAAATGAAATTGAAATTCCAATCCGCCGTCTTCCCTATTAAATTACATTATCAACAAGTTTGGAAAAATTCACATTAAACTAAATTATTTCTTTATGTTCTATGTGTATACAAAATAGCAAGATCAATTAGATGGTATTCCACAGGCATTGCGACTTTTAGAAGTTATATATGAATAGAAGGGCTTTGCACATTCAGAAACTAGTGAAGTATTCCAAGAACTCTTAAACATGTCTTGAGCCAGGAAAGGGGGACCTTATAGTAGCTGCATGCCATCATAACCAAAATTCCCATCAATAACTGTTATTTTCTGGAGCATGCGTTTATACATCACAAAAATCATGAACAATTTTATAATGGAAACTATGGGAAAGAGCCAACCTAGAAGAGAAACGGTACATGTGAATATAGCTATGAATTATAAATCAGCTCAGCATACTCTAATTTATCATGTCATTTGGTAAAAGTATCACAGTTTATCAGATCTGTCGCTGGGTCTATCTTGACACAATAACTTTCCATGCTCTATAAATGCAGAAATATCTGATAAAATATGGTGATGATATGTCAGTGCCTTCTTTGCTTTGCACGCTTCAGTGACTGCCGACCCTTTATCTTCCATTTCTCATTTCCCCCTGGTTGATTCTTTTCTTCTATCTCTCGAACCTTGCGCTTCCTGAAACAGGTTTCCACACAAAAAGGAAAACAAAGCAAGATACATTACAAACTAAAACTAAACCTTCAATTCATAAAGAGATTCTGGCTATTCCAAAAAATAAGATGTAAATCAAATACAAACATGGATTATCATAAAAATAATTGTGCTCTTCACATAATTGAGGGCAAAGGTCCTCAAAAAATAATCAAAATAATTCCGATTTGGTTAAATGTAGCAATGGAAATGTGCTCCCTTTCTGCTGGGAATAGTTACTAGAAATACAAAGCATAAATTAAGAGGTCATCTTTCGGCCTCCTTTCTCTCCCCATCTAATACTATATGCTCTCTTGTGTTTTTATACCGTGTTACATCATTGCTGTTTTCTTCACAAATTATGCTCGTCTGAAGATGTTTTTGCAAGTCCATTTGAAGATGACAACTGAGTAAGCATGCACTTATAGCATTTTAAATTACTCCCTTTGCTGATGAATTTTAATTTTCATCTTAATCAACCATTCTATATAGGCAAAAGAACATAATTTTACAAATAACAATAATGCATTCTTTATACCTTTTAAAATCCCCACATAATGTTGTTATATGGTTTTTCAACCCAAACACAAGATAGAGTTGCATATCTCACCTGTAGTCAGCAAGGGTACGGTCAGATAGCAACTCAGCTGCAATTGTTCCCTTCCTCTCCTTATTTTTTAGTCTACCAGTGAAGAAGTCTGAGGCTGACTCTACCACCGTCCCGATCTAATTGTCAAAAGACGAATGGAATATGAATCAGCCAAGCCTAAACAACAAAATGTATGACGCACAAAGGAGAATACACATTCCCATTTTCAGCTCCAACATGTCACATACCATACTATTAGTCTAGAAGTTACAAACAGACTTGCCTGGAAATACTTGGGCAACGTTTTGGATTTTGAATCACCCTTCTTATAGTGCCTCTTTGGATCAATGGCACTTCTCAACTGTAATCATGAACACGGGTTTGAATTCAGAAATCTAGAGGAAAATTTATTTAAAATAATTTTAGAATATAATAACCTGTCTAAGTTACAGGATCTAATAACTCCTAGCAAGCAAACGAACCATCAAAGTCAATTAGCAAGTGCCCTATTATCTTGATAAACCCATAAACTACTTGCATGCATATGCAAGCTTCACAATCACTTATCCCAAAAATAATTAAAGAGCAAGATTCACAATAAGTTCTTATATATGATGATTTAGTTGTAATAATTCAGTACTCTGGAAGTATTGCTTCTTCCTCTCACATAATAATGGGTCTTGCTAATTAAATTCAAGGTAGGTCCCATCATTCATGTGAGAGGAGAAAACATTGCTCAAGGAACAATGAAAAATTTTCCATAATTTAGATAGATATAAAAAGACTTAGAATCATGAGTTCCAAAATAATTCAATAGTAAATTGGAGATTGTTTAAATTAAACTTATTCAACTCCAAAGAAATCTCAAGATGAATCAGGCGTAGTCTTATATCTGAAACATGTTATGATAAGAGAACACTCACTTGGGTCAAAGTAATATCAAATCATAATTTAGAAGCACATCTTAAATTATAATGTGTTTGATTCTTGATGTGAATTTCATGTAAACAAACAGAATCATGTGCATTCAGGTCAATATAATGAGAACAATTTTTTGAGTGAAGTTGAGTTGCTGAATCAACTTTCTGAAATTGAAACTTTAAACATCCCTAAAGAGTAACACACCAAAGATTCCAAGATACTACCACCATAATTACTTCAAGTCCAACCCAAATTTTATACTTGTGTATGCCAATGCCATTTTACAAGAAAGCTAACAGGCTGTATATGACTAAAAGATATCATTTATATCCCTGGAAAATCATCTTTGTATGGAACAGGGTAAATCCCTCTCACCAAGATTGTTCCTTACAAGTTAGAGAAAGGCATGAAGAAGATCAGCAAACCTGTCAGAGTCATTGGCAGAGAAACAACTACTAGTGCCATACTGTTGTATACCTATAATCGATTCCAGTTCAACTTGTAGAAAATCAACCAGCTTTCAGTTTCAGTTTGTTATTTGACCCTTCTAGAGTCAAATTTTACACACTTTTTTTTTTTGATAAGTAATACTTTTACATTCTATACATAAGAAAGAATTTTGGAATGCTAAACATGGATCCAGTCAATGGCTAATGCCTAAAAATACATTAGAGAACATATAAAATGCATTATTAGGAAGTACCCTAACTTCTACTTCATTTCTATTTTTCCAGTGTGTGAATTATCTAAAGCTGAACAATCTCTTAAGTAGAAGAGTAAGATCTAATATCACATTAAGCTATAACCTCAATTTACAAAGACACAGGCATTTAAATAATTTCCCTAATTCCATTGCTGCATGACCATGACCCAAGTTGCATAATGACACATTCCCTAAAGCACAAAAGGTTGAAACACTAAAGCAAATTCACAACAGTGAAACCCCTAAAATGTTACAGAAACAATAATATAAGCATAATTGAAAAGAAGTGCCGCAGAAACAAGTTACATGGACAAAAAAAGAGTTCACCACACCTTCAGTAACCGCAAATCTTTTTCAATCTCTGGGGTGATGGTTTGTGCAGGCATGTCAAACCTATGTAAATATTACAATAACCAAAAAAAAAAAAAAAAAAATCAGAATGTAATAATTGTTAGCAAAAAACAAAACAACACTTACAAATGAAAAAATCTTGTTAGTTGATATCCAAAAAAACTAAATTCTTCCACCCATTTACACCTAACACTATTTGAAGAGAGTTGGTGATTAACTTGGAAACCAAAAGCATCAAAATTTATGAATTTCAAAGCTTTCATCTCTTTCCTTTTCTCAGCAACCAATCAGACAGAAGAAAATATAATGAAAAGCTAAAATGAATCTATCATTGAAACACAGACATACCAGCCTTTTCCAGCAGTATCTTTGAGCTGCTTTTTCTTGAATTTGTTTAACTTTCTGGGGTCATTTGGGGGGACGAAAAGCCCATCAACAAGCTCTGAATTGGGTCTCCAAAGTGCACTGGTTTCACCCTGATTCTGAGATTTGCTCTCAGACCCATTATGGGTTCTTAATGACAAATTTGGCAGCTTTGGTTCCCATGAAAGACCAATCACCGGTTTGTTCTCTGGCATTCTATTCCCCAAAAACACACCAAAAAAAAAAAAAAAAAAATCAAACTCAAACAGCTCCTTCGCAAAAAAAAATATCAAACAGTGCACAGAGAATAATACACAAGCAAGAGTTATTACTCTCAGTTTGGTTTTTAACAAAAACCCAACTTGCATCAGCTATGATAGTTGTTGTGCTGGGATTAATTAAGTGAAAGTTTGAAACTTGGAGAAATTTTCTCAGAAACCAAACAGAGAGATAACAAATGTCAAATAATCAGAAAGAAAAAAAAAAATCTAAGGACCAAAATTTGATAACAGTATGTACCTCTGATCGACAACTGAGTCTGTAATCGAAGAAGAAAAGGTTTTGGGTGTTCTGAGTTCTGAGATATTAGGGTTTTTCGATTGTTTTCTTTTTGGGCCGTGAAAGAAGAAAAAGGTTTGTTGGGTTTAGGAAAGCTAAGGCCACTGGGCTACTCATATTGACATCGATAAGGCCCACCAGAGACCGAAGAAATAGACTGTGACCCAATTGATGAATTCATATCAACCCGGTCCAAGTTGTTTTTGTTTTTGTTTTTAGGTTTTAAGATTTTCTTAAGGATTGATTAAAAGAAAAAAAAAAAAAAACCACTTGCTAAAGGAGTAGAATTTTGAAGTCTCAAATATCAAGGGATTATAGGAGTAAAATATTATGAAATCATCTAAAAGTCAAATATGAACTAATTTAAAAAAGTTTTGATATCACTTTTATGAAAAATATAAAAAGTTGTAAAAAAAATTAATTAATTTTTTCTTTTTCTATAAAAAGTTTTTAAAATGATTTTCTAAACTAATACCCTTAAGGCATTCAACCTTTCTCTTATATATATATATATAATCAAATTGTTTAGGATTAGTCTTCTTAAAAAAAAATGTTTAACATTGCTAGGATATAGCTACACCAACGTTGAATTTTTTTTTTTAATAAAACAAATTAAATGTCGCATGGAGCTTAGGGACCAAATTCCAACAAACATCTAGTGTTAAATGCTGCATTTTAACTCTAATTATGTTTCTCAAAAAAAAAAAAAACTCTAATTATTAGAACATAATTGTGGGTTCCGATTAATTTAATTAGTAAAGTTTCATATCATTGAATAAAAAATCTGTTTATCAAAAAAAAAAAAAAAAAAAAATCTAAAGTTCAAATCTCATCTATATAAAAAACTAATTGATTTCTTTGGCCTAATGATAAAAAACTAATCTTCATAGAACTGATGCTATAAGTTTAAATTATATTGTATCTTAAAAAAAAAAAAATTTAAAAAGAATCTCATCCCTTTCCAGCAAAGAAACTAGACAGGAAGTTGAACCCCTTATTAGGAACAATAGTTAGCCAAAACATATGAACGTTTTTCTAACTTGTTTTGAGAAAAACCCTTCAAATTTTTCCATTAATAAAAAAAAAAAAACCTTCAAATTTCGTATATATCTTTTTCTTTTATTTTGTGAATTTTTAAAATCTAATAATTGAATTTCACGTTCATTATGTTCTTAACATCCATATTAAATTTTGTTTAAATTTGATGTCATTTACTTTTCGATCAATAAACTTATTTTTTACACATAATTTTAGATCACAAAAACTTGAAATTTTAACATTTGTTCTTGACATAGCAAGTGATCTTTGATTGCTCAAAAAACATTCACAAGATTGCCACAAATTTATCAAAAAGACAACCACAGGCTTGGAGCGATAGCCACCGCAAGAACAATTTACGCAAGGGAGAAAACATAGTGTGAAAAGAAAGACATGCTTCAGGGTATACAGGTATTTTTTCCATATTTGAGTGTCTTTTGGACTACAAAAAGAGAAGCTACAATGCAAAATCTACAGAATGAACTTCTCATCACTTTCAATCTAATTATCGTAAGGTCTGTCACATGTAGATACATTACTTCTTTCCAGGTTAGTTGAATCATATAACTCGACTAATCACTCAAATCATCATCAAAAAAATTTATGTCAGCTTCATCGTCAGTGGCAGCACCAGCATTGGCAGGAATAGCATCTAATGATTCTACATCAGTCAAAGAAACCAGCTCAAGGGATCCCTTCCTAGCCTCTGCAGTTCCATCTTGATAATCAACCAAATCATTATCATATGAATCTTGTTTCATCCCACTGTAAATGATTTCCTACAAAGGGACAATAAAGAGTTCGTCAGTTAAATTTTGCGTTTAGTAATAGCAGAATTGATGCATTGTTCAAAAGAGAGGCATATTTTCTTTGATAAGCATGGAGGTGACAGCTTTAAAATGGGAAAATCAGATTCACATTACACATTGTCTGCAGACTCCAATCAGCCAAGGAATGTTTACCAGAGCCTCATCTGAATCAATGTCATCCTTCAACTTGTAAAGAAAAGATTTTGTGGTTGACAGAATAGGCTTAGTAACAGTAACTTTTTTATTTTCTACAGACTACCATACTAAACCTAAATATTGAGGTTTTTTGCCATAATAAATGAAGTGAAGCACCCCTACAAGTTGGAATGCTATGCAACATAATGCATCTTTTGCATATGACAGCCAACTATAGTTACTAGTTAGCCAGATCAATTAACATGTGTAACCCAATTCACACAGCCCCTTGGAACGTGAAAAATGTGAGCTTGAATACCTCATCATCTTGCAAGGCTTGTTTCTCTGCTTCTACTATCCAGTCACCTAGTAAACGTTCTATGAGAGCACTGTCAAGAGAGATTTCATCCGACTTTTTCCTTAATTGGTGTTCTCTAAGCCGCAAGTTGTAGTGAACATAGATAAGGTCATTCAGTCTTTTCTGGGCTATACGATTGTGCCTTTGGCTGTATATCTGATCAAATATGCTCCAGTTATGCTCACACCCAAAAGATGAGCATGTCTGACTTAATATGCGTACAGCAATTCGTTGCAGCTCAAAGCAACTTATCCCATGTTGTTGCCACCATGCAGCTAGTAGGAGGGAAAAAAACAGTCAGTTTAAGCCGATGGAATGAAAGTACTCTATCTGCATACTCTACATGTGTGCATGCACGGTGCACCTTTAACTAAAATTCTCAAATGAGTAACAAAGCAGTTTAATGTCATCACCTGGATCAAGCTCTGTTCTTGTACTGATTGCCAATTCAGTTCCAAAATCAGCTTTTGCAGTAATATAATCAGAAATCTGTGACATTGATATGGGAGAGTTTTAGATATATGAAAAAGTTAGGACATAGCAACAAATGGTTAGCTCAATATCCTTGCCTGCATAGATGCAGAAATCCTTCTCATATTGTCTGATTCCAGCCTAACTATGCATTCGTTAAGTCCACGCACCACCTCTGAATGCTAAATCCATATAAAACAAAGATTTTACTTAGGAAAAAAGCCTATATGTATCTGCAATTAATCAAAGGTCATTATTTCTCCTACCGCCATAAAATCAGCACGATATCTGTACGATGGATTTAAGAAGTAAGCAGCCATGCACAGAGGGTGGTAGAACAGTGAACTCCAGTGGTGGTCTATTACATTCCAGAATGGTTCATATTTACGTGCATCATCACTGTGGATGGATTTAATTGCAAGCTTTGCTCTGTACATATCATTATATATAGATGGCATTGACAAGCTTTCACCATTGTCAATCTTTTGAAGCACCTGCATTATTGGGTCCACCGATTTCAAAACATACTGCACCTTCTTCCAAAATGCGGTGTTTAAAACAATATTTTCAACATCTTTTCCCAGGCCTGATTTTGACAGCCTTGAGGAAATCCATTTGTTTGATACAAACATTTTTCTCAGACTAATCTTGTGATCCCGCAAGCTTTGCAAAGTGGCAAAGCTAGAGGCACATCGAGTAATAGACAGCCTCAGAAGTTCCTGTCCCTCGGTAAATTCATTCTTCATAAGATTTAACAACCAAATTTGGTTGTAAATGAACTTTGTAATTCGTTGTCCCTTCTCCATGCATTCCCCTACACTTCTTATCTTCAAAAAGTCTTCAAGCATCCGATCAAAACAATAGGTGCCACATGGAGTCCAGAATAACTTCCTTCTTTTCTCTTCAAGCATCTTACCAGCAGCTTTATAACTGGGAGTATTCTCTGTGATTACCTACAAGAGGCAGGACGGAGGAAGCAAATTTAGTGCTAGAAGATTATTGTTTCATTAGGCAAGGAACTACTTGAAAATTGGAATAAAACAAATACCTGAACTACATTGTCCTCACCAGTCTCTTCCACCACTTTGTCCAACAGCTTAAACAAATTAGAAGCATCTTCTATTACATCAGTGGCGTCAACTGAAGAAACAAAATAAACGCTTTGGGGGCAAGACACCAAAAAGTTAATTAATGTTCTACCCTGTGTATCTCTCCAAGTGTCTGCCATTATAGAACAGCCGGTGATTGTCAAGGATGCTTTACACTCAACTAGGTAGTTTTTAACTGTTGTAATTTCCTCCTGTAGAAACCGGCCAGATATCAGTTGGCTCTGAGGGCATACCAAACCCTGTCCATATCGACCAACCAACTCTAGCATCTTATGGAAGTATATGGAGTCTGCTGCTTGTAAAGGAACTCCTGCATAGTAAAAAAATTTGCAAATTGCAGATATAACTTCATTGGCGGATTTTTTATTGGATGCTGTATTTACTTTTGCTTGTTTGTGAGATTGTTGTTTCTGAGTCTTTGGTTTTTTCAAAAAAAGAGAATCCAATCTTGATCTTTTAAATGATGGTTCAGAACAAGCACTGGGAGACATCCCTTTGACTGCCTTTGCCAGATCTTTTCCCATTCTTTTATCGCCTTCGATCAGACATTCTTTGCTGAAATGATGCAGAACAGCCTGCTCTTTTTCTTCCTCTTCATTTTCATTGTCTGTCAGCATAAAGAAAGCTGATAATTCGCCAGTATCAGGTCGTCTGTGTCTTCTACCAGTACGGTGCCATTTCATATTTTCTTTTATCATGAGATAAACTTCCTCAGGAGCATGTTTACAAGGTGCTACTTCCCCAGGAATTCTAGCTAGATGTTGTTTAAAACGATTAATACCTCCACTAACTATTTTCTCACAATAATTGCATTTTACTTTTTTTTTCCTCTCATCCTGAGCAACACCATGTTCCCACCCAGGGTCAACATACCCCAGTGAACGAAGAGGAGTTGAGTTCACAGGCGAAGTCCGAACAACCATCAACTGCTTTCCTTTGCTTCTATACCCAACATTCACTTCTTCTTCATCATCGTTGGAGTGAAAATTCATATACACCTGTCCCTCATCTTCAGACTGTCTTGCTTTCTTATTGGAACGACATGCTTCCAAATTTTCTTTCATTCTCAAATATACTTCATCCGGAGCCTTGTCACAATAAGTTACTTCTCCAGAAACTCGAGCTAAATGTTGCTTTAACCTGTATATTCCACCACTAACTATTTTCCCACAGTAATTGCATTTAACCTTCTTCTTCTTCTCATCTTGAGCAATGCCATGCTCCCATCCAGGGTCAACAATTCCACAGGAGCGAATTCGGGCCATGAATCAAATTATTCAGGAACTTGTACTGGAGCGCTTTTTAACCCTTATCCGATTACGTTGCTGCAAGAGGCACAAACAAATACTTTAGGAAAAATATACCACAGCTATGATATTTCCATATTTAAAAGTCTTCCATGTTTCTAAGGCTCAGGTAATCAACAAAAGCACGAGTCAGGCAGACAGGAACTAATATTAGTGTAACCAAAAAGTGGGAAAAAAAATTACATGAGAGAAGCATGATTAGTCAAATGAAATTTGTCAAAACAAGGCACTATAAGTAGAAATTCTTGTATAAGAACTACATCCAAGGCTTTTACATCATTGCCCATGTATCAAAATCAGTCTTGATTGTAATCAATATGAAGGACAGACATACCCATTCAAAATTCTAAAAATATTGCATAAAATCTAATACCAATTATATCTTTCAACTTAAAAAGAAAATTCTTAAGTCCTCAAATCTAAATTTTGACAAAATTTAGATTTGAGGACTTAAGAATTTTCTTTTTAAGTTGAAAGATATAATTGGTATTAGATTTTATGCAATATTTTTAGAATTTTGAATGGGTATGTCTGTCCTTCATATTGATTACAATAGAGTTCTTTTATCTTTTTAATTGGTAGGTGTACAAGTACAAGTGTACAAAAATAATTTCATGATGAGTAATTAGGAATGTCAGTTAAACTACATACATTGTGAGTCCAATGAGCCAAAAACTCTCTAGGAGTGGAAAGTGCCAGCCGCATGCCCCTTTGAAAAAACAGATAACCTTGCCTGCCTGGTGTTCCTTCCTCGGATATCTCAAAGGAGCCCTTCAACCTAAAATGAATTGATTTTAGAGTTGGTAGGGAACCGGGATTAAAGAAAAAATAGATAATTGAAAAACATCACACACACACACACTACGTTACACAATCTTTAGGTGGAAATCCATGTAAGGCTAATTCGACAAACACACAAATATTTTAAAATTTTGGGATCAACAAAATACAGTTTCACCATTTGTTGTGTAGTACAGTATGCTTGGGTGCCCTAACAAAATTGCACACAAGTTTCAAATCATAAATTTCATTTCCTAAGCAAGAAGATCACACCTTCAAATTCAACATTACTTAGGTAAAGTTAAAACATTCAGTTATTCAAACATACTATTAAGCATATATTATAGATAGAGGTAGATGAGCCGTTATCATCTTAAGAGCTTTAATATGGATAAGAGTCCACAAAATTGAGAAGTAATTGGTTTCATTTCTTGCATTCAAATTTTCAGAGTTAAATCGGCCCAAGTCCATTCGTGGGGTTAGGTCCATTGTGCTATTACCTGTTTCCCAACATTAGCAATACTAGTCCTAGGATTCCCTGTCTGTATATATAGACCTTTCACTTTACAGTTTATTGTGTTTTATAACCATCTTCTATAGGGATTTTACATCTCCGTTAGAACAACTTGCTGACATATTCACCAAGACTCATCCACCAAATCAATTCCATGATCTTGTATCCAAACTCAAGTTTGGCTTCTCATAATCCGACTTGAGTTTGAGTTGGGATGTTAGAGTTATATCAGGCCAAATCCATGTGCAGGCTATTGTAACACTACGTGTACCATTGGAGCCTTGATGGAGCTATCATTATATGCACAACACATTCGTTGAAGCTTCACTACTTGAACCACTCAATTCATGCCAAGCATCATGTGAAGTGCGATACGAGGACTCCTTCCACCAAGCCACACCTTGCGGTGGTCAAGGTTTCCAATTCTATCTATCTATCTATATATATATATATATATATATATATAGAGACCTCTCACCATACATATTATTGTGCCCAATGCAATACAATACAATACGCACATCAATTCCATTTCACACAAATGATAGCTTAAAACAATTTTAAGAAATACTCAATAACCAGCTCAAGCATGTCCAACTTAAAACCCAAGAAAAAAAAAACCTCCTTGTTTGTACTGAACAACATTGTACAATTGTTTGCTTGTAGATCATCATTCATTAAAACACATTACAAATATTTGAAACTCATATTTCAGTTTCCAAACACAACAAATTAAAAAAAAAAAAAAAAAACTCGGAAAGATAATGTAACCTAACAAATTTCCATTAGAACTAAAATTAATATAAAATAATATATATAAAATAATTTTAATTTTCTGATTGAGCTAAGAAATGAAACGATCGTACAATATCGCATACCGCAAAGGTGAGTGTAAGGAAAGAAGGAGCCGAGTTAGAAAATGGAACGCCGAGTCAGATGGTGCTTTTGCTTTGCTTTGCTTTTGAAGGTCAATAAAAATTTAGAGAAATCGGAAAAATAAAAATAAAAATTTGTGAGAGTAAAAGGTAAAAGATTGGCGGAAGAAAATTAGGGTGAAATCAAGAGAGAAGGAGGGTGAGATCAATGGGTGCGAGTCGCGACTCACGAGTGGGAATGGGTGAGTGAGTGAGTGAGTGGGTGAGAATGTTTCAACTCGAGTTCGACCCGCCGTGTTTTAGGGTTTTCTTCTATCCAAAGCCAATCTGGCATTTCTTTTTTTCTTTTTTCTTTTTTTAAAATTTTAATAAAATAAAATTTGTTTATTTATTATTTTTTTTAAATCTCAGAGAAATTTATTTGATATATTTTTTGGATTCATAATATTTTTTAAAAAAATTAGGAGCGGTCAAGACTCAAAGGGTGAAGACAAAGACAATACAGCAGAATCGAGAAACTTTGCTGAGTTGGCTCAGTGAGTCACGACTCGGTGCGGTGAGTCTCGTTATAGCACATTATGGGATTTGTATATTAGACAGTCCGCTCCATCCATCGTTTTTGGTATGTCAGTATGTGTTTAGGTTTTTTTCTGGGTGCAAACCGCAAACCGTATTCGAAATTACATAGATTGATTATAACACAAAAAGTTACCAATTGTCTTTACAAGAACATTTTCCATGTTTTTAAAATAATGGATCGCATTTCTATTCCTAGACCTTTGAGATGAGCTTAGTTGCAAGGTGACAATTCAATCTTTTATCACGTACAAAATTCGTTGGGACAAGTGAAAATTAAAGATTGAACATAGGTGCAATTTTAACGGTTGAAATTGTGAGATGAAAAAAAACAATTTTCAATTTCAGCCATTGAATAAAAATGTTATAAAAATTAAAAAAAAAATGGTAAAAATGATTGTGTATGAGAAGGGGTGAATTGCATCGGGTGCGATATCTGCCCGATCCTAATCTGAAAATTTGTGTCTTTGACATTGCTGCGCATTACTCATTCATTCTGATGCAAAACTGGCTTTTTCCCTTCTATCATTGTTTGAAAATCCATACAGAAATATTTTGTTTGTGTCCATCAAAATTATGTCGAAATTCATCTACCTCCTAAGTTTAAAGCTCCACAAAATGGTTTCATGAAAATTTCAATATGATTATGTTGGAGCATTTTACACCAACAGATTATGAGAAGATGGATTTCGTGTCATGCTTGCATGCTTCTAACTTCTAAGGTCTGCCATCTACTCCGCAACACTTTTGTAACTTTTATGTTATAGTTTTTAGTCACTTACATCCGGTTGCAACAGGAAGATTGCATAGAATGGCACCTAAAAAGAGACCATTTCACGGATTCATGAAAAGTGTGAACATAAACCTCCTAAGAGACATCCATATTTCACACAATGGACAGAATTACAATTTGCATGGCTCATGGCTGTAGGTCAAATCCTTTGGTAACCTAACAATGTTACATACACAACAAATTTTAAATTTTTTTTTTATTGTTTGTTGAGATGATAGATTGTGATTAGTGCAATATCATTTTCACTCGGATCAGCACTGACATCATTTTTATTATATACTAATCATAATCAACTATTTCAGCAGTTACAAACAAGAATGATAGAATTAGTTGTTATAACTTATTTGACTTATTGTAAGGGGGATCTGCTCGTTTTTTTTTTTTTTTTTTTTTTTTTTTTTTAAGGGTAAGGGGGATCTGCTGGTTCTATCTATTGGTCCGAGACAAATCATACATGAGGCACTAAAAGTTACTACAAGCAATTCAGGGTCTACCTTCTTCTTCTTCTTTTCTCTCTTTTATTTATTTATTTTTATTTTACAAATTGCTACTAATATGATTTGAACCCAGAACATATCTATAAAATTATGTATTTTCTATATGATCCAAGGGCGAATTTATCTTTTAGAGTTGGTTCTGACAAAGTCCATATTCGCATCAATGTATCATAAGCACAACTCAAATTGTGGTTTTACCTTTTCAAATCATCACCTATTCAACAACTACCAAATCATGCAAAGACAATGTCCATTGAATCACACAAAGCTAGCCTCCTAATATTCCTCTTGTATCAACAAGTTATTCTAGGACTACAACTTTATCACACCATTTTTTATATCTTATGTGGCAGACTATTGCTAGCCATCTGTTACTTTTACATGGATTCACCATTTTTTTCCTACCACTCACATAGTCAACCACACAGGAGAGTTGTGGTAAAGTCTGTAGAACAAGTAAAACAATTTGTGGTCCTAAAATTATTGTTATTCAAAGACATGTATCAGCCGAGATTGTATATAAATATAAACAGTAGCATCAATTGACAAACCTACCACAAGCTAGCTAGCAAAAACAGCCAACGAAAAGAACTATGGCACTAACTATTACTAGCACAACCACCATCACCACTTTACTAATCTCTCTCATTTTCCTTCCCAAATTGTATTCTTCTGAACACAATATAGACTATGACTATTCATCAATTCCAAAATCAGACGTTGATCTTTTGGAATTTCCTCTAAATTTAGAGTTCCTGGAAGCTGAATTCTTTTTGCATAGCTCTTTGGGTTATGGCTTAGATGAATTTGCTCCAAATCTAACCAAGGGAGGTCCATCACCTATTGGTGCTAAAAGGGCAAATCTAGATCCTTTTACTCAGGATATTATCAAGCAATTTGCTTTCCAAGAAGTTGGACACTTGAGGTTTCTCTTTTGAAATCATTATTTAATTTCTTTCACTCTTTTTGTGTGTGTTTAATGGGCTCTAATTAGTATAATTGATAAAGCTTTTTGCCCTTAAATAAAGGACTTGAATTTGAATCTAACATTAATGTCTTGACATGATGATAAAAAACAATTATCATAATGTAGATACTATAGATTTTAAATCCTATTGTGGATATAACTTAAAAAAAAAATGTATGTACTAAATACTAAGTTCTTGATGCAGGGCCATTCAAAAAACAGTTAAAGGATTTCCACGACCATTATTGGATTTAAGTATAGCATCATTTGCAAAAGTGGTTGATCGTGCATTTGGGCGACCATTGGCACCACCTTTTGATCCTTATGCTAGTGGACTTAACTTCCTCCTTGCTTCTTATCTTATTCCTTATGTTGGACTCACTGGCTATGTTGGAGCAAATCCAAAACTCCGAGCCCCTGCTTCCAAAAGGGTAACCAAGATTTAAACTTATTATCAATCCCTAGTAATGTTCTATGAAACATACAGTTTTACACACACACACACACGCGCACACACACACACACTACCATTTGTTTTTATAGAATAAACTATCATTTTTCTGTTAAGAAATGATAAAGCTTAACAAGTGGAATTCGTAATTTTTTAAAGGTCTAAAATCAAGTTACACTTGGTATAATTCACCTAATAGTTTTTCATTGAATTAATATTTTGAGAATCCTACCATTGGATTCTTTGTTCTCTATATTTTTAACATGCACGCCAAATTTAATATCAATCAATGTAATTTACTTTTTAATCTGCTGGCTTCTTTTTTTTACCTAATTGTATAGTAAAAAATCGAATCTATATTCTATATATTACTAAAAGCTGAAGCGTAACATTTAATGTTGCTACGCTCAGGTTGAGCCACACCAGCTGCCATATCGTTACCATTCTTTTTCCTGAATTTGTCATACAATTTAAAAATACTAATAAAAAGAAAATAATTTCCAACCCTTTGTCTTCCACGGTTACAATTTTAGATGGCAACCTTTTGTCTTCTACAGTTACAATTTTAAATAGCAACCCTTTGCATTCTACAGTTACAATCTCAAACAACAACTTTCTAGCTTCCTAACGCTAGACTTTGGCTTTTTAACTCCTTCATCTCATCTTCTCCTCACACTATATTAATACTGAAAAGTTAGATGATTTAGTTTAGGTATCTCTAAATCTCAGTTCCTTTTGACCTCTATTCTTGTAGCTACCTACATAATAGTTCAATGTAGAGATTAGATCAATAGTGTTGTTCTTTTTTTATTGATATATTTTTTTTCTTTTTTAATTTTGTTACTACCTCTTTTGTGTTGTGGGTCATATATGAGGTTATATGTATTCAAGTTGGGTATTTGTATTGATAGATGATTGTTTGTTTCTATGTTTAAAATTGATTTGGTTTTTTTTTTTTTATTATTAATGTTTGAGACAGTAACATTATTGGTTTATATGGTGTAATCCGTGTGATAGAGTTTTTGTAGTATCCGTGTGATAGAGTTTTAGTAGTTAGAAAATTGAATGATAGAGTTTTAGTAGTATCGTGCCTACAGAAATTCAATTGAATGATGTAATTCGTGTTTGCAAATATTCAATTTGCTAACTACTAAAATACCTTAGCAAATTGAATTATAGAGTTTTAAATTCAATACTCTACTCAGAACATGATACTTCTCCTTTTTTCTTGGTCTCCTCATTTAAGTAAATCCCTCCTTCATCATTGAAATCGATTTAGAATTCCTTCTATTAGCTTTGATTGTACTCTTGGCTATATCATAGAAGACTATTTTTTGACATAATCTTTTTATGGTAATTATCGTCATTTTTGTTGTAGTTGAATCAAAATAAGATTATGCTAGATCTGCATAATTAGTAGTTGTTGCATCTTCATCATTATCACAAGTTTAAGATAGAGATTACCCTCATCAATAGTTGTTGCGTCTTCTTCATTGCCAAACTTGATCATCTTGACAAACCTTTTATTTATCTGATTGTACCACATGTATTTATTTACTTATAGATTCTATTTGATTGTAAGATTTTTATGTCTTTTGATATAAATTAACCAGCTGGTATGTTAGCCAAACCGCTTGCTTCTTCAGTTTTTTTTAATCTTTTACTTTGCCTCTAACACTATCGTAATTGGTTGTCTCTTTAATGACATGTTTTGTCTCAATCGCTATATATATATATATATATATATATATATTGTTTTGTAGGATCCATGCAAGCAAGAAAGAGTTTAAGATGCTTGCAGTGTTATTCTTTCAAGTTTTTTACAGCATGAACAACTTGCGTTATTAAAGTAATTACAAAATATTTTATATCAATAATTATTTGTTAATAGGTTTTTGACAACTTTAAAATATAAAATGTTTTAGGTTAAGTGGGTAACAACTTTAATTTTGTTAATTTTTGCTTTCTAAATTACTAATAGTAATTTATCATGTTAAATTGGTAGTTTATTTGTATATTAATCAGCTACAATGTTGTAATGTTATTTAATTTTTTTTTCTTCCAATTTGTGAGGTTTAATTCAAATAATTTTGAATAAGTCCTCTGAAATCAAATTTAATACAAAAGAAATTTTGTTAGGGATTCTGTAAGGCTAAGGGGAGCTTAAAGATAATATAAGTTTTGGCTTCATATAATATACTTATATTGTGAGCATTAGTTGCTACAAGTAGTATTGTAGTAACTTAGATATGAAACTTTAGATACAACACAAACAGCTAAGGATAACGACATTTACTAATATTTGTCTTTTAATTTAAATGGTATTTTGCATAACTGCTTTGTATTCATTAGATTTCATTTTCAGTATTTTTCTTGTGCATCGCACGGGTTAGTGACTAGTTCTAATAAAACCCAGCCCTTTTTTAAGATGGGAGGTAGACTAATAAAGTAAAGACCGGCGTGAGTTCACAACATTTACTATGGTATCCTAATATATTAGTATTTGCCTTAAAATCATTAAAGGGTAAAATGCCTAGATTGTATTAATTAGATTTCATTTTCAGTAATTTTCCCATGCATCGCACGAGTTAGTGACTATTTCTAATAAAACCCAGCCCTTTTTTAAGATTGGAGGTAGACTAATAAAGTAAAGACCGGCGTGAGTTCACAACATTTACTATGGTATCCTAATATATTACTATTTGCCTTAAAATCATTAAAGGGAAAAATGCCAAGACACCCTTGAACTTTGAGATAATGATCATGACACCCTTGAACTTTTATTTTAGCCAATTCACTCCTTAAACTTCAAGCATGTGCCAAATTGTGACTTTTGTTAGTCATCCATTCAGCCGTTTAAACTTACTAATGTCACTCAAGTGACAATTCTCCAGTTGCAACTTGCAACAGAGAGAGAGTTCAGATAGAGGGAGAAAATCTGCTGTTTGGACTTTGGAGTCACCGTTCGTGGTCCAGCTGTTTGTTAGCCACCATTGGTTGAACATGCACGATCATTTTTTTTCTTCCTGGCAAACAAACATGCTTCAATCAATGTTCTTTGTTTTTGATTTACACCCAAAGTTTTGAGTGCATCATTTGACACACGTAGTGTTGGAAAAAATTAAGCTTAAAAAAATTAATGACTCCCAAGAAGTGCGAAAGCCACAAACAAGTTTTCAAATTGATAAAACAATCAAATTTTCAACGAGAAAGCACAAAAACGTTTCTTTGTATCACAATCGGCAAGTTTTTGGAGAAACCCATTCATGAAATTGAACCCATTAAAAGAAACTAACATCAAGTAGTACAAATGCCCCAAAACTCCAAAACGTTTTCTCTTTTCCTTCAGGTTTTTCTTGGCAACCAAACACAAAGAAAGAGATAGAGAGGGAGCAGAATTTATGGAATGGAAACCATGATATATTGAGTTTTTAAACATGTTTATAATATATTACATAACTAGAATACTACAATAAAAAGGCTTAACTTTTATAGTAATAGTCTCAGGTTGTAAGGACTGAAACTTTAACACACACAACTAATGTGAGATAAACATCTCTATTAGTTTAACGACTAACTAATAGTGTAAAGTTCAAGGAGTAAATTAACTAAAATAAAAGTTCAAGGAGTGTCATGGCCACTACTTCAAAATTCGGGGGTTTCTTGACATTTTTCCGATAGTCCTTAGTATTATTCTAACAAATATGTGGATGTGGATATGTTCAGCTTGTTGCAGGCCTTTTAGCTGTGGAATCAGGGCAAGATGCAATTATTCGAGCCTTATTATACGAGCGTGCAATGATGAAAGTGCCACCATATGGAATAACAGTGGCAGAGTTTACAGATCGCTTTTCAGAACTAAGGAATAATCTTGGACATGCAGGCTTCAAAGATGAAGGTCTTGTGGTTCCCCTTGTTGAAGGTGCTGAAGGAAAGATCACAGGGAACGTGCTTGTTGGAGATAACGACTCCATTGCATTTGAAAGGACCCCAGAAGAGGTACTGAGGATTGTGTATGGTGGAGGAAATGAGCATAATCCTGGTGGGTTCTATCCAAAAGGAGCTAATGGTCGCATAGCCAGATCTCATTTACATTCTATGCCTAAAGCTTGATTACAAGAAAACTAGCTTTGATGTGTTTTTTTTTTTTTTTTTTCAGTGTTTAAATTATGTGCCCTTGCATTCATAACAAATAAATCTATTATGAGTTTTTATGATTATGTGCCAAAATTATTGTTTTAAGCTTTATCCAGTTTGTTCAAAAAGTTAGACTTTGTTTAGGTTCCGACTAACTCATTAGTAATCATCATGGAGTTAATATCATAATTTCAAATCATATTATATCTTAATCAAGAAAGGGGAAAAAAACATTTGATGTTGTGGACCCATTTTTGTGTTGGTTGTTTCTAGGGAATCAAAATCTCCAAATTGATAAATAGATTACTTCGAAGGAGTCCAAAACTCCGAAGTGAAAAAACATGTGAATACCTTTCCATGTTGTACCAAAATAAAAAACAATACAATCTTTCTCAAGAATTCTAATTGTTGGTTAGGGAAAATATTCATTTCTTAATAACATTTATAATATTTTGTGCATCATTTATTGGAAACTATTCTTTTAGTTTTAAACAAACTTTCTCAAACCCAATTTTTTTCTCCCTACAATTCAAAACACCAAAAACATATCTAAAAAATTAATAAAAATCAACACTACGATTCAAAACCAAAGTGCAAAAAAGTTTACTTCAACTCCTTTTTATGTGACATTAAACCGAAGTTACAAACAAAAATATGTAATAGAAAAAACGATAGTTAGAATAAAAGATGTGAAGAAAGAATTCGGAAAAAAAAAAACATTAGTGTATTCTTTTTTCATTGAGAATATATCCTTTATAAACAATAGATAAATCAACATTAGAAAATAAAATTTATGTTTCACTCAAAAATTGCAAGAATGATTAATTAAATTCAAAATTTTTAAAAAGGCTTTTAAACCATGCAATAGAAATAGGTGGCCAATCCCAAAAAAAAGTATTGGTTGTAGCCTTATATATGATAATTGTAACTATTTTTCCCACAAAAAAAAAAAAAAAAAAAAAAAAAACAAAAACAAAAACAAAAACAAAAACAAAAAACAAAAACAAAAGCAAAAAAAAAAGAAAAAGAAACCAATAGTATAATTCAAAAGTGGCAAAAAAGGTAGAGGAAATTTTTTGAAAAAACAAATAGTGTAAATACTTTCATAATCAGATCCAATATATGAATAATAAATAGTGTAAGGACTTGGGCCCAAGTGGCCATGATTGGCCCAGGTAAACAAGGCCTAAGGCTGGCCCGGGTAACCAAGGCTGTCCTAGGTAACTAAAACTGGCTTAACACTATAGGGATAGGCCCAGCCCAATGACAAAAGTACAAGGGTGTAAGGTCGGCACTAGGGGGGAAACCTACTATATTTGGGTTGGGTTAGGTCCAATACCGACTAATTGTATGGGGAGGTCGATAAGAAGATGGTCAAATTCATGTTGGTTCCTTGAGCACAATTAGTGCCTTTGGGAAGTTTGCTGTCGAACGTTAATTGGCGTCAGGAACAAGTTTCAAGAGAATCCTCAAAAGGCTGGCCTGGGTAACCAAGGCTGTCCCAAGTAACTAAAACTGGCTTAACACTATAGGGATAGGCCCAACCTAATGACAAAAGTACAAGGGGTGTAAGGTCGGCACTAGGGGAGAAACCTACTATATTTGGGCCGGGTTAGGTGCAATACTGACTAATTGTGTGGGGAGATCGATAAGAAGACGGTCAAATTCAGGTCGATTCCCTGAGCACAGCTAGTGCCTTTGAGAAGTTCGTTGTTGAACGCTAATTGGCGTCAGAAACAAGTTTCAAGAGAATTCTCAAAAGGAATCATTTTTCCTTGGGATTCTAGGTAGAAGTGGAATTGCATGAGAACTAATGCAAAAGTAATAATTTGGATCTCCACTTAGGGGAGACTATAAAAGAGAAGAGAAGATGAATGGAAGGGGGGTTGGCAAACACACAGAGGGAGAAGAAGGAGAAAGTGAAGGAGTGAAGAAAGGAGAGTGAGAGGGGAAATCAGAGGGGATTAGGGTGGGGCTTGTGACAATGAAGGAGAGGAGTTTGGGCTGTTAGAGTAGCGTTTGAGGCAACATTTAATAGGAGTGTAAGGATACCCACCAATAAATAAATTGCGAGCCCAAAATCATCATCCCTAATGGAAGTATCAGGGGGATTGCGCACCACAAATATATAAATAAATACTAATTTTTTAACACAAAATTAAATTTATTTTTTAAGAATCTCAAAGAAAACATTAATGAGATGAGGAAGGTGAAGACTAAAATTGTAATACCCCAATTTTGTTTTTATGATTATCACCGTATCTTGTCATTTTTTAATATAGAGTTGAGGTACTATATGTGTGTGCACAGTAAGATGAGAGTAGACAATTTTGTAGTGCTACAAAATAGGTAAGACGATTAAAGTGTTAGTGCATACAATTTGGTGCGGCAATTAAAATAATAAATAATTAAATAAAAGAGGAAGATGTTTATGGGCCTCTTGGAGACTAAAGAGATAAGTTTAAGCGGGTTTTAAACTCTAGCCCACTATCCCACCAAGCCCACAACTCTGATGTGTTAAAGTATAAGTAGAGGAAAAAATAAATTAGGGTTTTCATTAGAAGGGTTTCTTAGTAAAAGTGGATGCCAAAGAAAATTTGAGAGGGAGAGAGAGAGGTGGTGTGACAAAAGGAGGCAAAATTGTTTAAGGGCATAAGGTTTGGCTGCAAAATCAAGGTGAGAGCCTTATCTCAATATTTCTATACTGTTTATAAATCTTGAGATATGTTTATGGGTTTGGCAGTGTGGTAAGATTCAGTTATAAACTATTCAATTACAATGGAAAGATGGTTAATTATGAGTGATATTCATGTAAAGATCCGATTGTAATACTCTTCAGTTATGGTACTATTGTATTTAATTTTGATTACCTGTTGAAATTGAGAACCTTGGGTCTAACAAAGGATTATATATATTAGATTAATTCCTAAAAGTGAGTACATGATTTCATTGAGTTGCCTACAGGTTTCATTCGAATATAGACTTAATGATTATAACCTTTAATCCTAAAGGTGGCCCTGTATCCTTATGTTTTCAATGGGAATATTAATCTAAGGTCTAGGGTATTTTGGCTGCTGCTTCTCTAATGGTAAAATGAGATTTGACCCAATGCAAGGAAACATTATTGGCCGAGAATATCAATTGTGGTTATAGGAATTTGCTTGAACTCTAGTAGTATAGATTAGTTTTGGGGAAACATTGTTGCGGTGGGACTTTGATAAGGAAAAATAAATTGCTTAATTCAATGGTATATGCGAAAGTAGATTTCATACCTGATTTTTGTAGGATAGTAGGAAAGAAGAGGTTTGTAAGGATTAGATACCATGCTTACTGATTAAAGCATTCTTTTGTTTAGATCTTACGGAAGATTAAAGTGTTCAGCTGTGTTCAGATGTATTAGCAAGAGAGGTAAGTAATTATGCATAATATGTTCAAGTTTTGTCCAATAGGTTCTTAGAAGTTAAAAGTTTTCAAAAGTTTTGTATTTCAAACTTATATTTTCTAAAGTTTACCAAAAGTATTTTTACATCATTGAAAGAGAAATTTTGACTAGTAAATAATGTTTAGAGAGAAACTTTGAATTTTAAATAAAGTTTTGAACATCTGAAATTCATTTAAAAGATGATTTATAAACTAAACTATTTTCAAAAAAGAATTGCGTTTCAATATAAGTTTTCTAAATAGGTTCTTGTTCTTTAAATTTGTTAAAACCAATTGATTGCAAAGACATATTCTTATTTTCCAAATGCTATTTAAGACGTTTCTTTTAGCAAATTGGGTTTTCAGACTTACTCAAGAATTGTAAAAATATCTATATAAACTCTTTAGTTCTTATCCATTACCTAAGAGAGTCAAGCATCCTTTGATTTATGTTTCAATTTGATATTGTGATATTCGATATGCTTTTGTTGTTGGAATAATTGTTAATATTAAGAGAATTATTATATTTTGTATATATTTTGTTTTGAGATATGTGACTTAAAATGAATGTTTTTAGAATTTATCAGATAAATGTGTAAATCCGCTCACAGGATTGTATGTGAGAATATGTGTTGATCCTTCACCAGCAGGGGTTAGACGTTGGTATCCACTCACAGGATTGTATGTGAGAATATGTGATGTGTATATGTGACCTTATGCTTTGATCAATTATATGTATGTGTTTTCTAATGATTTTGAGATGTGATTACATATGTATTAAGTGATTCATTATATGAAATGGAATTATTATTTTTGATATTATTGAAGGAGTTTGTGAAAATTTAAAATACTCGTGCTTTGCTTGACTATAGTCCATTGTGTATTCTGTATAATTACTTACTAGATGTGTGGCTCACCCCATCAATTACAATTTTCAGATTAAAGTTTAGTTGGGGAACTGAACCATTGGATTGCTTCGTAAGGTGCAAGGTAGAGCGTGGAAGTTTTTAGGCGAAGTCAATAATACTTGAAGCCTTAAAAGATTATTAGTTTTTTTTTTTATTATTCCACTTTAGATTTCACAGTATTTTGGAAATTATTCTAAATTGAGGATTTTAGTATTGTAAAAGATTTATTAAGATCAATGTTTATTTGGAGTTTTATTGAATTATGTTTAAATTAATTATGTCTAGTGAGTTATGTAAGTTCATCAAGTTAGTTATGCATCTAAATTCATGTTCCATGGATTTGGGTTGTGACAAAGATAAAATATCCATAAACATTTAAAACAATCACTCGGACATCTAGAAACATTACGTGACAAAAACATATAAATTTGTTGCTAATTTGTCAAACAAAATATTTACAAATAGTGAAAGGAAACTACACAAAATTAATTTGTGCGGTCTGTAAACCATTTTCTTTAACTACACAAATTGTTACTCATCATAGTGTCTAGACTATCTTGTTGTTTTCCAAATAAACTAAAACTTGACAACAACACAACATAAGACATATTATAATCTCATTTTCCCCTAACTTAGGTCAACAATAAACATTATTCATTAAGAGCATTCAACATTATAAATAAAATGACAAAACAAAAACTTGCATCAAGGAAAATATATTAATTAATTATGAATAGGACAATAAGGGTACATACCTCTAGTAGATCCATAACATGCTTGATTAGGGCTCCTCATACGGGGGCAATTGTTAGGTTGTATCATTTTCATCACAAAAAATTAAGCTAAACATGTGAATACCTTTTCAAAGACAATATTTTCATTGATTTCATTGTTCAATTGGAAAATTCTAAATTAAAGGAAATAAATATGTAAAGTTAAAATCACCCAAGATAAATATATAAAAACAATATTTTTTGTTTTTGATTCTTCATTGATTTCATTGTTTACCTATAAACATTTAAAATATACTAGATAAATATTTAAAGGCAAAATTATATATAAAATTAAAATCATACAAGATGAATGTGTATGTTATATATAACATAGTCAAAAAATTAGGAGTAAAAAAAAAAAATATGAAAGAAAATGATGATGTGGATGATGGTGTAGTGGATGGGGTGGCGGCGGCACACTAGGAATATAGCAAAATTAAATGGTAAGCTTCCATAATGAGGCTTTTTTTCTAGGTAGTTTTTTTGTTTTTCATCAGAATATGGGATAGTTTTGGTTGTGTAGATGGGGTAGTGGAAAGTTTTATAGAACATAGGATAATTTCATAAACATGAGTAGGATTTTAGTTTTAAATTTTTTTTTTTCAATTTACGATTTTAACCTCATTTTTATGTTTTAGGAACAAGGATAAGTTAATTCAATTAGGGGTATTGTTTGAAGTTAAAAAGAGAATAATTAACTCTCTTTATCCTATTAATATATAAAGATATAGATGTTGAAGGGTTTCTCTTGCTTTCTTTTTAAGTTTTACCCCCCAAAAAATAAAAGATAAAAAGTCTTTCTCTTATGGTCCTTTTAGATTGAAGGGAGAAGGTGGGGGAGTGAAGGAGAGTAAAGTAGAGTTGGCTAAAAATAAGATAATTTTGAGCCTCTACTCTACTCTACTAGACTCTCCCTCATTTCACCTCAATTCAAACAGACCATTAGTTTAGCCTTCAATAAGGCCAAATGATTCGATTGCTAGTTTCTCCCTGCGGTTATAACAAAGGTTTTCCTTTTTCCTGCTCATAAAGTTCGTGCTATCATGATCCATCAGCGTCAGGCAAATAGCAAACACAATTTCTTGAGCATCTCATCAACTTTGGGGTAAATTTCTTGAGCTTGAGAGTGTCTCTTTCCCCCTGAAGTAAACTCATTGATCACTCCCTCCAATTCAATCATGGAAAAATCATCAATCTTTTTCACTTCTCTATCATTTATCAGTTTTCTCACACTAGCAACATGCCAACATCTTCCCATCTACCAGCATTGGCATATGAATTAGCTAACAACACATAGCGCCTGTTCAATTACCCTCTTTCCTATTTGCTTTCCCAAATCAATATTCTTGTAGATTTTGCAAGCTCCAAGGAGAGCACCTAATACACACCAGCATCAGGGCTCATGGGCATCTTGTTAGTGAGCTCTCTTGCTTGTTGCTTCCTTTTCAGCTCTTCCAAGCAGATCAAACATGCATAACAAATGTTCTGTTGTGGTCTCAATACCATAACTTTAACCATATAGTAATAACTAAAGTAATACCTACCCTCCGCAACTAACCCTGAATGAGCACATGCATTGAGGTCATTCATAAAAATGATGTTATCAGGATCTCCTTAAACAGCTAAGCTGAATAGCTACCTCTCCTTTACCATGCATTGCTAAGTGCTAACCCCCCAATCTAGCAATTTCACGACGAAATCCCTTTATGTGGCAACCCATTGAAAACTTCAAAAGCCTTGTCTGGACAACCACATTTGCAGTACATGTCAATAATAGTTGTTGCAATCTTTGAGTCCAATTTAGTTCAATTCCACTCTTCGCTATATATCCATGTAGAGCCCATAATCCTATAAAAGTCGATAGCACACTTGCTGCCCCGCCATGGACTTATCCAAAACTACCTTTTGTTCGCTCTGCATCTTGTCAACTAAAGCAAACGCCTAAGGAAACTGATTGCTCTGGACATAAGCAGCAATCATGGCATTGAATTAAGAAACAGAACTTTTCTCACAGGCATCACCTCTACAACTTCAAAAGCATCATCTACAAATCCCCATCGGTAATGCCCTATAGTCAAACTAGTCTAAGACACGACATCCCACATGTGCATATTATCAAAGACCCTTCTTGCTTTCTCCAAAGACTGAAAATCCACATACTATGAATCAAATTATTTTGAGAAAACCCATTTGGTTCGAAGCCAAATTTTACATGATCATGGACTTGTTTCCCTACTTCAATAGCATTATCGTTGCAACAAGTTCTTATAACAGAAGGGTAGGTAAATCCATTGAGTGCAACAGAGTCTCGCAACATTTGTGACTTGTGTGTACAAGTAAATGCAATTTTTGGGCATTGGCACTGCAAAGTAACCTTTCATTATGGAGTTGTAGATGAAAGCATCAGGGTTGCCATGTTTGGAGATAACACAGAACTCAATGACCCGGCCCATGGCATCGTTATCGGCTGAAAGGTCAAGTTGGATGAGTTGTGAGTGAGATTGCTTGTGCTCAGCCATGGTTGTGCATGATTCGAGGCCATTCAGTGGAGAAAATTAGTGCGACCTGGGCTACGAGCTTAACGAGTGTGGACTGTGGATTGAGGACAAAGGCAAAAAAATGACTTCACTCCAAGAATCAAGATTGAGGACCGTTGAATGTTGATGCATTTTTGTCCCCCCATTTTAAATTATTTTATTTTGGTCTCTTAAAAGTTTTTAAATGGAACAATTTAAGTCACTCCAATTTTTTGGTTTATGGGACTATTAAAAAGCTGAGGCACCTTATATCAAGGAAGTAAATTGAACAACCCCATATTTAAGAGACTAAAACAAAACCAACCTCATATTTAAGAAACCAAAATTACAACTAATAGATGGACAAATAATAGACTAGGTACTAAATTGTTACATTTTAAAAAAGTTAAAGGACTAAAATTGAATGTTTAAAATTCGGAAATCAAAATTGAATAAACTCCATATTCAAATGACCATAAACTCATTTCGTCCATTTAACTTACGTGTGTGTTAGTTCAACTAATAATGTTTGAGCAATATTAGGACCACAAAAACTTATACAACTTTTGTCAGGTGAGTTGTGGATGTTGTTCCTATCATTTTTCATAAAAAAAAAAATTGTAATTTAATAAGGACTAACATCAAATCTTGTTTACATTTTTTTTTTTAATTATAAAAAGCTTATTGATATTTTGATGTGATCGTTGTGATGGTATAAAATAATTAATGGAAATGATGTCTATAAATTTAAAAGTAAAATTAAAACATGCCAATTTCAATCATCCATAAACGACAACAGTTTTCAGCCTTCCCACAAACGAAACAAGTGTCTCTTTGTAGCTTACACAAGAGAAGTCCAAAATTATAGCCAAAGCATGGAGCAAGAACTCATTTCGGAGAATTGTTGGTGAGGAGGATATCTGATATTGTAATAACCAATAATTGTCTCTAAGAATGACCACCATTCCCTCTGTAAGCTCCTCTCATCCTCTGTTGGTAAAAACTTTGTCGAAAGCCACAAGACCAACCACCTAAATATGCCACATCTGTATATATATATCATCCAATGAAACATGCAACTACGTACCGTAGTTTTGGACACCCATGTCTCTTAAAGTCCTCATGTTCTTCACCTTCAATCTCTCTTTATTCTCTTCCTTCCCATTCCAGTTGGTGCAAACCAAATTCCTCTAGTAATTCATCAGAAACAGACACTGGAGAAAGAGAAACAAGTAAACCAAATTGAAAATGAATAAATTTGTCGTATCAGGAGTCGCCATTGTCCTCGTAGTAGGTGTAGTCATTGGAATCATAGCCAGTGTAAGCCATACGGGCAGCTCTAGCAAGGATGATAATGTATCTACGACTTCAAAATCAGTTAGTGCCATTTGTAGTCCAACTGATTACAAAGACGCATGCATTAAGAGCCTTAGCTCATATGCCAACAATCAAAGTGCTACCCCAAAAGACTTCATTCAAACTGCTTTACAGGTCACCATCCAAGAGGTGAAAGCAGCATTACAAAAGTCTGGTGTCATAGGGAACGGCACCAACAATTCAACTCAGAAAATGGCCGCGGATGATTGCAAGGATTTGCTGCAATTTGCAATTGACGAGCTGCAAGCTTCATTCTCAACGGTGGGTGACAGCGAGTTGCATACCATAAGTGATAGAGAGGATGAGCTCAAAAACTGGTTAAGTGCTGTGATATCATACCAAGAGACATGCATTGATGGGTTCACTCAGCCAGACCTGAAGAATGAAATGTCAAATGGGCTTCTTAATGCTAGTCAGCTGACAAGCAATGCTTTAGCCATTGTTTCTGCACTTTCTGAAATCTTGACTTCCTTCAATATCCCAATCAACACGACTGCAAGCTCTCGACGACTTCTTGATGCATCAGGAGTTGATGACAATGAATATCCTGAATGGCTTTCAGCCAAGGATAGAAAGCTATTACAAAGCAATAGCGGTGGGCAGGTGAAGCCCAATGCGATTGTAGCAAAGGATGGGAGCGGACAATTTAAAACCATCACTGCAGCTCTTGATGCATATCCAAAGGCCACTACTGGTAGATATGTTATATATGTGAAGGCTGGAATTTATGACGAGTATATTATTGTTACAAAAAATCAGGTCAATGTGTTCATGTATGGAGATGGACCTCAAAAGACGATAATCACGGGAAAGAAAAGCTTCCGTGAGGGCGTCTCCACCTACCAGACAGCCTCTTTTGGTAAGTTAATTCCTATATTAGAAGAGTAATGATTAGGGATTCATAAAATGAACTGTTTAATACTTTCAAAAATCAAATTATTTCTATATAGGGGCTTCATTTGATAATATTTGATTATTTGTGTTGAGTACACGTGTGAGTAAAATCCCACATTGAATAAAGATTAGAATAAAGATTAGAAGAATGAGTAGTTAATATAACATAATTGAACACATACCTATTGGGCTTAGGCCTTTTGGGTTAAAGTGAGTTTCTATATGTTATATTAATTATTTAAGAAAGCTCCTCAATGTGTTTATCTCCCCAATAAGTGGATCAGAGCCCATGGTGTGGCGAAGGTGGTGAGGTGTTCATGCATGGTCCCTAACCAGCGTAGTTGACACGTGGTTCCCATGGATGACGCGTTGATGAAGTGAAAGCCCATTAGGTAAAGGGGAGTGAGTAGGACTTGTTCATGGCCCACAGAGAGGTCTTGAAGTCCATAGAGAGGCAGACTCACACGTGAGTGGAAGATTGTTGGGGTACACGTGTGAGTAAAGTCCTAACAATAATTATTAATTATTGAGTACATACCTATTGGACTTTAAGCCTTTTGGGTTAAAGTGTGTCTCTATATGTTATATTAATTATTTAAGGAAGCTCCTCAATTTGAATTGGGTTCAATTATAAACTTGTAGTGACTTGTAATGAACTTTGATCTTGCAGCTGCGATTGGAGCTGGTTTTATAGCCAAGTCAATGGGATTCCAGAACACGGCTGGTCCGGAGGGACACCAGGCTGTGGCACTCCGAGTTCAGTCAGACACGGCGGCCTTCTACGACTGCAGAATGGACGGGTACCAGGACACATTGTATGTCCAAACCCATCGCCAATTCTATAGCAACTGTGTCGTCTCAGGCACTGTTGATTTCATATTTGGTGACTCTAGTACGGTCATCCAGAATTCTAAAATCATTGTTAGGAAGCCAATGGACAACCAACAGAACACAATAACTGCTCAGGGGAGAAAGGATAAACGTGAAATCACAGGCTTGGTCCTCCAAAACTGCAATATTGTTCCAGAGGAATCACTCTATCCTTTAAGACTCCAAATCCGCTCATACTTAGGTCGGCCATGGAAGGAGTTCTCTCGAACTGTTATCATGGAATCAACAATTGGGGATCTCATTCAACCAGCAGGGTGGCTAGAATGGGCTGGTAACTTTGCACTGGATACGCTGTATTATGCAGAGTATGCAAACCAAGGTCCAGGTGCCAAAACTGCTGGGAGGGTCAAATGGAAGGGATACAAAGTGATCACAGACAGAAATGAGGCTCTTCAATTCACAGTTAGTCCATTTATCCAAGGAAACCAGTGGTTGGGAAACTCTACTGTACCCTACTACCTTGGGTTCAAAGGCACGCAAGCTTCATGAACAGACGGACTTTAAAAAATATCCAATCCATAATATTAGGACGAGAGGATGGTCATCGATTGCCACCCTTGTCTAGTTTTGTTTTTGTTTTTTGAGTTCAAACCCTGTCTAGTAATTGAGATTCTGTATTTATGTTTTAATAGGCATTTTGCCCTACCTCAGTTTTATATCATGCCTGATGTTGCGGGGTTTTTTTTTTTTTTTTTTTTTTTTTCCTCGAGGCACAAAGATGTTGCAGGTTTTTAAACAATTATTAGATGATTAATCAAATAAATAGCCATTTTCCGCATGTTAGTAGAATATATTTCCGAATAAATAAATTCAAAATGTATTATTGAATACAGAGTGGTTCTATTCACAAACCATATGTACAACTTTTCCACTGAGCAAACAAGAATATTGAGCTAATGAATCTATTCCCAAATATGGAATAGACACAAAAATTGAACTATCCCATCCCAGATGATCTACAAAAAGCACACAGACCACAAGGTCATATCAAGGTAGTAGTTCTGAAGACCTGTGATCCCCAGGGATTCATCAAGGCAATAACACAGGCCCTGTTGTTTATTGATTTCCCCCAAGCATCAACCGCTTGCAGCTTGCCCAATGGTCTGATGTCACCAACTTTTCGAAGCACTTAAATTGCATTCTAATTTGTAGATACTATAGATATGAGAAAATCTATGAACACAACTTTTGCCACTACCCTAATGTGGTTGACTGTGAAGGGTGGAGAAAAAGCGGTTTAAAAAGAATCCATGTAAAAGTGATAAGCAATTACTCAAAGTCTATCACTTTAGAGTTGTGGCACAAAAGTTGTTGACCTAGAAGAACTCTTAGATAATGAGTCTTTCCATTAACAGAATCAGGCAAAGTAGTAAAAATGAAGTACTTACTGTGATATTGGGAAACATTTATTACATAGACAAGAGAGACTTCATATGAAAATTATCTTTCAAGTAATTGTATGTAACTGACCTAGAGGTAAGTTTGTATTTTATCTAGTTCAACCAGCCAATCTAATTAGGCATCAAAATACAGCTATACACCATTGGCCAGAAGAACCAATGACGTTACATCAAACATCATGACTCTCCCCTAAGGCAAGTTCATGAGGGTGTAAGTTTTCAAGTTCCAAAGGCGTCTGTGACTCTTCAAGTCTAGGAAACCAATCTTGGAGAGGGAGACAAGATGTTCAAATAAACAAGAGGTCAAGTTTCATAAAGCCACGGGGGAGGAGGAAGGGGGAATAAGCAACTGAGTTAGTGTTAGATTTTTTTTTTTTTTTTTTTGGGGGGGGGGGGGGGTGGGGGGATAAGTAAAAAAATTAGGTAATAACAATAAGGGTGATAGAGGCAAAAAAATGGCAAACACCACCAACATCATCATCTAAGAGCTTCCAGTAATGCACAAAAATATGAAATAGGACTAGGAATCTGTAATGCTAACTTCAAAACACCTGAAATATATACACACGCACACACACACACGATAGGGGATTTAAACCAATGATGTCCTTGTCATGATAATTGCTCTTTATCATCAAGTCGATATATATATATATATATATATATATATATAAAATAAAATTCCATTAAAGAAAAAGCACAAAAGGGACATAACCCTAATGCAGAGGAAGTATGCAAAGGCAAAGTCCAACCAAAAATAAAGATTAAAGTAAAAGTACAAAAATTCATGATATCCAGGACTCTAGAAAGTCTGCAGTGGAAAAAGTATAAGATATTGAAGTCCATTCAGATAAAGTCTTCAAAATAAGAATTTCGACCTCATCAGGTGTTACTCTTTCCCCTCAAAAGTAAAATAGAAATTACAATTACACTAACGAAACACATAAGAACACACATAAAAGTAGTAAAGCAACTAGATTTCCCTACTATGCAATAAAACGAGTCAAGCAAGATATGAAAGCTATAGCTAAGCCCTACCAATATAGCTCAATTTTCAAGCAACAGGAACTTGTTAAAGAATGTAATATGCAGCAAATCCGAATTCGATAGCAGACATGGAAGTCAAAAAGGTATTAGAAAAATATATGGTAGTTCATTAAAAGAAGTACAAATGGGGGGTTGGCCAAAGAAGCAGAGTTCTGAAACAACATTCTACACAAAATGTGAAAAGTTGAGACTTTGAGAGTACACAACAAAACCTATTCTAAAACTAAAAGCATCAATTCTCTACAAGAAACAAACTCACAGATGTTTTCTCAACCTTACTTTAGCTCATTCAATTCGGAGTCTTGGTAGCATGACCACCACCACCACTGCTTTGTTGACTGAAAGCAGCAGCTGCAGCCGACAGCGAATGCAACCCATTAGTCGCCTTGGCTGCTGCTCCACCCCCATCACCGCCGCCACTCCCATTCCCTTTGTTGCTAATCAAAGCCTGAATTGGCGTGACGGAGAGAGGCAGCTGCTTCTCCTTGTCCTTGTCTTTCAACACAAGAAACGCGAGACGCTCCAACGCTTCCTTGGCTTTCTTCTTGGCCAAGGAAGCGTCCTTAACGCGCTTTTCGGCATCGGCCTGAGCTGTAGCAGCCGCCTTGTTCATAGACGCGGCAGCAATCTTCGCCGCGGCTAATAAAGCCTTGGCGGATTCCTTATCAATCGCTTTCTCATTGTGGCCGCGGAGAGAGGAGTTGCCTCCGTCCTCGGTCTTGATTCGCTTGGCCTTAGCGTCGGGATCGGAATCGGAGAAGAAGTAAGAGAAATTAGGGTTAGAGCAAGGAGGGCAGAGAAAAGAGGGAGCGGAAGAGTCAGGAGGGACACAAGCACGGTGAGCGATCGAAGGGCAATTGAGGCAAACGAGACGATCGATGGGTAAAGGCGGAGGCATTTCGTCGAACACTTGGAAGCAAAGTGGGCAAAAGAGGGACTGGTGGTTTTTGAGGACGCAATCGGTGCAGAGGCGGCGGTAGCTTCCTCTGTGTCGAACTGTGTGGAGGGGCCACCGGTCTGAGGAGCCGCAAGCGCCGCACGGAATCGTTGAATGGTGAATTGGTTTTTGATGGTGGTGGTTGTTGTGGTCTCGTTTCATTGTTGGAGATGGAAGAGGAGGACGAGGTGTTGCATATTGCATTTGGGTCGGGGTGGTGGTGGTGGCGGGTCCAACGGTAACCCTAATTAGGGTTTGGGGAGTTTTAATCAGCAAGGAAGCAAACAAAAATGGATATTTTTAGAAATCACACACACTCACACGCTCTGAGAGAGTGTGAGACTTTTCAAAGTCAGAGAGATGGGTTTTTGGTTTGGTTTTTATTTTTTTTTCATTTTCTGTTTGTAGAGACTTGAGAGAGAGAGAGAGAGAGAGAGAGAGAGAGAGATTTTGGGTTGAGGAATTAGTTTTCTCTGACAGAGTCGTTGTTGCGATTTGGAAGTTTTGAATGGTGTTTTTTATATTTTTTTTTTTTTTTTTTTTTTGGTAGAAGAAAAATGGGGGTTGGCTAGGTTACGCTAGCCCCCGGGCAGGGCGCCGGTCCGACTTAAGCTCCGGCCGTTCTCACCAGACCGTGCAGGGAATAAACCCCACTAAGGATGCCCACCAACAAAGGCCTGCGGCCAGCGGGGTTCGAACCTCGGCTTTCTAGGCCGCAAGCCAAACCCATGACCGACTGAGCCAAGCCCATGTTGGCTGTGTTTTTTATATTTGTAACTCTTTCTTAACTCTATTCGATTTTTGTGCATTTCCTAATATATATATATATATATTGGGCCTTTTTCTACAAAGCTATTAGCTCAATTGTCCACT
This sequence comes from Lithocarpus polystachyus, assembly GCA_033629205.1. Classification (NCBI taxonomy): domain Eukaryota; kingdom Viridiplantae; phylum Streptophyta; class Magnoliopsida; order Fagales; family Fagaceae; genus Lithocarpus; species Lithocarpus polystachyus. Next base: position 14,860,012 of record CM066167.1, read on the forward strand.
TGTGATTGGTCAGAACTTGAGCCCAATAGCACTACCCCCCTCAATTTACTTGTAACTCTGTTGGAGTTTTTTTTTTTTTTTTAAATGCTACTCACAATTTTAACTTTTAAGCCCCAACTATATTGCTTGATTGTAGAGGGTACTTTTTAGTCAGTTTTGCATAAAAGCAATGGATAGATCAGATCTAAATACGTTTACTTTCTACAGCAAACATCACAAGTCAATACAGTTTTTTGCAGAGAAAATATACCATTACTCATTACAATGCTCATCAAGGAAATGTATTTCTCAACTTTCAGTCCATGCCCATGGCCCAGGCTTCCTAACCTTCCAACTACACTATTTTTGTGTAGTGTCTAAGAAAAATTTATGCAACCATTTGGAGATATCAATGTGAGAGAATTGAATACATCATCTTGGACTAAAATCTATGAGTGATGCTAATTCTTTGAGAGGCCAAAACTCCAAGTTTACCACTATTATTTGAAAAACAAAGCTCCAACACAAGAGCATGGTCAGAGACTATCAAATTCAGAGATTGAATGAACTCAATAATAAAATTACATGCCTTGCAGCTGAAGTGTCCTCTAATCTACCAAACAAAACCTCAAAATCAAATTCATTATGGTTCTCTTAGAACAAAAACCCACCGTATCACCAAAAAATGAGCGCAAGGTAATAGATCATTCAAACAGGCAACCAGTTCCTGCTTTAGATTAATCTGCCACCATGAATGGGTCTATTTCTCCAAGATCAGCAACTATTGGTTCCAACTCTGCGGTGTCCTCGTCTTCTGTGGCAAAGTAAGTAGGGAATGGAAGCGTTGACACATCAGGTTTCTTGTACACAGCGTCTTTTATAAACACGAAGTTCCCTTCGGCACCTGGAACCTGCAAAGAATAGAAAAATTTTCAATGTCTGATTAAGAAACATGAATCAACATTTACAACATAACCTAAGACTCCAGAACAGGGTTAATCCCCATGCATAATCACATGGCATGACTCTTGAATAACAGGGCTGCAAACATGTGACAAATTCAGAAATCAAATCTTAAGCATCCATCAAAGACAATACTGTATACAGTTATTATTTTTTCAGCTCAGAACTTTTCTGATAATAATCAAGCTCGCATCAATATAATCTTGAACTAGTATCCTAAAGTACCAGTTAGGTGCTGCAGTATGTTTAGAGCAATTGCACGCAAGCTTTTGCTTTTTTCCTAATTTTTTCTTCATTTTTTATTGACAAGTTACATAGACACCAAATGGGTCTTAAAACCCACAAGCACGTCCTTGATCAGTTGACCCTGTTCTCATATGGGGAGAAGGCGCCATTTGAGCTAAGCTCATTGGCACATCTGCGTGCAAGCATTTCACATGGACAGGTCAAGCCTCCTCCATATCAATTTAGATTTGAAGCACTAAAAGCTGAAGAATAAATTTTGCAAGAGGAACATACTTGGCCTCTCACCCACATCAGATTCCTCGCTGGATCAATTTTATAGACCCATACATTTTTAGCTGTTCTCTGCTTCGCACCCATGCGCCCAGGCATCTTTCTGCCTTTGAATACCTGTTCAGGAAACATGCCATTTTGACAATTAGAATCCAAGGGGAGTCAGAATGATGCAAAATATATTCGCTAATACATTAACAAATTCACATGATCACTAATTATTTATGCAATGACTTATCAATTGACACATATATGATAAAATAGGATAATCCATGTCATTTGCCTCCACTTCTCACTCTCTTAAGGAAAATTGGAAAAAACAAACAAACAGCTAAACTGCAATGTTGGAAGCAAAACATTGTTGTGACCTGTGAAGAACCACACAGTAGTGATCACACAAAATGGGTTCCAGGCCATATACCCAGATCACAGCTAGCTGTAGTCCCTGCAAATGTTGTCCAGGACCCAAGTTCCACAGCATATTGGGAACAATCCACGTTGCCAAGGGAAGTTTTTAACAGATTCAGAATAGCTATAGAATATGTTCTTAATTGACAGTGTTTATCCCTTCCAGTGTCTATTAGCTCAGTCACAGAACTACCTTGAACACTCTATGTGTCCGTTTGGCATGATTGATTTTGCCAAACAGACCCTATAAGTGATCCCAACATTTACAAAAGCGGTGACAAAAAGGGAATATGAAAACTGAAACAAAGATGCAGAGCTAATTTTTAGAGGAGCAACCAAGCAATAAAATTTAAGTTGGTGATGTGGACGATAAAATAATTTAGATCTTTCTGCACAATTTTATTTTTCTTGTTAACCAAATAATCTTGTTTACTCCAATCTCAAGTCCATGCAAAAGCTACAAGCCATGGCTATCAAATAATAATACTTTATATCAACAAACAGGGAGAAAGAATTAACATTATAAGACAATAAAGCCAAGTCAACTAACCAAAATTATATCATACAGTGAGAAAACAACATCATACTACTATTTCATCTTACTTATATAGCATCCAGATCATTATTTTAATTGTTTTTCTTTCTTTCTTGTTTTGGATAATTCAATAGTTAGGGGTGGGGGCATTTGAACCCTAGACATCTTAGTTGGAAACCCCAGGAGGTGCCAACTAGTTGCGCTACAAGACTCTTGGTCAGCATATTAATTGTTTATAATTATTAAAGTTTACTAAATTACTTGTTCTATAAAAATCCAACAAAATCAAGTCTCTTTGCTGAAAAAGTAAGCAGACATTTACTTAATGACACTCAGAGACCAAATACTAGACAATTCCAATATCATAATGCATTGCAGGAAAACTAGAAGATTCTTAAAATTTGACGAAGGCAAACATACCTTTCCAGGAGCATCCCTCTGACCTGTAGAACCAATACTTCGATGTGACAGTGACGCACCATGAGATGCCGGCCCTCCTTTAAAATTATGCCTTTTCATCACGCCCTAGAGGCATAATACAAATGATTAGTGAAATTACAAATGTTACTTAGTTGTTTCTCAGTGGATCAAAAAGCATTATGAAAATATAGTTTTTGAACTTCATGATATCTCTTGTCTTCAGTTCATTTTTATGAACTAAAGAAACAACACATATAATTGGTGATGTCACAGAGAAAGTCTTTTCTCACTATAAATGTAGCTTTTGCACCTGTACAGGATCGAAGCTATGACCTCACCCTCCAACCCCTTATTTAAAGGGGAAGGAGGAGCCCTCTTTTTTTTATATATATTAATAAAGCAAATAGACAAGAACTGTTCTCGGTTTTGCACAAAGTTCTAAAGATAACAATGCACCCACACTACCACCATAAAGGCAGTTTGATTTAAGGCAAAAGCAGTAAGCAATGCTCAGAAATGAGACGGAAGTGATGGGAGCTGAAGACCAAATCAAATCACCTGAAAACCTTTCCCTCTCGTTATTCCTGTGACATCAACGTACTGGCCAGGAACAAAATGTCGAACACCAATTTCTGTACCAACAGGAAGTAGTGCATCTTCGGTCACAGGAAACTCCCTCAGTTTCCTCTTCAGTGGAACACCTTGAGCTCTAAAATGACCCACTTCGGATTTGCTCAAATGTTTCTCCTTCTTCTGGCCGCAACCAATCTAACTAGCACAAGCAAACAAGCACCAATACATAATAATTACACACGTACACAAGAAATCACCCAACAGCATAAGCTTCATAACTCTTTGTTTTGTTGACAAAATTAATTTTACAATTTATGTTCTTTGTGTTAACAAAATGAAACATAAAGCACTTTTAAGTTTCCTATCCTTAAACAAGGGAAACTGGAGTCAAATCCCGCCTTCACCAAAAAGAAACACATGGGTTTCTTGGTGCCGATGTCATAGGTTTCAAATCCAATCCAATCTATGAAAAAAAAATGCCCAATAACAACAACAATAACCAAGCCTTAGACTCAAAATTTTGAGATTTGCTATGGATCCTCAACAGACTAAATAGGGTCAGTCACATGTAATCTTTTCCGCCATTCTCTCTTTTCCGAAATCATAATTGACAGAAAATTAAGCACCAGAAAGTTCATATCTTTCATTTTTCAACATAAAAGTGAGCTAAAAAACGAAACATGGAACGAAATGAATGAGATAAAAAAAAAGCACAATGGTAGATAGTACCTGTAGAGCAGAGATACCTTCCTTGTCAAAGGTCTTGACTTGAGAGACAATATTATCGTCGACCCAGAGGACAGTGATGGGAACCCTAGCACCCCATTTGTCCCAAAGAGCACTCATCCCACACTTCAGCGCAATAACCCCAGTTCGCTTCGAATTCGGGGTCATCACACCGGGCTTCGCTTCGATGATCTTGGGTTGGTGGTGGTGCTGGTCTTGGTTGAACTCGGTCCCATCTACCAAAGCCTCGGAGCTGAATCTTCTCAAGAAGAAGAAATGGAAGGGAGATACAGATGGGTTTGTTGTGGTTGTTGTAGTGCTAGTGCTGGCGGTAGTAGCTGTTGTTAGTCTGAGACGAGAAATGAGACCTCTCGATAATGCGGACATGGCGGAAGAGAGAGCTGAGTGAAGAAGTGAAGAAGAGGATCGGTGAAGGTTTTGTTCTGAAGAGACACATTCCGGAGGGTTTAAGCCTTCAAGGCCTAGGCTCAATTTTTTTACCAAACTGGCATTTCTATGTGGATTGTGGGTGGCTCATGGGTTAAGATTTGGGCTTGGTTGTTTCTGGGCCTCGGGCTGGGATGAGAAAGAGTTGAGAAATTTTTTTTTTTTTTTAATTTTAAAGAAAGAATTTAGAAATTTTATTCATAAACTTAGAAAAAATTATAAATTATATTAAGGTGAAAATTTTTAGTGGGATTTTTTTAATACTAAATATCAATTAAATACTATTTATTTGAATTTTTATTTTATATACATTTTTATGCATTAAAAGTACTGTTCTTATTTTTTTGAAATGTATAATTCCTAATTAAGTTTTTGCATTTTGGTTTAATTTACATTTTTTTCGCAAGTTGTTAGGAAAGTTTTGTCAAAGATTATTAGGCACACTCATGATATATATATATATATATATATTTTTTTTGGTGAAATAATTTATAGTTTATAGTTTTAATTGAGCTAGATTTTTTTTTTTTTAATGAGAATTTGAGTTGGATTTATATTAGCTCAATATTTTGGGAGTCTTGTTAGAGGTAAAAGCTTAAGAGGCCTCACAATTTTTCACATCAATATTTTTTTTATTAATTTGAACTTTTTAACTCGATAATTACTTTTTCGCTCTATTAGTTAATCAAATCCTTCCACTTTCTTTACGCGTTCCCTTCTCCATGAATTAGAGTTCTAAGTTAGTTAAGAGACGTTTGGTGTAATGTTCACTGTACAAGTATAAGTGTTTGTGGGGTGAGAGGAAAGGGAAGGGTTGAGGTTCAAGTCTTCAGGATGGAACTTCACACACATATATACTTAAATTAGGTTAGAATAGTGTAAGGACACAGATTTGATGAATCAGCCCAAAATTGGATGAGACTATCCAAAAGGCCCAAAAACAATGAATTTGTAGAGAGTGGGAAAAGAAAGCTGGGCTAGATTAATTTAGACAGTCAATACAATGGGTTAAGATCACCAGAAGGAAGAGATAAAAAGTTTAAATTCAATAAATTATTCTCCATAAGGGTCCGAGAATGTCAATTTTGATACTTGCTATTCTTAGTTTAGATACAAGTTACACTTAGTATTTTTCCCCCCCTCATAAGAAGGATTCCTTCACATTATATAGTTCTTTCAAGATCATCTTCACTCTACACTTGTCGATTATTTGAGTCTTCACTTGAGTGCACGTCCCATCATGCATCTTCTTTGGCCTTTTATGAGTTGCGGTGACCAAAGTTACACTGTTCAAGGGTCTTCTCCACATAAATGCGGTCAGAAGAGTAGGTGTAGCACATTTAATACGGTGGTAGCAGTCTTTCCTTAGATATTTTTGAGGATTTCCATTCCTTCAATCCTGATACACATCTCCATAGTCAGGGTTATGTGGGGATCACTCCTCGGACCGCCCCTACTTATCTCAAATGAGACAAATTCCATTCTGGGGTTCTTCATATTCACTTACCTCTCCTCGGATTTCACCTCATCCTCAGATAAAGCTTAAGGCCTAATACACGATTTTGGGCCTTTATACCTACAAGGCCCAATACATGATTTTGGGTTTTAAGCTCTACGAGGCCCGACACACGGTTTTGGGCCCCTACCCCTACAAATAGAATTTCTATCTTGTAAAAAAATTTAAAAAAAAAAGACGCGAGTCTCTAAGAATAAAGGCAGTTGTAAAGCTACACGTACAATGAGCATATTCCAATGCTCGGGCCCTTATTTCTTTAGCAACATTAGGACACTGAGATCTCTCTTTAAAGACAACCTGATTTCTATTTTTCCAGATCAACCAAATAGCAAATAGGAACACTTGATGCCATTGGGGCTTCCCTTCATCAATCTTGGAGCTAGCCTTACAATTAGAGATGAGCCACTCTTCTAAACTCACTATAAAAAAGGATGGATCTACTGGAGATACACCAAGTTGTTGCCAAATATTTCTAACTGAGGGGCAATCATGCAATGCATGTAAAATCGATTCCGAACCAGCCTGACAAATAAGGCAAGTAGTATCCAAAGTCAGCCCTCTTGCTGAAAGGCATTCCCTCACACCAATGCTTTTGTGCATACACTTCCATACAAATGTTTTGATTCTAGGCAAGGTTTTAAGTTTCCAAATCCATTTCCCCTTGAAGGGAGCTTCAATATCAGGTTCAAGCATTAAAAGATATGCTGATTTCATGTCAAATTCGCCTTTAGAGGACAATTTCCAAGTCAATTTATCTTCGAATCTAGCAACTAGAGGAATAGGGGTAGCTTGGATGACCCTTTTAATTAGGGGTGTGCATGGGTCGAGTTAAGGAGATTTTTTGACCCAACCTACCATGGTGGGTCAAAAAATATTCTACCCAACCCAACCCAACCCAACCCATCACATGGGTCCAACCCAACCCAACCCAACCCATATGGGTCGAGTTGGGTTGGGTTGAACCTATGGGTTGGACAAATTTTTTATTATTATTATTATTAAATTGAGTAGAAAAGAATATAAATATAAATATAAATATATTTAGAAAACCCAAAGATTAGTATCAATGTAATTCCTTCAAGGCAAACAACACTAATAACTAAACAATAATAGTAATTTACTAGGATTTGTGTGAATTAATTGGCTTTTATATAGGTTAGGAAGAGCAAGTTATTTTAAAAAATTTATTAATTATATAATATATTTTAAATATATATACTAAATATATGGGTGGGTTGAGTTAGGTTTGGCGGGTTTGAAATTTTATGACCCAAACCCAACCCGACCCGTTATTAAAAAAAATTTTGTAACCCAACCCAACCCACCAAGCCCTAAAAACTGACCCAACTTGGCGGGTTGGGTCGGGTCGGGTCGATTTTAGCGGGTTGGCTGCACACCCCTACTTTTAACATTGTTTGGCAGTTCCATCTAGATGTTTGACCAATCCCATCCTACTGGGTGTCCAACATCTTTAATCTTGAGATGCAATGATTCACGGGTCAAAGGGCCTTGGATGGATTGCACAAGGGGGCTAAGAGCTGACCAATTATCTTGCCAAAATTCTAGATTACTATCAGACCCTGGCATCCATCTAACACCCTTCCTAAAAGTATACTCTCCTTTTTTCAAACCCTTCCAAATTCTTGAGCTAGGCAGCTGGTTCTCATTCCTCAAATTAACTCGTTGATGGTTACAATATTTTCAATCTTAAAACCCTTGCCCACGGAGCATTCTTTTCACTATGAAATCTCCAATTCAACTTCGCAAGCAAAGCCGTGTTCCTTCCTTTGGCCATTTGAATTCCCAGGCCCCCATGCTCTTTTGGCCTTGTTAACTTCTTCCAACCCACCCAATGCATTTTTTTACTATTATCATATAAACCCCAAAGAAAATTCCTTTTAACTCTGTCAATCCCCTGCAGAACCTTGCTAGGAAGCATATTGCACTGCATAACATAAGCTGGTATGGTCGAAGAAGATGCTTGGATAAGCACTGCCCTCCCTGCCAAAGACAAAAGGCTCGCCTTCCAACTGGCCAACTTCTTTTTAACTTTATCCAGGACGAAGTTAAAATCCTGATTGGATCCCTCACGGTGCTTAATAGGGAAATCCAAGACGAAGTTAAAATCCAGATTCCATCCGTCGACTGAAACCCGAGGATAGAGCTCAAAGCTTCCTTACTATCTTGGTCAATATTCGGGGAAAAAAAGACTCTTGACTTGGCACCACTAATAGTCTAACCTAAAGCCTTACAGAACATGTCAAGCACCTCTTTTACGACCTCACAATTTTCAGGAGTGGCCTTGGCAAAGAGTACCAAGTCTTCGGCAAAGAAGAGGTGAGAGAAGGAGGGTCCACTTCTAGAGGCTTTTACCGGCTTCCACAGCCCCGCTTCACATTTCTCTTGGATCAATTGGCTAAGAAAATCCATACACATGATGAAGATATAGGGTGATAGGGGGTCTCCCTGTCTTATCCCTCTTGTTGGTTCAAAAGGCTCGAGGCTTCCTCCATTGAAGAGGATGAAAGTAGTAATTGTGGTGATGCAACTCATAATAATCTCAATGAGAATGATCGGGAAGTTAAATCTTTTCAACATGCATCTAACAAAGCTCTATTCAAGCTTATCATAAGCCTTCTCTAGGTCGATCTTGAGGGCCATATACCCCACTTTCCCTTTAGTTTTACCAATTTTATGAATAATCTCTTGAGATGATCTTATATACTGAATTGCATAGGCTGATAAGACAGTAACTCCCAATGGACTTAGGACCTTGCACTTTAGGAATTAACACAATACTGGTATTGTTGAGGTAATTTGGGATTTTCCTTTCCCTAGAAGGCTTCTTCACCTCTTCTCTAACCGAATCACCAACAATAATCCAAAACCTTTGAAAGAAACCTACATGCAACCCATTCGGTCCTGGGGTTTTAAAAGCCTTTAAGGACCATAAGGCAGTGGAGATTTCTTCTTCAGTCACTATATGGCTGATACTAGCACTGTCTTCCTCCGAAATCTTAGCTTTTGCCAATAAGAGTTATAGCTAAAATCCCAAGATACCGACTCCTAAGCTGTGGTATAAAGCTTATAGAATCCCTCTCTAAAAAAATTCAACACTTCTCTTTCCTCCAAAATCCAATCGCCCGCTCCATTTTTTATTGAAGTAATCAAATTCCGCTTTCTTCTAGTCAAGGTTGAAATGTGATAGAATGAGGTGTTTCGGTCTCCCAGAACCAGCCAATTAATTCTAGCTTTTAGAGCCCAAAGTTCGGTTTCTTGGCAACAAACAACATCAAAATCCTTAAGCAGCTGAGATTCCAATTGAACCAGGAATGGGGAAGGGTTAATTGCCAGTGCCCTTTGAATCCCATTTAGCCTAGCCATAATTTTCTTTTTTCTGTCAAATATATTTCCGAAATGGTGCTTATTCCATGAGCTGGCCTCCTTCACAAAACTATCTATATTCTTCGGCAACTTTCTCGAATTCTTCCAAGCCTGACTAACCACCTTCGGAAAGGATGGATCAGAGAGCCAAAAGCTTTGAAATCTAAAAGGCTATTGAGATGGAGCATCCTTTTAGGTATTGTTTCAAGCATCACCGAATAGTGATTGAAATAGCATCTCGTGAGATGGGAAATTCTAGCTTCAGGATAAAGGAGGCATCAGCTCGAGTTCATAAAATATCGATCTATCCTTTCTTGAATGAAGGAGTTAGCATCCCTCTTATTGGTCCACGTAAATCTTGGGCCATTAAAACCCAAATCCACCATATTGCATTTATCGAGGCACTCCTTGAAGAGAAGGGACCTATTTATGCTCACTGGTTTACCCCCAAATTTATATTCATCAATTGGTGGTTCGTTAAAGTCCCCAACTAACACCCACGACTTATTATGCATATCCGCAACTTTAGACAAATTATTCCATAAAACACATCTTTTTGCACTTTTAGGACTAGCATAAATTGCAGTAAAAATCCAAGAAAGGTTAGAGGAAAGTACCTTAACTTCAACATGAATTTCTTGTTCCGTGTTGGTAAGCTGCTCGACCTCCACCAAATCTGAATTCCATAAGAGCCATAACCCTCCAGCATAACCAATTGTCTCTGTGTGTATTGCACCATCAAATGGGAGTCTATCTATTATCTCTCTAGCTCTATCTCCCCCAAGGTGAGTTTCCATGATCACCATAATAGCAGGGTTATGGTTTCTAACCAAATCCCTCACATGTTGCTGAAAATTGGGCTTAAGTACGCCCCTACTGTTCCAAACGATAATATTCATTATTAATTGGTGGCTTGGGGTGGGGCACTCATCACCAGGGGGCATCAGCTTCGCCTCCGATCTCAAATTCCATCCCATCTTCACTAGCACTTCCTTTGTCCGCCCCTTCCTTGGATAGAGAATTAGACAGAACTCCAGAACTTCCATATTCAACTGTCTTACTATTGAGTAAGAGCTGAACTCTAGTGTTGGCTTGAACACTTGAAGGAGCTTGGTTACATGCCGATTCAGTATTTAACTCTTTGACAGATTTTCCGCTGGATTCATCTCGCATAGCACTGGAATTTGAGAGACCTGCGGACTCATCCTCCCCACAACTGCGATCACCACCTCCGGTATCTCCATTGTCCTTCCCCTGAGAAAAATGGCCCACTTTGGACTGAAATGAAGCTACAAACTTGAATGGAGCGTTAGCATTTCTTCTAATGTCATCAGTGCTTTTCCAAGACCAAGACTGAGAAGCTTCAGGTGCAAACCTAATTTTGGAATCCGCGGCTATCTTTGAGTTTGATGAGGAAGCCCTATTTCTTGCAAGTCCTTTTTTTTTACCCCTTACTGATGGATTGCTATTCATGTTGGATTCCATCTTGTTAGTCCCGGAAGCTTCAAGTTGGTTTGCTGTGAAACCCACAAATGATGGCCCAACTTGATCAATCTTCCCATTGGGCTCGGGATTACTTCTCCTAAAAATATTGGCCTCTTTGGTCCAGTCCACCTTAGAGTAGTTAAAATCAATCCCTTGTCTAACCTCTTGACTTACTATTTTCTTCCCAGGATTAGTAGGGCCCTCCATTACCGCGGCATACCTCGGCCTCCTTTGTCCTATCTTTCTACGTGTCACAATCATCTATGGACCGTACAGATTGTTGTTCATATCCGCTCCACTACCATTTGACGTACCACTCCTTGAATTTGTACAATCTGTAGCATGCATTACATGTGAGTTAACAAGCTGATTCTCATGCTCATCGTTAACTCCTTTCTCTAGCGACTTTGGATTCCAAATAGTGTACAGGCACACCTTCTTCCGGTGGCCTACCCTATCATAGGAGAAGCATAACTTATGAATACCTTCATAAGTCACCGGTTGCTCAAACCTGCCGATGAGGACTGTATTGATGAGTGGCTTGTTGATATCTATCTGTATACATAACCTCGCATACTTCCCTCTCGCTTCCATGGCAGTATGAGAGTCTATTCGTAGGACTTCCAAATAGAGTTTCCAATTTGCTTGAGCACCTCTGTTTCATAGAGCTCCATGGGAAGTTCATGAAGCCGTACCCACATAGCTATAGAGGTGACGTTGGTTGCAGCTGGTTTGAAAAGTGGTTCCTATGGCCTAATGGAGAGAAAGTGTCCACCAATGAACCACGAGCCTTTTTCTAGGACAGCTTTTAAATCTTCTTTTAATGAGAAGCAAATTGAATAGAAGCCATGTCCTAGATTCACCAAATCAATTCTCCCAGATGGTTTCCATAGCAGGTAAAGTTAGCTTTAGAGAAAGTTGAAACCAATTGCCTTGCCAAAGAGTTTTATAATCAACGTTAGAGCCCAGGGACTTCTAATCCTCAATTTGGTTTCCTTGGATAGTTTCATCGTTGCTAGACTTCACGTAGATCCAACATCTCATCGTCTGATTCAGCTTTATCCTCTATAAAATCAGTGAAATCAAAGGCTTTTGCGAAAGCTCCTAGAATTTTTCCCACTAGCTTGTCCTTAGAGGACTTCTTAGGAGACCCCACTGCTACCTGATGCCATTGAGATTGACCACTTCACTAGTGCCGTCGTTGAACCCGGCGTGGTGGACGTCCTTTACCTTTTTTTTTACTTCGTGAGATCTCAACTTCTTTTTCCCTATAGAGCACACGGTGTTTGGGTCATGCTTCCATATTCCCTAGTTAAAAAAACAACTGCCTTTATTCTTAGAGACGAGGAAGGGAATTGGGTCATTGGCTACGCTAGAAAGATTGGGTCAGCAAACAGTTTCCTTACTGAGTTGTGGGCTCTTTGGGATGGTCTTTTCTTATGCTTACAAGCTCACATCCAAGCTGTGATCATTGAAATGGATGCCAAAGCTATTGTAGATGCATTCTCTCACCAGGAAAACTCTAACTCTATTATTTCCTCTCTCATGGACGATTGCAGGCAGTTGGTTTCCCAGATTCCTCAGTCGAGATTAAGACATGTCTATAGAGAAGCCAATAGATGTGCGGATTGCCTAGCTAAATTAGGCACTTCTATGGATGTTGATTTTTCTATTTTCTCTAATCCACCTGTTGATGTTTTTCCTTTTGTTGAGGCTGATTGCCGTGGTCTGTATGTGAATAGGCTTTGCCCTAAACCTATGTTTGCTAAATTCATTGATGGTTTAGGTAAATTATTGGTTTTCTAGTAAAAAAAAAAGTGTTTAAATAAAGTAAAGACTAGAGACCAAAAACTTGATGTTAGAGACATGATAAACAAGAGTGCTTGATTTACTCTCTGTCTCTTCTTGGAGAAAATGTTTTATCAATTCAGCCATATAGCTTAGTTTAAATAGTAAAGTTGTTCTCTATATACAAAAATCTACTATAGCCATTTAGCATACTATTGTAGGCAATCAGAAGAGACAATCTTTGTGTTTATTGCTATCTACTAATAGTATTCACTATTCACCATTCCAAATTTTAAGTTGGGTTATTTTAAGGTTTTGTTGTTGGATATTACAGAAGAGGATTGTTTATTTGTTAAATAATTAACAAATTTTGTTAAATGGGTATAGAATTTGATATATTTGATGCTATGTTTTTGTTTTTTTAATATTTAAATGGGAATCTATATGGGTTTTGGGATATAAATTATGCATTTTAAAAAAATCTCTCATATCAAATGATAGTGTGGGATTAAAAAAGTTTGTGGTTTTATTGACAAGTAGGTTTCTACAGTAGATACCCGTTAAACAATAAGTTTAGAGATATAAATTTTTTTTAATGTATTAAATTCCTATTTTGTAGATCAAGAGTAGCATATTAGGGAACAACTTCAATTCCAATTCCAAGTGCGTAACAGATCTTGTTAATTTATAATGAATTTTTTTTTTTTTTTTTTTTTTATGTTCCATAAGTTTTTTTCTTTGTTAATAACTATTAATATATTTTTTTAGCTATATAGTGTTATCTACAAATTCAATTTCTGCGATTTTTGTAAAATAAGCCAAGATTAAATTATATACTATACTAAATTCCTTTCTCGTGCATTGCTTCGATTAGCGACTAGTAGGTTTTATATGTTGTAATAAATTTTGTCATGGACGGCTCTTTTGTTCTTAACAATGACTAGCAAAACAGATCAAAGTGAATTTTTTTTTAGAAACTTATACATACATATATACATGTATATATATACATTAAAGAAATGGCAATGGATTGAGATAAATGAGAGTTTCTGAGTGGAACTAGCTTCATCGGAGTGATCGCCAAAGGTGTTTTCAGCCAAGAGACTCGTCGAAGAGAAAATAAAAAAGGAGTGCTTTGGATATGTGTGTGAGTGTGCTTTTATTGATACACGGGTGTTTTTCCTTCCTTTTGTTTATCTTTTTTTTTTGTACGTTTGCATTTTTCAACTTTTCTTTTTTACCCTTCTGCTTGCATGGTCACAAAAGAAATCTCTTTTTCTTCTTCTTTAATCTCACAAAAAATTCTCTTTTTCTTCTTCTTTAATCTTAATTAGTCTTATATAATGTAATTGGGATCCATGCACATAGTTCAGATGTTTTTTTTTGGGTAAGTTAGTTTTTTTTTGATAAAAAAAAAGTGAAGAGAAAAAATAGTTTGATATGATAAAAAAAGGTTGCATGTTTTGTTAAAACACTTGGGAGAAGTTGATAAGAACATATAAACTATTGTTTCTATCTAAAGAGTTACTGCAATTGGTAAAGACACTTGACACAACTATGACTTCTAAACTTGTACTGCAATTTGGTTGAAATCACTCTCTAGCCCAAACTCCTACAATGGTGGATTGGAAATCACACAAGCAAGAAAGGAAGAGAGTAGGAATCAAGGATTGTGAAAATGAATCTTGTTATTGATAAATATCTTGCTTTGTTCCTTATATAGCAAAAGCAAAAAGGTGGGAAAAGTATAACAGAAAGTTAACTAACCAAACATCCTAGCTATACAAGTGTCAAAACAGAGAGTAATTAACTAACTAACTAACTATAAGTATGAGCCAAAACTATAGGTCTAATCTATCCTACGTGTAGTTTATGTACGCAGCTACAGTACAGTGTCGCAATACATCATACAAACTAATCAATCTTTAACACTCCCCCTCAAGATGAACTATATATATTTACTAAGTTCATCTTGGACAAAAGATAATAAAATTGTTTATGCCCAAGTGCTTTAGTGAAGAAATCTGCAATTTGATGTCTTGAGGGAACATGAAATGTTTTGATTATGCCATCTTGAATCTTCTCTCGAATGAAGAGGTAATCAGCCTCAATATGTTTTGTTCTTTCATAGTATACTTGGCGTAACTTGATCGGCTTCTAAGCCTAAATTTTATTATATAGTACACGATATATATTTTTTAACTTTTAATTTCCTCCAATATTTCACGTGAAAATTAATATAGAATATAGATTGGTCTTTTATATACTTAGATCGCATGAAAGGAGTATTCAAAGTAGGTGAAAATTGATTGGTCTTTTATATACTTAGATCACATGAAAGGAGTATTCAAAGTAGGTTGTATTTATGAGCGGAGGAATTCATAACAAATGTATGTATGCATGCAATCATAGTTTTATTTGTGAGTTATTAAAATAAAATAAAACACACACATGATACTTTTATGTGAAAAGGAACTTTGTATTTTTTTTTTTCTAATTTGGGTTTTTGAAACGTAAATAGGGATGATATATATATATATATATATATATAATGGAATTCATGATAAATGTAACCATGCATGCAATTATACTTTTATGCGTGAGTTATAAAAAAACACAATACTTTGTGTGTGAAAAGAAACTTTATTATTTATTTATGGTTTTTAAAATGTAAATAGTGGCCTAAGGTTTTGTTAAGTGACACATTTATTGAGAGAAAATAAAATTATATTTATCTAACGTTTCACCTTGTTGGTATTTGACAAGATCAACACTAAAGAAATTTGCACACTGTCAAGTTTCTCTACCGTTAAGAAAGTATTGGCTTCGGTCTTCTTCTCTTAGGCTGTAGAATAGATTGTCCCTTCCTCTCGAAGGTGTTTTTGTCCTCCTAAGGTAACAAGTTTACTTTTGGAGTTTGTTGGGTTTTCTTTTGTGGGTTCGTGGGAAACACAGGTTCATCGACGAGATTACCAAGTCCTGGGATAATCTCTCTCTCAATGAGAGAGAGGGTTCAAACCTCACATTACAGAATAAAAAAAGGTCTCCCGAGTTCATCGTAGCTGCTAAGTTCCTAACTAGGCGAACTTTGAATATGGAGGCAGTGGCGCGAACATTTAGGCAGCTATGGTGGTCTACTTGTGGTTTTAAAATTCGAAATCTCGAAGATCACATAGTCCTTTTTGTTTTTAGAAATTAGATGGATATCACACATATTATGCAAAGTGAACCATGCTTTGACAAACATCTTGTTGTGCTGAAAAAGTTTGAATCCGATGTGTTGGTACAAGAACTTCAATTTCAGACAGCCACGTTTTAGGTCCAAGTGCACGACATCCCAGTCCGTTTCATGACAAGGGAAGTGGTTGATAGCATTTGTGACATTATTGGCGATGTGAGTAGGTCAATTGGAAGAGTAGATGAGGATGGTGATAATTTTATATGGGTGAAGGTCTCTCTAGATATCTCCCTACCCTTGTGTAGAGGTCGCTTAGTATCCTTTGAGAATGGAAAGAAATTCTGGGTTAAGTTTAAATACGAATAATTGCCCAACATATGTTATTGGTGTGGACGCCTAGACCACGACGATAAGGGGTGCAAGTTGTGGATAGAAAGTAAAGGTACCCTGAACCCTGATTAGAAGCAGTTCGATCAGAGTTTAAGAGCTGCTCCGTATGGGGCTTATAATAAACCGGTTGTCTTCGTTCCAGGTTACTACGATGGAGCTAAGGTTTTTGGGGAAAAAAAACCCAGCTCGACGGTGGAGAGAGCACCACCGATGCTGCGGAGGAGAATACTCAGGGGCATCAATTCAAATCCTCTCCCAATTTGGAATTTGATATGGATGGGGGGACTGAACAGGAAGGCATTAATATCCCTCTGCCTATTCAGCCCACTGAGATGGATTGTCCAGCTAAGAGTATTTCAAAAAGTCATAAGCCTCCTGTGAGTGTGGGTGATAGTTAAAATACGGGCAAGGAAGTTTTGGCTATGCGAGCAGAATCTTTAAGCATGAATTCAGGCGTGAAATCACCTATTCAGGATTGGCACGAGGGGGAGGATTGCTTCATGGCAAAACTTTAGGAGATTGATAGGGATATTGGGATGTTTGAAGGTGAGAATAGTGGACTAAATTCAGTGGGTGGTGAATTGTCCAACAATCTCCCATTCAATCCTAAATTAGATCCTGCTGGGTTTTTTAAAAAAGAGGAAAAGGCGGGAGGATTGGAGGTTTTTCCTAGCTTGGCTGAGCACGTTAGGCTTTGTAGTAATTGTGTTAACGTATCTGGGCCCCCTTAGTTTGGGCCGAACCTGGATGTGTCAAAGACAACCCAACTTGATGAGGTTAAGGATAAGCTTGTAATGCCCCATTAAGCCCTAACTATTAGGCCTGAACTCCTAAAGTCTTCATAGGAATTGCAAGGGAGAAAGTGGGTTAGGATTGATCGCCTAGCCCATGATTTTTCTAATAAGACTTCAAGTGTTGAATTTGCACGTGAACAACCTAAACGTAAAGCCTCAGAGTCCCGTCCTGCAAAAAGAAGAGGGTTTTGCAGCAATGAAGTCTCTACCCAGTCTGAATCATCAACGGTGGTTGAATCCCTACCCTGCCAGTTACCATGAATTGTGTAAGTTGGAATTGCTGGGGGCTTGGGAATCGCTGGCGAGTTCGAGAACTTTTGGATATACTGAAAGACAAAGGGCCCAACTTGGTTTTCTTAATGGAAACCAGGACGAAAGCATCCTTCCTAGAGAAATTGAGGTGTAGGCTAAAGTTTGATAATTTATTTGTTGTGCCAAGGAAGAATCGGGGTGGTGGTCTTGCTTTGCTGTGGATGAATGACTTAAATTTGCACATCAGAACCTTCTCACCCAGACATATTGATGCGGTGATAAATCCAAGAATCGATGATGCCTGGCGCTTCACGGGTTTTTATGGAGCTCCTGAAATGGCCAATCGGGAAGATTCTTGGTCAGTGCTTTGCCATCTTGCATCTCAGTTCAACTTACCGTGGGTGTGTATCGACGATTTTAATGAGATCGCCAAAGTCGAAGAGAAATTGGGAGGAGCTATTTGGCCTGAAAAACAAATGCAGTATTTCAGAGATTGTCAAAATTTTTGTGGGTTAAAGGACTTGGGTTATATAGGTTTGCCATTTACTTGGTGCAATAAGCGTTTTGATGGTGATCTTATATGGGTTTGGTTAGATAGAGCTTTGCCTCAGCTGACTGGATCCTAATATTCCCTTCAAGTCATCTCCACCACTTTCAAGGTTTGTCTTCTGATTATAAGCCTTTATGGTTAGCCTCTGATGATGTCAATACGTAGTTTTATCGAGCTCAGAAAACTTTATGGTTTGAAGCCATGTGGCTTAAAGATGACCAATGCGAAGATGTGGTTCACTCGACATGGGATAGGTGCTTGGAGGGGGATGCTATGGGTAAAGTGTTAACAAAGGTAGCTGATTGCCAAATTCAGTTGAAATTCTGGGATAAATCCACCTTTGGCAATATCCACATTAAACTAGCCAAAAAGAGAAAATAATTTTTGAAGGCAGAAGGTGAATCTATAGGTGGAAGGGGGCATACTCGGGTTAAAACACTCACTGATGAAATCCAGAAGTTAATGGACAAGGAGGAAGTTATGTGGAATCAACGCGCAAAAAATGAGTGGCTCAAGTTTGGGGACCAAAACACTAAATACTTCCATTATTGTGTAACAGAGAGGAATAAAAGGAACTTCATTTCGAGATTAAAGAATGAGTAGGGTAACTGGGTGGAAAGGGAAGATCAGATTGGGCATTACTTACAAGGTACTATTCCTCTTTATTTACTTCGGCAAATCCCTCGTAGTTGGACCCTGTGTTAAATGTGGTTGAGACAAGGGTATTAGCTGAGATGAATGATGAGTTGCTCAAGCCTTATGTAGAGGCAGAGGCACAGCTTGCTCTTAAGCAAATGGATGCGAATACAGCTCCAGGGTCGGATGGCCTTCCACCACTCTTCTACAAGCAGTTTTGGGGAAAAATTGGTTGGAAGTCACAGAAGTTATGTTATTAATCCTAAATACAGGTACTATCCCTACCAACCACAACCACACTTTCATTACTTTGATTCCAAAATACAAAGTCCAAGGAAAGTCTTTGATTATAGGCTTATTAGCCTGAGTAATGTTCTGTATAAGTTGATAGCAAAGGTCCTAGCAAATCACTTGAAGCCGTTACTGCCTAAGTTGATTTCAGAAACCCAAAGTGCCTTCATGTTAGAAAGACTAATCACAGACAATATCCTTATTGCTCACGAGACGTTGCATTACCTAAAAGAAAGAAGAACAGGAAATATGGATTACATGGCCTTGAAACTTGATATGAGTAAGGCCTATGATTGAGTTGAATGGGTTTACTTGGAGAGGATTATGAAGAAGATGGGGTTTATCTGAAGGTGGATAAATCTGATTTCTTTGTGTATCAGGTCTGTTACATACTCGATTATGCTTAATGGTCAACCCCATGGCTTGATAACCCCAACTAGAGGACTGCGATAGGGTGATCCACGATCGCCTTATTTGTTCTTATTGGTGACAAAAGGTTTAAATGCTTTATTCAAACAAGCTGATGAGAGTGGTGGAGAAATTAGGGGAGTGTCTTTGTATCCGGCTAGTCCTAGAATATCTCACTTGTTGTTTGCTGACGACAGTTTGGTCTTTTGTAGAGCTACAGTCTCCAAGTGTGTGAAGATTCAATCTCTCCTCTACCACTATGAACAAGCGTCAGGTCAGTCCATTAATAGAGGGAAGATGAACATTTTCTTCAGTTCCAACACTCAACCACGTACTCAGGATGCTATCACTAATTTTTTGGGTATTCCGGCAACCCAAAGATATGAGCATTACCTCAATTTGCCTTCCCTGGTTGGACGAGCAAAGAAGAAGTCTTTTAGTCTTATAAAGGAGAGAATATGGAAAAAATTGAAGGGCTGGAAGGAGAAGTTATTATCACAAGCAGGTCGTGCAATTCTTGTCAAGGCAGTTGTCTAAGAAATTTCCACTTATACCATGTCCTGTTTCAAGTTACCAAAAGGGCTTATCAATGATATTGAGACCCTCATTAGGAAGTTTTGGTGGGGATATAGAGGTGAGCAAAGGAAAATTCATTGGGTTGGTTGGGAGAAGATGTGTTGGCCTAAATATGAGGGAGGAATAGGGTTTAGAGAACTAGGGAAGTTTAATGATTCACTTTTGGCTAAGCATATCTGGCGACTAGCTAATAATGAAGAGAGTCTATTTCATAAAGTCTTTTAAGGCTAAGTTTTTCCCAAATTGTTCTATCTTGGAGCGTGAGAACTTGAATAAAGGATCTTATGTGTGTAGGAGTATCACAAAAGCTAAACATTTTATCGAATTGGGAAGGGTTTGGAGAGTTGGACATGAGGAATCTATCTAGATTAGAGGTGACAGGTGACTGCCCCAAGTTTCAAGTGCTAGAGTCCTATCTCCAGTTACAGGGCTGGCTTTGGACGCAAGGGTCTGTGATATTATAGATCAAGATTCACATACGTGGAAAGCTAGTTTGATTGACCAAAATTTTCTGCCTCATGAAGCAAAGTTGATAAAAGGCATTCCCTTGAGTTGGCAGAGTGTTTCAGACAAGCAAGTGTAGCTGCCTTCAAATCATGGAGAATTTTCTACACAATCAGCTTACCATTTACTTGTAGGATAGGGGAGGAATTTGTTGCCAGGTAGCTCATCAGGTGGAGGTAATAAACAAATCTGGAAGGACATATGGAACCTTTAGGTACCACATAAGGTTAAGCACTTGATGTGGAGGGCGGCAAATGAAGCCTTGCCTACGCTGCATAACCTATGGCGTAGAAAAGTAGTGACATCAACCTACTGTCCATATTGTAAGTCTGATGGTGAAGATACAATCCAGGCTTTCTGGAGTTGTAGAAGGTTGTTTGTGATTTGGGAAGCTGGTGTAGAGTTGAGGAAGTGCATTAGGCAGAAGTTTCTTCTCTTTGCTGATCTTTTAGCAATTTTGTTCATGAGGAAGGATAGGTTGGATAATGATTTGTTGGTTGTGATAATGTGGTTAATTTGGGGAAGAATAAATGCAGCACATATGGGTGAATCTGTCCTTGAATACCACCAAATTCGAGCCAAAGCTAAATTGAACTTGTTGGATTTTAAAACTGCACAAAAGGGCGATAGAAGACTTACAACAGCTATTATTAGAGCTCCCCGATGGATTCCTCCCATTCCCAATCATTTCAAAATCAATTTTGATGAGGCTGTCTTCTTAGAGATGGATGCGGCGAGGGTAGGTATGGTCATTCGTGACTCCTGTGGAAGGTTGGTTGGTGCTTTGGCTAAGCAGATTCTGATTCCAACTTCAACAGCAATAGTTGAAGCTCTAGCATGTAGAAGGGCTTTGATCTTTGCAAAGGAGCTGAAAAGGAGATGCAGAGCAAATTATAAAAGCTCTGCTAGCCAGAGAGGTGCATCAGCCTGAGTATGGACATGTTTTACAAGACTTTCTTGTTTTAGCTTCTGAATTTCAGGTTTGTATGTTTACCCATGTTAAGCGTGTAAGCAAGTTTGTTACTCATTTTCTTACTAGACGTTCTAAGTCAGGTAACGAGCTACAGGTTTGGCTGGGCTCTATCCTTGACGATCTAGCCCCCCGTGTTACAAGGGATGCTTTGTAATTTCTCCTTTTTGAAATAATACTTGGCCCCGGGGTTTGGATTCTCAAAAAAAAAAAAAGAAAAAAAAATTTCACCTTGTCAAAACTTTGTATTTATGTCAATGTATTAATTACTTGGAATAAAATTTTTTTTTTTTGAGATAAAAGATAGGACTTGCAATATACTAATGGGATAAATACATTTATTCCCATTAATTAATTATCTATAGATGGTTTCTAACTATTTATATTTATATGGTTATTTTTATAAAATTTATACAATGAATATTTATTTGGAACACTTATTATAAAAAAAACAGTAAATCAGAATATTGAATATGACTTTTTTCTCATATTTAGTTGTTTTGGCAACAATTAGAAAAGAACAACTATCAAAAGGCAAAAGTAAATTTAATAACATATACATAAAATTATGAAAATTACTTATGTATAGTTGCGAATTCACTAAACTAATATATTCATATTTTTAATTATATAAATGTTTTTTTTTATATAAGATAGAAATCTATTCTAACCTAATCTAAGTGTATATGTGTGTGAAGCTCCCTCTTAAAGACTTGAACCCCGGCCTTTGTTCACCAAGGCTGTGCAGTGGTAATTATATAAATGTTAACAATGTACATTTCCCCACTTTTTAATATGTGCTTTTATGGAACAAACACTACTGTAGCCTTAATTTGTGCTACATAGTTAAACAAATTATAAAATTAATTTTCATGATTATTTTTTTAAGATTAATATAAAACTATATAAGGAATTAATTGGAAATATAACATTCTTACTCAAATTAATGATATACAATAAAGAATACACGAAAAAAAAGGAAAATTATTAGGTACTTTCGGAGTATCATAAATGCGTACTCCCTCCTCTCACATGAATGGTAGGTCCCACCATGAATTTAATTAGTGAGACTCACTATTCTTGTGAGAAGAGGGAGTACGAATTTATAGTACTCCGAGAGTACATAATAATTTCCCAAAAAAAAAAAAAAAAACAATTGTACATTTGTAACTATTTAACCAATTGTCTATATATTTGGCAAAAGGTATTGGGTTTAGTTTATACGAAAAACCCAAAAAAAAAAAAAACAAAATAAGTTAATATTTGTCAAATGAATATTATAATCTAAGAATAAGATAGAGAAAGAATAAAGATTAGGGGTAATTACACATAATTCACCTGTGGTTTGGGCGAAAATCACTTTGCCTACCCGCAGTTTGAAAAGTATCACTTAACTCACGTGTTATGTTTCCGTCAATTTCCGTAACCCACCTTAAGCCCTGCCGTTACAAAAACACCTCTTAACCCCAAAACACAACATAACGCGAATCAAAACACCTAAAACTCAGAAACTTTTCGAGAGAGAGAGACTTGTGGTGAGATCAACGTGTTTTTCGTGGTTTGGAGTGTCTGAAGAGGGAGAAAATACAAGTTTTGCAACATCGAAGCTAGGGAAGGTAGTTTCAATACCGAAAGTCAAGGTATTTGTGTCTGTTCTCAATTTAGGGTTTTAGATTTTGTTCAAGTGCCAAAACAAAAAATAGCACAAAAATGAAAGAGAAACAAGATCAAAAGGGAGTGTTTTGTGAAAATTAATATTTGAATCCTATATATCAAAACTCCTAATTTCACCTTTCCTTGTATTCAAAACTCCTATATTTGGACCCTATATTCTAAAGATCCCCTTTGTTTTCACCTCTCCCTGTATTCAAAACCCCATGGAGTAAACCGCAATCGGCATAAGAGCCTTGAGCATTTGGATGAAGGAGACAGAGAGGTAGATGTAGGTGGAGTTAGAAAATCAGAGGGAAAGGGAGTACAGAGCTCCAATGGGTACCACAAATTTGAGGTAAAGGTCACGAGTCATGGTGGATGGGAGTTCCATGACCTTGAAAACTTTGACGAGAAGGTAAGCGAGGAAGGAAAAGAAGGACATGTGGATCATGGTGAGTGAGATCGGGAATGGCCAGTTGTAGAGCTTGCGGTCGAGGATGTACTTGTTGTACACGATAATGGAGAAGCTGAGGAAGATCCAAACTGCTTCTGTTTTGGTTTTGAATTTTCATCATTTAGATTGTTATTATATGGGAGTGTTGTGTTTATAGATCTTTTGCTATTTTTGGATGTCAAATAGCTACGTGTGTTAAAGCTTTGATTTTTAGGAATAGGAGTTTTTTTTTTTTTTTTTTTGGGTTGAAAAATATTCGTTTTTATGAAATTAATTGTAATGACGTATTTTTCGATGATACCCATTTCAGATCGTGATCAGTTATAGTGATTTTGGGACAAAAGCAATTGTGGGTTTGGTTTAGAAATTTGAGATCTTGTGAAGTTTTTTTTGGATTAGGGGTTATACTATCTATAAAAAGTGGTTAAAGATGATGTCCAGATCGTATACCAATACCACTTTTTGATTTTGTTTCTCTTTCATTTTTGTGCTATTTTTTGTTTTGGAAGGAGAAAGATATAAAATTTGAGTAAAATACAAAAAACAAATGGAACATACCACAGGTGGGTTAAGTGATACTTTTCAAACCTCGGATAGGTAAAGTGATTTTCGCCCAAATTATAGGTGGATTTAGTGTAATTATCCCTAAAGATTATGTTGGAGTCACTAGTCACAACAAAAATTTACAAAAATATCAAATTAGCCTACCACCTTACATTTGGGCAATCAAAGTTTGCAATTAGTTTGTTTTAACAATCCATTATAAAGTGGTAGTTTTTATTTATCTTTTTTTTAGACAATTATAATATGTTGTTAATCTAAAATTTTCTTCTAAACTTTCCGCTTTGTAAATGAAAAAGTACCAATTAAGTTTCAAGGCTTTTGACAAAATGTCAGTTAAATTCGGTGGTGTTGTAAAATTGTGGATGAATATTATTGGTTAAAGTGGAATTTTACATGATTTTAATTTGTAAAAAAAAAAAAAAAAGTAGATATTTATTCTGAATGATCATAGCTTGCACATATAAAAGAAGGGAACACGTGAGTTGAGAGAGCGTGAGTGAGTGAGTGGTGGACGTTGTTATTGTTGCTGCTGTTATCAATGGAGCTCTTCTGCTCGCAAGACCCAACCTCCAAGATAATACCTTTACCAAATCATCACACTCGCACCCGCATATTCACTAGGATTAATACAAGAGTGACTGGTCCTGGTGGTCGACGGCGTGGCAGCCGCCGTAGTGGGGGGTTGGTGAGAGCAGAGGTAGCGGCGGCGACAGCGCTGGTGGAGCAGACCGGAGGAAAGATGGTGGTGGAGCTAGTCGGAGCTTTCAACGAGCTGACGGAGAGGACAAAGAAAGTACAGTCGAGCAGCTCCTCTAACATACTGTTCAAGTCTCTCAAGCTCTCTCTCCCAATCTTCCACACCTTGCCTCTCGCTCCTGATGGCCGCTCTTCTCTCTCCAAGGCTCTGTCTTTAGCTCTTCTTCTAGCTGACCTTCAGGTACAGTTGCCCATTTTGCTAATTATATGTGCCTGGTTTATGTTGTTAATTACTTCAACATTAAATGTTTCAAAAATTTATGATTTTTGTTTTAGCATTAGATCTATGTTAAACATTAAGAAAGCTAGTTAGCTAAGGTATACGAAAATGAAGCAAAAGTTGGGATAAGTTGTAATTTAAATTTATCATGCTGTACCTGGTACTGGGTTTGAACCCTGTCTCTAAATCCCACTTGTTAGCCCAAATTTAAGCCAATTCGTGAAGCTGAGTGTTAGAGCTTAGAATAATAGTTAAACAATAGTTGCAAGTGATTTCATCCAAATTGCTTCAACATTTTAAGTTCTCTATTAATTGAACAAATGTTTTGGTGTATACTTCAATCAAAAACTAACTTTTAGGAAAATGTTAGAGCTAGGTTTTTGTTGGGGTTTTTTGTTGCCGGGACACATGTCACATTTAGATAAGTCAACTTGTTAGATTTGGGTCTTCGCTATCATTGTGTTTTCTCTTGGGCAATAAAAAAAATGTAATGGGTGAGGAAAGTAGAGAATAATGAAGATAGATTAATCTTAGAAGAGATAGCATGGCTGCATTATATTTAATTATCCTTGGAAAAGATAACATTGATTATGCTTTATTGGTCAATGCAACCATGCATTGGAATTTAATTGGGGAACCTAATGTACTTCATCTATAGAATTATACCTAAGTTTTGCCCTTCACCTTAATAGGCAATAAATGAGAAAAGACATTTCTTAGGTGAGAAGGGGAAATAAGACATTTTACTTGTTCTGAAAATGTGAGGAAGACTTAATTCTGATTCTGCTGAATGTAAGAAACAGAGTTTTCTTATCAGAGATTAGTGAAGACCGAAAGTTTTTGGTGGAGGTGTGTTCATTGCCTGCCAATTACCTCTCCTAGACCTTGCAAAAGTGAGAGCTTTGTGCACTAAATATGACATTTTGTGTTAATGCCCATGCTTTCTACTAGATTTTGCTTGTTATGATAACTTGGGGTGCTGTAAACATCCTTTAGAAAGGAAGAATTTGTTTTAAGCAGTGGAGTGGGCAATAGTAGAATCTGTGCATTGGGCAGTGAAGTTTATAGGAGGTTAAGCTGGTTCTATTTTGTGCTAAACAAGGCAATTTGGTTAAGCCAGTTCAATTAGGTTTATTGCTACAAAATGAACAACAGTTCTTGGAGCTACTAAGCTTGTGGGTTCAGGAAAATAAACATTAATTTGATGAAGCCAACATTAATTGCAGATTTGGAGTCAAAGGCATGAGTTTTTATTCAGCAGGTCTAAGTGTCTTCCCTGTGCATTTAGCTTTTTGCATGGCACACCTAATGTGGACTCATGGCTTGCAAACACTCCTAGCCCATTTGCAAGATTTCCCATAAAGCCCATAATTGGTGAAGAAAAAGTTCTCTTTCACCCTCCAAGCCATAAGTTTCACACTTTTCCCTTGATTTTACCATGGATTTAGTATAGCACACAAAAAAGTGTTGTCAACAGTTTTTAGTCTGTTCTCTTTTCTTTCTTACTTTTAGGTTGATTCAATGATTTACCCTTGCCAAATTGCCTCTGGCTTATCTTTTATTAGGTGAATTCCAAGCCATTTTTATACTCATCTGTTTAGAATTTTCACAGTTGATATGATTGCAGATGGATGCAGAAGTTATTGCGGCTGGCATATTGAGAGAAGTTCTGGAGGTTGGTGCAGTATCCATATTTCAAGTGAGAGATCGGATTAGTGCTGGTACTGCTCATCTATTGCATGAAAGCTTGCGTGTGAAGAATATCTCTTCAAAAGTTGAAGATTTGGATGATGAAAGTGCTGTTGCTTTAAGAAAGTTCTGCCTGACATACTATGACATCAGGGCTGTGATTCTAGACTTGGCTCTCAAGCTAGATACGATGAGGCATCTTGATTACCTGCCAAGATATCAACAGCAAATGATATCTCTTGAGGTTATGAAGATACATGCCCCTTTAGCTCATGCTGTGGGAACTAACTTTTTATCATTGGAGCTAGAGGATCTCTCATTCAGATACTTGTTTCCTTATTCATACCTTTATCTTGATACATGGTTACAAAGTCACGAGACAGGAAGTAAGCCTCTAATTGATATATACAGGGAACACCTGCTTGAATCCTTAAAGACGGATTCCTTGTTAGCAGAAATGGTGGATGATGTCTCGGTCAAAGGTCGCCATAAAAGTCGTTATAGCACAATGAAGAAGCTCTTGAGAGATGGTCGGAAGCCAGAAGAGGTTAATGATGTTCTAGGATTGCGAGTCATATTGAAGCCTAGATCTGGAGTAGATATGTCAGCTGTGGGTGCGAGAGCATGCTACAGAACACGTGAAATCATCCAGTCTTTGTGGAAAGAGATGCCTCACCGGACAAAAGACTATATTGCCAAGCCAAAAGCTAATGGATATAGGAGTTTACACATGACAGTTGATGTGAGTGAGTGTTGCAGGACTAGGCCGCTTATGGAGATACAAATACGGACAACAGAGATGGATAAGCTGGCAGTCGGTGGAACAGCATCCCATTCACTGTACAAAGGTGGTCTTACTGATCCAGAAGAGGTTAGTTTTTGTTATACAATTGAAGTCCAGTCTTTGTTTTATAACCATTTTATAATACACATCATCACCCAAATTAAGAGAAGATTATAAAGATTGAAAAATCCACTATTTGGCTGTGGTAAATTGGACTGTGATACTTGTAAATGATGGTGAAATACATCCATCTAAACATATATTAGGTGCAATTCCTAATATTATTGTCCATATTTAAAGGGGAAGAAGCAGTCCTATCCTGAAAAAACTAGGAACCTTGGAGCTGTGAAAGGCATAGGAAGCATGAACCTAACCACTTTATTCTGAGTTCATGGAGGTAAATCCAGCCACCATGATCCCAACCTGAAGCTAAGACATGATTTTGGTCCAATCCTTTAACCACTTATTTTTTTGTTCTCGTCGAGGTTCTAGTACCTTCTTCTTGGAACTAGGTTAACACCAGTCAGATCTCCTCTTGATTTTCTTTAGAGTCCTTATTCATTTCACCTGTTTTGTGAATTAGTTTCCCCATAGAAGTTCTACACTCTATTCAATACATGGGAAGTAGGGAGAAGGGAAAGCTGGGATTGACTTACTTTATGAGCATTTATGCTCTTAGTTATACAAACTTCTATATTAGTCAAGTGAATGAAGCTTCTAACTCAGCATTACTTTATGTAAATTTCTTCATCTGGCCATGTAAGAGGAAATTGATTTAGTCATTTCTTGATGCTCAGGCTAGGCGGCTCAAGGCGATAATGATGGCCGCAGCTGAATTTGCAGAATTGCGCCTTAAAGATTTTCCATCCACAAATCATAAAGGCATTGAGATTGACCACAGAAATCGTGTATTCTGCCTTCTTGACAAGAATGGAGATGGTCAGATCAGCATTGAGGAACTTATGGAAGTGATGGAAGAGCTTGGTGCCCCAGGCGAAGATGCCTGCGAGATGATGCAGCTTCTTGATTCAAATAGTGATGGTTCTCTGAGTTCTGATGAATTTGATTTGTTTCAAAAACAGGTGAATGCTGATATTTGTTATTATTCTAGCAACCATGAAGCCTACATCACAAGAAAGACCACCCCCCCCCCCCCCCCTCCTAATCCTTGTTCTACTCTCTCTACTCATATTGATAACATTGCATTTAGATGCTTGTTAAAATAAACGTTATTGTATTTATCCTGAAACACCACGGTTAGGGTGAGACTTTTGAGAGTGAAGAGATGTTAACATAAGGTCAGGATATGATGATAACACTCTGTTACCAAATTACAAATGGTGGACGTGCTTGATGATAAAGTCATCTATTATTTTTCTTAAGCTATGAAAGTTGGGTCTTTGTCATACACATTAATTGCAAAAGATGTTGATTGTGGCAGGATCCTTCATTTACTTGTTTTACATTCTATGATTTTGTATGTTTACTTTTTCTTGTCTTCTTTTTGTATTAACTTCCTGGAATTTCAGATATTTCATTTTTGTTTTGGCTTGAATCAGAATTGCAGTTGAAAATAATATGTGAAGTTGCTTGACTTTGTCTTGATATATCTTAACACTGTCCGGATTGGTTGACTTTCTCCCTGTCTATTTATTATTTTCATCCTTCTTTTGGCAGGTTGAACTTATGCGTAATTTACAGGACAAAGATGATGAATACAAGATCAAGTTGAATGAAAAGCTCCAAATGGCAGACTACAGTGGGTTAATTCAGGTATATAGTTAGCAAAGAGCTTGGCAACAGGCTTGCAAATTAGACTTGCCTGCATCTTGCTGAAGGCTGCCTTGCAAATTTTATGCTTTAAAGGTTGTGTATGTACCATATTCAATGTGAATATATTGTTTGTATATTGTACATAATGAAATTCTCATTTAACATAAGATTGTTCCAGGTCTAATGATAAAACCTGCTATACTAAGAGCCTTATAGGTCAAATAAAAGCCAACTTTCCTCGTCATAAATGATAATAAGCCACATCTTAAAAGCAGCTGGACCAACATCTGTTAAAGCCATAGCTCTAAAATACAAATTCAATCGAATCCTACAAAGGGAGTAAGTTTTTCTGATGCAACTAAACCAAACATGATCCTATTGTGTATTTAAAACAATTTAAAAAATTAAAATTTAGTTAAATAGTATTTTAGATGTTCAATTTTAGGTTAACAGACCTAATTTGGCCTTAGATGTTCAATTTTAGGTTAAGAGACCTAATTTGGCCTGATTCAAAAAGGGTTTGATATGCACTAGTTTTTAGAAGGTGTGCGTTCGGAAATGGTTTTTCCATCCTAAACCAAACCTGTTACCATTTTTAGGCCATTAGAGCATCTCTAGCAGATTCTATTTTTAGGCCATTAGAGCATCTCTAGCAGATTCTTCAAATTTTTGTACAGTTTAGAGAATAAACAGTGACATTTAGCTTTTATCTATTTACTTTTTTAAATACACTTTACAACAGATTTTCTATCTTTTTCTCCATCTCATTTAAATATTATTTCTTCATTCATTCTTTATTCTTTATTTGATTATTATTTATTCTTCTTATATTCATTCACAACAATTATATTTTTCAATGAAAAATGTTATATTCACAACATTTTTCGCAATACTTTCACAAGAATCACATCAAAGTCGAAAGTTGTTTCTAGTTCTAATTTGAACCCATCGCTGAAATTATTTTTTTGCTCACCAATATTAGCTAATAACAATTTATTACTTAAGATTTATTGTGAAAATATTGTGGTAGTATATCTTAATTGTTATTTCTTATTTTTTATATTATTTTTCATTTGTTAATTTCATCCATACGTCATTTTTTTTTCTTGGTTTTTTCTCCACCACACATGTATGTCACTCCTATCTCTATCTACTCTTCTTTTTCTTTTTCTAGTTCATTCGAGACTCTCTTTTATTCTCTAGCTCTCTCTTTTTTTACTTTTTATTTTTCTACTTGATTCTATAACACTCTCTAGCATGATCTTTTGACTTTTATTTCTACTTCTATTTTCTTTTCTCTTCAACTCACTTCACACACGCGCGCGTGCGCACACACACACACAGCCGACCATGATCTTTTGACTTCTCCTCTATGTTTGCATTTTTGTTTTTTACTTTCTTTCTTCTTCATCTCACTTTACTCACACACACAGCCAGCAGAGAAAGTTGGCCTTCGTCTATCTTTTCCTTTTCTTCTTTCGTTTTTTTTTTCTCTAATGATTCACTTCCTTGTTTTCTTGTTCTGATTCACTTTGTTGTTACAATGGAGCTTAAATAGGCTTTCATGTTCTTGATCTGTTGTTTTTGTTTTGATTTTAGATTTGTTCTAATTAAATTTGTATTTTTTCCTGTTCTTGATCTGTTGTTTCTATTCTGATTTTAGACTGTGTTTGTGTTTTGATTGTGTTACCATTTGAGAGAGAGACAGATGAACAAAGAAGAGAGGAGGAAAGAGAGAGAATATTTTTTTTATTCAGCCGGGCATTTTTTAAGATAAAATAATGGTTTGGAGTTGCTACAGTGTTCTCTAGATTAGGAGAACTATTGTAGCAACTTCAAAAAAAATTTAGAAAAGTTTTGGGTTTAGACAGGCTGTTGGAGCGCAAATAGTGAGCTTTTTTCTCCAAAAAGTAGAGATAGAGCATCTATTGGAGGTTAGTGTTTGGAAATGCTTTTTCCATCCTAAACCAAACTCGTTGCCATTTTTAGGCCATTAGCAAATGGAGAATATGGTTGCTACAGGTCACATGCAGGCAGGCTCCATGAAACGAAGAATACAAGTCAAACTCAATACTAAATCATCTTTGACACATAATTATTTGAAGTTAAACTGAGAGATTTTTTTAGAATCAAAAAGTCCCAAGTAAAATCCATTTGGAAACACGACTATAAACAAATAAAAGAATATTATAAAAATTGCTGTTTTACACTGCCATCATCAATGTATGGCTTCCAACATTATTGGTTCTACCCATCTATACAACTTGAATGTTACCGTGCTATTTGTAATATACTGACATATCTACTAAATTATGATGTAATAGAGAACAAAAAAAAATCACAAACTACATTTTTCTAGGTCCTAAGTACAGTACTCAAGGCTTGTAATGTTGTTGCCTGAGCCAACAAACAACGGTATTCACAATCCTGTGGTCAACAGCTCTTGGCTGGGCTGAACTCCTAAATCATTTGATAGCTTTTTACACAGCTGCAATATCAAACATAAGGATTAACTAAAGAAATGTGTGCCTGTATGAGAGAGAGAGAGAGAGAGTACCTGTCTATAAACTGAAGAATCTCCATATGCTTTTCTTAATTCAACTACAAATAAGGATGGACTAATCTCAAACACCTGACACAGTTACACAGACAATGGTGAGACAATTGGCAACTATATAATATATATTATAAATGGATTAGAATGCCATGCAAGTATACATTTGTTTCTTCAAGAACGAAATCGTTCAAGTTTTAAAATCACTCACCTCTGCTGCTACTGAAAGACTACCCAAGCTTTTCTGCCCCTTCTTGTGCTCTTGCACCACTTTTAACTAGAAGTAAAATATGGACAGAACAATCAGGCATCATTATAAACATTGTATTTCAGAAATAGCTAGCCAATTCTAGCATTGACATTTAGAGCTCCCATATGC
Source organism: Lithocarpus polystachyus (assembly GCA_033629205.1). Lineage (NCBI taxonomy): Eukaryota > Viridiplantae > Streptophyta > Magnoliopsida > Fagales > Fagaceae > Lithocarpus > Lithocarpus polystachyus. The sequence continues at coordinate 14,892,127 of CM066167.1, forward strand.
TATTTCTAGCACATGACAAGACAATGAGGGTACAATGATGCTGTCCTCCTTGATCAAGAGAAAAGAGTGTTTGAAATAGTAGCAAGAAACCTTACCCTTCCATTTTTCTTCAAAACGCGAAATCCCATCTCTGTAACAGTACCCTCAATCTTCTCGAGTAAATCCTTAGCAGAGTGATTGGATGTAAATCTGATTTTCCTCTCAGAGACATCCTAAATTAACACAAGAATGTGCATACAAGGCAATCAGAATTTCTGAGGTACTTGTCTATTACAGTAATAATATTGATTTAATGAATCAAAGATATGGACTTTTAAAATTAACTGCTGCCTTTTGGCTTTCATTCCCACCTCTTTCTCAAAGAAGCCAGAGAGGTCTAAACAGGAAGACATTCCAATCAACTGGAAGGCATTGATGAGAGTAGGCGAGCCTGGACTCTTCTCTGCTTCAGATGGCTATATTGCAAGAATAAATAATTAAGGATCAAGATACACCCAAAAGGGGTGCACAAAGGTATAAGAATTTCCAAGCTCATACCACTTCACGTATCGAGAATGCTTCATCATCGATGTATATATCTTCTTCTTCTTCATCATCGGGATTTGCAGGAGTATAGTCCTGCTTAAACCACTCATCTGCTTTGATACCTGCCATTGTTATCCGGCTAACAGGATTTGGATCAAGAATTCTCTTTATCATGTTATGGGCGCCTTGTGACAACCATTTTGGTATCTGAGCATCCCCCTTGAATATCTGAAATCCCTCAAAAGGGATAAATGTGAAAAAATCCAAGTTAATGAGATTTTAATAAAACATTTAGCCATAGGACCATATAAAAGGGGGATCCAAAAGATCAAAGACAAATTCTCCATACCTTTTGATAGAGAACTGCAAGATTTCTATCATCGAAAGGAAGATATCCTGTGAGAATTACATACAAGATAACACCACAGGACCATATATCAGAGGTGGCACCATCATACCCTCTATTAGCAAGAATCTCAGGAGCAACATAGTTGGGACTTCCACAGGTTGTATGTAGTAAGCCATCATCCTGGTATAAACACAAACATAGTGGTTAAGGACCGAACAAAAAAGTTTGCAACGCGTCTAAAAACACTATATTTTTCACAATTTTTTATATTGTTGCTAATATGGCTTGTTATGATTGGTGCATGATAAAAGTAGTATCAATAATGGACCCACGTGGAAGTGATGTTGCTTCAATCACAACATACAGTAGTGAAAAAAGTTCTCTCTAGAATTACTCAAAAGTTTGTCATGAAAGCTAAGTTTAGTGTAGTTTTGTACCCTAAAATGCTGAGGTAAGGCACTAAGGCCAAAATCAGATATCTTTATGTTCCCTTTAGCATCAACTAGAACATTCTCGAGCTGCAATTAAGAAGTGCAAAAATTGTATTAGTAATACAAGCAGGAAAGTGTGATCATCTGGCAACAATAGAATGTACATTGTTTAGGCTTCTTGGTATCATGAAAAAGTTTTGAAATAACCTTGAGATCTCTGTGAAAAACGCCTTTAGTGTGGCAGTAGCTTACTCCATCAATTAACTGTTGAAAGAGCTTCCTTCCTTCGTCTTCTTTAAGCTTCCCCTTGGAAGCCTGTGTAATACATGACTAGTTTAGTAATATTAAACCAAAATTTTGCATCTAGGCACACATAAAAATGAAAACAGAATTTTAGTAAAAAGAAAAGAATGAAAGTTTAGTCCATTTTCCAATTTGGTCCCTAGATTTTCAAAATTAGCAATCAAATTCTAAGTCCATGTTCCAATTTGATCAATAAAGTTTACCTTACTTTCCAGTTTGATCTTTAGAAGTTTCAAATGTTGCAAAACGAATACATCTTTTTTCCTTCTTGCATCCTCAAATTTTCCAACATTTTCTTGTCAGCCAAATATGGAATTGAAAATTATTTAGCAAATCCAACTTCAAAGAGTGAAAATTTTCTTTTCTTTTTAAATTTCACATAAATTCAATGTCGTAATAGTGAGTCATCATAGTGGTTGCTTGGCATTTTTAATCCACCTAGACTACTAGAATGTAATTTTTTTTGGCCACATAAACCTTTTTTTATTTTATTATTATAAACGTACACAATTACAATGATGCTGGGAGCATCAAAGCCAAATTCATTTGAGATTTTGTTTCTAAATTTGAAATTATTTGGTTTTAATGCTCCCTGCATCACACATCACACATTAGTGTCCAAATTAACATGTGGACCAAATTGTATCGTCTAAACTTTAAGTATATGATTGCTATTTTTGAAAATCCAATAACTAAGTTAGAAAAATGGAGCAAATTTTAAGGAAAAAAAGAAAAGAAAAAAGAAAATGTAGCAAATTTTAAGGACCCAAAGTGATGTTTTGCCCAAAGATAAACTTTCAAATCAATACAGAGCATGGCTAAATATGCTTACAATTCTGTCAAACAGTTCCCCTCCTGTCACATATTCTAGGACCATGTAAATCTTGGTTTTGCTTGCCAACACCTGCACAGTTGTGATAATGCATAAGTAGGATAACATAATCAATGCTTACTAGGTATTTAATTAAAATATAATGATGGGAATATAGGTGTATTGCATAAAGTACTATGACAGAGATTTAAGAGTTGTAAATTCATTATTCATGGGCATACTCTATATGATTAGCTGTTGGTGCCAAATGGCTTGGTCTCAGCTCTATAACGTGATCACCAAGAAATCTATACATAGCATAAGTGAAAGGGATAGTCAACAGGAAACCTACAACACATTGTGGTCCAAATATTCTTTCTAAACTAATCAATTTTATGTTCCTCAAATAGCATATACAAGGCAAAGCATGTGGCTGTATTAAGATTAGGTCCGATTTTATTCATGATATGCCAAGCAAGTCCAGCAAAAAGTTAAGCATTAAGCAAGTTCACATAAATGGCTCTCAACGTGACTTGATATGATTCCAAAATAAAAATATACTATGTTAGGCTTTATTGGTTTAAGCAAAATATAATTTAGTTAACAACTTAACATGGGCAATACAATTTAGTTACCAACTCAACATGTTCAACATACATCAACACCAACTTATTATTACCATTTTTTAACTATAGGCACGTATGAAATTTTAACTTCCAATCATTATCAGACACAAGACATTAATTGATTGTAGTGTGAACAAAATTTAAATCTCAAATCTCTAATTCAATTTTAACATATTTAATCGGAAAGTCAACCCCAATTTTGGTACTGATCTTATCAATCAAATTTAAACAAAAGGTAAGACACGTCATGGGCCAATCTTAAGTTGGTTTGGTCTGGCCTTCGTAAGTGGGATTTGTTTTTTTTTTTTTTTTGAGTAATCATACCAACCTGGTCCACCGGACAAGACACCCACATGTAAAACATTAATACATGTATCTTGGTAGAGGTGGGTAGGTTCACTTGGTCTAGCACTTAACACCCCCAGAATCACAACAAAAGAGGTCAATGTTCAGGTCAATTTGCATTAGTGGATAGTGACTCGGTAGACCATATCCATACCGTTCATCATTATGATTTTGCTTACGTGTTCAGATTTCAGATCAGTCTGTGGCCAGACGATCAGGGCTGTATCAGGCTTTCATGTGACCCATCATGCAGTCAAACTTTCTAAAAAAATTATTGGATAGATGTATCATCTCATCCACTAATCTCCTTTCTTTTTCTTTTTTCACATAAAAAAGCGGCTATCTTGTGTATCATATGTATTAGTTTGTGATTGTTAATTTCACAAAAACCAACCATTTTTTCATAATAAAAAAAAAAAAAAAAACCCAACCATCTTTCACGTTAAAAAAATGACATTACCACAAAATTTTATATAATTTTTACCGCAATTTGCGATGTAACAAGTTATAAGCAGTGACAATTAACAATTGGCTTGTCATTCATATATATCAACATCATCACTGCCGACGAAAATGGCTGTGTTCATGTGCGAGTGGGACTCACTAAAGAGGTAAAAGACAAATGTACGTAGGGATGTGCAAATAGCTTTCAAGATAAAAATAACAGTGTCCTGGAATTTGTTGGTCGAGAATTTTAAAAAAAAAAATGCCGTTTATCTATTCTCTGGGTGTTACTGTTTAGGCTATAAATAATTAAAGAAGGATGCAAAATTTCAGGGATAGCGAATAAAAAATTAGTCAGTTTAGATTGGTAAAACAAACATTTAAAAATTAAAATCAGGAAGAACACTATATTTACCCCCCGAGATTGATGGTACAACATATCAATATCTTTTTTTTTTTTTTTTTTCATTTTTTGTTTCTGGATGAAATCATGAAAATATAATCTTTAAGAAGCGAGAGAGAGAGACAGAGAGAGAGAGAGAGAGAAAAAAAAAAAAAACATATGGGATTGTATTGTACCTCGTGTAATCTGACAACGTTAGGATGTTTGAGGACTTTCAAGGTGGCAATCTCCCTCTTTATCTGCAACAACGTTTTACCATTTAGGTAAAAAGTTAAAGCAGTGAAAGGTTTGAAACTTTCACAAAGTTTCAGAACTAAATTCTGGGAGAGAATGAATGAACTGTGTACATGATCATTTTGCAAATGAATCCCAGAAAGAAAGAAAGACATCTAAAAGGACAACCAAAACTCAATGGAACCTATTTATTTAAGGACCACAACAAAGGCACAAACTATGGTTTGGAAAGAGAATTTGGACTTGTACTGCATGCCCAATTGCCCATCTCACAAAAAAGAATAGAAGGGATCGAATATGGTATAAAATTAATAAAATTTTGGAATTAGAGGGATACCCATTATTCCATTAATGAAGGAAAGAACAGTAAAGAACCTGATCGGAGATCTTGAGGTGAATGATTTTGTTCTTCTCGAGGATTTTAACGGCAAAACATTGATCAGTTTCAATGTTCCTAGCAAATTTGACCTTTCCAAAATTGCCTTCTCCTAGAGTCCTTCCCAGCTCGTACTTGCCTAGTTGCATTCCCTTCTTCTCCAACCCCAACTCGTTCTTGCTCACCATATAACGAACCCCACAATCTCTCTCTGAGTTTCTGTGTGTGTGTGTGTGTCAAAGTTGATCACCTTCTTTTGGTTTTTCCTTCGTTATAGGTGATTCTACAAAGTCCACAAAAGGAAAATAAAAAAATATGAGAGGGTATGCTTCTCTGGCTTATTTATAATAATATAGTACTCCAATAAATATGGCTGTGGAAACGGTTAAAACAAATATATATTTGATCAAACAGTTATACTGTGAGTTTGAGAATTGAAGGAGTCGAAGTTAATGAAGAACGTTCACCTGGTTGCTGTTGTTGTTGTTTGTGTTCAGTTCTTTATTTAATTATTATAAAGAATCCAAACGCAGCCACACAGCCTTTGCTTCTCTCTTTGTCTCTCTGTCTCTCAATCTCAATCCCAATTGGATATATATATATATATATATATATATATATACACACACACAATATAGTAGTGTTTTTTTATTCCCTCTCGCTCTTAATCCTAATTAGTTTTTTTTTTTTTTAATATAAATAGTAAACAAGTAAAATAGGTAACAGGAAACAATATCCTACACGGAAGCATGAAAAACCAAAGAATTCAATTCATGATCTTTTGTCATCTAACAGTACGTTACTGACCCAGAAGAAAGTGAAGCACCATTCTATCTATTTGGTACGACACTGGTCACGCACGTTGTCTGCATAATCTTTTTATCTCGTGCACACGGGTTCTTTCTATTACTGTAACACGGTTTAATATTCATCCACTTGTAATTAGTATCCAACCACTTGTGTCAAAGATGTACAACTAGTCATTGCATGGATAATAATCCCTGAAAAAAATAATAATTTTTATCTGTAAATTGTGTATATATTGCAGGGGATCCACGTAAGCTAGCTATAGCTAGGAATAAACACACAAAAATGTTGTGTACCGTACACGCATCGTCCATGAATAAATCAAGGTTGGATTCTGTTTAAAAATACTATAAAAGAAAAGTTTTTGTTTGTTTTTGTTTATTTAGCAAACTATTCAAATTCAACCTTAGGTTGGATTTGATTATTAAATAGAGCAAACTCAAATATAATATTGCTTTTCTTTTTCGAAAAGTCTTCTAAGTATCAAGAGCTCAATTTAAGTATATATAATATAATACGTTCATATGCCTACTAATTTTTTTTTTTTAAGAAAACCTTATTTAGACTTAGGTTTTGATTCTATAATCCAAGAAGAGTGGTGGCCCCTTGGTGTTTGAAAATCCCCCTTCCCCTTTATTTCTTTTATGAAAAATGAGAACAAAGTTTAGTTACAAACTTAATTGATTGTAGCCAAAAGTTATAATTTTCACTAAAAAAATTAATATACATATTTTAAAAATCTAATCACTGAATTGCATGTTCTTTATGTTCTTAATACATATGTTAAATTTTGTGCAAAATTTACTATTCGATCCATAAACTTATTTTTTATGCATAATTTTATACTACAAAAAACTTAAAATTTAAATATTTGATTGATAACATGATTATTGATTTTTAATCGTTTGAAAATTTTGCAAGCATGAAGGTTATAAGAAGAAAATATAATCTAATAGTGGATTTGTCAAAATTCACATCCAATAAAAAAAATATTGAGTGAAATTATAATCTTAGGTTACAACCAAGTTTGCTCCCAAAGTTTATTAAAAAATTTAACTAGTTATTACTGGTAATTACCACCTTAGTTTTTTTTAAGTGCTATATTAATGTAAATGACTAATTCATCATTTTTTTCTCTCTTATTGCTATTATACCATAAATAACTCATTAAACCAAATGGTAAGATATTATGTTTCTAAAACTAGATAAGTTTATGACCTAATGCACCATTTGTTTTCCTCTTATTACTCTTATACAATAAGTAGATCATTGAACCAAAGCATATTTGAAGGATCAGTTGATGCAAGGTCGAGGGGATTTAGACAAACTCAATTTGGTAATGCATCGCAAAATAACAAAGAAAGGTCTAGAAGATCTAAGTGCCACCGGTGTGGTGTCGGTCCTAGGATCCTCCAACGCTCAAATTAGGCACCAAAATTCTCAATCTTTAGTAAATGGAGATTAGAAGTTTCTCATATCTACAAAATATGGTAGGACCCTCTATTTTTGGGCTTCTTGGGTTTTGACCTTGCTAATCTTTTGCCCTTAATTGTAGCCATTTATCTTAATCACCTTCCTTTTAGGGAGGTAAAATATTTGCATAATCTCTTTGTGGGAGATACGATGTTTCCTTATGTGGTTATGATAAGAACCAGCTTGTTTTTCTACTAATGGTTGATTTGGTAGTTCTTCGAGGGAATTAGGCCTCTTAGAGAAGATTAGAATGCTAGAGAAAGAAGAGAGCTAACAAAGTAAGAAGAAGAAACTAGCATATTATTTTTGATATCCCCAATTAATTAAAATCAAGAGTATCAATTAAAATTATCTATCTTGTTAATTATACAATCTATTACGTGTCCGTTTGGCATGATTAATTTTGTCAATTTATTTTACTATTCAGCTTATTTTTGCTACTATTCATGGGTCCCATTACACTTTTTGGTACTATTTATGGGTCTTACTATATTATTTCAGCTAATTTTTACCTTTATCTACAGTACATTCAGTAAAAAATTTTCAATTTTAGCAAAATAAACGGATTTTAAACAAACCCTACAATAACTAAAACTAAACTAACTAACATAACAGTACAACTGACACATTCCACCTCAGCAACATAAGCTAGTACTTTGCCATCTTAGTAGCACAACAACCAAGCTCCCACTCCTATCAGGTTATCAATTTGAAAATTGAATTGGATATTAGCGTTTAGAGCACATCTGGGATGTGCTTATTTGTTTCAACTTATTTGAGATTTTAGCTTTATTTTTTTCCTTTTTTTTTGTACTATTTATAAGTCATATTGCACTTTTTGGTATTATTTATGAGTCCTATTATACTATTTAGCTAACTTTTAACTTTTTTTTTTTCTACACTTTCAACAAAAAAATTTTAGTGTAATATCAATATTGTTCCTAAAAATACATACATAAACCTCTTCATTAAAAGTTTCTTTATTCCCATTTTTAAAAAAAGAATCTTCTTTATTTTCCATAAACAAAATCTTTCTTTTCCCCAATTAGCTTTTCTATATAACATAATGTTTTCAAATTTCAGGGTAAATGTTTTTTCAACCTATCTTTTTTTTCTTTTTTGACAAATGAGGGTGTCTAAATCTCTTTGAGTATCTAATTATTTTCTCAGGAATATGCAGTCCCATTGTCTTACATACACTAGGTTATTAATTATTATATGAAGGATTCCTATGAGGGTGGCCCAAAATGTTGGTAAGAGGTTTCGAACTCAGAATTTCATAGATATCATGAAGTCTTAGGAGACACTAAGCCAGCCCTTTTGGATTTTTTTTAACCTATCTTAAAACCATCTTCACGTTGTTAACTATTTTATACCATTGAATATCTAATACAATCATGGGTAGTAATTTTCCACTTATTAAAACATTCTCACAATGGTTAGTATCTTGTCATGTGTTGTATGGAGATTCCATGCCCCTACCCGTGGTAGCTAGAAGTGTGGTTTGTCCAATTATTTTCTTCCTCGACATAAATTACAATATAACGTGGATTTCGTGGACAAGGTGGAAGAGCTTCCTATTTCCCTATGTATGTATATATATGATATATTTCTATAAATTTTGGACTGTGTCCTCTCATCTTGGCTAATCCATAGCTTATTTTTAAAAAATTTGTGTTTGAAAGTTGTGCTTTTGCTTATGAATAATGGACATGGGATGTGATTGTGGTGGGTCGTAAAAAAAGGTTTTCCCTTCTTATTATGTGACGCAACCTAATTAACTTGCGTCACTTCGTCAAAAAGATGACCTCCTTTCTTTTCCCACTATATTATATTGTATTACTTTAGATTTTAATGTTAAGGATATATGATTGAGTTTATCTTAAAAAAAAAAAAAAAGGATTTATGATTGAGCTGTCTCTTTAATTCATTATTATTACCACTGTTAATGGTCTATATGTTCTGGGTCGGCACATTGATTAGATTTTTATTTTATTTTTAATTTATCCACCGAAACAAAAATGGGGTGGCAAAAATTAATACACCGGCCATATTAGGTGTTACCATTATCCTATCTTCACTCGCTATTTCTTCTTTCAACTATGCTTGGATTTGTGGATTCTAGTTAGCTCAACTGGTAAAGTTTCTAATATTTGAATAAGAGATCTGGAGTTCAATTTTCGCCAAAAACTGATTGGTGTCTTAGTCTGATAATAAAGAGTTATCATCAGGAGCGGACGCTATAAGTCGAAACTCTCTTTAAAAAAAAAAAAAAAAACTATGCTTGGATTTGTCTGAAATAGTCTGTGTTTTCTTTCTTTTTTTTTCTTTTTTTTTTTCCATTTTTCCATTTATTCTTGCAATATTTGCATGAATTTATTTTTATTTTTATTTTTAATGCATTTGTATTCTGTAAGCTTGCCAATTAGAGGAGTTTTGGAAAGCAAGCTTGAACCACGTGCCCATAGAGTGTTGGTGGTACAATCTTACTAACAGAATAAATAAATAAATTCATTTTGTTTTCTACCCTGGGCTTATTTATTTATGATTAAATAATAAAATAATTTTCTTAAAATTCAAATCACACTTTAAGTTAGGATAAATTATCATTTCACCCCTAATATTTATTTATTTTCAGTTATTAAGTATGCGTTTGGCTCCAAATTAAAAAGTCAGTTTATTTTTATTATTCTGCTATTATTTATGGGTCTCACTGTACTTTTTGATATCATTTATGGATTTCACTGTACTATTTCAACAAACTTTTACTTTTGTTTACAGTACTTTTAATAAAAAAATTTCAATTTCAACAAAATAAGCAGATCCCAAACAAACTCTAATTTTAATACTTGAACTTTAATTCATTTCAAGTTGGTCATTTCTTCCCCGGTTGTCTATAAAATTACCCCTCTACATACGTAATATAACATTATCTAGACACAATAACAGCTATTTTTCGTTGTCTACCTATTGTTTCAATAGTATTTTATAGATGACAATGAACGAATACCATATATTGACGCATCTCATTCAACGAAACTCAACTTATATTGTGAGTTGAACCCTAAACCACATTTTAGGAAATTAAGGAAAAAGTGAAAAACACGATTACCTTATCAACTACAGTGGTAGTGACAGGCATTTCTTTCATCAATAAACATTATTTAAATACAATTAAACCTTAATCCTATTGATTCATAACCAATTTATTTTAACCCACATGCCCACTTTTGAGAAAGGAAAAAAAAAAACTACCACAACTAATTAAGGTCAACTATTTGGTTTCTTTTATTGATGTAGATTGTATACAATAATAGATATCCAAAAGAACATTTTCCTTAATCCATTTTGTAAACCTTTTAAATGAATTGCACTTTAGTGATTTAGTCCACAACAAAATACATATTGTCCAAGCCTTGTATAATAATCACCATAGAACGTGGAAGAATAAGCAAGGAAAGAATTATCAATTATATATTATAGGAGAATATTCAACAAGTCTAACCAATGCAAACTTGATTCTTTCTACAAAGTATAAAGTAAACTAATGCATGGCGTCCATAGATAAGAATAGAAGGTTGAATTTGACACGGTTGGGGTAGCTTCTTTTAGCCCGCAATGATTATCGAGAAAGTGTATAAAATTATCAAATTGAAACTCAAACACACTTATACCAAGTCAACTAGCTAGCTAGCTAGCTCTGCATGTATCTGTAATGTGTTACTGTTAATGCACATTAATTTGCTTCAATTATACCACTTCAAAATTTATAATCTATTGCATTCAGCTGCCGCAGATCAGCTTTCAGCATGTTGCGACCGACTTATGCACGTTCTTGTCAAGGTTTATAAGTTATGATCACTTACCTTACATTAAGTTTGGCTGTAAGTATTTTTTTAATTAGAGGCCAAAGGCTTGTAGCTCAAGACTTGATCAAGCGGCACTTTATGATGTTTCTAACATAGAAGTCTAGGATTTGAATACCCCTACACTATTATAACTATCAAATTTATAAATAATTAATTAATTAAAAAAGCGCTAGGTTTGCTTGAAATATCAGTTAGAAGAGAAAATTGTAGGAATATTCTCTAAACTTTGGGTCAAAATCAAATTAATATGAACTTTGAAAAATACCCAAATTGATTATCTTATCTAAAACTTCGTCTCACTCCCTATTCCAAAAGGGAAAAATGAGTCAGATAATGAATGTTAAGTTTGGATATTTTTTTAAAATTTTAGGGTTTCAACTATCAAATTAGAAGATAAGAGGATTAGTTTGATATTGATCCAAAGTTTGGGGGTGTTCTTGTATTTTTCCCCAATTGTAAACATATAAAGCTAGTTGCGAAGTAGATGAGTTGTAACCCTAATCTATCCTTCATAAACTAAAGAGAGAAATATATATTTTACTCAAAAATTATTTTATAACTTGAGGAACAAGTAGAACTTCGAGTGAATTGGATGGGTTTGGTTATGCTTTAATCAAGATGACTTTTTTGGCAATGATAAATCGAAGAGGTGATAATAATAACAAAACTAATGCAAATAGATTAATAACTAAAAAATTGAAGAAACTTACTTGCATTAATTGAAGAATGTAATACAAGCATCATCAAAGATTATGATACAAGCATTAAAAAAAAAAAATTACCCTATTCCTACTTGCATTAAAGTTAATGGCAACATGAACAGTTTAAGTTAATGAACTACAAAAACTACGTTACCCCTAGAATAAAATAAGACATGTTGATGTGTTGTTGATATTGGATGATTGATTGGTCCTCTTTCCCTTTGCTATTACGGGCAAAATATGTAATTATTTTTAGCCAATAAATGCTCCATAGGGGGATATTTTCTTCATGTTATAGAAAACATCCGTTTTCAGTGACTAGTGGCATTTATTCTCATGTAACATAGAAAATGAGGTAGTTATTTCCAACCATGTAACCACTAACCACTAAATTTAATGAGTTAGATTTTTAATTTTTTATAGTCACTCTAGGTAAGATTTTCATGGCAACATTGTAAAGTCTGCAAACGGCATTAATGTCAAGAGTCCTTCATATGCTATAAAAATTTATGATATTATTAAATTTAGGTTGGTCTTAAGACATGTTTTGGCCTTAATGACGGGGATTGAATTTGCTCTAATACCATATTAAATTATCGATTATCTTAAAAGTTTAAAATTTAAACTATTAGAAAATAGTATATTTAATTATTTAATTTTAACCCTACAATTCTAACACTTACGCACACCAAAAACCAATTTATATCTTACTTTAACGATAAAAAAAACATTCATAATTAAGCGGATGCTATAGTTTCAAATACTATTGTGTCTATCAAAATTACACTTTGTAATATGGTATCGATCTCAAGACCATATTTTGATCTTGATGTCTATATTTTTACGATTAATAACAAAATAACATATAAAAAAAATTATTAAAAATAATAGACTACTGGACTAGATTCGACCAAAAACAAGGAAGAACTAGTGGTCGACAGGAGGAGCTGGTGGGCTCTCGGTAATGCTTGCTCAGCAATTAAAATAAAATAAAATGAACTCTATTCTTTTTTCTTTTTTCTTTCTTGATTCTCAACTTAAAACTTCATTAAACTGAAATAGACTTCATACAGATTACATTATGCTGCACTTGTGCAGAAACTATAGGTGGGGTATCCTCCACCCATATGACCCTATCAATTACAGACTATTCAAATTCAAAATGAATGACAACACTCCAAAGTCATTATAACTGTCGATATTACATTTTTCCATATAATATTGGATCAAGAAGACTTTCAATCTCTTACGAAACTCAAAATATAGTTTTATTTTTATTTCTATTTTTTATTGTTTCATATGACAGTTTCAATTTATTTATTTATATTTTCCCTTCTAAAAGGCTAGGAGAAGAATATTATTTTATCCAAAACTTAATAGATTGAGTGTAGTCTCCAGTCATGACGTATATAAGATTAATATATATATATATATATATATATATATATTTTAAATTATTGAATATCATAATGTGTTAGAAACTTGTAGTCTTATCACGGCCCACCTTTGGATTGATGGTCATTTCATAAGTATCAAGTACTTGTGAGGTGTAGAGGGTAAGAGCCGGGGTTCAAGTCTCTAGAAAAAAGTCTTACACACATATAAATTTAGATTAGGTTAGGGTAGAATTTTTATCTTTTATAAAAAAAAGATAAAGAAGAAAGAAAATTGTAGTCTTTAATTTATTGAAAGCAATCCAGTAAATGATATGACACAAACGCATACTCTAGTGACCATTATTAAATTATGAGTTGTCAGAAATACTAAATAATTATATATTGTATTTCACAGTGAAAGAATATACATGAGTGTGCCTTTATATAGGAGGCATACGAGTGTAGTACAAGTAGGAGTGTAGTACAAGATGTGTGCTATACAAGTAAACTAGTTGGGCCTAAAGCCCACAACACTATACACGTTAACAGCCCCCCTCAAACTCAAGGTGGATGTGAGACCAACTTGAGGTTGTCAACTAAATCACGAAGGCGTCCTTTAGGATGTGACTTGGTGAAGATATCTGCAAGTTGATCTTTGGAGGAGACGGAGAAGAGCTGGAAAGCACCATGGACAAGATGAAAACGGATAAAATGACAATCAATCTCAATGTGTTTAGTCCGCTCATGGAAGACATCATTGTGAGCAATATGAATGACACTCTGGTTGTCACAATAAAGAGAAGTAGCAGAGGATGTAGACACACCTAAGTCCTTAAGAAGCCATCGTAGCCAAAGGAGCTCAGATGTGGTATCAGCAAGGGCACGATATTCTGCTTCAGTACTAGAGCGGGCCACATGAGTTTGTTTCTTGCTTCGCCAAGAAATCAGAGAAGAACCAAGAAGAAAGCAATAACCAGTGGTGGACCTGCGATCAGTGGGATCTCCTGCCCAATCAGCATCAGAAAATGCACGAAGAATAAGAGGAGACTGAGCAGAGTAGAAAAGACCATGGAAGAGAGTGCCCTTTAAGTATCGAAGAATGCGCAGAACAGCAGCATAGTGAGTCGATCGTGGAGCAGACAGATACTGGCTCACCTGGTGAACAGCATAGGAAATGTCTGGACGAGTGACAGTGAGATAAACTAGGCTGCCAACCAAGCGTCTGTAAAGAGAGGGATTAGGCAATGGTTTTCCTCCTGAGGGAGTCAAATGTGCATTAAGCTCAACTGGAGTGTCAACAGTCTTGCTATCAGTGAGTCCAGCTCGAGACAAGAGTTCAGATGCATACTTGGCTTGAGTAATATAAAGTCCATCTGTAGAATGAGTGATTTCAAGACCCAAGAAGTAGCTGAGATGTCCAAGATCTTTCATCTCAAATTGCTGACTGAGAAAATCTTTGAGTTCTTGAATGCCACTGAGGTCATCACCAGTTATGATCATATCATCCACATACAGGAGAAGTAGAATAGTGCCTTTGTCAGTGCGACGAAGAAATAAGGCAGAATCATAATGACTGGCTATGTAACCCAAGCGAGAGATGGTAGAGCTGAATTTGGCAAACCAAGCTCGTGGAGCTTGTTTAAGGCCATAAAGTGCACGTCGAAGGTGACAAACCTTGTTTGATTCAACAGAAAGACCAGGAGGAGGTTGCATATAAACTTCTTCACTTAAATCCCCATTAAGGAATGCATTTTTAACATCCATCTGGAAAAGGTCCCATTTACTAGCAGCAGCAACAGCTAAGAGGGCACGAACAGATGAGATACGTGCAACCGGAGCAAAGGTCTCTTCATAATCAATCCCATACTCCTGTGTAAAGCCTTTTGCAACAAGACGAGCCTTGTAGCGCTCAATGGACCCATCAGAGCGAGTCTTAATCTTGTAGATCCACTTACAACCAACCACAGATTTCTCAGGGGGGAGAGTCACCAAATCCCAAGTATGGTTTTTAGATAATGCATCAAGTTACTCTTTCATTGCAATCTGCCATAAAGGGTCAGTGGAAGCCTCACGATAGGTGTGAGGCTCGTGCAGTGTAGCAAGGGCAGTGTAACAATGATAATCAAGTAGATGTGCAGGAATGGATCTTACCCGAGTTGAGTGACGAGGTGGAATGTCTTGTGCTAGATCTTCAGGCGGAGCAGGAGCAAGGGACCTAAGCTCAAGGTTGGGGTTGGGTTGCTCGTCTTCAACCTGTTCATCTTCCACCTGTTCATTAAAGGGTGAACTAGGAAAGGGATC